>CM051238.1:356112585-356712585 GCA_027917425.1 Gastrophryne carolinensis | reverse complement strand
CACTCTACAAGTAAGATTCTACACTCAACTGCAAATTAGGCCTTACCATTGCACTGTCAAGGTTATTGGCACATTATCTTGATGTGTCCATGTTGCACCCATAAATAATTTACATGAACTCATGGACCAGTAAATATGCTAATGTCGGACAACATGTGTGTAACCATGCAAGCATTTGTTTTGGCAGACTCCCTAAACAGATGGATGTCAAATAGTCACGTGTCATTGGCCAACTAATTTTTGGTTTCTCTTTTGCTTTCTCCTGACAGATGTTGCCACGCAGACGGTGCCGGTGACCATCCTCCCCACCCCAGCTCCCGGGACAGCCAGCAGCATGGGCCCCAGCCACAGCTGCGATGGTGAGTACATCCCACTTCATATGCCTAAAGACTTGGGACCCCTATGTCTTATAGTAAATTCTGGAGACATTTACAATGTACCTATGTGTTTTCTAAGCACACATCTAGGTTACATGTGTTTGTCCGACAATCCTAAATGCATGTCTGCATGCTTGATTGTTGCCTCCCATTCTTGTTTTTGCCACATAGTGTAAAATTGTGGTTTCTTCCCAACCAAATTGGCCTGCTAAGGTGGTGACCTCTAATATGCTTGGCCCAACCAGTTTAATCGTTAGGACTTAGGCCCTGATGTTTGGCTGTAACTAACCAAAGAAATGTCCACACTGGGACTTAGACCTTAATTTATTCCCAAGAGTTCAGAGTAAATGTATGCTTGGGATGTTGTTGCCACATTTAAGGCAGCCACTATTACTCATACAGTATAATGGTAACACCTAAGGGCACAGTGGCCAACAATGTGAATGTGTGGGTCAGCTAATTTGAGCCAATTACATTACATTGCTACATCTGTGTATGTTGAGCTCACATTCTATGTTTTGAATATGTTTTTTTTCTACTCTCTACAGCTTGTGAAACCCAGCATCGCAGACTGTGGCAGTCAATCCGGCGTCTTCGCCTTATGCTGCTGGCCTTGAAGAGGCGTCGTTAGGGTGGGGGGGTATGGTTTTTGCCGCTGTGCGGAGGAATGTTGGGCCTGTTGCCCGCCTTGAGGCCTAATAAATATTTTGTATTTTTATAATTACAGTGTGTTGTGCCTTGTCAAGCATAGTTTAAGTGTCTAGCAACCCATTAGTTTGGGAATGTTGGTGTACCTTTGTAGCCATTTAATGTGTAAACCATAGTAAGATATGGTCACCAATGTGTGTCATACATTTCTGGCTACATGTACATATCTAGATCTAGAGACTCATCCCTGACTGTGTTCTTAACTATGTCTTTGAAAAAACACAATTTAGAGGTGGGGTACTCAAATGTATTTGCCCAAAATTAAACAGAAAAAAATTTACATCAATATTCTTGGCTTGGGGGCCTGGGAGGTTGAGAGTCATTGCTAGTCGTGGTGTTGGGGGACAACAGTACAGTAAAAAATAGACTGCTGTTGTATCAGCTGATGCAACAACAACAAAGTTTGGTCCTGGCGCTGAAAAGATTGCTCCATCGCATGTGCAATGCGATCCAGTACCCTGTTGGTTTCTACTTGTTGGCCTTGTCTGACATCCTGGAGCTGGCGCTGCAGGTCCTCAATTTGTTGCCGATACACCAGCACCTGATTTTCCAACGCCGCAATGCGCTCATTAGTTCCATCACGCGGCTGTTGGCGACTGTAGTCCTCCAGCATCCGGAGCCCTAGCTGGTAAAATTCGGCACTGGTCAGTGCCACACCTCCTCTTGTTGTGTGTTCAGGCTAAAAAACCAAAAGAAAAGATTGTAGTGAAGCTGAAACAATGCAGGTATGCCCCCCCCCAATCATTTACCCAAAGTGTAACAATCCAACTTACCCTTGCTTGAGGCTCTGTAGCTTGGCCACATAGCACTTGGGAAGAGGTCCCAGCTTGGGGTTCAGGTCTGGCCTCCTGCCAAAACACAAAAGAAATAACATGTTACATGTTGGTTCCTGGACTACCCACAAACATGTCAATGTGGTTATTGTTCCCCAAAATCAGACATGTTACCTCAGTGCCGTCCGCCCGAAGTAGTTCCGGGGTCTGGCTGCCAGAAAGGGGCAAATGCACATCTGAGAGATGGGGCAAGCTGGCATATGCTAAACAGGAAAGTCATGTTAGTAGGTCAGTGGACCAAACTCAAATGTAATATGGATAGACTATCGAGGCCATACCTCGACAAATTGGCAGATTACACACTAGCCAAAAGGGATCTTGTAAACTCAGATTGCTAACATGTATGTAAGAGGAAGATGAGCCAATAATTGGGCCAAAAAATAACAGACACATTGCTCAAATTACACATACCCGCCATCTCTCACATGTCCGGAGTTGGGCCCTCACTCGAGCTTTGCCCTTAAAAATACATGTTTAAACACAAGTTGGACTACTAAATTCCCAAAAAAGGATAGCAAAAATCCTTACTAGATAATCAAGCAAAACCAACTTACCCTCCTCTCTAGCAGCCTCAACCTAAAGGGCCCTTTCCGGACAGCCACTTCCGATATTCCGGCCAACTAAAATACACAATTAATGTCTCTAAATATTCCTAACACTACTCGGGTGAATGTTTGTCTTTTAATAGACCCAAAAAATGCATTCCAATCACTCTAAACAGTTTACTAATGAGCCTGGGGATGGCAAATCCACTAAAAATAGCCATCTTCAAGTTGACCTAGCAAACATGTAGATTATTAGACTAACCAAATAGAACCAGTGTAACATAAACAGCATAAAGGATACATTGTTTTTGGCAATACACACCAACAGGGTCCTGTTGACCTGCAACATCGGAAGTGGTGTCCAAAGATGAAGCAGTCACTTGGCCTACAAAGAAAAAAGAGGAATGACATGCACTTGTGTTAAAGCGGCTAAAGCAAGGTTGACACATGCACTTACCGGCATCCAAAGAGTAGCTTGGCTCTGGAGGAGATGCTGGTGCCAATGGCGGTGCAGCTAGGTAAAAGCAAAGAAAAAATGTTGCCATTGTTAATGTGCGGCACAAAATAAACCATGAATTAAGGTGTGTGTGAGCAGCCCAATCACTAATATTCAATAATCCAGGCCAGTGTGGCTTCCACATGTATATGCAGATATATGGCCACACATCTCTGGCTTCCCACATAGCTACACATGTTAGGGCCTTGTTAGTTAGTTGCTGAGAGGGTTAAAGTGGGCATGAAATTAGTCACCAGGACCATATTAGTACTCCTAAAAAGTGGGACAAGCTATTGTTTGAGGTGCTCCCACACCCATTTTGTTAAAAAAAACAAGGCCATAAATTAGTGATAAATACCTTCAATGGCAGACTGGGTTAGGCTTGAGGTTGGTTGAAGGGCAGGATTTGGGGTGTCCTCCTCAGCCAAATCCTGGACAGCACCATGTGCACCTATGCAGAAAGCAACAGACAGGAAAGGAAAACATTTATGAGGTATAATGTACTACTTCACATGTCCCACTGTTAGTTGGCCAGAAAGAGACAAAGCAAATCACATACATTAACATTACTAGAGATGAGCGAACCGGTTCGGACGAACCGGAATTCGCTCCGAATTTCAGGAAATATTCGATTCGGCACGAACCCGAATATTTTGTGGTTCGTGCCGATCGAATTTTTCCTGAAATGAAAAAAAAAAAATGCCGGCATGGTGGGAGCGGAGCCGGCCCGCTCCCACCATGCCGGCATTTAAAAAAAAAAAAATTTTTGCCGGCATGGTGGGAGCGGGCCGGCCGGCTCCGCTGTCAGCGGAACTGGCCGGCCCGCTCCCACCATGCCGGCATTTAAAAAAAAAAGCAAACACTTACCTGCAGGTCCGGAGCGTGGAGGCCGGCGCCGCTCTCAGCTGTCATCTGAGGGCGCGTCATCAGAGGGCGCCTGTGATGACGCGCCCTCAGATGACAGCTGAGAGCAGCGCCGGCCTCCACGCTCCGGACCTGCAGGTAAGTGTTTGCTTTTTTTTTAAATGCCGGCATGGTGGGAGCGGGCCGGCCGGTTCCGCTGACAGCGGAGCTGGCCGGCCCGCTCCCACCATGCCGGCAAAAATGCTTTTTTTTTTTTTTGTTTTGTTTTTTAAATGCCGGCATGGTGGGAGCGGGCCGGCCGGCTTTACCGGACCGCCAGCCGGCTCCGCTGTCAGCGGAACCGGCCGGCCCGCTCCCACCATGCCGGCATTTTTGATGGGGAACTTCGTTAAAGTTCGATTCGGCCGAACCCGAATTTCTTTGTGAAATTCGGCGAATCGGCCGAATCGAACTTTTCAAAAGTTCGCTCATCTCTAAACATTACCAGTCAAAAATATGCACAAAATATGTACCTTCAGTCCAACCTGTGGTGTCATCCCCAGCATCAACACCCTGCAGCCGAACGAGGGGAATTTTGCACTTCAGCATCTCCTCATATGGCCTGTAGGTACTCTTTGGACCCTGGATGGTCCCACTCGCCACCTCCAGATCATGCTTCATCTTTTGCATAAGGGCCCTTTTCAAAGTGTAGAAGCGTTTCTTGCAGGATGGGCCACTACGTGGGTATTGAGCACTGCTAGTAAGCTCTTCACCAATGGCATTCCACAATTTGCTCCTTTCTTGCTTGCCTATAGACTGGCTTTGGGAGCCAAAGATTAGCTCCCATTTGGCTAGTGTAAGACGCACAAGAGTATTGTTATCCGCCAAATTAAATTCTGGCTCCCTCTTGGCAAATGGGCGGCTGGCCTTGGGTGCAGGCTCACCTTGGGCCTGGGCCCTTTTCCTTAAGGGAGGTCTGCGCACAGCACCCAACACACTCCTACTTGGGCCAGCTGTGGCCGGCAGATGTCCAGAATTTGGCTCCATCCTGTAGCTGCACACACACACCACTATACAACACACAAGCACGCATACAGACTACAGAATGGCATCACACTCTTTTGGGGGTGTGCAGGTTTTATGTGCTCTAACAACCAATCACAAACAGGTCCACTTAATTGATTCACACATACTGGGCAGGTGCTTGTAGCAACACCTCCACTGCACTGAGTGAACCATGTGTGGTAGCCAATTAACTAATTACAGAGCTCATTAACCAAACAACACACAACCAAAGACAACAATGTACTCAGGTAGATTAAACACTTGTGAAATGTGCCTCTACAAACGGCTATTTAAATTAAGAGCAGCTTACCTTTCATTGGTCCACCACTGAATGGTCAGGCATGTCCGCTACAACACGCAAGTATCTGCGCAAGTACGCTAGTAGCGCTACTAGCGTACGCATGCGCAATCCGTTTCTCGCACACCTGGGTCAGCTAATTGCAGACAGGAAATAGCAGAGCAACGCAAAAGGCGGCAAAACGGACCTGTCCTTTTCCAAAGTTAAGTATAAATGGCTGGATTTGACAACCTTCTGGTATTGTTACACTGTGGCAAAGGCTGTGGTGTGGTGGTGTGGTGGTTTGGTCCCTTTGTCCCTTAGCTCATTTTAGTGTCTTGCTGGGTTTGGTCCTCACTCTCTGTGGCTTGTTGGTTGATTTCTGACATCAGTGCTGTTTCTTTTGGAGATTGATTTTGTTGGCATATGCAAATATTGTGTAGCATACAGCAAGTGATGCTTGATTTTGGGGCCTTTTGTGGGCTGTGCAGCAACTCCCCTCTTGGTTGTGCCTAACTTAGAAAGCAAACTTTCAGCAGTCTGGTGGTTCAGACCACTATACTTCTGGTTTTGTGGTGAGCTGCATTGTAGTGAGTGTGTGAGGAGTGTGCTTGCTTGTGTGTGTGGTGTGTTTGTGGTTTTTTTTTGGTTTTGCTTCTTTTGCATATCTGTTCAGTCAGTGTGAGATGGATAAGAGGGTGATGTATGGGTTATGGGTGCAGGGATGTGTGAGAATGCTGAAAGAGCAGGAGGCCAGGGCGGAGGGTGCTGTGAGGGTTAGGGCACCCCGATCCTTTGGCATCCGTCTTTCAGTGTGGGATTTAAGTGACGAGCAGATCAGGAGCCGCTTCCGTCTGAATCGTGCAGCACTACAGTCCCTATATGATCAGATTAAGAACAAAATTGAGCCATCCACCAAACGCACCCAATCCATTCCTGGCATAGTACGCCTATGTGCCACTCTTAATATTGTGGCACGAGGGAACTTCCAGGCAACCTCTGCCCTCCTCAGCGGGATCAGCCAGACTACAATGAGCCGCATATTTATACAGGTAGTACTGGCTATTTGTGACCTGATCCCTGTTTACATCAAGTTTCCTGAGGATGAGGATGAGGTTGCCCAAATAAAACATGCATTCTATCGCATGGGAGGGATTCCGAATGTGCTAGGGTGTGTGGATGGTACACATGTCCCTTTCCGCCCTCCCCGTGCACAGGAGCTGCATTATAGGAACAGGAAACAGTTCCCTCCATGAATGTCATGGTGGTCTGTGACCATGAGATGAAGCTGCGGGCCGTGAGATCTGGCTTCCCCGGCTCATGCCTTGACTCTTACGTGCTCCAGCAGTCAGTCCTGTGCAGGAAGTTTGAGAACAACGAAATGCCAGCTGGCTGGCTACTGGGTAACTAACTAACCATGTCAACGTATTTTGCTTGAAATATGTGGCCTAGTAAGCTAAATGTAAAAAATTGCAACAAATTACATGTACTAGTACTAATTGCTGTCTCTCTCATTGTGTTTTTTCCACAGCGGACAAGGGATATGGGCAGAGAACGTGGGTCATGACTCCGGTCAGTAACCCACAGACCTCTGCCCAACAACGCTACAATGCAGCACATCGCAAAACCAGAAGCATTGTGGAATGAACCATTGGACTACTGAAAGCGCGCTTTCTGTGTTTGGCACGCCCAGGAGGAGAGATGTTGTACAGTCCACAAAAGGTCTCCAAGATTATCCTCGCATGCTGTGTGCTACACAACATTTGCATATGCCACAGAATCCAACCCCCTGAAGAAACAGCACTGGTGCCAGAAGTCCCCAACATGGCCGCAGAAACAAGTGAGGACACCCAGACTGGCTTTGAGCTAAGGGCAAGCATGATCACTTCGTTTTTTGCGGTAAGCTAACTACCCTACCCCAAGTACTGCACTACAGGGAAACTATTTGTTGGCTCCCAACTATAAGGGGTGTGTAAGATGACCCAAACCACTATAAGGGGTGTGTAAGATGACCCAAACCACTATAAGGGGGGGGGGGAGTTGACCCAAACCACTATAAGGGGTGTGTAAGATGACCCAAACCACTATAAGGGGTGTGTAAGATGACCCAAACCACTATAAGGGGTGTGTAAGATGACCCAAACCACTATAAGGGGTGTGTAAGATGACCCAAACCACCATAAGGGGTGTGTAAGATGACCCAAACCACTATAAGGGGGGGGGAGTTGACCCAAACCACTATAAGGGGAGTGTAAGATGACCCAAACCACTATAAGGGGTGTGTAAGATGACCCAAACCACTATAAGGGGTGTGTAAGATGACCCAAACCACTATATGGGGTGGGTAAGTTGACCCAAACCACTATAAGGGGTGTGTAAGATGACCCAAACCACTATAAGGGGTGTGTAAGATGACCCAAACCACTATAAGGGGGGGGGAGTTGACCAACATAACAATTAGGGGTGTTGTGCAAGTTGGGCAAAACTGTCACAAACCAAAAATAAAAACTGTAAATAAATGCCAAAAAAAATTAATAGCTATAACTACTAACTACACTTTTTGTTCTATTTTAGGCACCATGATGAAAAACAACCTCATTTTTTTTTTCTTGCACCCAAAAAAACAAAAAAATAAAATACAAATCAACAAAGAAACATGTTGCAATGTGTTTACTACTGAAGGTCCTAACATTGATTTCAATCCAACAGCAAACAAACGCGCAGGCGCGGTGTGGAATAGCTTGTGTCCAAATGACAGCGCCTACAAATCTGAAACATCATATTCACCAATGTAGGCATTGTTCCCAACAACGCCAAGTAGCGCCAAGTAGCGACTGAGGATGCCTGCTATAGCGAATCGCAGCCGACCGCGGCGAATGCTCGCGGCGCTCATAGCGCCATACTTCAGGCGCTCATCTGTCGCTACCTGGCGCTATTACTGAATCGGCCTCATAGTATGCTTGCATACTCAGCCCAGCCTCGCCCTTCAGAAAGGACAGAGAGCCTGGACGATAACTTTAAAGAATACAAAGGCATTACTATTCTAATACTTTTTTCCATAATAAAACAAACTAGTAAAGTCCATTAACACTACAATACCTAATGCACGAATGAGCCCAGGGAACATGGACCTGTTTATTGTCACTAAACTGTTTTACCAGCAAGTGAACAACAAATAAATAATAATGGAGCATGTGTCAGTTTATTAATCCAATGACTTTGGTTCAATGAACTTTCCTTAAGATATCTGCTGAAAATAAGCACTGGATAACTATTATAACTTTTTTGAGAACACTCAATCTAAACAAGAGGATTTTTTTCATAAAAAGGACAGCATGTCTGGTTGCTTACAATAAAAAAATAACACATAAAGATGTCTTTGGCACAATCAAATCCCTGTTAACCTATTTTGGCAGCTAATTGTTGGTGCTAATGATCTTGGCATCTGGTTAGCATGCTAACCAATACTTGTGGGATCTTTATAATAGATAATCATTTTAAGTCAATTACAAGCTGGACTGGAACAAAAGCTGTGACCTAAAAGTGAAGGTCACTCATCCTGATCTAGACTTGACTGAGGATAAGCAGATGTCTTCCTCTTTACGCAGAACTTTTTTGCTAATATTTGCGTTTTTGTGTTAAGTCTGTATGGGAACAATTAAGCCAGTTTATGTAGAGGTACCAAATTAAAATTGGATAAATGATTGCAGTAATTGTGCAAATAAGGCATCGGACCTTGTTTAAAATGACTTCTTTTGATATGTATCTCTTTGCGACCAGTAGGTAGTGGTGAATGTGTAGAGTCACAGACAATTTGGAGGGTTTCCCCACTCCGGTGAGGAAAGGGTGCACGATCCTGGGCTGTCCCAAGCCCCACAATAGCATGTAGAAAAATTGAAGAATGGATCCGCACTTCCTTAAAAGATAACTACTTTATTAAATCCAGAGTAAAATCATCATCAGCGTCTCCCACGCATAATATAGACAGCCAAAGCAGTAAAACCAATGGATGACACGGGTCGAGAGAATGAGGGGTCCTGACGCATTTCGGGTCCTTCACTGACCCTTAATCATAGATAAATTTGCCCCAACAATCTTACTATATATATATATATATACAAAATAATAAAGAAAAAGAAAGGACTCACCTGCAGCAGCAGCGCCGCCCGCACGCGCTGGGTGCCGGGACCGAGGGGCGGATGTGACATCAGGGGTGAGAGCGGACGCCACCGCCAATCACCAGCCAGAGTGGTCAGCCAGAGAATGTGTGTCAAGGATGCTTTGGACTCGTCTATGCTGCTTTCTTCACTCCTCAACCTCGATTACCTTTGACCACGATTCTGTCTCTTTACTATCTGACGAAGGAACAGCTGCCAGCCTGCCTTAGCTCTTTACTCCCTGGGCATGACCTGGGACTTCTGAAGGAGCAAACCTAAGCCCCCTTTGTGGGGGACTCTATAGAGGATCAGGGAGGACCTTATATTCCAGGCATCAGGGTTCTGGGCAGTAGCTTTGTGTGCCATCGCCACCAGGCTGTGAAACAATGGTTTCCCACAGTCAATGTAAGAGAGGGACATGTTAGTGACAGTTTTGCCACGCTCTCTTTATGCAGAGCAGTGAATAGTTCTTGAGGCCTGTTCGCCAAATCCAGTCCTGTAGCAGCAGACCACAAGAAAGCTGCTGTTCAAGTGAGTACATGTTTTTTTAATGCCATGCAAGCACATTAGGCAGTGCTGTGCAATACATTAAATAGAAAGCATACAGAATAGGAAGGAGAAAGACAAACATTTGGACTCCCTGAAAATACTGGAAGAGAAATTAGTATGTCACTGGAAAAGTAAATAGTGCTGTTAGAAGAGTGTTAGCTGCTGCCAGTGTCCTCAATCATGTGAACAGTGGACATCTTTCTGTAGCCTATTTGATGGGGATAATGCTGACCTCCTACCATGGACTGGATTGCGGGGCTCAGGTATGTTTTACATCTACTTGCTGCACATTCTGCATTTGTTTTAAGTGGCACTACATACACCACCACAATTTAATTTTTAATATAGTCCTGATTCTGCCTCCCAAAGTTCGGGTCCCCATTGATTTCAATGGTGATCGGGTTTGGGTCAAGTTCGGGTACTCATACCAAACTTTTGTTCAAAGTTGGGCCAAACTTGCTGAACCTGAACCTCTAGGGGTCCACGCAACACTACTGTGCAATTCATTTCTATTTTTGATGTTGCAGTACTCATACCAAACTTTTGTTCAAAGTTGGGCCAAACTTGCTGAACCTGAACCTCTAGGGGTCCACGCAACACTACTGTGCAATTCATTTCTATTTTTGATGTTGCAGCTACTAAGAAAAGGAGTGTCAATTAGTGATGAACCAAATCTCATGTATAGTACTGAACTGAATAGTTTGCAATATTAAGGTTTTGCATATCCTGATTCTGAATCTTATTAAAGTTGTAAGGAACTTACCTGGGAGTCTGTCCCGCGGTGCCTCCGCACGCTCACTGGTGGCGCGGCCCCTCCGGCGGCCGCGCCAGGCAGCCGCCCCTCCAGCGTCAGGCGCACCGGCAGCCGACGGCCGTGCACATGCCCGCGTGCTAGCACGTTCCCTTTATGTCCCCCGGCGGCGCTGCTCCCAGCGCATTCGCCGGGGGCAGATTTAAAAGGACCAATCCTGACCCAGGAATCCTCTGCTCTGGGAAGGTCAGGGAATGGACAGCCTGACTGGCCAGGGCGGTCCAGTCCCTGGAGTTTCTCCTATCAGGGGTGAGATCGTGTGTTGCACCAATCAGCACATTCCCCTTCCCATTGGTCAGTCACCATTTAAATATTTTCCCGCCCGAACCACCAGTGCCTGTTATAGCCATTTACTAGCTTGGGTGTGCTTCTGAATCTCGTCTTAGTGTGTTTGATCTGGCTTCGTCCTTGACTACTCCTGCTCGCTGCCTGAACCGACCTTCTGCCTGTCTGACTTCGTTTCTGCTTAACCCCTTGGATACCGCGCTTCTGTGATCACCCGGTCTTGACCCTTGCCAGTCCCGACTACTCTTTTCCTTGCCCCTTGGTTTTGACGTTTACAGACCTTGGTGCATGAACTCCTGATTTGGGATACCCCGCAGTTCATCCGTCTTTATCGTAAGCCAGCAATCTTTGCGCCAGTAAGACCTGGGGGCAACCGAGTCTGGAGAGGCATAACCCGTGTCTCCAGCAAGCGGGGGCTTTTCTATAGGCACAAGAGGCGGTGGAGATTGGGGATTGTTGACTCACAAGAGAAGGGTGTCCAGCGGTCCCTGACAGTTGTTGGCTCACGAGAGAAGGGTGTCCAGCGGTCCCTGACAGTATAACAGGCCAGAACTATGGACCAAATTTTGGAGCAGGTACAGGCCTTGACTGCGGCTGTTGAGCACCTGGCTCATCGAGTGGCGGCCCAGGAGAACCGTCCAACTCCTATCAACCCAGTCCCTTTGGGGGCACCGGCCGTCCATCCTGTGGAACCCAAGATCCCACTCCCCGATAAGTTCACTGGGGACAGAAGCAAGTTTTCCAACTTTCCGGATGCCTGCAAACTTTATTTTCAACTCCGCCCACACTCCTCTGGCTCCCAAGAACAACGTGTGGGCCTGGTCATCTCCCTCCTGCAAGGGGACCCACAGTCCTGGGCATTCGGCCTGTCACCTCAGGACCCAGCACGGCAATCGGTCGATGTGCCTTGATCTCCCTCCCTCCATGAAAATTTGCAATTCTTTTCATGTTTCCCTTTTAAAATCTGCCAAGGGTATTGAGCCAGATACTTCCCCTGCTGCCATCCTGGTAGACGGGCAGCAAGAATTCGAGGTAGCCCGGATATTGGACTCACGTTTCTTCCGAAACTCTCTCCAGTACCTAGTAGATTGGAAGGGATACGGTCCAGAAGAGAGGTCTTGGGTCCCGGCCAGAGATGTCCACGCGGGGAGGTTGGTTAGGAAGTTTCACAGAGAGAACCCTCAGAAACCCAGCTTGGAGGGTCCAGAGGCCCCTCCTCAAGGGGGGGGGTAATGTAAGGAACTTACCTGGGAGTCTGTCCCGCGGTGCCTCCGCACGCTCACTGGTGGCGCGGCCCCTCCAGCGTCGGGCGCACTGGCAGCCGACGGCCGTGCACGTGCCCGCGTGCTAGCACGTTCCCTTTATGTCCCCCGGCGGTGAATGCGCTGGGAGCAGATTTAAAAGGTCCAATCCTGACCCAGGAATCCTCTGCTCTGGGAAGGTCAGGGAATGGACAGCCTGACTGGCCAGGGCGGTCCAGTCCCTGGAGTTTCTCCTATTAGGGGTGAGATTGTGTGTTGCACCAATCAGCACATTCCCCTTCCCATTGGTCAGTCACCATTTAAATATTTTCCCGCCCGAACCACCAGTGCCTGTTATAGCCATTTACTAGCTTGGGTGTGCTTCTGAATCTCGTCTTAGTGTGTTTGATCCGGCTTCGTCCTTGACTACTCCTGCTCGCTGCCTGAACCGACCTTCTGCCTGTCTGACTTCGTTTCTGCTTAACCCCTTGGATACCGCGCTTCTGTGATCACCCGGCCTTGACCCTTGCCAGTCCCGACTACTCTTTGCCTTGCCCCTTGGTTTTGACGTTTACAGACCTTGGTGCATGAACTCCTGATTTGGGATACCCCGCAGTTCATCCGTCTTTATCGTAAGCCAGCAATCTTTGCGCCAGTAAGACCTGGGGGCAACCGAGTCTGGAGAGGCATAACCCGTGTCTCCAGCAAGCGGGGGCTTGTCTATAGGCACAAGAGGCGGTGGAGATTGGGGATTGTTGGCTCACGAGAGAAGGGTGTCCAGCGGTCCCTGACAGTTGTTGGCTCACGAGAGAAGGGTGTCCAGCGGTCCCTGACAAAAGTCTTAAAGACAGGATATGCTTTTGGGTCTCTGTCAACTAAAGCAGCCAAATGGCCCTAAATTGCATGGGAAGACTACACAATCTGGGTTGATTTAAAACTAAAATATCAGAGGTCACCAAGCAATATTTTTACTTTTATCTTTAACTTTTATCCTTTAACTCCTTTAAAACATCTGTGAATAAAGCTAGAACTCCCCTTATAAATAAATCATTGTAGCTTTCACTTTTTTAACCACTCTATATTAACAGTTATTTAACCAGCAAAGGCTTTTTCTCTTTGTTACTACAATTCTAACATTTGATGATAAAATGTAGCAGTTACTGATATAGCTGGGACATAGCAGAGTTGTGGCCGAGGCCTGGGTTTTCCCTGTTTGATTGTGGCTAGGTGAGATTAACTTTTGGGGGTTTCACCCATCAACAGGGAGTGGAAAATTATTTTTAACTTCAGAGCCTGCCCCGAGATCTGATGTTCCTCTTTAAAAGAAGCCTCTACTATTATTTGAGAAATTTACATAGTTTACGAGAATTTAAAGGGTGTTTCTACTTCTTCCACTTTACCATATATAAGCTGGCAAATGTTGACCTCCACCATTATCTACAGACACATTACTGGTGTTACTTTTCTCTTTTACCCAAAATTGGTTCTGGCCAAATTGGTCCCGAATTTTGCCAAATTAAATTTGCAAAATTTCGGTTGAATTTAACTTTGAATTATATTAAGCCCAACACTATGTTGGCATACAGGGATTTAGGAGAAAAGAAAATACAAGGCAAATACAATTTGCTAAATGAACATTCCCAGGGGCAGCTTTTTGCTTTTTGTTCATTTTCCCATGACATTTATATGCACCTGGATACTTTAATTGCTTTCCAGTAACCAGAACACAACACAAGGGTTCATGGCTGTAGACCACTAACATTTTGGACAGGTTTGGCAGAACCAGAGCAGTTTTTAAGCAAAATAGCTCTAGTGCAGAAAGGAAAAAAACCTGCTCCCTCTTCAACCATCCTGTGGTGCTGCTATATAGGTATGTGCTGTGCTGTGTCTCCTCCTTAGCAGCAGGCAGTGCCCCCTCCTCATGACTGAACCCAATAAGAGGGAATGATGGGCCTGTCTTATTGCTGGCACCACTAACAGTGGCCCCTGACTCTCCTGCAGAAAACAGGATGACTTGGATAAATGCGCCTCCACTGACATTGTGCCTAGGACAATCGTCCTGTTTGCCCTCCCAATGAACAGCCCTGGGCAGAACTGCTCTTGAACAGAGCTCCATATTTGATTAAAATGTGTAGCAAACATTACCTAAGATACAGTGCACTAAAACATGAATCTTTGACATTTCTGCACAAAATATTTTGGTTACACAGCCATTGAAAAATAGTTGGAGAGGAGTTAATAAAGCTTTTTTGGTGCAGACACTGCTTTAAGGTTCAAAGCAATTGACAAGGCAATGAATATCTGTCTGCTTCTTTAAAGAAATAACTACACAACATGGATTGATATAAGCTTTAAAGGTCACTGCCTCAGTTACTTTGCTGGCCAAGATTGAACCTCATCACACAGCCTCCAAGGCAGAATCTATTACAGTCAACCATGAAACAGTGGTTGCCACTTCATTTGTAGAGTAGTAGTCATAGTCATAGTGTCATTATGTTCCACAAATTGCTTACAACTTGCTGCGTATAGCTCTTTTCAGCTACAATCTACTGCATGTGAAACTCTCCGCCACTAAGCCTGATTTTTTTTTTTTTTATAAAAGCTCACTTGTTTGGTGCTGTAAACTCAATTTAAACTTATTTAGCTAATGCAGATTGTGAGCTGCAGCTGCAGTGGTTTTTTCTTGGCACCTGACTGTTAATTACTTGACTCACTGCTTCCGACAGGACAAGATTATAGGCAGGGCCTGAGGGGCTTGCGTCTCGGGCCGCCACCAATTGATATAGCTAAAAGGCCTCCACCATTTGTACCAGCAATTTAGAAGATTATTGCAGTGGCAGTGTTAACACGAGGCAGCAGGGAAAACTGCTGATAACCACAAGCTATTGTAAGATGGACATCTCCACATCTATCTATGTATGCCTATGGAAGCATTGGTTTGGAGGCTACAGTTGCCACTGTCCTCCCTGGACTGAATACAGCAGTATGGATGGAGGAGAGAAAATGACAAATGGATAATGGTGGTGTCTGTGAATAGTGAAAAAAGCGTGTTGGAGATATATTTGTGTAAGTTATGTGTGAAATAAGATGTTTGTGTGAGAAACAGGGCACATGTGTTTTTAATGTGTGTATGGGTCTGTGTGTGAGTGACACATGCAGGAGACTGCTTGTATTAAAGTGGACAAAAAATAAAAAATATACCCTTTGTCCACTAAAATGTTTTGTAGGGTTGCCCACAGTAAATTCTCTAGCAGCCCAATTGTAATGTTATGATATTTCTATATATGTTGTTCCCAAAGAAATTGTAAAATCTTATACAATTCAAAATGACTCCTTTTTTTAGCCAACACGGTTGGTTCCTAAATTAATATGCAGCATGGTGGGAGACCTTCCTTTTGTTCTGAAGACTGGGTTGGCCTGAGTTTAGTTTCATGTGTACATTTGCATGCAATCTAAGAAAGTCCCCTGTTATAGCAAATCAGAGTATAAGTTGGGTTAGATTGTCTGGGTCAATCAGAGATCACCTGAGATCACCTGCATTTCAAATGAAACAAAAGAGTCAGCCTAGAAAACACAGCTGGTCTGGTGAGAGAAAGAGGAGATTTGCTCGGGCAGCTGAAGGACACACACAGCTGTGCTATGAATGGAGACAGGCACAGGTGGACGATAAGATTTGTTTTTGGATATGGAGACCTGCTTTGTGAACTTGAATATAGCAGCCATCTTGTTTGAAGCTGGGATGAGGCCTGCTGATTTCTGCCTGGAGTAGATTAAACAGATGAGTAATCCATGCTAATATATGCTTTTGTCATGTTAGGTTTTCTGTGTTGTAAAAGGGTTTGTAGAGTTTTTGGACTTGCAAGCAAGGTTAAAAAATAACTCTTTAAAGTGCATCTTCTAGCTTTCCATTGGAGTTACTGACACATTAATTAGACAATGTGGTGTAATTTTAAAGATATACATGGATTTGAGCTTTTCATTTGCCTTATACATTTAGGGGCTGCAAATATACTTGTGAATTTTAGCAAAAGTACACCAAAGCAAAACGCCCCCCCCCTAGTCTTGCAGCACATGCTCCTGCAATTAGCTGAATATGCCAATCGGGCTGCAAATCAATTCTATTTTATTTATTTTTCTATTATTTTTAATCTGCTTGGCTTAAACTGCTATGGCTTAAACTAAAACAGAAAGCCTGTTTTGGGGCTATAAACCTACCTAGTATGGAATTACGACGCAAATGAAAATGTGGATTTAGTGGCAAAACTGCTTCCTTAGTTCTGTGTGCACTATCAGGTTTGCCATGCACACAGTGGAGTGGAGGGAGCAAGGGACAGATTCACAGCTGTCTTGGCATTCCAGTACTAAGTAGGTGTATAGCCCAAGAATCGGCTTTCTACTTTGATTTAAGCTTATGGGGTAACTCAAATTCAAAATCAGAAAATAATTTTTGACTTTTGGATTGCTTTAAAGAGGAATTCAATTAAAAAAATAAGACTTTACTTCGTCAGATCCCTGCAGCATTGGTGTACTTTATTCTACACCCCTAACCAGCAACACTAATATGAGGCAGCCAATACAACTTCTTCATTTCCTTTAATGGCAAACAATCACATGACCACTAGTGACCATTCAGGTAATGATATGTAAGAGCAGGGCTCTCTTTCCTATTGTCTCCTGTATTTATAACATTTGGTCTGAACTTTGTAGCATCTAGTTTGTAATGGTTTCTGTACAGTATGTTTTACCTTGTCTGTAATTATACCTTGCACAGTGCTACGGAAGAAGATGGCGCTATAAGAATAAACAATAATTATAACAATTATAATATTCAAGCTCCACTCAACAAACCTCAATGGTCGCTAGGGAATGTGGTACTTGGAACTTGGTAACAGCTGCAAGGTATTGGGCATGCCAGGTGGAAATGCACATCAGGGACATCCCTAATTAAGATTCCCAATTGCTGAAAGTATCTGAAAAAGTAAATTTACAGCCTTTAAACCTTTATTTGACAACTGGATGCTGAAGAATTGTACCAGCCAAATCTCAGGTGTGCAAGATGTTTGTCAAACGTATTCCTGAACGAAGCCTGGTGTCTAGTGTGAACAGATTGCCCCTGATACCCTGAATGGGATTTCTGTCATCCAATCAGAGCCCAAACTCAGGAAGTGTACTGCTCAAGGTCTGATCCAATGGGGCTGTCCCATGGAGGCTCTGCACAATTTTGCAGGTCAAGCCGACGCTTGTAGGGACAGGGACTTAACAGAAAAATTACAGTATGGAGGCCCCACCAGACTTTCTGCGCCGGGGCCTCCCCCACACCTAATCTGACCCTGGCTTCCAACCTAGCTTGGAGCTGCCCCTGACTGTCTGAGCAAACAAATTCACCATTCTATAACATTAAACAGCATTACTGTATGGGCAGGGTTTTACACAGTGGGGAATCCCAAATCAGGATACCAAGGAAGAGTTAATAGGCTGGCCCTAGACTTCTCTAGGGATGGCTGAAACAGTGATTGGTTCAATTTAAGGCCCAAATATCATGTCAGATCAGGTGCTGCTCAAAACATCTGCTGATACTGTGGTGATCTGAATCTCCCAGTGCTATGTTGTTTCCTGTCTCCGTTTCGCTAGGTTTAATAGTCTGGGTTATAATATCATTAAATCTAGATTACCCATAGCTAGGTATGGGTGGTTAGTCAGTTGCAGTTAGGGCTTATGGTCATTAAGTATCATTTCTAGTCTGGTAGAATGGTATGGGCCTCAGGGTACAAATGGTATCCGCAAGCATCAAAAGAACCTGTTGGTATGAGTTACAGGTTGTACCTCACAGAAGAAGACTGTGTCTGCACTTGGCCACTGGAACTGTAAGTGCATGTCATTGGAACTGATTCCTAGACAAGACTGTTGTTGGGAATTTACCCAAAAGGGAGAAAAAAGAACAAAGTGCTATTTAAACCGGACCTCCAGCATCATTTAATGTAAAGCCCAAACCATTAAAAAAGCATTCCCCAGCATCTAAAATGAATACGTTTTACATTTTTAGTCACTTACTTTATATTCTTTACCCCACTGGGCTGCAACTCTTTTCAGGACTCCAGGATATGGGCTATCTTGCCTCAGAAGCATCACATTCAGAGGAGAGGAGGAGTAGTGAAAAGTGCAGGGGGGCGGCTTTATAGCTGTGCTTTGCACAAACAGAGCAGAGCTGGGGTCAAAGAAAGGACAGCAATCCCAGAATGCAGAGCGGCATAGTCAGAAGACACTTCCTGTTTGAAAGCAGCCTGAGATTCCATGTGCCATCATCTTGGATGTTTAAAGCTAGAGATGAGCGAACTTTTGAAAAATTTGAATCGACTGATTCGCCGAATTTTCCGACAAAAATCGTTTCGACCCGAATAAATTCGCGACAAATCGCTATTAAAAACGGCTATTTCTGAGCCTCCTAGAGCCTCAATAGGGTTGTAAACCATTCAGCCTTGCTGTAACACGCACAGGATGCGTGCTGGGTTAGTTAAATAATACTTTGAAGAAATATCACATGCAGATCAGAGGCATCGCTAATAGAATCGCAGAGCGGCACAATTGCAGAGAGTTGAAGTGGCATCACTATGAGGGGCAGAAGGAGCCCAAATATACACTGGAGTTGGCCTCAGGAGCCCAAAAATTGGATGAATCACACCCTGGAGTTGGCAGAAGTTGGCAGCAGCAGCAGCAGGAGCCCAAATATACACTGGAGTTGGCTTCAGGAGCCCAAAAATTGGATGAATCACACCCTGGAGTTGGCAGGAGTTGACAGTAGCAGCAGCAGGAGCCCAAATATACACTGGGGTTGGCTTCAGGAGCCCAAAAATTGGATGAATCACACCCTGGAGTTGGCAGGAGTTGACAGTAGCAGCAGCAGGAGCCCAAATATACACTGGAGTTGGCTTCAGGAGCCCAAAAGTTGGATGAATCACACCCTGGAGTTGGCAGGAGTTGACAGTAGCAGCAGCAGGAGCCCAAATATACACTGGAGTTGGCTTCAGGAGCCCAAAAATTGGATGAATCACACCCTGGAGTTGGCAGGAGTTGACAGCAGCAGCAGCAGGAGCCCAAATATACACTGGAGTTGGCCTCAGGAGCCCAAAAATTGGATGAATCACACCCTGGAGTTGGCAGGAGTTGACAGTAGCAGCAGCAGGAGCCCAAATATACACTGGAGTTGGCTTCAGGAGCCCAAAAATTGGATGAATCACACCCTGGAGTTGGCAGAAGTTGGCAGCAGCAGCAGCAGGAGCCCAAATATACACTGGAGTTGGCTTCAGGAGCCCAAAAATTGGATGAATCACACCCTGGAGTTGGCAGAAGTTGGCAGCAGCAGCAGCAGGAGCCCAAATATACACTGGAGTTGGCTTCAGGAGCCCAAAAATTGGATGAATCACACCCTGGAGTTGGCAGAAGTTGGCAGCAGCAGCAGCAGGAGCCCAAATATACACTGGAGTTGGCCTCAGGAGCCCAAAAATTGGATGAATCACACCCTGGAGTTGGCAGAAGTTGGCAGCAGCAGCAGCAGGAGCCCAAATATACACTGGAGTTGGCCTCAGGAGCCCAAAAATTGGATGAATCACACCCTGGAGTTGGCAGAAGTTGGCAGCAGCAGCAGCAGGAGCCCAAATATACACTGGAGTTGGCTTCAGGAGCCCAAAAATTGGATGAATCACACCCTGGAGTTGGCAGGAGTTGACAGTAGCAGCAGCAGGAGCCCATATATACAGTGGAGTTGGCCTCAGGAGCCCAAAAATTGGATGAATCACACCCTGGAGTTGGCAGAAGTTGGCAGCAGCAGCAGCAGGAGCCCAAATATACACTGGAGTTGGCTTCAGGAGCCCAAAAATTGGATGAATCACACCCTGGAGTTGGCAGAAGTTGGCAGCAGCAGCAGCAGGAGCCCAAATATACACTGGAGTTGGCCTCAGGAGCCCAAAAATTGGATGAATCACACCCTGGAGTTGGCAGAAGTTGGCAGCAGCAGCAGCAGGAGCCCAAATATACACTGGAGTTGGCCTCAGGAGCCCAAAAATTGGATGAATCACACCCTGGAGTTGGCAGAAGTTGGCAGCAGCAGCAGCAGGAGCCCAAATATACACTGGAGTTGGCTTCAGGAGCCCAAAAATTGGATGAATCACACCCTGGAGTTGGCAGGAGTTGACAGTAGCAGCAGCAGGAGCCCAAATATACACTGGAGTTGGCCTCAGGAGCCCAAAAATTGGATGAATCACACCCTGGAGTTGGCAGGAGTTGACAGCAGCAGCAGCAGGAGCCCAAATATACACTGGAGTTGGCTTCAGGAGCCCAAAAATTGGATGAATCACACCCTGGAGTTGGCAGAAGTTGGCAGCAGCAGCAGCAGGAGCCCAAATATACACTGGAGTTGGCCTCAGGAGCCCAAAAATTGGATGAATCACACCCTGGAGTTGGCAGCAGCAGCAGGAGCCCAAACATTACTTTAAAGAGACCCTGGGGTTGGCTTCAGGAGCCCAAAAATTGGATGAATCACACCCTGGAGTTGGCAGAAGTTTGCAGCAGCAGCAGCAGGAGCCCAAATATACACTGGAGTTGGCTTCAGGAGCCCAAAAATTGGATGAATCACACCCTGGAGTTGGCAGGAGTTGACAGTAGCAGCAGCAGGAGCCCAAATATACACTGGAGTTGGCTTCAGGAGCCCAAAAATTGGATGAATCACACCCTGGAGTTGGCAGGAGTTGACAGCAGCAGCAGCAGGAGCCCAAATATACACTGGAGTTGGCTTCAGGAGCCCAAAAATTGGATGAATCACACCCCGGAGTTGGCAGGAGTTGACAGTAGCAGCAGCAGGAGCCCAAATATACACTGGAGTTGGCCTCAGGAGCCCAAAAATTGGATGAATCACACCCTGGAGTTGGCAGGAGTTGACAGCAGCAGCAGCAGGAGCCCAAATATACACTGGAGTTGGCTTCAGGAGCCCAAAAATTGGATGAATCACACCCTGGAGTTGGCAGAAGTTGGCAGCAGCAGCAGCAGGAGCCCAAATATACACTGGAGTTGGCCTCAGGAGCCCAAAAATTGGATGAATCACACCCTGGAGTTGGCAGCAGCAGCAGGAGCCCAAACATTACTTTAAAGAGACCCTGGGGTTGGCTTCAGGAGCCCAAAAATTGGATGAATCACACCCTGGAGTTGGCAGAAGTTGGCAGCAGCAGCAGCAGGAGCCCAAATATACACTGGAGTTGGCTTCAGGAGCCCAAAAATTGGATGAATCACACCCTGGAGTTGGCAGGAGTTGACAGTAGCAGCAGCAGGAGCCCAAATATACACTGGAGTTGGCTTCAGGAGCCCAAAAATTGGATGAATCACACCCTGGAGTTGGCAGGAGTTGACAGCAGCAGCAGAAGGAGCCCAAATATACACTGGAGTTGGCTTCAGGAGCCCAAAAATTGGATGAATCACACCCTGGAGTTGGCAGGAGTTGACAGTAGCAGCAGCAGGAGCCCAATTATACACTGGAGTTGGCCTCAGGAGCCCAAAAATTGGATGAATCACACCCTGGAGTTGGCAGGAGTTGACAGCAGCAGCAGCAGGAGCCCAAATATACACTGGAGTTGGCTTCAGGAGCCCAAAAATTGGATGAATCACACCCTGGAGTTGGCAGAAGTTGGCAGCAGCAGGAGCCCAAATATACACTGGAGTTGGCCTCAGGAGCCCAAAAATTGGATGAATCACACCCTGGAGTTGGCAGCAGCAGCAGGAGCCCAAACATTACTTTAAAGAGACCCTGGGGTTGGCTTCAGGAGCCCAAAAATTGGATGAATCACACCCTGGAGTTGGCAGAAGTTGGCAGCAGCAGGAGCCCAAATATACACTGGAGTTGGCTTCAGGAGCCCAAAAATTGGATGAATCACACCCTGGAGTTGGCAGGAGTTGACAGTAGCAGCAGCAGGAGCCCAAATATACACTGGAGTTGGCTTCAGGAGCCCAAAAATTGGATGAATCACACCCTGGAGTTGGCAGGAGTTGACAGCAGCAGCAGCAGGAGCCCAAATATACACTGGAGTTGCCTTCAGGAGCCCAAAAATTGGATGAGTCACACCCTGGAGTTGGCAGGAGTTGACAGTAGCAGCAGCAGGAGCCCAAATATACACTGGAGTTGGCCTCAGGAGCCCAAAAATTGGATGAATCACACCCTGGAGTTGGCAGGAGTTGACAGCAGCAGCAGCAGCAGGAGCCCAAATATACACTGGAGTTGGCTTCAGGAGCCCAAAAATTGGATGAATCACACCCTGGAGTTGGCAGAAGTTGGCAGCAGCAGGAGCCCAAATATACACTGGAGTTGGCCTCAGGAGCCAAAAAATTGGATGAATCACACCCTGGAGTTGGCAGCAGCAGCAGGAGCCCAAACTTTACTTTAAAGAGACCCTGGGGTTGGCTTCAGGAGCCAAAAAATTGGATGAATCACACCCTGGAGTTGGCAGGAGTTGACAGCAGCAGCAGCCTGAGCCCAAATATACACTGGAGTTGGCCTCAGGAGCCCAAAAATTGGATGAATCACACCCTGGAGTTGGCAGAAGTTGGCAGCAGCAGCAGCAGGAGCCCAAATATACACTGGAGTTGGCTTCAGGAGCCCAAAAATTGGATGAATCACACCCTGGAGTTGGCAGGAGTTGACAGTAGCAGCAGCAGGAGCCCAAAAAATGGCCTAAAGACATAAATATGTTTTGCACCATTTGGAAAGTGTAAAACGTGGCACCATGCTGAATCTAGTCGCATGCATCAGGCATTGGTGGGTGGAAATCCTGGCTGATCCATCCCTGATTCATTTTGACAAAGGTGAGTCTCTCCACATTTTTAGTTGACAGACGAGTTCTCCTCGCCGTAACTATGGCCCCCGCCGCACTAAACACCCGCTCAGATGGCACACTACTTGCCGGGCAGGACAGCTTTTCCAGGGCAAACTCTGCTAGTTGCGGCCACAAATCAAGTTTGGCTGCCCAGAAGTCCAGCGGATCCTCAAGGTGTGTTGGCATGGTCATGTCAAAGTATGACATGACCTGCTGGTTCAGGTCCTGCTCCAGGTCTTCCTGCTGCTCATGAGTAGCCTCACTATGCGGGTGTAGAAAGCTACTCATTAGCGACTGAAGACTGAGGCTGCTGCTGCTGATGGAGCTTCTGCTGCTGCTGCTGCCAACCCCCCCAGCGGCCATGGCAGTGGAAGGTGAGCGCAGAGGTCCCCTCGAGTCAGACCTACGAGAGTATGGACCATGGCGCAGATAGGCATCGGCCAACTGCCTACGTAGAATGTCTTTGTAGTAGTTGAGTTTGTCCTCCCTCTCGGTGGGTTTAAAAAATGCCCCCATTTTGTGCCGGAAGCGAGGGTCCAATAAGGTGGACAGCCAGAAGTCATCCCGCCGACAGATGGAAACAATTCTGGGGTCACTACGCAAGCATGTGAGCATGCTTCGTGCCATTTGCGCAAGTGACTCGGATGGACTACCTGTCTCCATCTCCACTGCATACTGCCACGGTGTGCCCGGGTCCTCTGTCTCTCCTTCCTCAAAAACCTCTAGCTCCTCTGGCTGCTCCTGCTCCTCCTCTCCTGTCCGCTGACTAGATAAACCAGCCATTTCGCCAAGCCTAAACTGTGTTTCGCTGGGCAACTCCTCCTCCTCCTCTTCCTCCTCCTCCTCCTCCAGTTCAGCTCCAACGGGGTTCATGTGGCCGTAAGATGTAAACGCCATGTCTCCAGTGCCCTGACCAGCCATGGTTTCCAACATGTGCTGTAGTACATGAAGCAGTGGAATCACGTCGTTCATCCCATAATCCTGCCGACTGACAAATAAAGTGGCTTCCTCAAAGGGCCTGAGCAAACGGCAGGTGTCACGTATGAGCTGCCACTGGTTGACATTGAAGTTACACAGGGGAGTCCCCCTATCTGCTTGGATCATCAGGAAATCCGTGATGGCTTTTCTCTGTTCATATAATCGGTCCAACATGTGAAGGGTGGAATTCCAACGGGTGGAAACATCGCAAATCAGACTATGTTGGGGGATACCATTCTGACGCTGTAGCTCAAGAAGGGTGTGTTTGGCGGTGTAGGAGTGGCTGAAGTGCATGCAAAGTTTCCGTGAAGTTGTTAGGATGTCCTGCAGATGGGGGGAACACTTCAGAAACCGCTTGACAACCAGATTGAAGACGTGAGCCATGCAGGGGGCATGGGTCAGGCTTCCTTGGCGCAGCGCAGACAAAATGTTCTTCCCATTGTCGGTAACCATGATTCCCATTTTAAGTTTTCTCGGAGTAAGCCATGTTTGGATTTCCTGATGAATACATTTAAGCAGTTCCTCCCCTGTGTGACTCCGTTCGCCAAGACAAACCATGTGAAGCACTGCGTGACACCTCCGTGCCCTGCACACATGGTAGACTGGAGGGGCACTGAGACTTGAGCCTACAGTGGAGGGTGAGGAGATGGCGGAGGATGAGGAGGCCGAGTCGCACGGTGTCACAGGCCCAATGGGCAGAGAGCGCGGAGGCCGAAGCGGCGTGACCTGTCCAAGTTGCTGCTGCAAAGGGACCACATTCACCCAGTGGGCCGTAAACGACATGTACTGCCCCTGACCGTAGTTACAGCTCCAGATGTCGGCGCTGCCATGTATTTTGCTACACACCGACAGGCTCAAGGACTGGCCCACCTTCTGTTCAACAAAAGTGTGCAGCGCTGGTACTGCCTTCTTGGCAAAGAAATGACGGCTTGGGACTCTCCACCTCGGCTCGGCACAAGCCATCAGTTCTCTGAAAGGTGCAGATTCCACCACCTGAAAAGGGAGCGACTGCAGCACCAGCAACTTGGACAGGAGCACATTCAGCTTCTGCGCCGTAGGATGAGTGGGCGCATACTGCTGTCTCTTGGACATGGCTTCGCTGATGGATTGCTGGAGGGATGCATGACTTGGAGGAGGAGGAGGAGGAGCAGGAGCGACAGAGGATGGGTATGACGCACAGCTGCCTTCGGCTGAGGTGCTGGAGCCTTGGCTGGCAGAAATTGGGAGCTCACTTGGTGAGGAAGCAGACTGGACCACCCCTTGGGAGCCTCGGTTCTCCCAGGTCGTTTTATGGTGACGCATCATATGTTGACGCAGGGCCGTGGTGCCAACATTTGGACCCTGGCCACGCTTCACCTTTTGCCTACATATCTTGCATGTGGCCATGTTACCCTCCTGCGGATGCCTCAGGAAAAACTGCCACACTGCCGAGTAGCTACTTTTCCCACCCCCTGGCCTCACTGATTCACTGCTGCTGTTGCCAACTCCAGGAACCCCTGCTCCACTACCTCCCGATAAGGTAGACTGCCGCACAGCAGGTGCTCTACCCCGGCCCCGGCCCCGGCCGGCTCCAGCCTTTGGAATTGTGCCCCCATGCTGACTGCTACCACCTTGCTGCCTCAGCTGCTGACTCCGGGGCAACCTGCGCCCCTCTTCTCCTGATGATGACGATGAAGCCCCTTCATCACCCGGCTCCCAAGTGCGATCGGCTTCATCGTCATCATCATCATCACCGAGTTGTGGCTGTACGTCACTGATGTTCGTGGATTCGTCAACAGTGTCTGGCGCAGGAGCTGGAACGCTCGCAGCACCCACGACACTGTCCACATCACTATCTGTCTGCCTAGCTAGAGAAGCCACCTCCATTTCTTGGCTGGGCAGTAGCTGCTGACTGTCCTCTATCTGATGGTCCTCCTCACTAAAGAGTGGAGCTGAACCCAAAGCATAGGATACGTCGCTGGGGGAGGGAACGGCGTAGGACAGAGGCAATGGGAGGACAGGGACTGCTCTCGGGGCATGCCAACTCAGGGTTGTGTCAGAGGAACCTACCGACCCTAGACTGGGGGTCTCAGACGTAAGTTGTGATGATGTTGTTGATGAGCGCGTCAACCAATCTACCACGGCAGATGCGTTACTGGTGGAGACCCGACCGCTAGCAGATACTGGCAGATTAGGTCTCTCAGCGTGACTCCTGCTGCTACTGGCCCCCAGTCTGATGCGAGCTCTGCCTGCGGAATCTTGGCCTCTGCCACTCCTCTTTTCACTTCCAGGCACTTGTCTGCCCGACATAGTCTAACTGGCGTGGGAGTAGGTGATATTTTAAGATCCCCCGGGCAGCGGTGGGTCTATATGAAACAGAATATAATGCACACCAAAAGTGAGCAGTAACACTCAGCCTCCAACAGGCCTGCTTAGTGTAAATAAGAGAGCTGCTTAGTGTAAATAAAGAGGGGTATGCTATGTTACAGAATGGGATGCCTCAACAGAAGTGCACCTGGAAGGCAGCAGTAAGCCTATGCCCAGCAAAAGTGTCTTATAATATAAATATAATAAGAGCAAATGCTTATATGGTCTTAAACAGAGGCTGCTTTAGTCACAGAATGGGATGCCCCCAAAAAAGATCCAGTAGTACTATGCCCAGCAAAAGTGTCTTTATCAGGCTAATTTCAAATATGATAAGAGCAAATGCTTATATGGTCTTAAACAGAGGCTGCTTTAGTCACAGAATGGGATGCCCTGGCAGGGACAAGTAGTGCTATGCCCAGCAAAAGTGTCTTTATCAGGCTAATTTCAAATATGATAAGAGCAAATGCTTATATGGTCTTAAACAGAGGCTGCTTTAGTCACAGAATGGGATGCCCCCCAAAAAAGATGCAGTAGTACTATGCCCAGCAAAAGTGTCTTTATCAGGCTAATTTATAATATGATAAGAGCAAATGCTTATATGGTCTTAAACAGAGGCTGCTTTAGTCACAGAATGGGATGCCCCCCAAAAAAGATGCAGTAGTACTATGCCCAGCAAAAGTGTCTTTATCAGGCTAATTTCAAATATGATAAGAGCAAATGCTTATATGGTCTTAAACAGAGGCTGCTTTAGTCACAGAATGGGATGCCCCCCAAAAAAGATGCAGTAGTACTATGCCCAGCAAAAGTGTCTTTATCAGGCTAATTTCAAATATGATAAGAGCAAATGCTTATATGGTCTTAAACAGAGGCTGCTTTAGTCACAGAATGGGATGCCCCCCAAAAAAGATGCAGTAGTACTATGCCCAGCAAAAGTGTCTTTATCAGGCTAATTTATAATATGATAAGAGCAAATGCTTATATGGTCTTAAACAGAGGCTGCTTTAGTCACAGAATGGGATGCCCCCCAAAAAAGATGCAGTAGTACTATGCCCAGCAAAAGTGTCTTTATCAGGCTAATTTCAAATATGATAAGAGCAAATGCTTATATGGTCTTAAACAGAGGCTGCTTTAGTCACAGAATGGGATGCCCCCCAAAAAAGATGCAGTAGTACTATGCCCAGCAAAAGTGTCTTTATCAGGCTAATTTCAAATATGATAAGAGCAAATGCTTATATGGTCTTAAACAGAGGCTGCTTTAGTCACAGAATGGGATGCCCCCCAAAAAAGATGCAGTAGTACTATGCCCAGCAAAAGTGTCTTTATCAGGCTAATTTCAAATATGATAAGAGCAAATGCTTATATGGTCTTAAACAGAGGCTGCTTTAGTCACAGAATGGGATGCCCCCCAAAAAAGATGCAGTAGTACTATGCCCAGCAAAAGTGTCTTTATCAGGCTAATTTCAAATATGATAAGAGCAAATGCTTATATGGTCTTAAACAGAGGCTGCTTTAGTCACAGAATGGGATGCCCCCCAAAAAAGATGCAGTAGTACTATGCCCAGCAAAAGTGTCTTTATCAGGCTAATTTCAAATATGATAAGAGCAAATGCTTATATGGTCTTAAACAGAGGCTGCTTTAGTCACAGAATGGGATGCCCCCCAAAAAAGATGCAGTAGTACTATGCCCAGCAAAAGTGTCTTTATCAGGCTAATTTCAAATATGATAAGAGCAAATGCTTATATGGTCTTAAACAGAGGCTGCTTTAGTCACAGAATGGGATGCCCCCCAAAAAAGATGCAGTAGTACTATGCCCAGCAAAAGTGTCTTTATCAGGCTAATTTCAAATATGATAAGAGCAAATGCTTATATGGTCTTAAACAGAGGCTGCTTTAGTCACAGAATGGGATGCCCCCCAAAAAAGATGCAGTAGTACTATGCCCAGCAAAAGTGTCTTTATCAGGCTAATTTCAAATATGATAAGAGCAAATGCTTATATGGTCTTAAACAGAGGCTGCTTTAGTCACAGAATGGGATGCCCCCCAAAAAAGATGCAGTAGTACTATGCCCAGCAAAAGTGTCTTTATCAGGCTAATTTCAAATATGATAAGAGCAAATGCTTATATGGTCTTAAACAGAGGCTGCTTTAGTCACAGAATGGGATGCCCCCCAAAAAAGATGCAGTAGTACTATGCCCAGCAAAAGTGTCTTTATCAGGCTAATTTCAAATATGATAAGAGCAAATGCTTATATGGTCTTAAACAGAGGCTGCTTTAGTCACAGAATGGGATGCCCCCCAAAAAAGATGCAGTAGTACTATGCCCAGCAAAAGTGTCTTTATCAGGCTAATTTCAAATATGATAAGAGCAAATGCTTATATGGTCTTAAACAGAGGCTGCTTTAGTCACAGAATGGGATGCCCCCCCAAAAAGATGCAGTAGTACTATGCCCAGCAAAAGTGTCTTTATCAGGCTAATTTCAAATATGATAAGAGCAAATGCTTATATGGTCTTAAACAGAGGCTGCTTTAGTCACAGAATGGGATGCCCCCCAAAAAAGATCCAGTAGTACTATGCCCAGCAAAAGTGTCTTTATCAGGCTAATTTCAAATATGATAAGAGCAAATGCTTATATGGTCTTAAACAGAGGCTTTTTAGTCACAGAATGGGATGCCCCCCAAAAAAGATGCAGTAGTACTATGCCCAGCAAAAGTGTCTTTATCAGGCTAATTTTAAATATGATAAGAGCAAATGCTAATATGGTCTTAAACAGAGGCTGCTTTAGTCACAGAATGGGATGCCCCCCAAAAAAGATGCAGTAGTACTATGCCCAGCAAAAGTGTCTTTATCAGGCTAATTTCAAATATGATAAGAGCAAATGCTTATATGGTCTTAAACAGAGGCTGCTTTAGTCACAGAATGGGATGCCCCCCAAAAAAGATGCAGTAGTACTATGCCCAGCAAAAGTGTCTTTATCAGGCTAATTTCAAATATGATAAGAGCAAATGCTTATATGGTCTTAAACAGAGGCTGCTTTAGTCACAGAATGGGATGCCCCCCAAAAAAGATGCAGTAGTACTATGCCCAGCAAAAGTGTCTTTATCAGGCTAATTTCAAATATGATAAGAGCAAATGCTTATATGGTCTTAAACAGAGGCTGCTTTAGTCACAGAATGGGATGCCCCCCAAAAAAGATGCAGTAGTACTATGCCCAGCAAAAGTGTCTTTATCAGGCTAATTTCAAATATGATAAGAGCAAATGCTTATATGGTCTTAAACAGAGGCTGCTTTAGTCACAGAATGGGATGCCCCCCAAAAAAGATGCAGTAGTACTATGCCCAGCAAAAGTGTCTTTATCAGGCTAATTTCAAATATGATCAGAGCAAATGCTTATATGGTCTTAAACAGAGGCTGCTTTAGTCACAGAATGGGATGCCTCACAGCAGACTTAAGATCAGTTCAGTATATATGCACAGTTAGTTAGTATAAGCAGCCTGAAAACGCTAACAAAGCCTGGCTGTCAGGCTGGATGAAAAAAAAAAAAAAAAACTGACAGCCTCCGATTTTCCATTCCTTTCCCTGTTTTCCGCTGACTTTCTGTCTGTCTCCTGTCTGTCTCCTGCCTGTCTCCAGCCTGTCCCTGTCTGTCCCTGCCTGTCTAACTGTCTGTCTCTCCCTCAGCTACACAGCGTTCTGTCTCTCACGAATGCAATAGAGAAATGAGGCTGGAAAGCAAGATGGCCGGCCTTAAATACAGCTGTGACGTCACCGGGCTTGCTGGCTGCTGATAGGCTGCATGTGACTGTCCCAGCATACACTGCCCCAGCTTACATGTCTGGACATGTCCCGTCCGCCATCTTAGAATGCCTGTAATGTAAATGAATGGATGTTAAAGGAAAACTTCGAGCGATCGAATCGCGGGGAAATTCGGATTCGATCCGAATCGAATTTTTCCTGAAATTCGGATCGAATCCGGGTTCGTCCGGATCGATTCGCTCATCCCTATTTAAAGCCTCAGAAAACGCACTAGGTACAGGTAGGATGATTTTTAATGTGATCAATTTTTATGTACAGGGTGGGGGAAACATGTAAGAAAGGCTCTTATTCAAGGTGAAGGTCTGGTTTAATGTGTTCTGAAAGATTGCTGAATTTAGAAACCATTTTCTGGAAAAGGAAGGATTAACTATACTGACGAATTGGAAGTCTCCTGCTTGTAATTAACTTTGGCTTTGATCCAAGCAACTGGCTCCATTGTGATGCTTCTATAGTTTGATTGTTAAATAGTTTAAATTGTTTTTGAGTTCTTGAGTTAATGTGAAACAAAACCCAGGAATTTGACTTTTCTGGGTTCTGTTTGATGCCCCGCTGTGTGAAACCTTCCGAGGGACCCATAAAACTCACCTGTCCACAACCAACTGCGCATGCGAGGGCTCTCATCCAATGAGAGCCGTCTGCTGTGACTACGGCATTCAGCAGACAGTTCTCATTGACTTGAATGAAGAGTGCTTTGTCATATCTGAATGGCTGGGATGGGAGCGCGCACTCAAAGTGGGGAATGCGGCAGCGTCCGCTCTTCATTCAAAACAATGAGAGTCGCCTGCTGAATGACGTAGTAACATTGGACGAAAGCCTGTGCATGCGTTGTTGGAGCTTGAGTTTTCTATTGGCGATCAAGGGGATTTCACACAGTGGGATATTGTGATTCGGGATCCCACAGAGAAAATCCAGTGGATTTTTAGATTCCAGGCCGGCCGCTGATGGTTTTTGTTCTGCTTCCAATTTGGTTTGTTTCTTAGTTTGCCAGAAGTATTATAAAAGGTAATTTTATACCAGTTCCAATACAAAAACATCACCTGGACATGCCCACCTTAAGTCCTTTTAATGATATGGTGCAGCTGTCATGGACATCTATGCTGAAAGGGGTTCTGCAGTGGCCCCCAAGAAACTTCATACACCATTTACCAAAAAATAATGAACTTAATCTAAAAGTTCACACAGTGAAAAGGCAGTGAAGGAAATAACTGTCACACAGGCTGGCAAGCTAAGAATTAGTACGCATTCAACAGACAGGCAAGAAAAACAGTAATCAGTACTCCATCTTATGGTCTATGGTTAAATTGCAATTAGCAATCAGATGGCCTCTTTGAGGATAACCCATTTAATACACGCAAAGAGATCGTAATTAGATAGCACTTAGAGCCAGTGAAGGTAAGCCAGAATAATGAACATACAAATATACATGCAAATCATTTGCAACATTAAATAAAAAAAATTAAGTATGTTATTTTCATCAACATTCTGGCTTGCCATGCCATGGGGCTCCTGCATAGGTGTAATTGAACAATGACACTGCAGTGGTCTAATATATACATCAAGAGTAGGGCTCTCTCTACTCCTGAAATGGGCACAAAAAATGTAAAAGATAACATTGGTAAGCCCCACAATGAGAATAGAGAAACCCAAAGCTAGCTTCTAGCTCAAGCCAGGTCAGATCAAGATAGCCCTGTGAGCCAGTCACTGGTAGTCATGAGGCACGCCAGACTAAGTGCAAGCACCGAGGGAGCATGCACTTGGTTTTCTGGCTTCCTAGACATATGTCAGCATTATCTATTTGTCCTGCTCACGTGCACTTCCCAGGTTAGTTATAAATTGGTCTGAGTGGCTTCCACCCCTCCTTTGTTTCCTTTCATTTTGGTCAAACACATAGGGTGGGGGGGTCTGAAGCTGTTCTGCGAGACGTTCAACCCTTCCACCCATTGCGCTGCACTTGAGGTTTTAGGGCAACCCCAGGTAAGCTGCTCCCAATGTATCCATTGCATTGTATGTCCCAAAGGGGGGTCTCATAGATTAACGATAGGACAGCACCTACACAGAGACACCATGGCTTTTGGTGCAGCTTTCACTTACTTCTGCAGATGTGTGTGGACCAAAACCTATGTTTTTAACCAGATTTAGAGACATATTATAGTTTTGGTTGCAAGCTAACAGGTTTAAGGGATGTGGCTCTTTAAGACATATGTCAGCATATTGACATACAACTTTTTGATGCCTGGGGTGGGTGAAAAGCAATGATAAATTCCCCTCCCCCCCCCCGATCAGCGAAGAGATTAACTACACCCCCAACCAGCATGATTTAAAAAAAAGGAAGACCGTAAGTAAAAGAAAGACTGTTGGTCTATATAGGCACATCCCAATTAAAGATGTCCCACTGTGCATACCTGTATGGCAAGATGGAGATCAGACAGCCAATACTTTCTTTCCTCTTCTATGTTCCCACAGTGCCAGCTGCTATTCTACTTGCTGCATTTCTGCCGAACCCCTAAGACAATAACACAAACTAACCCCCAGCATTAAGTTAACCTGCAGTGTAGCATAGGAACTGCAGCCTTGGTTTCTGAGCAGACCAATTAGTCATATACTGTGGTCTGATTCTATTTACTGCTGGGGCATCTTACTGTAGTCTTGCTCTGCAGAACCTACGGAACTGTCCCTAAGCACTTCCTGCGGACATTGCACTGAGCCATTGACACTGGCCATGCACTGGTAGCTTGCACCAGGACCTCTGTCCCATAGACCCGGTAGCAGGTGCCTCACTGCCTCTATAGTATGTACACCAATCCTGCTGTATTTTGTTATTGGGGATGTGGGAAGCAGCATAGAACAAAAATAGTGTTGGGTACAGAGCCTGGGAACTGAGGATACTTTACAGTAGTTTACACAGAGCTGGAGAACCCAGAGGACATGCTGACAAGAAAAACTCTGGCTGCCAAGTATTAGATGGTGGAACTAAGCAGAACACCAGTATATATTAGTGTTGAAATAGACAAGCAGGGTTGACAAAAGCATCCTTACTACAATGTTGGCTAATGCCCTGTATCCTAGTATATGCCAAATACAGCTCACAAAAACCATGTAAAGCAACAGAGGACATATTTAATACCTAGGAAAAGTTAAGTGACACTATGCCCTCTAGAATTTCTGGAGAGAACTGGGGAATCATGATGATGTTCATTTATGAACCTGGTCATATAGCTGAGACACTGTCTTATTGGTCCAATTAGACCGGTGAAAGAAAGGTGTAATACCTTTCAAAATTTGATAATAGTAATAGCTATGAAAAAAAACATTTAAACTACAGATAGTGTCTTTCTGAAGCCACATCCTATTAAATTCTATAGGGGGAAAGGGGGATTCATCCGAAACAGAATGTTGACCGGTGGATCTCGGGGCTCAGGTAAGTGTACCATCACACACCTCACCTAATTTTAAATAAATACATTCTAGTGGGCATGTGAGGATCCCAAGGAGCCCCGGCGGGCAGGTGAGGAGTAGGGGGAGGGTGAACGGGGCTTTGACTGTCATTTTTGGGTTCCAAAAGTTCAGGTTCCCATTGATTTCAATGGGGACCGGCTTTGAGTACCTGAACCAAACTTTTGTTCAGAGTTCGGCTGTACTTGCCGAACCCAAACTTACAAGTGTTCACCCAACACTATTTATAGGCTAATTCCAAAAATGAAGAAAAACAGCAGACAAGCCCACACAAAAGACAAAGGGTCCTACTCTAAAATAAGAAACTCCCAGTAAGGGTATAAGGATACATTTCCAAGAGAAGAGAGGGGTTCTCAGGTATTTCCACAGGATTTTACTGGGGACCTCTGGCTAGTTCACCTTAGCACATAGCAGTTTCCTGACCTATTACTAACTAGGGCTGGTTTTCCTTGGTGGTTGGCTATAGTACTGGGGGACCATAAGGGGGAGTCCATAAGTGTTCACTGACACCCACAAAGACACATGTAAAAATACAAAAATAAAAAAGGACTGTAGTAGACCAAAGCAAACTGGGTCAGAAATTCTTTTTGAATTATTTACTTTAATTTTAGTCTGATTACACCTCATGAGACAAACATTTTTTATTTGTTATCTCCCTATTCTGTCATTGTTTGGAAATATTTTATTCTGGAATGTGAAATTCCTGCCGCTATATAATATACAAAACTATGGAGATCTAACTGCAACCTTACTGTATTATTATACTATGTAAAATAACTACCTTGCAGTTCTTGGCGTTCGAGAATGCCTTTTAAAAAGGAATCTTTTTTTCAGATTGCACTAAAGAGTAAGAAAATTTGCATTACTTTAACACCATTTGGAATTCTTTTATGGGGTAAATTGTCTGCAAAGCTGTTATTATCTGCATGAGTCTGGTATTTTTGAAGGAAATGTTTCAAACATTTAAAATTTTATTAGATATTTCATCTTACAGTTCATATTGGTTTGCATGTAAATGTAAAATACACTGGAACCTGCAATGATGCAGGTCAATAACTAGACCTAGGTGTTTGGGTTCTTCTCTAACTGCCTTAGGGTGACACAAATGCACCCATGAAAAATCATAGAAAAGTAACTGCAAAAGGTAAAAGCAAGAGAATGGATTAGGATTTGCCGCAGAAGCAAAAGCACTGGGTAATGAGTTTTTTGGACAAGTCCATTTGAAGAGCCCATGAGCCAAGTTGGAACACTGGACCTAATTAGCTTAAGACATCTTTACTGGATGGGTAATTCTTAGAGTTCGGCGTTATGATTTGCATATGACCTGAAACAATGGGGGTTATTTAAGAAGGGATAGCTCCAGGTAATGCCTCGTAGTGGTCGAGCATCTGGTGAACGCTGGGCGCTGTAAGCAAAACACATTTATGAAACCGAACCTGGTGACCGACTCTAACAGAGCCATGTAGCATCCGATGTAGTACTGCAGGCAGCTCAGCGTATAGCGCCGATGCTCTAGGCTCAGGAGTGCCAGGTATTTCCTTTCACACTGTCGCTCTCTCATACATTTTAATGGTCGTTCATTTGCTTGTGTGTTTAACATTTTTTCTTTTCTTTTTTTGCTCAAATCATTGTGTGGCTTCTCCTGGTTGCAAACAAACATTTTTAGAAACTTGTTTGACTTTTTATATTTTAATGCAGAATTGTCATTACGGGTCTGGCACTAAAGTGTTAATGTCACAGTGTTAAAACAATGTCATTCCATGTGTTTTCACTTTGTTACTGGTGGATATGTGTTCAAAAACACAGCATCTGTGTTTAATCACACAGCGTCTGGCGCTCTATGCTATAGTGGCATTGACACTGTGTGTGTGTCCTTTTTTGATAAGTATGGTGTGGAGCGCTGAGAGTCAGTCGCACTGAGCTGGCGCTACCTTTCGCTCCCTTCACACATTCATCAATGCGGGCCAGGTTACTACAGTGACTGAGGCTCTATGTTACAGTGCTCAAAACATCTTTACAGCGTCTACTAGCGGTCGCTCTAAGCTCCGCTATACAGATGCTCATCTGTCGATACCTGGTGTTAGTAATGAATCAGCCTCCATGTTTAGGTTGCCTTAGGCTGATTAGGGGTCAGCAGATTGGAATGACCAGGGCATTATCAGCATCCATCATGCATAACTTCCAGTAGCTGCCATATTCCAGATATGAAACAAGCAGTGTACAGCAAGATTTCCTGGTGCAGGAATGCAGTATAAATACTTGACAGCACTTGCTTATCTTATATTTACATAATAACATAGAGTATATAAATATATAAAAATATATTTAATAAATAAATATATATAATTCACAATAAAAAAGGGAAATAAGGCTTACCTCATCTGATTTCTTTCAGACAGTTCCCAAATCCTATAAAAGGAAGTCCAAGCTTATTGTAACCCCCTCCCAGCAGCTCCTCTTGCTGAGTCTGATTTGGACATTAACATAATAAAACAACCAACCACTCTACAAGGTAAAACCCACTAGTTTTCCCTGGAAGGGGAATAATCAGAAGGCAAACTAACAGGCAGTGGTAAAGTGTTTGTCACCTGGTTGGGCTGGTCATTGTCAGGAAATGAGTCCTTATCTTATTTATATAAATGAATCCTTAAAGCAGAACTTCAGTTAAAATTGACCCACCCTGCCATCCTACCATAGGACAGGACAGGGTTACATAAGAAAAAAAAACCCTTACCTTAGCCAGACACACGCACTACTCCTCCAGCACTCCGGATCCTGGGAGCCACCATCTTGCACAAAAAACATAGGGCCACATCTCCTTTCAAGTGAATGGGTGGCGGGAGCGCACACGGAGCCAGGGAATGCAGCTTTGCTTCTTTTCCTGTGGGGGCCATGGGAGACCTGTAACCCCCCCCCCCACCCTGCCTCAGCACCAGGGTAGGATGGCAGGCAGGGGGGTACATTTTAACTGAAGTTCTGCTTTAAAGCTTTAAAGTACAGTTGTCTCCAAATTGATTTTAACAAAATGTGGCACTGATTAATGTTGAACGAACCCCTATTAGTTTGGGTTCGGCAAGTTAGGACAAACTTTAAGTTCTATTTGGGTACCTGAACTTGACCCAAACCTAACTGAAATCAAGGGGGCCCAAACTTGGTGACCCAAAAATGACTGTAAAATCGATAGTAAGGCTTAGTGGCCTGCAAAAAATGGAGTAGGGAAAGTACTCAAAATGGACCAAAACTCAAATTTTTAACTTGCATCCCTTAAATTGCTCCCCTTATGAAGAGTACCTTTCGCTCATTTTCACTGCTCCCGCTTCACTCGAATCCCAGATAATGCCGTCTTTTTTTAACCTCCTCCATTCATTGCTACAGTTGTGTGGCAATGATGTCATGGTCACACCTATGCAATGACTGATCGTCTGACATCTTACAGAGAGGGACAGCCAAAAAAAATAGTGTTTCAGGATGGTTCGAAAACTGTAAATATCCATTTCTAGTTCTACACCCTAAGAAGAGAGTATCAGCAGGTCCTTCACAAGTTTAGTGGGTTTTGGTCCACTTTAAAATAATAGCATCAAATAAAAAATAACATAAATTAATTAACTAAAAATACATCACAACAAATAACATCATTATTTTTAAACACACTGACACTGCAGTAGAATAAGTAGTGACTGGCACTGCCAGTTATTTAAAAGTACCAGATGTCCCTCACTATGAACCTCCTCTCCCTACCTACCTGCTCCTAAAAAGGACAGTTTTACATTTTTCCGAACCTGAAAACATGCTTCTGGCTGAAGTCTATGTTCAGGTCCAGTGACTCGAATCAGCCATGTTTGGCACAGTGTGGTTTGGGTCCACTCTAGTGCAGTCATTTAACTGGGTTCTGTTGTTGCTCATACAGTAACATTTATCCTGTTCGACTCTGCCCCGGGATGCAATTTTTCAACTAAATTGGCTAGAATTGGGAATCTAAACTATTAACTATATACAATACAAGGTACAAGAAGAATGTAGATCTATCATTTGTAATACTATTTAACTATTTCAGCTTTAATTTCATAGGAAACACTACTCAACATGTTTCTAGCCCCAGGATTTCAACAGGTTCTAACGGATAAGGCTTGCATAACTTTCATCTTGATGCCTTCCTTAGATGCACTTTGAACTAAACCAAAGGAGTCCAATGAATACAATTGCTATGTTGACCCCTATTGCTGCAGACCTACACAAAACCACAGGCTAGCACTTACACACATGATATTCCTACGTTCTTCCTCATTTAATTTACAGGTAAGAGTTAATGGTAAAAAGCCCAAGGCTACTGGCAAGTTTCCATTAGACGCTCGTCTTATCTGTGTTTAATTAAATCCGGTTGCTGTACTCATTATTTATTAAATTATAGCCCATTGTTTTATTCCAGGGCTGTGTAAGATGATCAAGGAACATTTTAAAGGACAGCTCAATAATCCCTTTTATTTACAGGCCGAGCAAGACAATGTTCTTCCTTCTTCCTCCGTCTGCTCATGAAAAAAGGGAAATTAAATCGACAGGCGGCACAAGTGAGATAGACAGTTGCTATTGGTTTGAGTAAGTGAACACAATTTTTGAATTTAAAATAGGACAACTGAGATGTGTCAACTGAGTTTCACTCAGTATAACATTAGCCTGGTTTCAACACTATTACTCCTCTCATGTAAAATAGAGTAATGCTAATCTACTGGCTACCATGTTGATTTCTTTTTAATGTTACTGCAAAGTGATCAGGTGCTCTGCTAGTCAAATCAGAAAGTCAAACCCATAATTATTTCACCTGGACCAGGTCAGTGATAAGCACTACAACCATTTATTGTACCAGTATGTTACAAGGCAATAATGCCCCCTTGGCCCTATTTTAATGGAAAACTTCATTTCGACATTCGGAAGGGTTATAACCGATTAAAAATACTTTTTTTTCATATGTGAGTTTGAAACATCAATCATCATTACCCCCTTGGTCAGCAGCCAAACTTATTCATAAGGTCATGATTTTGTAAACAAAACAAACAGCCAAATGCACCCAAAGGGCCAGGGAAGGCTACAAATTGACTGTAGGTGTAACTTGGAGCAAAGGGATGTCATTGCCAAATAATGGGCGTATGGATGTCAAAGGGGCAAAATTATTTTCTTAATAGTTGAAACTGTGAGGAAATCAAGCTAGTAGAAATTGATAGTTGCCCTCTAATGCAAAAATGAGCTGGATTTGCTGTTAAAAATTTGTTCCTCTGGTTGCTTTCCTCATCCACATACAATGGCCAAGGTTTGCTATGGATGGAATATCTATGAAGCAGCATTTTCCTTTCCTTTCTCATTTTGAGTACCAACATTACATATTGCCTTCTCTTTCACCATCTGTTTCCCTGAAATCAACAACCATGCCAGAGAGGAAAACCTCCCTTTCTCAGTTGAAACACCACTCCCCCAAGCTGTTGAGTAAAGCTCAGCTGGCTCTGAGTTCACTATAATGACAGCCCTTCCTTCTTTCCTTCCTTCTCTTGATGTTGCCTTCTTTTACCTGAACAGCAAAGCATTTGTTTCTGTAGACATACTGTTGGTGGCATTGCCCTTGTATTACCCCATTTTTCAGCTCTCTACCTTTTACTACCCCAGTTTTACAGCCATTTTTGTGTCATCAAGTTGGGGGTCCTAATTGATTTCAATGCAGTTAGAGTCCAGATTCGGGTCAAGTGTGAGTAACCAAGCCGAACTTTTGTTCCTCCGAACTTGCCGAGCCCGAACTTCTATGGGTTCACTCAACACTAGACGCGAGTAATCAGGAGTAACCAGGAGGGCACACCAGCAATACTCTCTGAGCTGAAAAAGTGAAATGGTAAACAAAGACCCTTTCTTGTTGCCCAGTTAAACAAATAAATATATTCTATATTCCTGCTCAGCTGCTGGCTTGTCACTTGTGCCCTCTCACTTACTTAAGATGGGACAAAACCCTTTCCCCTTCCACCCCCCTGCATCCCTCACCCACCTGAGCACCTCGGGCAATGGCGTCTGATTTTTCCACAGCTGCGGCCACACTCACATGGTATTTTTGAGATCGCTAGTCCCTTTCTGCAGGTTCCCGAGCTGCAGGCTCCTTTCTGCTCCAACAGGTTGTTATCTTCTTGATGCTAGGAACCACTGGTATCTGTAGTGAGCTTCTGGGGATAAAAGCTTTTATACCATAGAGGCTCGACTACTCATTGTCGCTTGAAGACCAGGTGGGGGATTTCCAGAGTAATCCATCTCCATGCTGCTCCCCTCCAGTGATGAAGAGTCACATGGGGGAGTTTCCTCCCCCAACCCCTACATTACCCTTGGCTAGGTGCCAAGGAAGGAGGAGGGAGACAAGATGCTGGCAGATAGCTTGCTGAAAACATAAAGTGAGATCTGACATGCCATAGACATCAATGCACTTTGTAGATTCTGTGCTGAGTGTGGAAATGAATGCCTGCACATACAGTATTTGCTGCAGTTACTGGTAAAGCTCCAAAACATCACAGAAGGCTCCATAGCAATATTGCAGAAAATAATCTTTTGTCGCCGATGTTGATTATACTGAGGAGAAAACATTCTTATTGTATTATCCTATGACAGAGGTTAATACAGCATTTGCATTGCACACTCTTTTCCATATCGCGTTTAGTTTTTCCATATAGCGATAGTAATTCTTAGATTGTGTTAGTGCTTTTTGTGCACAATATCAAATTACACACATTATTATGATCATATAATTACCTGATTAAAAGAGAATTGTTTGTCAGCTAAGAATACGGTGTGCAGCTTTTGTCAGGGAATGGGTTGCTCTGGTCGAGTATATAAGGGTTGATTCAGAGCCTTCTGTATTCCATCTCATTTTTGTATGAACATTACACATAGCTTTCAAAGGTATATGTGCCTTTGCATGATTCAGAGCCTTCACTGGGTGTGCATCTTAATAGTCTTGTTGCTGCGTAAGCCGCCGAGAACACTGTGAGTGCGACTCTCAAAGCCTATTTCACAGACGACGCTCTTGTATACGTTACATATAGTTACATAGTTACATAGTTAATACGGTTGAAAAAATACATATGTCCATCAAGTTCAACCAAGGGTATTGGGGTAGGGGAAGTTATTTTTTATTTTATTTTATAGGGGAAGTTATTTATTTTATTTTTGTTTTTTTTACTGATAACCGCTAATAGTAAATGTTATTTTCTTCTAAAAAAGCATCTAATCCTTTTTTGAAGCTGTCAGCGGTTGATGCTGTAACAAGCTATTGTGGGAGGCTATTCCATAGATTTATAATTCTTATGATAAAAAAATGATTGTCGGCTCCGGAGACTAAATTTATTTTTTTCCAATCGAAGGGAGAGCCCACTTGTCTTTAGAAAGGATTTTTCCTGAAATAGTGTTCTCCCATATTTGTTATATGGGCCATTTATATATTTATACAAGTTAATCATGGCCTCCCTCAGCCGTCTCCTCTCAAGACTAAACAGAATTAATTCTCGTGATCTTTCCTCATAACTAAGATCTTTCATTCCCCTTAATAGTTTGGTGGCTCTCCTCTGCACCCTTTCTATAGTCTGAGCATCCTTTCTATGAATAGGTGCCCAGAACTGGACAGCATATTCCAGGTGAGGGCACACCAGTGCCTTGTAAAGAGGCAAAATTACATCCATATCCCGTGATTCCATGTCTTTTTTAATGCATGATAGTATCTTGGTGGCTTTGGAAGCAGCTGCTTGGCATTGCATGCTGTTATTTAGCCTGTGATCTACCAGTACCCCCAGATCCTTCTCAACAAGTGACGCTCCCAGTTTTACTTCCCCGAGGATATATGTGGCCTTCAGGTTATTAGACCCCAAGTGCAAGACTTTACATTTTTCCACATTGAACTTCATTTGCCAAGTGGTTGCCCAGTGCCCAGTGTCCAAGTCAGCCTGAAGCTTGTGAACATCTTCCATAGACTGCACTGTGCTACATATCTTTGTGTCATCTGCAAAAATAGAGACAGTACTTTTAATTCCATCTTCTATGTCGCTTATAAAAAAGTTGAATAATAGTGGGCCCAGCACTGAACCCTGGGGTACTCCACTTACAACCGGTAACCATTCAGAGTAGGTATCATTAACCACAACTCGTTGCACACGATCCTTCAGCCAGTTTTCAATCCAGTTACAAACTGTGTTTTCTAAACCTGAAGATCTCAATTTCCCCAATAAGCGTCTATGGGGGACAGTGTCAAATGCTTTTGCAAAATCCAGAAAAACTATATCCACAGTCGCCCCTCTGTCCAGGCTTCTACTCACCTCCTCATAGAAGCCAATCAGGATAGTCTGGCAGCTTCTGTCCTTAGTAAAACTATGTTGGTTGTCACTTAGAATTTTATGGTTAGTAACATATTCGTGTATGTAGTCTCTTAAAAGCAACTTCCCCACAATGGATGTTAAGCTAACAGGTCTGTAATTGCCCGGAGAAGACCCTGAGCCCTTTTTAAAAATGGGCACCACATTCACCTTGCGCCAGTCCCTTGGCACTATATCAGTTGCTAGTGAGTCTTTAAATATCAACAACAAGGGTAATGAGATAACGGAACTTAGTTCTTTGAGAACTCTTGGGTGAAGTCCATCTGGTCCTGCAGTCTTATTCACATTTAAATTATTTAGTTTTTCTTGGATGGTATCCATGTTTAGCTTGTTAATTATTATAATTGGGCTTTTGCTATCAGCGGAATCTCCTGTGTTGGCTCCTTGCTCTTCTCTTGTGTACACAGAGCTAAAGAATCTATTTAACAGCTCCACCTTATCTACATCCCCAGTGACCATTTCCCCATTATCATTAATTAGGGCACCTACCTGTTCTGATTTAGTTTTCTTCGAATTAATATATTTAAAAAACGTTTAGGGTTAGTTTTGCTTTCTTTGGCCACATCTCTTTCATTTTGTGCTTTTGCGAACCTTATTTCTTTCTTACACATTTTATTTACTAGTTTATACTTTTCAAGTGTTACAGCTGAGAGTTCAGACTTATAATGTTTAAATGCCCTTTTTTGTTCTATATTGCCCTTTTAACCGCAGGTGTCAGCCATGAGGGGTTTAATTTTAGCCGCTTATATTTGTTACCCGTAGGAATACATTTTGCAACGTTGGTACTCACAATTGATTTAAAGTACTCCCATTTGGCATCTATATCCTTATTCCTCAACAGATGCTCCCAGTCAATGCCCTGGAGTGCTGCTCTGAGCTTGGGGAAGTTGGCCTTCCTAAAATTTAGTGTTTTTGCCCTCCCCGACAGAAAAACTTTATTACAGTTTATGTTAAACACAACTATTTTGTGGTCACTGTTATCAAGATTTTCACAGACTGTTACTGTCCCCATCAGGTCATCATTATTTGATATTACCAGATTTAAAAGAGCATCACCCCTAGTAGGTGCCTCCATGAACTGATTCATATAATTATCTTGTAGAAAGCTGAGGAATGCTCTCCCCCTTGTAGTGGAATCAGAACCGTGTTTCCAGTTGATTCCTGGGTAGTTGAAGTCCCCCATCACCACCACTGTACCAGCCTGTGAAGCCCGCTCTATCTGTTTATGTAGTTGACCCTCTATTTCATCAGTTATATTTGGGGGCCTATAGATTACACCAAACTGTAGTTTAACATTGTTTACATCGCCCCCACTTCTACCCACAAGGATTCTACATCCTCACAGTCTTCTGCTAGTATCCCCTCATTAATATATGCTTTGAATTCTTGCTTTACATAAAGACACATGCCGCCCCCTTTCCTTTTTGCTCTGTCTTTCCGAAAAAGAGCAAAACCTTGTAGATTGACAGTCCAGTCATGTGTGGAATCCAGCCATGTCTCAGCCACACCAACAACATCAATATTCTCTGCCAGCACCAGAGCCTCAAGCTCCCCCACTTTACTTGCCAGACTTCTGGCATTTGTGAACATACACTTTATGTTCCTATCTACATTGAGGTACAGTATTAGCTTCTGTAGTAATGTATCCGCCTAATATTTCACTGCTGGTTTGCAACACATGGATCTCCTTATCCTTCATAGCAGTCCTCCCCCTTCTAATTCTCTACCCACCATCTTATGTTGTCCCCTACGGAACCTGTCTTCACTTTTGACTTCCCTCTTGCCCTCCCCCCTCAACTCTAGTTTAAATAACTCTCCACCCCCTCTAGTATCCTCTTACCAAGCACGGCAGCCCCCCTTCCACTCAGGTGCAAATTATCTGTAGAATACAGTTTGTACCCCAATGAAAAGTCATCCCAGTGTTCTAGGAAACCAAATCCCTCTGCCCTGCACCAGTACTTGACACTGGCAGTATTCCAGAGAATACAACCTTGGAGGTCCTTCCCTTCAACTAGGTGCCTAATTCATTAAATGTATTCTTAAGGATCCTCCATTTTCCAATAATTCTGTCATTGGTCCCCACGTGGACCATGACAGCTGGGTCATCCCCAGCCCCTCCCAGTAATTTATCCACCCTTTCCACCACATGCCAAACCCTGGCACCAGGGAGACAACAAACCATTCGGTTGAGGTGGTCTTGGTGACAAGTTACTCTATCAGTCCGCCTGATAATAGAATCCCCTATGACCACTAACTGTCTAGTCCTACCTGCAGTCCCAACCACCCGCTGGGCTTTTCTCCCGGCTGTCAGGGAGTGCAGTATCCGCTAGGGCTGCCATTTATGAGACTGACACTCTTGCATCATTACCCAAATTGGCAATTTTGCTAGGGTGCGCAGACAAAGGTATGGCCTTCCTTTTCTGTGCACCCTTTCTACTCCCTCTATCTACATTTACCCAGCTACTTATCTGCTCCTCCTGACCCATTACTCCACCCTCTGTATCTACCCCATTTATTGCCTGCTCAGTGAGCAGCATGCCCTTTTCCATATTGTCAATCTCCCTCAGTGTTGCATTTTGCTCCTCCAGATCTCTAACCCAAGCTTCCAGGTTTGCAATTTGCTCACATTTACCACAGTGGTATTCACCCTGGAACTGCTGTTCCTGAAGTATATACATGACATGACAAATTGTGCACTGAAGTAGACCTCCAATATTGCTAGCCATTATCCTAGTTACAAAACAGCAGTAAAAACAATTTTAGTTCTCACAGTTGCAGCAACTTTGGCTTTTAACTTCTAATTCTAGCACAGTCCCCCAATATAAAGTCCCTTAATGGAAAGTCCCCTCACTTATAATACAACCTCACTTGCAAATACAACCTCACTTGCAAATACAACCGGAACTCACAAAAGCTCCTGAACTCACTTTAAACAATCTTATTTATAACAAACCAATACTTCCCTTTGAAATGGCAGTCTGTCTGGCAAACAGGATGTGAAACAATCGGCTCCTATTCAAGCGTTTTTTATGTACCTTGCCACAAAATATTTGAGTCTCCACGAAATCTACTTGTGACCCTAGGTAACTAATCCTATTCCTTCAGCTCATGAAAATGTAGGCAGGTGCCATTGGGGATGATATATGCATCATCCAATGCGCCCCAGCAGTTCCTGGAAGTTGGCATGCGTCGAAACCATGGTGCGTGGGCATACGTGGGGACGTAGTGGGGAAGTAAAAGTTGTTAAGCTGGAGCCGGCTCCACTGCCACACATCAATTTTCATTCTCAACAGTGAAAAATGGCTTGGGAAAAAACACATTCACAGAAGCCGCAACCAGGCTGAAGCGCAGGATACTGAAAACTCTCACCATGAGGCCTGCCACCACTTACCTGCAAGCTCACACCAGCCAGCAGGGGCAGACCAACTACCAGGGCACAGCAGAGCAGTCTTACCCTTACTGCTTGGCCATCCAAGCACACTAACACCAAGAGTGGGAAGGGAAAGGAGAGCATTGGGAGGCTATCTTGTAGGTCAACCACTGTTAGCCCCAGACATAGTGGAAATCCAGCCCAGAGCTCCTTCAGCAAGAGTGGCAAGGCAAAGGAGAGCAGAGGCAGGCCTAATACTAGGGCAAGCAATGCTAGCCCCAGACATAGTGCTGGCCCTAGCCAAACCTCTTGCAGGAGTGTTAAGGATAAGAATAGCAAAGGGAAGGGTAAGGTAGGCCACATCAACCCCCCCTAACAACCCCCACTCCCAATGGAGCTCAGCAGGACAGTTTAAATATGGAGAGCCCTGTCTCATCATCACCATCCACTCTAGCCAAATCATGGGCCACCCAGGACCACACACCCAGCCTGCAAGCAAGCCCTGTGCAATCTTTTGCATTACAAATATCCACCCACTCAGATTCCTCTACCACACCGCAGGGCCACATGTTCCCCATCCACCCAGCACCAGGGAGATGATTCCCAAAGATGTGTTGGCTAAAATCTGTGGCCGAGCTCTCTGAGTGAGAGATTTAATGATGCCCAATGTATGGCTTTGGCAACTGCTGTGTCAGACCATTTGAATGAGCTGTATGGTTGAAGTTCAAGAGCAACCCCTAAATCAGTTAGATACCGCATTCGGGAGGCCATCGCCCGGCAGGTGAATAGTGTGGGACCGGAAAAAATGGATGTGGATCAGGTCCAATGGAAATTTGCAGACATAAAGTATGCCGTGCACCAGAATCTAAACAAGTGCAAGCAACAGGGGTAACAATGCATTGTGCTGTTGTGGATGTTGATGTTGGGCATAACTTTGGCATGACACCATTTATTTTTATGTTTCTTTTAGCCACTAAAATTTACAATTACACCAGCAGAGAAACTGGTTTATGGACTACTAAACCATGTCACACTCCAGGGCTTGCCAGGGACTATTGACCTGAATGCTGCTGCAGTAGGTAAGTAGTTCAAACGTTTGGGTTGCTTAGTATCCAAAGACATATGACTCGTTACAATTGTCTAGTTCTTGATGTCATCATGGCCCATGTGTTGTTGGTGGACCATCAAAGGTATTGATGTGTCTATTCCAATACATTCATAACTTGTCTAACATGGAAGCAGATGGATTAGCCATTGCTTATGCACACAAGGTATGTGTCTAGATTCACATTAAGTCCTCTTATCATTGCAGGAAAACAAGAACAAACACATATGGGCAGACAGGAACTACAACTACCAAGTACTGGTGCTAATAGGCCTATTTAAGGAGTGCAGCAAATGAAGATTTGGATATGTTAAGTTTAATGTGGGCAAACTGCTGATGCATGCTGAAACATGCATATTTAATTAAAAGCTTGAATGTGTAGATATAATAGCAATTTTGATTTGTCTGGCCCAACAGACAGCCCTGCTACTGGCTGCCATACACGATCTTGAGGAGGATGAGCCACTGCATCAACCTCAAACACAACAGCAACATCATCACTCTATGCTACACCAGTTGCCACTGCAGATGCCACTACAGCAGTAGCAACAACATATGCCAATGCTACAGCAGCAACATATGCCAATGCTGCAGCACCTACAAATGCCACTGCAGCAACAGCAGCTACATATGCAACTGCAACAGCAGAAGCAGCAGCTACATATGCCACTGCAGCAGTAGCAGCTACATATGCCACTGCAGCAGCAGCAGCAGCTACATATGCCACTGAAGCAGCAACCTTCACCACTCCCTGTGCATCAGCAGCTAGATCCACAGCTCCAGCATGAACAGCAGGTGGAGCATGAATAACAGATGCACCCCTCACCTCCAGTTCTGTTGTAGAGGATTTGGCATCACCCTCAACCAGCAATACCCATGTTGAAAGGTCAACTTAGACTCCATCTGTAAGTACCCTACCCAGGGAAGAGGACGACGGGCTCAGGCATGTCGCTATCCTTCCCTGATGAGGAGGGTGCAGATGATGAAAGCAGATTGTAAAGGTGAGAGCCTAGCCAACAGGCAAACAAGGGCATCCACCAAGAGATCCATTCCTTGGTGGAGGCTACCGATAGGCTACTAATATCACTCGTCATAAGGACACACTGGTAGGGCAGTTGCAGATGCTCAATGATAACCTGTCCCAGCGTCTGGCACTACAACAATCAAGACAACAAGCAATCTTTGCTGGCAAACCACCCTACCAATGATTAGACAGACTTTCTGTTTGAATTTTAAAGATTATGTTTTGTAATAATTTTTTATTTGGCTAAGATGTTTGTGCCACAATGTACACTACATACTATGACGTAATAGTTGAGTGACAACAATCCCATAAACAATTAAATGCCTTTGTCTTTCAGTTTAATACCACTGAATAAATGCAAATAGCCTTTGAATCATACATAACACAACTTAAAGGGCAAGCCTTGCATCAAATGCAAATAAACAGATACACATATAAAAATAGACACACCACAAAAATGACAATGGGAAAAACCAAAAATAGACAGAAATGAACTAAAATTGAGACGAGACAAGTAGAGATGAGCCAGTAGTATTCGACCGAGTCGGTATTCGATCGAATACTACGCTATTCGTCATACTCGATTTCGATCGAGTACAGCGGCGATGGCGCACTTACAATTCGTTTCCCCTCCCACCTTCCCTGGCACGTTTTTTACACCAATCACCATGCAGGGGGGGTGGGACAGGTCCTGGGAGGACACTGGCATCGTGAGAACGGCGTCTAGACGCATTGGCTGGAAAAACCATGTGACCTCGAATCTACAAAACTCAGCACTTCCTCTTCGTCAGCATTAGCAGCTTGAACTTTGTGAGGGATAGACGCTAAGAGCAGGGAAAGATAGGCTGTAGCTGTATGTAGGCAGGCAGGGCCCCAGAAGCTCAGAATATCGCATTTACCACCATATATACCAGCTACCAGAAGACAGGAGAGTCATTGAAAGCCCTTATTAGGGCTACTATGCTGAACGGTATATAGCTCATTCTAGCTATATACACACTGCACACAACGGCTGCTTTAGTGAGGGGTAGCTGCTGCTGCAGTAGGGACGGAGAGGCTTCAGTGGTGTATTAGCACCTATATACAAAACTATATACACTCTGCACAAAACGGCTGATTTAGTGAGGGGTAGCTGCTGCTGCTGGAATAGGGACAGAAAGACTTCAGTGGTGTATTAGCACCTATATACAAAACTATATTTGGCACTACTGTTTTGTGTCCTCTGTGCCAACAAAACCCTGTTATATACCCGGTGCGTATAGGCACCATTTCACCTTCTGGCAGTATACGGCTGTATAGCCAGGTGTTCTCCTAAAAAATATATATATATTTGGCACTACTGTTTTGTGTCCTCTGTGCCAACAAAACACTGTTATATACCCGGTGCGTATAGGCACCATTTCACCTTCTGGCAGTATATGGCTGTATAGCCAGGTGTTCTCCTAAAAAATATATATATATTTGGCACTACTGTTTTGTGTCCTCTGTGCCAACAAAACCCTGTTATATACCCGGTGCGTATAGGCACCATTTCACCTTCTGGCAGTATACGGCTGTATAGCCAGGTGTTCTCCTAAAAAAAACCTTCTCTATTTGGCACTACTGTTTTGTGTCCTCTGTGCCAACAAAACCCTGTTATATACCCGGTGCGTATAGGCACCATTTCACCTTCTGGCAGTATACGGCTGTATAGCCAGGTGTTCTCCTAAAAAATATATATATATTTGGCATAACGCGTGGCCAAAAAAGTAAAACGTCTGAAATGCGGAGGGCTAGCGCAAAGGGACGTGGACGAGGACGGGGGCGCGGAAATGCTGGTGGGGGCACAAACCGCGTTGAAGCCAGTGGGGATACAATGCGTGCTGGTGAGGGGCAGCCAGCATTACGCTCATCCAGCTTCCCTGCCTTTATGGGACAGTTAAGCGGGGGGCGGGGTACACCTCTGTTGAGGCCTGAGCAGCGTGAACAGGTGGTGCAATGGATAGCCGATAACGCTTCCAGTCACTTGTCCACCACCCAGTCATCCACACAGTCTCACTCTGACCCTCCTTTCTCCCAACCTGGCCAACAGAGTCAGCCCACCCTTGACCCCTCCCAGGACCTCTTTTCGGGTCCTTTTCCAGATGTGCTGCAAGAATCTCAGGAGCTAGCAGAGGAATTTGTTTGTAGTGATGCCCAAACACTTGAGTATCCGCCATCTCCTAGTGATGTGGACCCGGAACCAGCATCTGCTATCATGAGCGATGATGATGAGACGCAGTTGCCATCAAGGGAGGCTGTTGGAATGTCCAGTGGGCAGGAGGAGGAGCAGAGAGAGGAAGTGGAAGAGGAAGTGGTGGACGACGAAATGACCGACCCCACTTGGACAGGGGTGATGTCCAGCGGGGAAAGCAGTGGAGATGCGGTCTGCGCATCACCGAATAAGGTAGCAAGAGGCAGAGGACAGTCCAGAGGCAGAGGACAGTCCAGAGGCAGAGGACAGTCCAGACAGAGAAGGCAGGCCACAGCCAGCAGGGCCGAAGCTCTTCCCGGCAGCAGGCAGTCGCGCGAAGCTCCCCCATCGAGGCCTCGTATTTCTGTGGTGTGGAGATTTTTTAATGTTTGCGCGGACGACAAACTGAGCGCGGTTTGCGCAATCTGCCACTCAAAACTGAGTAGGGGCTCTGAGAAGAGCAATCTGACCACCTCAGGCATGCGCCGTCACTTGGAAGTCAAGCACTGGGCTGAGTGGGAGAAAGCAAATGCAATACAACCTGCGCCCGGTCTTGCTGCCACTGCCTCTTCCCCTTTGTTGTGTGCTGCCACTGCGGTCCAGACCTCCAGCCAGGACACCTCCACATCTGCCTCTGCCTCGGCTACTTTGGGGCCTTCTCCTTCAGCCCCCCCTTCCCCCGCATCTTCGTCTGCACCTTCCATCTCCTCGTCCCATCAACTGTCCATCTCGCAGGCGTTCAACCGCAGGCGGAAGTACGCCTCCAGTCACCCCCAAGCCCAAGCCTTATCCTGCCTCATCTCCAAACTGCTGGCCCTGGAGATGTTGCCGTTTAGGCTTGTGGAGACGCAGGCCTTCCGCGACCTGATGGCGGCTGCCGCACCTCGCTATTCCGTCCCTAGCCGCCACTATTTTTCCCGGTGTGGCGTCCCCGCCCTGCACCAGCACGTGTCGCGTAACATCAGGCGGGCCCTGAGGTACGCAGTCAGCGCAAAGGTCCACTTGACCACCGACTCGTGGACAAGCGCTTGCGGCCAAGGACGCTACATCTCTTTGACGGCACACTGGGTGAATGTTGTGGAAGCGGGGACGGGGTCGCAAACAGGGACGGCCTACATACCACCCCCGCCCAAGATTGCCAGCACGGGTTCTGATAGACCCCCCTCCTCTTCCTCCTCCTCCTCCTCTGCCTTAACATCGCCCTCAGCCCCTAGCTGGAAGCGTTGCAGCACTGGCGCGGGGAGACGTCAGCAGGCGGTGCTTAAGCTCATCAGCTTGGGCGACAGGAAGCACAGCGCCGCAGAGGTGAGGCACGCCATATTGCAGCAGACAGAGATGTGGCTGTCGCCGCTGCAGCTAGGACCAGGCATGGTCGTGTGCGATAACGGCCGTAACCTGGTGGCGGCTCTGGAGCTTGCAGAACTCAATCACGTACCATGCCTGGCCCACATTTTTATTTTGGTAGTACAAAAGTTTCTAAAGACTTACCCCAACCTGGCAGAGCTACTGGTGAAAGTGCGGCGCTTGTGCGCTCACTTTCGGAAGTCAACTGTAGCTGCTGCTAGCTTAAAAAAACTCCAGCAATGCCTCCATTTGCCTCAACATCGGCTGTTGTGCGACCTGCCCACTCGCTGGAATTCCACCTATTGCATGTTGGCCAGGGTGTGTGAGCAGCAGAGAGCATTGATGGAGTACCAGATGATGCATCCACGCGTGCATCCAACTCAGCTCCCTCAGTTTGCCAACCACGAGTGGCCATTGATGGCAGACATATGCGATGTATTGCGTATCTTTGAGGAGTCCACTAAGAAGGTCAGCAGCGAGGATGCTATTGTGAGCGTAACCATCCCGCTCCTATGCGTCCTTAAAGAATCGCTCATCGCAATAAGGGAGAACGCATTGCACACAGAGGAGACGGGGGTAGGAGGAGACGCAACGCAGGTAGACAGTCAGACCACACTTTTGTCTGCTGCTCGGTGGCAGTTGCAGGAGGAGGAGGATGAGGAGGAGGAGGACAACGTGGAGGTGGCTGTGGAAGAGGATGCTGGCGGCGAGGGTAGCAGTCAGGCTGTGTGCGTCCCATTGGTTCAGTGTGGATGGGGCGGAGAGGAGGAGGAAGAGGAGGAAATGGAAAGTGATCCTTCTGGTGGGGGCAGTAACGTCATGCCTATTCAGAGTCTGGCACACATGGCTGACTTCATGCTGGGCTGCTTTTCCCGGGACATACGTGTTGTCCGGATATTGGAGAACAAACTATGCTGGGTCTTCGCACTCCTGGACCCCCGGTATAAAGATAACTTCTCTTTTATTCCGGTAGAGGAGAGGACGAATCGATTACTGGAATACCAGAGGGAACTCGTGCAGAACATGATGCAGATTTTCCCACCCACCATCGCTGGCGGCAGAGAGGAGAGTGTCTCCCAGAGTCTGACAACATCGATCAGGCCCACAGCCACCAGGGGAACACTCTCCAAGGTGTGGGACACGTTCATCGCACCCCCTCGTGCAACTTCCATCACTGCGGGGCCCGCTATCAGCAGGAGGGACAAGTATCAGCGGATGTTGCGGGACTACCTGGCAGACCACACCCCTGTCCTCCCCGATCCCTCGGCGCCCTACACTTACTGGGTCTCCAAGTTCGACACGTGGCTGGAACTGTCCCTGTACGCCTTGGAGGTGCTTGCCTGCCCTGCCGCCAGCGTGCTATCAGAAAGGGTGTTCAGCGCAGCCGGGGGCATTATAACCGATAAGCGCAGCCGCCTGTCAACCGACAGTGCCGACAGGCTGACACTAATCAAAATGAACAGCAAGTGGATTGACCCGGACTTTGCTTGTACAACAGTGGAAAGCAGCCAAGAGTGAAGTGCCATCTGTATGAAGTGCCATTTCCTCCTCCTCCTCCTCCTCCTTAGCCGCCGTAGAATTGCTGTATTAAAAAAAAAAATTATGGCTCACCTCTTGGGCTTAATACAATCAATTTTTAAGAGGTCTCAGCTCTTGGGACTCCACACAATTTCTAAGAGATCTCAGCTCTTGGGCCTCCACACAATTTTTAAAAGGTCTCAGCTCTTGGGCCTTAATACAATTTTTAAGAGGTCTCAGCTCTTGGGACTCCACACAATGTTTGAGAGGTCTCAGCTCTTGGGCCTCCACACAATTGTTAACAGGTCTCAGCTCTTGGGCCTCCACACAATTTTTAAGAGGTCTCAGTTCTTGGGACTCCACACAATTTTTAAGAGGTCTCAGCTCTTGGGCCTTAATACAATTTTTAAGAGGTCCCTGCTCTAAGCTTCCCTTACTGCTGGGGTGACACACTGTAACAAACCTCCTTCTGTAAGCTTCCCTTACTGCTGGGGTGACACTCTGTAACAAACCTCCTCCTGTAAGCTTCCCTTACTGCTGGGGTGACACAATGTAACAAACCTCCTCCTGTAAGCTTCCCTTACTGCTGGGGTGACACAATGTAACAAACCTCCTCCTGTAAGCTTCCCTTACTGCTGGGGTAACACACTGTAACAAACCTCCTCCTGTAAGATTCCCTGACTGCTGGGGTGACACACTGTAACAAACCTCCTCCTGTAAGCTTCCCTTACTGCTGGGGTGACACACTGTAACAAACCTCCTCCTTTAAGCTTCCCTTACTGCTGGGGTGACACAATGACACAAGAAGACATGTCTGACCACATCTCACACACACACACACACACACACACACAATGACAATTAGGGGTGGGGTCTATTTGTTTTCCCCCTTGCCTATGCCATCTGTGGTTGTCATAGGCAACGTGATTTTAAGGGGTGCAGAATTTTGTTCTTTTTTGTACAGTTTGGCTTGGGGTCCATGGCAATGTAGCGGAAAGAAGGTTTCCTTGTCTTGTCTCACTTTACGTAGAAGTTATATTGTGTTTGGAGTGTATTGTTGAGAGGCTGTGATAGTGGCGTAATAGTGCGACTTGGGCGCGTTATATGCACCCAGACATGCTTCCCCTGCTGTCCCAGTTGCATTCCAGCAGTGTTGGCATCATTTTCTGATGTTTTAGGGTGGACTTGGTGACCTCCAAGTGGTCGAATTGAGATTTCCAAGTGGCGAGCATTTTTTTCCCATAGACTATAATGGGATTCGATATTCGGTCGAGTAGTCGAGTAACGCGGTCTATTCGAATCGAAATTCGAAATTTCGAATATTTCACTACTCGCTCATCTCTAGAGACAAGGTGATTCCTGGCTGTCTGGCCAGAGGCACTCGTTGTGCCCTGATAAGCAGTTTGTGGAATATCCAACATAGGTGGAGAGGGGGACACATCCAGACATCAGGGGGCCCTTCTGCAGGAGGGCAAAATTGTGAAGTACCATGCATGCCACAATTATTTTGATGACTTTTTCAGGCCGGTACTGGAGCCCCCCCCCCCCACCCCCCCACATGATCCAAGCAACGGAACTGGCCTTCAGTAAGCCAAATCAAATGCACGCTCCACGACAGCCTTGGTCTTCCTATGTGCCTGGTTGTAGGTGGAATGCACCTGAGTTTGTGGCCGCTGAATAGGCATCATGAGCCATAGTAGCAGGGGGTAGCCAGAATCACCTACAATAAATTAAACAAACAATTTTGAGCGACGTACATCAGACTAACATTCTCACCTAATAAAAAAAAAAAACATTGGGGGGGGGGGGGCAGAGGATGCATTGACAAATCCTCTAGTTAAACATGAGTCAAATATACAAGAATAAAGGACTAATAATGTTAAGACTTACCAAGTAGCCACCCTCCAGATAACCCGCCAGACTCAAAACTCCCATACAGACTGGAATTCCTCAGGATGTATGCATCATGGGTGGAACCCTGAAATCCAGCCATCACACTCAGAAACCTAAGGTCAGGAATGATGGCATGTCCAAGCTTATGGTTCCTACATAAAAGACACAAGGCACACCGGTCAAAAGCAAAGCTACATTAAAGCACACCTACACTGACAGAACAGATACTATGCAGGAAGGGACAACCAAAGGTAAGACTGGCTTCTTTGGCTGAGTATATAAAAGCCTGATTGATTGTGTAAGGTGGGAGGCCTTAACTTGTTTGTTAAAAAGGAAGTGGCTAAATACATTCATGCCTTTGGGACTACTAGTTGAAAGGGGAGATTTAGATCCACTTTAGAAAAGCAAATACAAGGTGAAATGAAACATTAAATATGTTAAAGCTAGATTACTTAAAACATTCAACACAGTGCATAAAATTAAAGAGACAAAAGGCAAACAAAGACATACCTGTATAGATGCTAATCAGCAACTGGGCGCACCAGTGCCACATGCGTGCCATCAATAGCACCCATGATATTAGGCATATCGGCCAGCTTATAAAAGCCAAACTTAACCGCATTCCCAGCTACCATGGTATCAGAAAAACAAATGTATTTGTCCACCAAGGTAGCCATGCCATCAAGGGTACGACCCACGGACAGGGCGCCCAGCCTCTGGAACAAGCTGTTCACCAGAAATTGCAGGCAGCCAACCAATTTGCTCATGCCTGCAATTGCATGCCTCTTCCGTGTGGTGGGGGCCAACCATGGTCGCAACTCGGGTCAGCCCAAATAACTCAATGTCATGCATGCAATTAACATCCACGAGCAGCCGATGCATTTCCAAGTCCAAGAGACACATGCAGAGCATGGGACGACAATGCAGCTGCTCCATCCCAGCAAAAAAGTCATCAGAGCAATCCACTCCATAAGCAGAAACACCACAAAAACCCAAACTCACAAGGAAATACTGGCCTTAAGTGCAGCCGGAAATATTCAGTTTTATTGGCCCCATAATCAGGGCTCTGAATCATGAGCAAGCCCTCACTAATCACAGCTTATACACATCTACACGAAAACAATACGAGGCAATTACACATTAAATATGCTAACGAAAAGCCTTAAACGCACCCACGAAAATGCAAATACAAAGAAAAAAGCTGAAGAGAAACTCAAAAATAGTCCTAAATACACAGAAAAATTACACATACACATGATTTTTCATGTGTAAAGGCACATAAAAGAGGCTGTGAATTGACCTTATAGTCTGTACCCACCTGAACTAATGATGTTCGTTGCCTCACAGATCTGCAGGTAAATTTACTCTGTTTTCTGATGTCAGCTTTGGTGCTAAAAACATAGTCTTTCTATGATTTCTGTGCTCTCTCCTGCTTTTAGCCAGTAGTTAGCAGGATACCTTGTTGACTGGAAGCAGGAATACACCATATGACAGCTGCAGAGATGCTTAACAGTGGTGGACCCTTAAAAGTGCACCAGGAGCTGATCAGGGGTGCACTTTTAGCATCAATGATGATGGTAGAAGTGAGGGATGCTACTCAATGGCGGTGATTAGAGATGAGCGAACTTTTGAAAAATTCGATTCGACTGATTCGCCGAATTTTCCGACAAAAATCGTTTCGACCCGAATTTATTCGCGACAAATCGCTATTAAAAACGGCTATTTCTGAGCCTCCTAGAGCCTCAATAGGGTTGTAAACCATTCTGCCTTGCTGTAACACGCACAGGATGCGTGCTGGGTTAGTTAAATAATACTTCGAATAAATATCACATGCAGATCAGAGGCATCGCTAATAGAATCGCAGAGCGGCACAATTGCAGAGAGTTGAAGTGGCATCACTATGAGGGGCAGGAGCCCAAACATTGCTTTAAAGAGACACTGGAGTTGGCAGCAGCAGGAGCCCAAAAATTGGATGAATCACACCCTGGAGTTGCAAGCAGCAGCAGGAGCCCAAATATTGGCTGAAAGAGACACTGGAGTTGGCAGCAGCAGGAGCCCAAAAATTTACTGACACACCCTGGAGTTTCAAGCAGCAGCAGCAGGAGCCCAAACATTACTTTAAAGAGACCCTGGAGTTGGCTTCAGGAGCCCAAAAATTGGATGAATCACACCCTGGAGTTGGCAGCAGCAGCAGCAGGAGCCCAAATATTACTTTAAAGAGACCCTGGGGTTGGCTTCAGGAGCCCAAAAATTGGATGAATCACACCCTGGAGTTGGCAGCAGCAGCAGGAGCCCAAACATTACTTTAAAGAGACACTGGAGTTGGCTTCAGGAGCCCAAAAATTGGATGAATCACACCCTGGAGTTGGCAGCAGCAGCAGCAGGAGCCCAAATATTACTTTAAAGAGACACTGGAGTTGGCTTCAGGAGCCCAAAAATTGGATGAATCACACCCTGGAGTTGGCAGCAGCAGCAGCAGGAGCCCAAACATTACTTTAAAGAGACCCTGGGGTTGGCTTCAGGAGCCCAAAAATTGGATGAATCACACCCTAGAGTTGGAAGCAGCAGCAGCAGGAGCCCAAATATTACTTTAAAGAGACACTGGAGTTGGCTTCAGGAGCCCAAAAATTGGATGAATCACACCCTGGAGTTGGCAGCAGCAGCAGCAGCAGCAGGAGCCCAAACATTACTTTAAAGAGACCCTGGGGTTGGCTTCAGGAGCCCAACAATTGGATGAATCACACCCTGGAGTTGGCAGCAGCAGCAGCAGTTGCCCAAACATTACTTTAAAGAGACCCTGGGGTTGGCTTCAGGAGCCCCAAAATTGGATGAATCACACCCTGGAGTTGGCAGCAGGAGCCCAAACATTACTTTAAAGAGACCCTGGGGTTGGCTTCAGGAGCCCAAAAATTGGATGATTCACACCCTGGAGTTGGCATCATCAGGAGCCCAAAAATTGGCCTAAAGACATAAATATGTTTTGCACTATTTGGAAAGTGTAAAACGTGGCACCATGCTGAATCTAGTCGCATGCATCAGGCATTGGTGGGTGGAAATCCTGGCTGATCCATCCCTGATTCATTTTGTCAAAGGTGAGTCTCTCCACATTTTTAGTTGACAGACGAGTTCTCCTCGCCGTAACTATGGCCCCCGCCGCACTAAACACCCGCTCAGATGGCACGCTACTTGCAGGGCAGGACAGCTTTTCCAGGGCAAACTCTGCTAGTTGCGGCCACAAATCAAGTTTGGCTGCCCAGAAGTCCAGCGGATCCTCAAGGTGTGTTGGCATGGTCATGTCAAAGTATGACATGACCTGCTGGTTCAGGTCCTGCTCCAGGTCTTCCTGCTGCTCATGAGTAGCCTCACTATGCGGGTGTAGAAAGCTACTCATTAGCGACTGAAGACTGAGGCTGCTGCTGATGGAGCTGCTGCTGCTGCTCCTGCCAACCCCCCCCCAGCGGCCATGGCAGTGGAAGGTGAGCACAGAGGTCCCCTTGAGTCAGACCTGCGAGAGTATGGACCATGGCGCAGATAGGCATCGGCCAACTGCCTACGTAGAATGTCTTTGTAGTAGTTCAGTTTGTCCTCCCTCTCGGTGGGTTTCAAAAATGCCCCCATTTTGTGCCGGAAGCGAGGGTCCAATAAGGTGGACAGCCAGAAGTCATCCCGTCGACAGATGGAAACAATTCTGGGGTCACTACGCAAGCACGTGAGCATGCTTCCTGCCATTTGCGCAAGTGACTCGGATGGACTACCTGTCTCCATCTCCACTGCATATTGCCACGGTGTGTCCGGGTCCTCTGTCTCGCCTTCCTCAAAAACCTCTAGCTCCTCTGGCTGCTCCTGCTCCTCCTCTCCTGTCCGCTGACTAGATAAACTAGCCATTTCGCCAAGCCTAAACTGTGTTTCGCTGGGCAACTCCTCCTCCTCTTCCTCCTCCTCCTCCAGTTCAGCTCCAACGGGGTTCATGTGGCCGTAAGATGTAAACGCCATGTCTCCAGTGCCCTGACCAGCCATGGTTTCCAACATGTGCTGTAGTACATGAAGCAGTGGAATCACGTCGTTCATCCCGTAATCCTGACGACTGACAAATAAAGTGGCTTCCTCAAAGGGCCTGAGCAAACGGCAGGTGTCACGTATGAGCTGCCACTGGTTGACATTGAAGTTACACAGGGGAGTCCCCCTATCTGCTTGAATCATCAGGAAATCCGTGATGGCTTTTCTCTGTTCATATAATCGGTCCAACATGTGAAGGGTGGAATTCCAACGGGTGGAAACATCGCAAATCAGACTATGTTGGGGGATACCGTTCTGACGCTGTAGCTCAAGAAGGGTGTGTTTGGCGGTGTATGAGTGGCTGAAGTGCATGCAAAGTTTCCTTGAAGTTGTTAGGATGTCTTGCAGATGGGGGGAACACTTCAGAAACCGCTTGACAACCAGATTGAAGACGTGAGCCATGCAGGGGGCATGGGTCAGGCTTCCTTGGCGCAGCGCAGACAAAATGTTCTTCCCATTGTCGGTAACCATGATTCCCATTTTAAGTTTTCTTGGAGTAAGCCATGTTCCTCCCCTGTGTGACTCCGTTCGCCAAGACAAACCATGTGAAGCACTGCGTGACACCTCCGTGCCCTGCACACATGGTAGACTGGAGGGGCACAGAGACTTGAGCCTACAGTGGAGGGTGAGGAGATGGCGGAGGATGAGGAGGCCGAGTCGCACGGTGTCACAGGCCCAACAGGCAGGGAGCGCGGAGGCCGAAGCGGCGTGACCTGTCCAAGTTGCTGCTGCTGCAAAGGGACCACATTCACCCAGTGGGCCGTAAATGACATGTACTGTCCCTGACCGTAGTTACAGCTCCAGACGTCGGCGCTGCCATGCACTTTGCTACACACCGACAGGCTCAAGGACTGGCCCTTCTGTTCAACAAAAGTGTGCAGCGCTGGTACTGCCTTCTTGGCAAAGAAATGACGGCTTGGAACTCTCCACCTCGGCTCGGCACAAGCCATCAGTTCTCTGAAAGGTGCAGAGTCCACCACCTGAAAAGGGAGCGACTGCAGCACCAGCAACTTGGACAGGAGCACATTCAGCTTCTGCGCCGTAGGATGAGTGGGCGCATACTGCTGTCTCTTGGACATGGCTTCGCTGATGGATTGCTGGCGGATGCATGACTTGGAGGAGGAGGAGCAGGAGCAGGAGCAACAGAGGATGGGTATGACGCACAGCTGTCTTCGGCTGAGGTGCTGGAGCCTTGGCTGGCAGAAATTGGGAGCGGCGTGCCACTTGGTGAGGAAGCAGACTGGACCACCCCTTGGGAGCCTCGGTTCTCCCAGGTCGCTTTATGGTGACGCATCATATGTTGACGCAGGGCCGTGGTGCCAACATTTGGACCCTGGCCACGCTTCACCTTCTGCCTACATATCTTGCATGTGGCCATGTTACCCTTCTGCGAATGCTTCAGGAAAAACTGCCACACTGCCGAGTAGCTACTTTTCCCACCCCCTGGCCTCACTGATTCACTGCTGCTGTTGCCAACTCCAGGAACCCCTGCTCCACTACCTCCCGATAAGGTAGACTGCCGCACAGCAGGTGCTCTAACCCGGCCCCGGCCCCGGCCGGCTCCAGCCTTTGGAATTGTGCCCCCATGCTGACTGCTACCACCTTGCTGCCTCAGCTGCTGACTCCGGGGCAACCTGCGCCCCTCTTCTCCTGATGATGACGATGAAGCCCCTTCATCACCCGGCTCCCAAGTGCGATCGGCTTCATCGTCATCATCATTATCACCGAGTTGTGGCTGTACGTCACTGATGTTCGTGGATTCGTCAACAGTGTCTGGCGCAGGAGCTGGAACGCTCGCAGCACCCACGACACTGTCCACATCACTATTTGTCTGCCTAGCTAAAGAAGCCACCTCCATTTCTTGGCTGGGCAGTAGCTGCTGACTGTCCTCTATCTGATCGTCCTCCTCACTAAAGAGTGGAGCTGAACCCAAAGCATAGGATATGTCGCTGGGGGAGGGAACGGCGTAGGACAGAGGCAATGGGAGGACAGGGATTGCTCTCGGGGCATGCCAACTCAGGGTTGTGTCAGAGGAACCTACCGACCCTAGACTGGGGGTCTCAGACGTAAGTTGTGATGATGTTGTTGATGAGCGCGTCAACCAATCTACCACGGCAGATGCGTTACTGGTGGAGACCCGACCGCTAGCAGATACTGGCAGATTAGGTCTCTCAGCGTGACTCCTGCTGCTACTGACCCCCAGTCTGCTGCGAGCTCTGCCTGCGGAATCTTGGCCTCTGCCACTCCTCTTTTCACTTCCAGGCACTTGTCTGCCCGACATAGTCTAACTGGCGTGGTAGTAGGTAATATTTTAAGAACCCCCAGGCAGCGGTGGGTCTATATGAAACAGAATATAATGCACACCAAAAGTTAGCAGTAACACTCAGCCTCCAACAGGCCTGCTTAGTGTAAATAAGAGAGCTGCTTAGTGTAAATAAAGAGGGGTATGGTATATTACAGAATGGGATGCCCCAACAGCAGAGCACCTGGGAGCAGTACTACTATGCACAGCAAAAGTGTCTTTATCAGGCCTAATTTCTATTAGAATAAGTGCAAAGGGTTATAGTAATAAATAGAGGCAGGTGCAGTCACAGAATGGGATGCCCCAACAACCAGAGAGCACCTGGCAGCAGTACTACTATGCACAGCAAAAGTGTCTTTATCAGGCCTAATTTCTATTAGAATAAGTGCAAAGGGTTATAGTATTAAATAGAGGCTGGTGTAGTCACAGAATGGGATGCCCCAACAACCAGAGAGCACCTGGCAGCAGTACTACTATGCAGAGCAAGTGTGTTTATCAGGCCACATTTCTATTAGAATAAGTGCAAATGGTTATGGTATTAAATAGAGGCTGGTGTAGTCAAGAATGGGATGCCCCAACAACCAGAGAGCACCTGGCAGCAGTACTACTATGCACAGCAAGTGTGTTTATCAGGCCAAATTTCTATTAGAATAAGTGCAAATGGTTATGGTATTAAATAGAGGCTGGTGTAGTCACAGAATGGGATGCCCCAACACCCAGAGAACACCTGGCAGCGGTACTACTATGCACAGCAAGTGTGTTTATCAGGCCAAATTTCTATTAGAATAAGTGCAAAGGGTTACAGCAGTAAATAGAGGCTGGTGTAGTCACAGAATGGGATGCCCCAACAACCAGAGAGCACCTGGCAGCAGTACTACTATGCACAGCAAGTGTGTTTATCAGGCCAAATTTCTATTAGAATAAGTGCAAATGGTTATGGTATTAAATAGAGGCTGGTGTAGTCACAGAATGGGATGCCCCAACAACCAGAGAGCACCTGGCAGCGGTACTACTATGCACAGCAAGTGTGTTTATCAGGCCAAATTTCTGTTAGAATAAGTGCAAAGGGTTACAACAGTAAATAGAGGCTGGTGTAGTCACAGAATGGGATGCCCCAACAACCAGAGAGCACCTGGCAGCGGTACTACTATGCACAGCAAGTGTGTTTATCAGGCCAAATTTCTATTAGAATAAGTGCAAATGGTTATGGTATTAAATAGAGGCTGGTGTAGTCACAGAATGGGATGCCCCAACAACCAGAGAGCACCTGGCAGCAGTACTACTATGCACAGCAAGTGTGTTTATCAGGCCAAATTTCTATTAGAATAAGTGCAAATGGTTATGGTATTAAATAGAGGCTGGTGTAGTCACAGAATGGGATGCCCCAACAACCAGAGAGCACCTGGCAGCAGTACTACTATGCACAGCAAGTGTGTTTATCAGGCCAAATTTCTATTAGAATAAATGCAAATGGTTATGGTATTAAATAGAGGCTGGTGTAGTCACAGAATGGGATGCCCCAACAACCAGAGAGCACCTGGCAGCAGTACTACTATGCACAGCAAGTGTGTTTATCAGGCCAAATTTCTATTAGAATAAGTGCAAAGGGTTACAGCAGTAAATAGAGGCTGGTGTAGTCACAGAATGGGATGCCCCAACAACCAGAGAGCACCTGGCAGCAGTACTACTATGCACAGCAAGTGTGTTTATCAGGCCAAATTTCTATTAGAATAAGTGCAAATGGTTATGGTATTAAATAGAGGCTGGTGTAGTCACAGAATGGGATGCCCCAACAACCAGAGAGCACCTGGCAGCAGTACTACTATGCACAGCAAGTGTGTTTATCAGGCCAAATTTCTATTAGAATAAGTGCAAATGGTTATGGTATTAAATAGAGGCGCTGGTGTAGTCACAGAATGGGATGCCCCAACAACCAGAGAGCACCTGGCAGCGGTACTACTATGCACAGCAAGTGTGTTTATCAGGCCAAATTTCTATTAGAATAAGTGCAAAGGGTTATAGCATTAATTAGAGGCTGGTGTAGTCACAGAATGGGATGCCCCAACAACCAGAGAGCACCTGGCAGCAGTACTACTATGCACAGCAAGTGTGTTTATCAGGCCAAATTTCTATTAGAATAAGTGCAAATGGTTATGGTATTAAATAGAGGCTGGTGTAGTCACAGAATGGGATGCCCCAACAACCAGAGAGCACCTAGCAGCAGTACTACTATGCACAGCAAGTGTGTTTATCAGGCCAAATTTCTATTAGAATAAGTGCAAATGGTTATGGTATTAAATAGAGGCGCTGGTGTAGTCACAGAATGGGATGCCCCAACAACCAGAGAGCACCTGGCAGCAGTACTACTATGCACAGCAAGTGTGTTTATCAGGCCAAATTTCTATTAGAATAAGTGCAAATGGTTATGGTATTAAATAGAGGCTGGTGTAGTCACAGAATGGGATGCCCCAACAACCAGAGAGCACCTGGCAGCAGTACTACTATGCACAGCAAGTGTGTTTATCAGGCCAAATTTCTATTAGAATAAGTGCAAAGGGTTACAGCAGTAAATAGAGGCTGGTGTAGTCACAGAATGGGATGCCTCACAGCAGACTTGAGATCAGTTCAGTATATATGCACAGTTAGTGTATAAGCAGCCTGAAAACGCTAACAAAGCCAGTCAGCCAGCCAGTAACACTGAGGCTGGATGAAAAAAAAAAAAATCTCCCTGTGACTGCCTCCGATTTTTCCTAACTTTCCCTGCTTTTCGCTGGCTTTCTGTCTGTCTCCTGCCTGTCTCCTGCCTGTCTCCAGCCTGTCCCTGTCTGTCCCTGTCTGTCTAACTGCCTCTCCCTCACTACAGCAGCGTCCTGTCTCTCACGAATGCAATAGAGAAATGAGGAAAAGCAAGATGTCCGCCGACTTAAATAGCGCTGTGACGTCACCGGGCTTGCTGGCTGCTGATAGGCTGCATGTGACTGCCCCAGCTTGCACTGGCGCGGGGTTGATGTCTGGACATGTCCCGTCCGCCATCTTAGAATGCCTGTAATGTAAATGAATGGATGTTAAAGGAAAACTTCGAGCCATCGAATTGCGGGGAAATTCGGATTCGATCCGAATAGAATTTTTCATGAAATTCGGATCGAATCCGGGTTTGTCCGGATCGACTCGCTCATCCCTAGCGGTGATATTTCAAGTATAGACATTTTTTTGTTTTTTGGTGGAAAAAACCTTTCGAAGCATCTGAATACAAGGCACAGTCGAAAATCATGTTACTTTGCAGACAGCAAATGGTTAACTTTTGGTATTTGTTTATGGACAAAAAAATTCTTGATTGTACCCTTCAAGATTCCCTGGCAGAAAATGGTACTAATGTGTTGAAGGTTGTTGGTAGTGGGATTCTGATTCCCCATTTCTTCCTCCTTTATATATTTACTTACTTTACTTAGTTATTTGTTCCAGGCCAATGTGAAAACAAGAAAATAAACACAAAGTGTTTCCCTGTAAGCTAACAATTTTATGTTTTCTTGAGAGCAATAAAAAGCACTACTAATAGGGAGAAGCCTGGATTTCTGAGTGCTGTGCAAGACACCAATTTATGTAAGAAGCTGTCAAAAAAGTACTGAACACGGGTACAAAAAATCGTTTTATTTAAATCGAAAGAAACTTTTTTAAATTAAAGCAATATATGTATGTATATATATATATATATATATATATATATATATATATATGTATATGTACTAAGCCAAGCAGAATAAATCTGACTGTGGGTATATAGCCAAAGAGCAAACATAAAGTATCCCAGCGCAATAGTAATAGCAGAAATCACATTTACTGGCTTTTATTATACACATTTCATTATACTATACTATACTAATTATACTTTAAAGTTGGGACCAGATAACCGAGAGCAAGAGATCAAGGAAAGGGGTTCCTTTCACAGTAGACATGTCTAAACTCCGATGTGCAATCAGATAAACGATTCTAGAATTGGCCTCAGTAACATTGCAATTTTGTTGGTGGTAGAGTCAAAAACCAAAGATTTAATGAGAGTTGATTGACAAATTGTGCTATTAGGTGTTTATCTGCATCATTTTGCTGACAATAGCATCCGCTTCTTTTTTTAAGCACTGCTATCTTTCCATAAGCGTGCAATGAATTGTGCTAATCAACTTGCATTGTCACACTAGGCTTATCCCTATAGGGCAGCCTGTTTCAGTGCCAGTTTGTGTACCCAGGGGCCCTTATGCTGGATTTAACAACATCAATGTGTGTTATTCTGTTGTTCTTGGCATTGTATTCCCTATTTGCTAATATTAACATGAAGAGGAGGTTTGCAGTGGATCTTATAGCCACTGTTTGCCGTAATATCATTAAAGTTATATGAAAACACTGTTGTGATTAAAATGCAGCAAATGTTGTAGTCTGTTTCTTACTATTTTTGTTTATTGAGTTTAGGCGAATGCATTGGTGCGAAAATCAGGAGGAAAAGGTGATTTTTGTCTGTATTTTGTTTATAAGACAACAGTGGTTGGCTGCATCGGGCAGGCTAATTTATTACTAACGCCAGGTAGCGACAGATGAGCGTCTGTACTGCGGCGCTAAGAGCGACCGTTAGTAGTCGCTATGACAAGAGCGTCCCCCGTCGCTATATTAACCTGGCCGCCATTGATGAATCTGATGTTTTGCAGTCGCAATAAAGCCATTGGACAATCGCTCACCCAAATCTAAGGGGTGTCTTGCCATTTTTATGATGTGTTAACGCTAAAATTGTATTTCAATGTTATATTGTCAATGATCATATTGACAATATAACATTATTTATTTATTTATTTTTTTGTGTGTGTGTTGATGTAATTTACAGTTTATTGAATAAAATACTGACACAAATGTTAGAAAAACAATAAAAATATTTATTACAATTTAAATAAACTGCCCAACAGATGCCCAACTATGCCGCACAGCGGAAACCCTAATTCCCCCTATCCTATGGCTTTTTCTTCTTCCCCAGCAGCATCAGTCTTGTCCTTTGGACATACTGCCACAGTCTGCGATGCTCCATTGTGCAAGCTGTAGGGAAGCAAAATATATATAAGTCCCTTAGGTCAAAAAATGCAGTACATACCTATGAAAGGGGTAACATTTTTTAAAGTAATATCATTAAAAACTGTTTTATCCCTTAAACAACAGCCACGTTTGTCTAAATAATTGATGGCCAAAAACAAAAAATCAGGGCCACCATTCTATATTATCCACCCTAGTCTCCTATCTTAGTCTTACTACCTTAACTAATCAAAGGCCTACTTAAGAAGCGGAACACTGCAGTTCCTGTCTTGCTCAATTACTCCTGTCCCTTTTTAACTAACATTTGTTCATTGTCATGGACACATGCATTTTTATTGTAAAAATGTAGGAATTTGAATCTTGGGTACTCACCATCGCATCTGTGGCTTGGGCCCATGCTGCTGGAGGTTCCTGGAGCAGAGGTGGGGAGAATTAGTACCGGATCCGTCTGTTAGGATAAAAAACAAAACACAAACGGTCATAAGAACAATGTATTTGATGTTTTTAATAGGCCTCAACATGTATTAGTTAGAATGAGAACATAACTAGAGATGAGCGAACTTTCGAAAAATTAGATTAGATTGATTCACCGAATTTTCCGACAAAAATCGTTTTGACCCGAATTTATTCGCGACGAATCGCTATTAAAAACGGCTATTTCTGAGCCTCCTAAAGCCTCAATAGGGATGTAAACCATTCTGCCTTGCTGTAACACGCATAGGACGCGTGCTGGGTTATTGAATAATACTGTAAATAATTATCCCATGCAGATCGGAGGCATCGCTAATAGAAACGTAAAGCAGCACAATTGCAGAGAGTTGAGGTGGCATCACTATGAGGGGCCCCTATAGAGCCTGAAAAACACACCCTGGAGCTGGCAGCAGCAGGAGCCCAAAAATTAGATGAATCACACCCTGGAGTTGCAAGCAGCAGCAACAGCAGTAGCAGTTGCAGGAACCCAAACATTGCTTTAAAGAGACACTGGAGTTGGCTGCAGGAGCCCAAAAATTGGATGAATCACACCCTGAAGTTGCAAGCAGCAGCAGCAGCCCAAACATTACTTTAAAGAGACACTGGAGTTGGCAGCAGGAGCACAAAAATTGGATAAATCACACCCTGGAGTTGAAAGCAGCAGCAGGAGCACAAGCATTACTTTAAAGAGACACTGGAGTTGGCAGCAGGAGCCCAAAAATTGGATGAATCACGCCCTGGGGTTGCAAGCAGCAGCAGGAGCACAAACATTACTTTAAAGAGACACTGGAGTTGGCAAGCAGGAGCCTAAAAATTGGATGAATCACACCCTGGAGTTGCAAGCAGCAGCAGCCCAAACATAGCTTGAAAGACACACTGGAGTTGGCTTCAGGAGCCCAATAATTGGATGAATCACACCCTGGTGTTGCAAGCAGCAGCAGCCCAAACATAGATTGAAAGAGACACTGGAGTTGGCTGCAGGAGGCCAAAAATTGGATGAATCACACCCTGGAGTTGCAAGCAGCAGCAGCAGCAGCCCAGACATAGATTGAAAGAGACACTGGAGTTGGCTGCAGGAGGCCAAAAATTGGATGAATCACACCTTGGAGTTGCAAGCAGCAGCAGCAGAAGCCCAAACATAGATTGAAAGAGACACTGGAGTTGGCTGCAGGAGGCCAAAAATTGGATGAATCACACCCTGGGGTTGCAAGCAGCAGCAGGAGCCCAAACATTGCTTTAAAGAGACACTGGATTTGGCAGCAGGAGCCCAAAAATTGGATGAATCACACCCTGAAGTTGCACGCAGCAGCAGCAGCAGCCCAAAGATTGCTTGAAAGACACACTGGAGTTGGCTTCAGGAGCCCAAAAATTGGATGAATCACACCCTGGAGTTGCAAGCTGCAGCAGGAGCCCAAACATTACTTTAAAGTGACACTGGAGTTGGCAGCAGGAGCCCAAAAATTGGATTAATCACACCCTGGAGTTGCAAGCAGCAGCAGCAGCAGCTGAAGGAGCCCAAACATTGCTTTAAAGAGACAGTGGAGTTGGCAGCAGCCGCAGCAGGAGCCCAAAAATTGACTGACACACCCTGGAGTTGGCAGCAGCAGCAGGAACCCAGAAATTGGCTGGAAGGCACCCTGAAGTTGGCAGCAGCAGGAGCACAAACATTAGCTAGAAGGCACACCCTGGAGTTGGCAGCAGCAGAAGCAGGAGTCCAAACATTGCTTGAAAGACACCCTGGAGTTGGCAGCAGCAGCAGGGGGCCAAAAATTGGCTGAAAGGCACACCCTGAAGTTGGCATCGGCAGGAGCCCAAAAATAGGCCTAAAGACATAAATATGTTTTGCATCATTTGGAAAGTGTAAAACGTGGCACCATGCTGAATCTAGTCGCATGCATCAGCCATTGGTGGGTGGTAATCCTGGTTGATCCATTGGATGAATCACACCCTGGAGTTGCAAGCAGCAGCAGGAGTCCAAACATTACTTTAAAGAGACACTGGAGTTGGCTTCAGGAGCCCAAAAATTGGATGAATCACACCCTGGAGTTGCAAGCAGCAGCAGCAACAGGAGCCCAAGCGTAGCTTGAAAGAGACACTGGAGTTGGCAGCAGGAGCCCAAAAATTGGATGAATCAAACCCTGGAGTTGCAAGCAGCAGCAGCAGGAGCCCAAACATAGCTTGAAAGAGACATTGGAGTTGGCAGCGGGAGCACCCTGGAGTTGCAAGCAGCAGTAGCAGCAGGAGCCCAAACATTGCTTGAAAGAGACACTGGAGTTGGCAGCAGGAGCCCAAAAATTGAATGAATCACACCCTGGAGTTGCAAGCAGCAGCAGCAGGAGCCCAAACATAGCTTGAAAGAGACACTGGAGTTGGCAGCAGGAGCCGAAAAATTGGATGAATCACACCCTGGAGTTGCAAGCAGCAGCAGCAGGAGCCCAAACATAGCTTGAAAGAGACACTGGAGTTGGCAGCAGGAGCCCAAAAATTGGATGAATCACACCCTGGAGTTGCAAGCAGCAGCAGGAGCCCAAACATTACTTTAAAGAGACACTGGAGTTGGCAGCAGGAGCACAAAAATTGGATGAATCACACCCTGGAGTTGCAAGCAGCAGCAGGAGCACAAGCATTACTTTAAAGAGACACTGGAGTTGGATGCAGGAGCCCAAAAATTGGATGAATCACACCCTGGAGTTGCAAGCAGCAGCAGCAGCCCAGACATAGATTGAAAGAGACACTGGAGTTGGCTGCAGGAGGCCAAAAATTGGATGAATCACGCCCTGGGGTTGCAAGCAGCAGCAGGAGCACAAACATTACTTTAAAGAGACACTGGAGTTGGCTGCAGGAGCCCAAAAATTGGATGAATCACACCCTGGAGTCGCAAGCAGCAGCAGCAGGAGCCCGAACATAGATTGAAAGAGACACTGGAGTTGGCTGCAGGAGGCCAAAAATTGGATGAATCACACCCTGGAGTTGCAAGCAGCAACAGGACCCCAACATTACTTTAAAGAGACACTGGAGTTGGCAAGCAGGAGCCTAAAAATTGGATGAATCACACCCTGGAGTTGCAAGCAGCAGCAGCAGCCCAAACATAGCTTGAAAGACACACTGGAGTTGGCTTCAGGAGCCCAATAATTGGATGAATCACACCCTGGTGTTGCAAGCAGCAGCAGCAGCAGCCCAAACATAGATTGAAAGAGACACTGGAGTTGGCTGCAGGAGGCCAAAAATTGGATGAATCACACCCTGGAGTTGCAAGCAGCAGCAGCAGCAGCAGCCCAAACATAGATTGAAAGAGACACTGGAGTTGGCTGCAGGAGGCCAAAAATTGGATGAATTACACCTTGGAGTAGCAAGCAGCAGAAGCCCAAACATAGATTGAAAGAGACACTGGAGTTGGCTGCAGGAGGCCAAAAATTGGATGAATCACACCCTGGAGTTGCAAGCAGCAGCAGGAGCCCAAACATTGCTTTAAAGAGACACTGGATTTGGCAGCAGGAGCCCAAAAATTGGATGAATCACACCCTGAAGTTGCAAGCAGCAGCAGCAGCAGCAGCCCAAAGATTGCTTGAAAGACACAGTGGAGTTGGCTTCAGGAGCCCAAAAATTGGATGAATCACACCCTGGAGTTGCAAGCAGCAGCAGGAGCCCAAACATTACTTTAAAGTGACACTGGAGTTGGCAGCAGGAGCCCAAAAATTGGATTAATCACACCCTGGAGTTGCAAGCAGCAGCAGCAGCAGCAGCAGCAGCTGAAGGAGCCCAAACATTGCTTTAAAGAGACAGTGGAGTTGGCAGCAGCCGCAGCAGGAGCCCAAAAATTGACTGACACACCCTGGAGTTGGCAGCAGCAGCAGGAACCCAGAAATTGGCTGGAAGGCACCCTGAAGTTGGCAGGAGCACAAACATTAGCTAGAAGACACACCCTGGAGTTGGCAGAAGCAGGAGCCCAAACATTGCTTGAAAGACACCCTGGAGTTGGCAGCAGCAGCAGGGGGCCAAAAATTGGCTGAAAGGCACACCCTGAAGTTGGCATCGGCAGGAGCCCAAAAATTGGCCTAAAGACATAAATATGTTTTGCACCATTTGGAAAGTGTAAAACGTGGCACCATGCTGAATCTAGTCGCATGCATCAGGCATTGGTGGGTGGAAATCCTGGCTGATCCATCCCTGATTCATTTTGACAAAGGTGAGTCTCTCCACATTTTTAGTTGACAGACGAGTTCTCCTCGCCGTAACTATGGCCCCCGCCGCACTAAACACCCGCTCAGATGGCACACTACTGGCCGGGCAGGACAGCTTTTCCAGGGCAAACTCTGCTAGTTGCGGCCACAAGCCAAGTTTGGCTGCCCAGAAGTCCAGCGGATCCTCAAGGTGTGTTGGCATGGTCATATCAAGGTATGACATGACCTGCTGGTTGAGGTCCTGCTCCAGGTCTTCCTGCTGCTCATGAGTAGCCTCACTATGCGGGTGTAGAAAGCTACTCATTAGCGACTGAAGACTGAGGCTGCTGCTGATGGAGCTGCTACTGCTGCTCCTGTCAACCCCCCCAGCAGCCATGGCAGTGGAAGGTGAGCGCAGAGTTCCCCCCGAGTCAGACCTGTGAGAGTATGGACCATGGCGCAGATAGGCATCGGCCAACTGACTAATTTTTTGCCGGAAGCGAGGGTCCAATAAGATGGACAGCCAGAAGTCATCCCGCCAACAAATGGAAACAATTCTGGGGTCACTATGCAAGCACCTGAGCATGCTTCCTGCCATTTGCGCAAGTGACTCGGAGGGACTACCTGTCTCCATCTCCACTGCATACTGCTACGGTGTGTCCGGGTCCTCTGTCTCGCCTTCCTCAAAACCCTCTAGCTCATCTGGCTGCTCCTGCTCCTCCTCTCCTGTCCGCTGACTAGATAAACCAGCCATTTCGCCAATCCTAAACTGTGCTTCACTGGGCCACTCATCCTCCCCTTCCTCCTCCTCCTCCAGTTCAGCTCTAACGGGGTTCATGTGGCAGTAAGATGTAGACGCTATGTCTCCATTGCCCTGACCAGCCACGGTTTCCAACATGTGCTGTAGTACATGAAGCAGTGGAATCACGTCGTTCATCCCGTAATCCTGCCGACTGACAAATAAAGTGGCTTCCTCAAAGGGCCTGAGCAAACGGCAGGTGTCACGTATGAGCTGCCACTGGTTGACATTGAAGTTACACAGGGGAGTCCCCCTATCCGCTTGGATCATCAGGAAATCCGTGATGGCTTTCTCTGTTCATATAATCGGTCCAACATGTGAAGGGTGGAATTCCAACGGGTGGAAACATCGCAAATCAGACTATGTTGGGGGATACCGTTCTGACGCTGTAGCTCAAGAAGGGTGTGTTTGGCGGTGTATGAGTGGCTGAAGTGCATGCAAAGTTTCCTTGAAGTTGTTAGCATGTCTTGCAGATGGGGGGAAGACTTCAGAAACTGCTTGACAACCAGATTGAAGACGTGAGCCATGCAGGGGGCATGGGTAAGGCTTCCTTGGCGCAGCGCAGACAAAATGTTCTTCCCATTGTCGGTAACCATGATTCCCATTTTAAGTTTTCTTGGAGTAAGCCATGTTTGGATTTCCTGATGAATAAACTTAAGCAGTTCCCCCCCTGTGTGACTCCGTTCGCCAAGACAAACCATGTGAAGCACAGCGTGACACCTCCGTGCCCTGCACACATGGTAGACTGGAGGGGCACTGAAATTGAGCCTACAGTGGAGGGTGAAGAGAAGGCAGAGGATGAGGAGGCCGAGTCGCACGTTGTCACAGGCCCAACGGGCAGGGAGCGTGGAGGCCGAAGCAGCGTGACCTGTCCAAGTTGCTGCTGCTGCTGCAAAGGGACCACATTCACCCAGTGGGCCGTAAACGACATGCACTTTCCCTGACCGTAGTTACAGCTCCAGATGTCGGCGCTGCCATGCACTTTGCTACACACCGACAGGCTTAAGGACTGGCCCACCTTCTGTTCAACAAAAGTGTGCAGCGCTGGTACTGCCTTCTTGGCAAAGAAATGACGGCTTGGGACTCTCCACCTCGGCTCGGCACAAGTCATCATTTCTCTGAAAGGTGCAGAGTCCACCACCTGAAAAGGGAGCGACTGCAGCACCAGCAACTTGGACAGGAGCACATTCAGCTTCTGCGCCGTAGGATGAGTGGACGCATACTGCTGTCTCTTGGACATGGCTTCGCTGATGGATTGCTGGAGGTATGCATGACTTGGAGAAGGAGGGGCGACAGAGGATGGGTATGACGCACAGCTGCCTTCGGCTGAGGTGCTGGAGCCTTGGCTGGCAGAAATTGGGAGCGACGTGCCACTTGGTGAGGAAGCAGAATGGACCACCTCTTCGGAGCCTCGGTTCTCCCAGGCCGCTTTATGGTGATGCATCATATGTTGACGCAGGGCCGTGGTGCCAGCATTTGGACCCTGGCCACGCTTCACCTTCTGCCTACATATCTTGCATGTGGCCATGTTACCCTCCTGCGGATGCTTCAGGAAAAACTGCCACACTGCCGATTAGCTACTTTTCCCACCAACACTGATTCACTGCTACTGTCGCCAACTCCTGGAACCCCTGCTCCACTACCTCCCGATAAGGTAGCCTGCTGCGCAGCAGGTGCTCTACCCCGGCCCTGGCCACGTTTGGCTCCAGGCTTTACAATTGTGCCCCCATGCTGACTGCCAGCCATGCTGCTAACACTTTGCTGCCTCAGCTGCTGACTCCGGGGCAACCTGCGCCCCTCTTCTCCTGATGATGACGATGAAGCCCCTTCATCACCCGGTTCCCAAGTGCGATCGGCTTCCTCATCATCATCATCACTGAGTTGTGGCTGCACGTCACTGATGTTCTCGGTTTCCTCAACAGTGTCTGGCGCAGGAGCTGGAACGCTCGCAACACCCACGACACTGTCCACATCACTATTTGTCTGCCTAGCTAAAGAAGTCACCTCCATTTCTTGGCTGGGCAGTAGCTGCTGACTGTCCTCTATCTGATCGTCCTCCTCACTAAAGAGTGGAGCTGAACCCAAAGCATAGGATACGTTGCTGGGGGAAGGAACGGCGTAGGACAGAGGCAATGGGAGGACAGGGACTGCTCTCGGGGCATGCCAACTCAGGGTTGTGTCAGAGGAACCTACCAACCCTAGACTGGGGGTCTCAGATGTAACTTGTGATGATGTTGATGAGCGCATTAAACAATCTACCATGGCAGATGCGTTACTGGTGGAGACACGACCGCTAGCAGATACTGGCAGTTCAGGTCTGTCACCGTGACTCCTGCTACCACTCACTCCTAGTCTGCTGCGACTTCTGCCTGCTGAATCTTGGCCTCTGCCACTCCTCTTTGAACATCCTTGCACTTGTCTGCCTAACATTTTTATGTATTTGAAATGCTCAATAGGTACGATAAAAAATGTTTTAATTTTAAAAAGAAGAAGCTAAATAAAGTGAGGAACTGCTTCTCTGCACCAGATACTATGAAAATTGGCAATATGAGATACCCTGTGGCCTAGTGTTTTGGCAGCAGACCAAAAACCAATTCAAAATGCAATACTTTGATTAAGCTGAGGAAGGCTCAACAAGCATATTTAGCATAACAGATAGGCTGCCTAATGCAGGTTTGGGATGCCCTGCGGCCTGGTGTTTTTTTTGTTAAAGGCAGACCAAAAACCAATTCAAAATGCAATACTTTGAATAAGCTGAGGAAGGATCAACAAGCGTATTTAGTATAACAGATAGGCTGCCTAATGCAGGTTTGGCATGCCCTGCGGCCTGGTGTTTTTTTTGTTAAAGGCAGACCAAAAACCAATTCAAGATGCAATACTTTGATTAAGCTGAGGAAGGATCAACAAGCGTATTTAGTATAACAGATAGGCTGCCTAATGCAGGTTTGGGATGCCCTGCGGCCTGGTGTTTTTTTTGTTAAAGGCAGACCAAAAACCAATTCAAGATGCAATACTTTGATTAAGCTGAGGAAGGATCAACAAGCGTATTTAGTATAACAGATAGGCTGCCTAATGCAGGTTTGGGATGCCCTGCGGCCTGGTGTTTTTTTTTTTGTTAAAGGTAGACCAAAAAACAATTCAAAATACAATACTTTGATTAAGCTGAGGAAGGATCAACAAGCGCATTTAGTATAACAGATAGGCTGTGTAATGCAGGTTTGGGATGCCCTGCGGCCTGGTGTTTTTTTGTTAAAGGCAGACCAAAAACCAATTCAAAATGCAATACTTTGATTAAGCTGAGGAAGGATCAACAAGCATATTTAGTATAACAGATAGGCTGCTAAGTGCAGGTTTGGGATACCCAGGTGGGCTGGTGTTTTTTTTGTTAAAGGTAGACCAAAAAACAATTCAAAATGCAATACTTTGATTAAGCTGAGGAAGGATCAACAAGCGTATTTAGTATAACAGATAGGCTGTGTAATGCAGGTTTGGGATGCCCTGCGGCCTGGTGTTTTTTTGTTAAAGGCAGACCAAAAACCAATTCAAAATGCAATACTTTGATTAAGCTGAGGAAGGATCAACAAGCATATTTAGTATAACAGATAGGCTGCTAAGTGCAGGTTTGGGATACCCAGGTGGGCTGGTGTTTTTTTTGTTAAAGGCAGACCAAAAAATATTTAAACTTATCCAGTTATATATTATGATAAATGTTTTTGTGTAACAGATAGGGTTAAATAAGCCACTGCATAGATGGCACGCACAGTGGCAAGGCAGATTTACAGCACAAAGAACTGAAATCGAATTGAAAACTGATCTAGCTAAGAAAAAAAAAAAATTCACTGTCACTTCTAAGCTGTCCCTGGCTGGATGGTTCCGGGTTTTCCCTATCTTTCCCTATCTTTCCCTGGCTCTGTCTACCTCTCTGTCTGCCTCTCTGACTCTCCCTACCTATCTCTAACTCTCTGTCCCTGTCTCTAACTAGCTGTGCTCTGGCCGCAATGCAAGGCTGAAATGCGCACAAGCAAGATGGCCGCCCCTTTATATAGCACGGTGACGTCACCGGGCTTCCTGGCTGCTGATAGGCTGCATGTGACATACCCATGATACCTTGCCCCAGGGGGTATGTCTGGACATGTTCATCCACCATTTTAGAATGCCTGTAATTGAAATAAATGGAGTTTAAAGGAAAACTTCGATCAATCGAAGTATCGGCAATTTTACTTGAAATTTTCAGCTCTGCAGACAAAGTGCGCACCTTGCGATTTTTCAACAAAAACAACCCTTTACATTTAGAATATCCCACCTAAACCATATATTCCCTGAAAGTACACATGTTTAGCTTTCTAAGTGTACCCAGCTTGTTGTAGTGGGCTCATCGTTCTGGAATTAATCCCTCAAATAATTTTTTAGTTGCGCAGAGTTTCCCTAAAAAATGTATAAAAAAAGCTGAATAAAAAACACCTTTTCCTAAAACTTAAATATGCAAACAAGAAAAAACAAGTCTGAAAGCGCAAGGTCCCCCGAACAGAAGAATACCCAACATGCATAGCTACTTTTAACCCTTTTAATTGCCAGCCTACTTGAGATTTTGTCACCCTCTGTTGACAGGTCATTTTTTCCCATTTTGCGCCATTTTTGCGCCATTGTTGCTGGAATTTTCAGGAAAATTATATATATTTTTTTTGCAGCAGAGTTTAGGGTTTAACATGAAATGTCTTGTTTGTAAATTTTATTCTGTTGTTTACAATATCATTATTTAATAAAAAAAATAATAATAAATAAAAAAATTTTTAGAAAATTTTCTCCTTTTATTTTAAATAAAAAATGTATTTTATTAAAGAAAACCATATTGCATGTGAAAGCCCCATTTCTATCGATTAGAAAGTTACCACATATTTATCGGTAGCTCCCCGTTCCTGCCCAGGAGACCCCCCAAAATGAAACAAGTACTTTATAACATTTACAAATAATATACAACTACCATCCACACTACAAACGGTTAAATCGAGAAAAAAATGACATAGAGTCCCCCCTCTAAACCCCCCCCCCTTAAAAATCCCCCAAAAAATGACATGAGTTCCCCCTTGCCCGAAGTAGCCAGCCCGGGACAAGCTATGCAGGGCTTGTAGGAACAGGGTGCAGGGGCCAGCTTTTGTGACCCCTGGCCCTGCAGGCTACAAGCCCGCATAGCCCATAGCCATGGGCTCTTCTGCCCCCCCTGGGCTTTGGGGAGGCAGGTAATGGGGGTGCCGGGGGTTAATGGCAAGCCGCAGGTGACTTGCCAGTCCCCAGCCTTGTGAACTGGTATAGGGATCTCATGGACCCCTTACCAGTTCACAAGGGGTTAAGTATAAAAAAACACACCACACACACAGAGAAAAAAATACTTACCTCCCATCCATCTTGCACTGTGTCCCTTTCCAATCACTGGCTTCTGCTCACCTGCTGGAAGCCTTTTATAGCTGCTGATTGACCGAACATAAGGGGTTAATTAAAAAAAAATGACATAGTGTTCCCCCTCCCGGGGAGGGGACCCCATTTTTGTTTTTGGATTTTTAAGGGTTAAAACCCCTTAAAAATCCAAAAAAAATGGCACGGGTCCCCATTACCCAAAGTAACCAGCCCGGGACCAGCTATGCAGGGCTTTTAGAAACAGGGCGCAGGGGCCAGCTTTTGTGGCCCCTGGCCCTGCAGGCTACAAGCCTGCATAGCCTGGGCTCTTCTGCCCCCCTGGGCTTTGGGGAGGCAGGTAATGGGGGTGCTGGGGGTTAATGGCAAGTCACCTGCGGCTAGCGGGTGACTTGCAATAACCCAGCCTTGTGAACTGGTATAGGAGTCACATGGACCCCTTACCAGTTCACAAGGGGTTAAATGTAAAAACAAAAGACACAGACACAAAGACACAAAAAATGACTTTTTAAAAAATGTTTTTTACTTTACTCTCCTCCGATCCTCCTCTGTCCCCCAGTGATATCTGATGACAGCTGACAGTCTGCTCGGGTGTTTGGAGGAGAGAGCCTGGGGAGGGGGGGGTGATCACAGCCCTCTCCCCCTCCCCATCTCTCTGCTCTAAGCACCCAAGCAGACTGATTCAGAGTCTCGGGTGCCGGTATTAAGAGGCCGGCTGCTGGTGACATAACAGTGATGTCACCCGGCCCCGCCCCGAGGGGGCGGGGCTAGCAGACGCGATCCAAGAAGTGGGGGGGGGGGGAGGGCGATTCCTGCCCTCTACTCGCCACGGAGAGGAGGCAGCGCGACCGCAGGTAAGTAAATGTCATTTTTTTTTTTTTTTTTTTTTTTTAACTAGCAAGGGGGAAAGTCAGGCACGTAGATTCTATGTGCTTGGCACTTAAGTGGAGTAGAAGCGAGCACATAGAATCTACGTGCTTGGCACTGAAAGGGTTAAGGCCAATGCATGCATTTAGCAAATCAACATCCTTACAATACACTTACGAGCATAATGAGCTCTTGTTGTTGGCGGGTGAAGAGTTTTCTTCTTGTCCGCAGCAGATAGGTAATGCCCCAGCGGTTTCCGGGTTCCGTACGGCTGGACGCACGCGTACGCGAATGTGTAAGCGTCATACCCAGTCATTAGTATTTAAAGGGTAATGGACACACAGCTCATTCTCTTTGAGATTGTCATCATGGCACCCAAAAAAGCTAGTGCTAAGCAACCTGCAGCAAAGGAGGATAAGGCCAAAGGGCCAGAGCGGCTTGAGGACACTTCATCCTCCAGACCGAGCACTCGATCGCACAAATCTACTCCAAAGGTGCCTGAAACGCGGAGCAAAAGTCACCACCACAAGGCTACATTGGCCATAACTCCAGGCCCATCAAAAACATCAAGGAAGGATCCTCCAAGAAGAAGGCTCCCACCGCACCCACATCCAAACAGCAAGTTACCACAACATCCAAGGGGAAAAGTAAGCAGAGGGCCAGAAGCCTGAGCCCCCCAAGAACACCCTCTCCTGCTCCCCACGCAACCACATCCCATGACAAATGGAGCACAAGTTCCAAGGGCCCAAAGAAGCAGAGGGCCCGAAGCCCGAGCCCCCCAAGAACACCCTCTCCTGCTCCCCGCCCTACCACATCCAATGATAATTGGAGCACAAGTTCCAAGGGCCCAAAGAAGCAGAGGGCCAGAAGCCTGAGCCCCTCAAGAACACCCTCTCCTGCTCCTCGTCTTACCACGTCCCATGATAAATGAAGCACAAGTTCCAAGGGCCCAAAGAAGCAGAGGGCCAGAAGCCCCAGCCCCCCCCCCAGCACACCCTCTCCTCCTCGGCCACATTTGCCACCGACACAGGTGGAAACCAGCGAGACCTATGCAACATCCACGCCTGGAAGTTCGGTGGCCACCCAGCCAATGACCCCCAGTCCTAATGCCAGCCCAGTCCAGTCTTTTTTCAGCCACGTGACGGACGATTCATCACCACACAGCCAGCCAAGAATGTCCCTGAATTGCCACTAAACATAGATGAGCCAGAAGAACAACCATTAGGCCGAACATTGAGGCGAGGCCAGTTGAGCGGCCTGTTTGGAGAGGCACAAACCCTAGCCTTGGCAAGTGGACTCACACTTCATTATGATAAGCTATTTGGGCGCCATTCCAAAGCAACCAGCAGAATGAGAAAGAACCAAATCTGGGAAGAGCTCACCAGACAGGTGAATGCAGCAGGGGGCTGAGAGGAAAGATGTGGAGCAGATCCAGAGAAAAATATCTGACCTGAAGTATGCTGTACGGAAAGTACAGAATTAACGGCGCAATCACAGGTACATCTTTTATTTTTGCATTTTGCTGCTTGTTGTAGTGACCACAATGGCAAATATTTTTTAACCTATATTTTTCAGCTTCCAAACTGACGGAGGCTTCCCCACCAAATTACAATATACCAGAACTGAAAAAATGGTCCTGGCTTTAATCCACCCCGTAGCATTAGAGGGCCTCTCTGGCAGACACGACTCGGACATCCAGGACATTTCTGCAGGTTAGTAATGTTTGTTTAAATGTGAACTATTGTAAACTTGTAAAATGAGGCTCACAGGCAGATATGAACACAGGGCCCTAGGTAGTGGCTTTGAGGGGAGGTAACTGTTTTAGGCGGCTGTTTAATGTCTGAGGAATGGCCTTCATGATGGACACTCTCCCAGGGTGCAGTAGTTAATGGTCCTTAAAAAGGTTTGCAGGCCATACACGACCTTTGACAGTATTTCTGGTCAATGTTAAACAATTTAACTTACCAAAGCACTGCATGTGATGTGAATATAGTCAATAATAGACAACACTTACTTCTTTGTCTTTCTACCACTGGGGTTGTAGCTGTGCTTTGGTCAGACAAACTTGAGCTGGGGTCAGGGAAAGGTCAACATTGCAGGAATGCACAGCAGCATACTCTGAAGCCAAATGCTATTTTCAAGCTGACTGTTGGCCCCTAATGCACCATTTTGGATCTGTAAAGCCTCCTAACATGCAGTACATGCATGTTTGTATTATTTAAGGTGACCAATCTGTATGTACAGGGTGAGGCATACATATAAGATAGACTCACATTCATTGTGAAGGTTAACTTGGACAGTTGGGGGAGTTGTCATTCCTGCTTGCCCACGTGTTTTCTAAAGCATATGTACTCATCCGGCTCATCAAGGGATGTTTGTGTGTTTACGTGCCTTTTACTTTTTAACACAGCCCAGCATCCAGCCTCTGGAAGTGTGGAAGCCTCCTCCATTTTGAGCATGCCATCTACTTTCCTGCTGCCTAGGACACAGGACCAGATATCTAGGGTAAGTGGACTTATAATCTTGATACAGCCTCCCCACGCGGACTAAACGAGGATGTATCTTTTACCCCGTTTATATAATCAGTCTCACCATTATATCGGGACCCTGTTATGCCAACCATTTTCCTGGGACAATAGGCTTGATTCAGAGAGACATAACAAACCAGTTGTATCAGTGGCGCTCTTTGTATTATTTTCGAACGTTCGCGCTCTCGTATGCATATGCGAGTGATTCTTTGCATTTATTCGTTTCCTTCGGTAACGTCCGTTCGTATGTTAAAGTACGAGATCGAGTATGTCATTTATGCATCAGCATTCGTTTTTAACACTAACCCATCGTCTACCTCAACGCGTTTCCCGAGCAACTTTAATCAAATTTTTCTATAAATAATCGTCTGGACCCACAAACTTACGATCCTGCGCCTGCGCAAATACAGATTTAAATAATTAAACTGTTCGCACACATATATGTGTTCCCATATCTAGCACTAACAAGCTAACCCCAACCACTTCCTGCATATTTTTTTCTTCATTTAGCGCACCTTAAAGCTCACCCCAACCACTTCCTGCTTCTTTTTTTCTTCATTTAGCGCACCTTAAAGCACACCCCAACCACTTCCTGCTTAGTTTGTTCTTCATTTAGCGCACCTTAAAGCTCACCCCAACCACTTCCTGCTTATTTTTTTCTTCATTTAGCGTACCTTAAAGCACACCCCAACCACTTCCTGCTTATTTTTTTCTTCATTTAGCGCACCTTAATGCTCACCCCAACCACTTCCTGCTTCTTTTATTCTTCATTTAGCGCACCTTAAAGCACACCCCAACCACTTCCTGCTTAGTTTTTTCTTCATTTACCGCACCTTAAAGCACACCCCAACCACTTCCTGCTTAGTTTTTTATTCAGTTAGCGCACCTTAAAACTTACCCCAACCACTTCCCGGTCATGTCAATGTTGCTTTATTCAACAGTAATTTACCCTTTGTTTCTTGACAATGTATTTGTGCTAATAATTGACACAGGAATTATTGGGTATTTTTCTGTGGTTTATTAGTGTAACCAGCCATTTTAGTGTGGGTTTTTTTTTTTGGCTTATTGTTAATTTACTAAGATTTTAAAGATGTAATTAAAAACTATTTACAAAATCTGTGAAATGTTAAAATTTAACAAATAAATATTTTAAAACTATATACAAATAAACTGGGCCAGGACCAAGGACACTACTCTTCATCTTCTGTTGTCCCCAACGTGTCACGCATCGCGTGCAGATCAGCCACCAACTCAAGGACCCTCCGATTCAGCTCCGCCAGTCTTTGACGTGTGGTCCCTGTAACAATTTTTAGGCCAAAAATTAGTTGGCTAACTATACATGTTTGTCACCTGTGGATTTAATGTTTATTAGTTTAACAAACCACGAAAAGCGACATGTAATTATTTAAAGTCATTAATCCAATGAAGTGGGCACAGGTAAGTCTGTCAAGTCATTAAGCTAATGAAGTGGGCACAGGTAAGTCTGTCAAGTCATTAATCCAATGAAGTGGGCACAGGTAAGTCTGTCAAGTCATTAAGCTAATGAAGTGGGCACAGGTAAGTCTTCGAGTGCCATTGCCTAGGGCTTGATGGATTTGCGTGTTCAGGTCAAGTAACACAGAAATGTCACTAATGACATGAATACTTACTTGGTTGGTGGCCGATAGATGGCTCGTTGGGGACAACAGGATGTCCTTGGTCCTGGCTCTGCTGTGAAGAACTGCCTGTAGAGATTTAGAAAATATGCTCAGTTTTAAGGTCTGATTCAGCAGTCCTCCAATGTTTTTTTTAAAGTCTGGTCACATCACTCACCTTCTCCAGGTTCTTCTTCGAGCATATCTGCTGCCTCCTCCTCCACTACCTCACCCGCTCCCGAAGCATCTTCAAAAAACGAAAAAAGGATTCAGTTTGTTACTATCAGGAGCAAACATGTATATGTGTGTGCGTATACATGAAGAGTGACATACCAGAGGCTCCCGCATGCGTGGCAGGGTACGACTCCCTGCCCACGCTGTGCCGCCCCTCCTCTGTGGTAAGGTCCAGGGGCTGGTCTGAGGAGGCCACAGAGGAGGGGTCGGACCATCGCCCTGGAGATCCACCACCTTCACTCCCAGCTGCAGAATCATGCAGCACTGGTCGGCCTGTGCGCCTCCGGGTGCGGCGAATTCGGTAATCCATTTCCAACACTAGAAAAGAAAAGGCATTCTAAGTAAAGGCCTACCTTCTGTCTTAGTTACATATTGCATGCAATCGCAATGTACTTACTTGGAAAATGGATTCCGAAGAACCTCCGCACCCGGGGCATGTGCAGCCGTTTGAGGTCCGACCAATGCTGCATGATCTGCGTGTGGGTGAAGGTGGTGTTGGTCTGCTGTTGTATGGTCGAGATTATCTCCAGGGCGACGTTGCGTTTTTCAAATGTGTTGGGCAGGTAGTCGTAGCTGCGCTCCAGCATGGTCTACAAAACAGAAAGCAAACATCGAATTTACTTCTAAATACCTATCAATATGTGTCAGCAATACATTTTTTGGGGTAATTACATTAACACACACACACACACACACATTTCTAGGGTTCAGTAATTTCACAATCTGGCCTAAATGTTGTTTGGCACGTGTGTGGCGTGCCTTTGGTTGTGCATGTAGTTTATCACATTTTTAACTAAAGCCATTTATTCCTGCGCTTCCTTCACATGTAGAGCAGCATTTACAAATCAAAGCAAAGTCCTTAAAATACCCTTACGAGCATGATGATCTCTTCTTGTTGGCGGGTGAAGATAGTGGGTGCCATCTTGCTTCTTGTTCTCGGCAGCAGATAAGTAATGCCCCAGCGGGTTCCGCACGGCCGTGCGAACGTACGCGTCACACGCCGGCGCATAAACGTCACACGCCAGCTAGCTTACTTAGAGGTCCCTGCACACACAGCTCATTATTCTCAAAAATCAAAATGGCACCCAAAAAAACTCCTGGCAAAACTGGAAAGGAGGAAACGGGGAAGAAGGCAGCCAAGCGGCAGGAGCCTTCCGAAGGGCCAAAAACAAGGTCGCAACAGCCCAAAGCAAAATTACGGCCTAGTACCAAAACGCCGGCCCAGCCAACTACCAGCTATGGGCAAAAAAAGGAGCAGGCAGCCAAAGCAAAGACACAGCCCACAAAGGCTATTAAGGCTACTGGGCCAAAAACGGGTAAGAGGGTCCGAAGACCCACCCCACCCTGCCCCACTACAACACCCACAATAGGCCGCAGTAGGTCCCGCAGCCCCCCAAGAGGCAGAATCAGGTCCCGCAGCCCCCCAAGAGGCAGAACCAGGTCCCGCAGCCCCCCTAGAGGCAGAACAAGGTCCCGCAGCCCCCCAAGAGGCAGAACCAAGTCCTGCAGCCCCCCTAGAGGCAGAACAAGGTCCCGCAGCCCCCCTAGACGCCACAGCAGGGCACGCAGCCCACAAAGAGGCAGAACAAGGTCCCGCAGCCCCCCTAGACGCCGCAGCAGGGCACGCAGCCCAAAAAGAGGCAGAACCAGGTCCCGCAGCCCCCCTAGATGCCGAAGCAGGGCACGCAGCCCACAAAGAGGCAGAACAAGGTCCCGCAGCCCCCCTAGACACCGCAGCAGGGCACACAGCCCACAAAGAGCCAGAACAAGGTCCCCAGGCAGCCCCCCTAGACGCCGAAGCAGGGCACGCAGCCCTCCAAGAGGCAGAGCAAGGTCCCGCAGCCCCCCTAGACGCTGAAGCAGGGCACGCAGCCCACAAAGAGCCAGAACAAGGTCCCGAAGCCCCCCAAGAGTGGCCCAAAAAAAAAAACAGAAGAGGGCCGGCCCTGCAAGATCGCCCTCAACCTTAGTCCGCCCTACTACCTCCAAGGGCAGCACTACTTCAGCCTCAGAACTAAATTCTCCTGCTCGCCCACATTTGGCACTGGCACAGGTGGAAAGGCAAGGTTACTATGCCACATCCACACCTGGGACTTCTGTGGCCAGCCAGGCCAGAACACCCAGTCCCTTGCCCAGTCCTGTCCAATCCCCAGGCAGCCACCATTCCCTGCATTATCCCCCACAAACCCAGGCAAGGATGTCACCCCATTTGGATGACACCATGGAGGAGCCACAACCCCAAACAACAGGGCGCACATTGCGAAGAGGGCAGTTGAGTGGGCGTTTTGGTGAGGGCCAAATTATGGCCTTGGCTAGTGGCCTGACCTTAGTTTATGAGGAGCTATATGGGCGCAAATCCAAAGACACCACCAAACAGCGCAGAGCAAACATCTTGGCCGACCTAACCAGACAAGTGAATGCAGCAGGGGAAGAGTTAAAGGATGTTGTACAGGTTCAGCGCAAGATATCGGACCTCAAATATGCTGCGCGGAAGAAAGAAAATCAAAGGCGGATTTACAGGTAAAAATGTTAGCTTTATGATTTGACTTGATGTTGTATTGGCCACCTTGTTCTAAATTCGCCTAACTATGTTTTGCAGCATGAAAACTGGAGGAGGATTTCCATCCAAACTCAAGTTTACCCCGGCTGAGGAAATGATTTTGGGATTGATGCATCCAGTCGCCGTCGAGGGCCACGCGGCCCTAAGGGACACAGATTCACCGACCCGTCCTGCAGGTGAGTAAGCTTTATGTGACCTTTACAATTAGTGAGCATGCACAATTAGACAGTAACACATCTGGGAAGCCATGCACCTAGGCTGTGGCTTGTAGGGGATTTCTGTGTTGGGCCAGGGTGTGGCATGTGTGTGGCCAGTTAACTTCTGATTTTTTGGCCACATACAAGACGTGAATGAACATTGAACCCGAGTTTCCAAGTTTGCTGGTTCCCATTAACCTGGCAGTCATGTCTTTACACTCCATGACATCACACACTTCAATCTTGATCTGTTGTCTACTTGTGTGTGAGCTGGGGTTGGTTAAAAAGCAAAAAACAGGCTTGGTTTGAATTAGTTAAACATACATTGCTAGGCCTCCAAAAAACCAGGTCCCTGCTATGTCCAGGCTGAGTGTGTACACTTAAACCGGACCTTCAGTGTGATTTAATGAAAAGCCCAAAGTCTGATAAAACAGTTCCCCAGCATGTAAAATTAATATATATTTCTTTTTTAGTCACTAAGTTATTATTCTTTCCCCCACTGGGCTGCAACTCTGTTCAGGAATTTAGGATACGGGCGCCGCCATCTTGACTCAGAAGCATCACACTTACTGAGGAGAGAAGAGTGGGATAAGGTACAGGGGGGCGGGTTATAGCTGTTCTTTGCTCAGACAGAGCAGAGCTGGGGTCAGATAACGGTCAGCAGTCCAAGAATGCAGAGCAGCACAGTCAGGAGGCACTTCCTGTTTGCAGGCTGCCTGATAAGATTGGATGTTTAAAGGCTCATAACATGCAGTACATGCAGGTAGGATGATTTTTAATGTGGACAATCTGTATGTACAGGGTGTGGGAAACATATAAGATAGACTCTTATTCAGAGTGAAGGTCCGCTTTAATGGCCTATAAGGGATGTGGTCAGCCACAGAACAAGCAGAACTTGAATGTTTGGCTTAGTTGAGGTGAACAATGTGGAAGTAGTTATAGACTAAAAATTATTAAAGATAATGGCATGGAAATTGAAGCTTATTTGTCACCGTTGTTGTAGTGCCCATGACAGCTTTGACCCGTTAACTAATTCGGCATATGTCTTTTGACCCGTCAACAATGCATAGGTGTGTCTTTACATAGTGTCTTTGCTTCTCATGCAGGCCAGCATCATCCCTCAGCTACTGTGGAATCCACTGCCAGTTTGGACATGCCGTCAACTTCCGTGCAGCCTAGGAGGGAGGGTCCGATATATTCGGTAAGTTTAGGGAGCAAATGTCGGTTATCCATGTTACTTTGCATGTTACTACTAACAGATTGACATATGTAGTGGCCAAGCTAACATATAAATTGTCTCTGTCCATACAGACCCACACACTCATGGATGAAATCCAGGAGCTGGAGGAGGATGGATCCTTTATGTGCCCTTCAGATCTACCCCTGGGACAGAATCTGCAACTGGCCCAAAATGTTTCCACCCCAACTCCGCAGCAGCAGAGGGAAGCTGGCTGCATGGTGGCTGAACATCATGGCCAGCATGCACAGACTGACCCTCAAGTCCCCAGTGTTCTCTCTGCTGCTGAGGATTGGGAAAGCATGCCTGTGTCTGTTGAGGGGCCCAGACCAACCTCATAGGCACGACCCCGAACCAGGGGATTGGGGAGACGGAATCCGCTACGGCGCAACCAGGGGAGGGGCATGGCAATTTGGGACGCATGGCACCACGAGAGGGTTACCTTCCAGCAAGAAAACCAAAGGAGCCGAGAGGCACTGCATGGCCGGTTCGAGACCCTAAATAGTACATTACAGGCTGTGCAGTCAGAATTGCGGACCCTCAACAGCCACATGGAGACTGCCAACAATGACAACCGTGCCTACAGGGGTGAAATGGTAACTATCATGCGAAACATTTTGGACCAGTTGCAGATTCAGAATGCCACACAGGCCCACGTTAGGTCCAATCAGCAAGGGCCACCACCTGGGTACTATGGCCATCACCCATATTAATGTCTCCACACCCTGAATCTGTACAACATCTTTGCTCTAAATCCCCCCTGTATTGACTTGTCTGGTGAGGCAAACCAAGATACCCTTGGTGTATGCCTTGGGTTGTGTGGTTTGCATTTGCGCCCATATAGCTCCTTAGAGTGGTGAGGTAGGCCACTAGCCAAGGCCATATCTGAATACTCACTGAACGTGCCACTCAAGCTTCTACACCTGTACCAGGTTTACACCTGTGGCAGTGGCAAATGTTGGCAAGCAGGATTTTTTTTTGGTTTTTATTAGTGGCATGGTTGATCTAACCATTTATCCTTTGTTGTTACATATATTTTGTTTGCAAATTGGAGTAAGCAGCAACTTCAAGTTTGTGCTGTTATTTTTTACAAATAAACAGTTAAAGACACCTGTGGCTCAGAAATTTGTTTGTCTCTTTTTTGGGGGTCACAGAGAAAAATATACTTGGACATTCACACAGTTCACACATCCAAAAAAGAGAGTCGTAAAGCATTAGGCCTGTGGTGAGTAATTACCGTATTTTTTGCCCTATAAGACGCACCTGCCCATAAGACGCACCTAGGATTTGGGGGAAGAAAATAAGAAAAAAAAAATTTAAACCAAAAACGCACCATTACAGACAGTGTAGCATGCCCCCATCCCATTACCTGTATATCCAGTGTGGCATCCCCCCCTCCCATTCCCCATATACCCATTGGCTGTGTGGCATCCCCCTCTCCCCCCATTAGTATAGGCTGTGTGGCATCCCTCTCCCCACATTCCCATAGGCTGTGTGTCTTTCCCCCTCCCCCCATTAGTATAGGCTGTGTGGCATCCCTCTCTCCCCATTCCCATTGGCTGTGTGGCTTTCCCCCTCCCCCCATTAGTATAGGCTGTGTGGCATCCCTCTCTCCCCATTCCCATAGGCAGTGTGGCATCCCCATCCCCCCATTCCCAAAGGCTGTGTGGCATCCCCCTCCCCCCATTCCCATAGGCAGTGTGGCATCCCCATCCCCCCATTCCCATAGGCTGTGTGGCATACCCCTCCCCCCATTCCCAAAGGCTGTGTGGCATCCCCCTCCTCCCATTCTCATAGGCTGTGTGGTATCCCCATCCCCCCATTCCCATAGGCTGTGTGGCATACCCCTCCCCCCATTCCCAAAGGCTGTGTGGCATCCCCATCCCCCCATTCCCATAGGCTGTGTGGCATCCCCATCCCCCCATTCCCATAGGCTGTGTGGCATACCCCTCCACCCATTCCCAAAGGCTGTGTGGCATCCCCCTCCCCCCATTCCCATAGGCAGTGTGGCATCCCCATCCCCCCATTCCCATAGGCTGTGTGGCATACCCCTCCCCCCATTCCCAAAGGCTGTGTGGCATCCCCCTCCTCCCATTCCCATAGGCTGTGTGGTATCCCCATCCCCCCATTCCCATAGGCTGTGTGGCATACCCCTCCCCCCATTCCCAAAGGCTGTGTGGCATCCCCCTCCCCCCATTCCCATAGGCTGTGTGGCATTCCCATCCCCCCATTCCCATAGGCTGTGTGGCATACCCCTCCACCCATTCCCAAAGGCTGTGTGGCATCCTCCTCCCCCCATTCCCATAGGCAGTGTGGCATCCCCATCCCCCCATTCCCATAGGCTGTGTGGCATACCCCTCCCCCCATTCCCAAAGGCTGTGTGGCATCCCCCTCTCCTCCCATTGCCATAGGCTGTGTGGTTCCCCATCCCCCCATTTCCATAGGCTGTGTGGCATACCCCTCCCCCCATTCCCAAAGGCTGTGTGGCATCCCCATCCCCCCATTCCCATAGGCTGTGTGGCATCCCCATCCCCCCATTCCCATAGGCTGTGTGGCATACCCCTCCACCCATTCCCAAAGGCAGTGTGGCATCCCCCTCCCCCCATTCCCATAGGCAGTGTGGCATCCCCATCCCCCCATTCCCATAGGCTGTGTGGCATACCCCTCCCCCCATTCCCAAAGGCTGTGTGGCATCCCCCTCCTCCCATTCCCATAGGCTGTGTGGTATCCCCATCCCCCCATTCCCATAGGCTGTGTGGCATCCCCATCCCCCCATTCCCATAGGCTGTGTGGCATACCCCTCCCCGCATTCCCATAGGCTGTGTGGCATCCCCATCCCCCCATTCCCATAGGCTGTGTAGCCCCTCTCCCCCCATTCCCACCCCCCTCCCCCCGTTAGTATAGGCAGGCGCCATAGTAAAAAAAAAAAAAACGTAAACTCACCTGTCCGCTGACACCGCTGCGCTGAGCAGCCGGCTCCGTGAATGGGGTGGGCGTGGCCTGCGCCGCAGCGTCGACGCAGGCCACGCCCACCCCATTCACGAGCTGGCTCTGTCCCGGCCCCGCCGCTGCGATCGCTGTCTTTTCAGGCAGCGATGACAGCGGCGGGGCCAGAGACAGAGCCCCTGCCGCTCCTCCATCTGCTTCTCCACATGCGAGCACGAAGGTCCGGGCAGGCCACGCCCACCCACTGCTGGGACCTTCGTGCTCGCGTGTGGAGGAGCAGATGGAGGAGCGGCAGGGGCTCTGTCTCTGGCCCCGCCGCTGTCATCACTGCCTGAAAAGACAGCGATCGCAGCGGCGGGGCCGGGACAGAGCCCCCGCCGCTCCTCTGGCCTCTCGCAGTGTGCCAGACAACGCGGGAGCGCCGGGGACGGGTGAGTTTTTTTTTTTTTAATTTTTTTTTTAATTTTACATTCGCCCGATAAGGCGCACTGACATTTTTCCCCCACTTTTGGGGAAAAATAAGTGCGTCTTATAGGGCGAAAAATACGGTACTTCATTACTTAGTTGTACACAACAAACAAAACGAAACATACACAAAGGGAAACCAAACAAAATCAACAACACAATGTTAAACAAAGGCAAATACAGGTTAAATTAAGCAAAATGGGTCGCTATCAAATTAGTCCGCACACTTTGTCCGGACACACTACTGTGTGTGCCCAGAAATGAGTCCTCCTGGCCTTCGCTGGGTGGAGAGGGAGCCAAATCTACATATCGGGGGACCCGTTGTGAAATTGCAAAATTGTGCAGAACCGCACAGGCCATTATTATGTCTATGACCTTTTTAAGATCATATTGCAGGGCGCCCCCGGTATGATCCAAACAACGAAACCTAGTCTTCAAAAGACCAAAGGCCCTCTCTACCACAGCCATGGTCTTGCAGTGCGCACGGTTGTAGGCATCCTGGGAGGCATCCTGGGGCCGGAGTACTGGCGTCAAGAGCCACGGCAGCAGCGGGTATCCTGAATCACCTTATACATTATACATAAGATTAGAAAAAAAAACATGTAAGACCATAAACGCACCAGCAACATCAATAGGAGCCTATTTGTCAATTGTGTGATTAACATGAGCCAACATTTGCCACTGTCCCAGTCCCAAACTAAACATATGTCCTAGAGGTTTAAAAAAGTACAACATACAAAGAGTGAGGATGATGGGCAATCATACATAAGGATCCCAGCTCTGGGTTTCAAAGTGTGCTTAGGATGTAGGTTTGGATGACCCCTTATATGCTTTGTGTGAGACCAAAACAGCAGAAACACGCCACATGCACTTTATCCCGCTCTCCTCTCATGTGGAAGTGCAAACCAGCTAAGCAAAGATGGGTCCTAAACTATGATAAAGTTAAGTGCACTATTCCACACGAGGGTGGTGGAAGAGGGATTATTAAATTAGACACACAGATAATTTATAATGTGGCTAATGCAGGCCAAACTTGGGCAAACGCTTGGTTGGTTAATAACTAACATTCAAGTGTGGTTTAACATGGCAAGAAGGTTGTTGAAGGTGTAATTTTTGCAGACATTACAGCAAAATGCTAATTCCAAACAAACATCCACAACTACATTATGTGGTTTATGTTAACTTACCAAGGAGCCATCCCCCGGAAAATTCCCCAGACTCAATCCTGATCGTCTAAGGATGTACGCATCATGGGCTGAGCCTGGGTAGCCGGCGAGTACGCTAAGAAACCGCATGTCCGGGGCCACCACTGCCTGCACATTCAAGGAGTGGCCCATTTTGCGGTTCCTGGTAAAAAAGGAACAAAAGAAAACATTAGCAAGGCTTTGGGTAAAAGTAACACACACATTTCCATCAGGAGGGAGCTTTACAAGGAGGGAGCATTACAAGGAGGGAGCATTAAAAGGAGGGAGCATTACAAGGAGGGATTTTTACAAGGAGGGAGCTTGACAAGGAGGGAGCATTACAAGGAGGGATATTTACAAGGAGGGAGCTTGACAAGGAGGGAGCATTACAAGGAGGGATATTTACAAGGAGGGAGCATTACAAGTAGGGAGCATTACAAGGAGGGTTAACACAAAATGAACAAATCTTATAAATGTAAATACTTACCTGTATATGTACTCGTCGGCAGCCGGAGGCACCAGGGCGACGTGGGTACAGTCAATGGCACCAATGACGTTGGGCATGTCGGCGATATTATAAAAACCAAGCTTAATGGCGTTTCTGGCTACCATATCATCGGGGAAAAAAATATATTTGGGGGTTAGGGTAGCCATGCCTTCCAAAAAATGGGATAGTGTGCGGCTCAGCGTAGGCTGTGACATCCCCACGGAGAGGGCACCCTGCCTCTGGAACGAGCCGTTCGCCAAAAATTGCACGCAGCCAAGCATCTTGGTCATACCTGAAATTGCATGCCCCTTCCTTGTGGTGCGGGCTAACCATGGCCGCAGCTCACTATACAATTTATGGAGGGAAGCGCGATTAAGCCTGGTCAGCTCGAACAGCTCAACGTCATGCATGCCATTGATGTTCATGCGTCGCCGCCGGTGCAATCTGGCCTCTGACCTCAGGATCACATCAATGCCAAACAGAAGAAGAGCTTGATGCTCTTCAAAGTCACTCTCCATCACGCTTGGCTGCCTAGTCCCGAGGTCAAAAAGGTGCCGTAAGACGCTCGACAAGGAAATGACTATATGGGCGTCGGAATACTTGGCAATCAGCTTTCTGAATTAATCACCAGCCCATTGCAATGACGTAAATAATTTGACCGATCGAAACATTTACGATTTCGAAGGAAAAAAGTCCCGAAGTAGCGTAAAACAACAAATTTAAGTTCGATGGACATAAGAACATATACGTCTATGTTCGAACGTTCGTGCGAGTCGAAAATGGCCAAAAAAAAAAGGAAAAAATGACAAACACCCAACAAAACTTTCGATATCAAATACGAAAATAATGACATTTGGGATTTTGAATCGACCCTAATCTGTGGGTGCTAACCGACTGTGCACGGCTGTGCCCGTCGGGCAGGAAGATATCCTCTCCCGACCTGTGTGGTTTTGTATCAGACCGAGAGGATTCATGGCTCAGTACATGAATATACCGGATGGCACTGTACCAGCCTTGTATCATCACCACTATACATATACAAAAAGAAGGGGGAGTTTACACTCCTTTGATATGGGGCATTGTGTTGTTCATGACCAAAATGGGTTGGTCATGAGTAGTTTTGTTGGGTCATTGAGTTGGAATTTGACTTCAGGGTTGAGCACGTGGGGGGGGGGGGGGGGAGCTGGAGCTGCGTCACGTACACTTGATTGGCACACACCTTGTAATATTTGTTTGTTTAACAATCTTATTATACACCTGTTAACATATGTCTTTCTTCTTTAATTCACATCTTTTATATATTTTATTTTGTATTAATGTCTAGATGGTTAATAAAGGTGGTGCGGGCATCCAAAGGGGAACATCTTGGGTCTGACCAGTGGAGATGGCGTCCTGATTAGTGGAGATGGCGTCCTACGGGCATAGAGAAGAATAATCCAAGATTGGTTGACAAGATCTTTGATCCATGGTTAATCAAGGTGGTGCGGGCATCCAAAGGGGAACATCTTGGGTCTGACCAGTGGAGATGGCGTCCTACGGGCATAGAGAAGAATAATCCAAGATTGGCTGACAAGATGGTTGACAAGATCTTTGATCTGTATGCTGGAATTCTTTGATGGTCTTAAACGGTCTGCCTATTTAAGCTCAAGAATGTAAAGTGGGGCCCTGATGCATGCCCGAAATGGGGCTTTGCACCTTATACGCAATCATGAAATAATAGGGGCCAACATAGGAGTCACCATAGATCTTTATGGTGCTTATAGTCTGGCACTGTAATGGGACTTTATATAGCAGCGCTTCAAGATGGGCCCAATCATGGGCTATTTACTAGCAATAATAGGATGTATAATGTTTGATAATTAGTATTGAGATATGACTATTGTACTGTACGATTTCTTATTTGGCTTTGCATTGTCTGTATGTATTTGGTTATGCATTAGGGTATGAGGGTTTGCTCTGACTGTGCCCAGGGGCGATTCGGGCCCCAAATGTGCGCATCCGCTCCCCCTTGCCTCCCCTCCCCTCTGGGCGTTCCCGCCCCCCTCTTGCACCGATGACGGCGGCCGGGTCATCGCAGGGGGCGTGACCGCCTGGGGGCGGGTGGACGGCGACCTCTCACCTGGATTTCCGGTGACGGGAGGGAGTGGCGCGCTGTGCGGCCCGCGTGTCTGAGTACAAATGAGCTGCTCGCAGATGACCTGGCACCCCAATCAGAAGCCGTGCGGTAACGGCGGAGCGCGCGGGGTAGCATCGGTCTCCTGGCATTTACTTCCATGTCTGGGCGGTATTTATCTGACTTTGTTTTCATGATTGATGTTGACTAGAGATGAGCGAACTTTTGAAAAATTCGATTCGACTGATTCGCCGAATTTTCCGACAAAAATCGTTTCGACCCGAATAAATTCGCGACGAATCGCTATTAAAAACGGCTATTTCTGAGCCTCCTACAGCCTCAATAGGGTTGTAAACCATTCAGCCTTGCTGTAACACGCACAGGATGCGTGCTGGGTTTGTTAAATAATACTTTGAAGAAATATCACATGCAGATCAGAGGCATCGCTAATAGAATCGCAGAGCGGCACAATTGCAGAGAGTTGAAGTGGCATCACTATGAGGGGCAGAAGGAGCCCAAATATACACTGGAGTTGGCCTCAGGAGCCCAAAAATTGGATGAATCACACCCTGGAGTTGGCAGAAGTTGGCAGCAGCAGCAGGAGCCCAAATATACACTGGAGTTGGCTTCAGGAGCCCAAAAATTGGATGAATCACACCCTGGAGTTGGCAGAAGTTGGCAGCAGCAGGAGCAGGAGCCCAAATATACACTGGAGTTGGCCTCAGGAGCCCAAAAATTGGATGAATCACACCCTGGAGTTGGCAGAAGTTGGCAGCAGCAGCAGCAGGAGCCCAAATATACACTGGAGTTGGCCTCAGGAGCCCAAAAATTGGATGAATCACACCCTGGAGTTGGCAGGAGTTGACAGTAGTAGCAGCAGGAGCCCAAATATACACTGGAGTTGGCTTCAGGAGCCCAAAAATTGGATGAATCACACCCTGGAGTTGGCAGAAGTTGGCAGCAGCAGCAGCAGGAGCCCAAATATACACTGGAGTTGGCCTCAGGAGCCCAAAAATTGGATGAATCACACCCTGGAGTTGGCAGAAGTTGGCAGTAGTAGCAGCAGGAGCCCAAATATACACTGGAGTTGGCTTCAGGAGCCCAAAAATTGGATGAATCACACCCTGGAGTTGGCAGAAGTTGGCAGCAGCAGCAGCAGCAGGAGCCCAAATATACACTGGAGTTGGCTTCAGGAGCCCAAAAATTGGATGAATCACACCCTGGAGTTGGCAGAAGTTGGCAGCAGCAGGAGCAGGAGCCCAAATATACACTGGAGTTGGCCTCAGGAGCCCAAAAATTGGATGAATCACACCCTGGAGTTGGCAGAAGTTGGCAGCAGCAGCAGCAGGAGCCCAAATATACACTGGAGTTGGCCTCAGGAGCCCAAAAATTGGATGAATCACACCCTGGAGTTGGCAGGAGTTGACAGTAGTAGCAGCAGGAGCCCAAATATACACTGGAGTTGGCTTCAGGAGCCCAAAAATTGGATGAATCACACCCTGGAGTTGGCAGAAGTTGGCAGCAGCAGCAGCAGGAGCCCAAATATACACTGGAGTTGGCCTCAGGAGCCCAAAAATTGGATGAATCACACCCTGGAGTTGGCAGAAGTTGGCAGTAGTAGCAGCAGGAGCCCAAATATACACTGGAGTTGGCTTCAGGAGCCCAAAAATTGGATGAATCACACCCTGGAGTTGGCAGAAGTTGGCAGTAGCAGCAGCAGGAGCCCAAATATACACTGGAGTTGGCTTCAGGAGCCCAAAAATTGGATGAATCACACCCTGGAGTTGGCAGGAGTTGACAGTAGCAGCAGCAGGAGCCCAAATATACACTGGAGTTGGCCTCAGGAGCCCAAAAATTGGATGAATCACACCCTGGAGTTGGCAGGAGTTGACAGTAGCAGCAGCAGGAGCCCAAATATACACTGGAGTTGGCTTCAGGAGCCCAAAAATTGGATGAATCACACCCTGGAGTTGGCAGAAGTTGGCAGCAGCAGCAGCAGCAGGAGCCCAAATATACACTGGAGTTGGCTTCAGGAGCCCAAAAATTGGATGAATCACACCCTGGAGTTGGCAGAAGTTGGCAGCAGCAGGAGCAGGAGCCCAAATATACACTGGAGTTGGCCTCAGGAGCCCAAAAATTGGATGAATCACACCCTGGAGTTGGCAGAAGTTGGCAGTAGTAGCAGCAGGAGCCCAAATATACACTGGAGTTGGCTTCAGGAGCCCAAAAATTGGATGAATCACACCCTGGAGTTGGCAGAAGTTGGCAGTAGCAGCAGCAGGAGCCCAAATATACACTGGAGTTGGCTTCAGGAGCCCAAAAATTGGATGAATCACACCCTGGAGTTGGCAGGAGTTGACAGTAGCAGCAGCAGGAGCCCAAATATACACTGGAGTTGGCCTCAGGAGCCCAAAAATTGGATGAATCACACCCTGGAGTTGGCAGGAGTTGGCAGCAGCAGCAGCAGGAGCCCAAATATACACTGGAGTTGGCTTCAGGAGCCCAAAAATTGGATGAATCACACCCTGGAGTTGGCAGGAGTTGACAGTAGCAGCAGCAGGAGCCCAAATATACACTGGAGTTGGCCTCAGGAGCCCAAAAATTGGATGAATCACACCCTGGAGTTGGCAGGAGTTGGCAGCAGCAGCAGCAGGAGCCCAAAAAATGGCCTAAAGACATAAATATGTTTTGCACCATTTGTAAAGTGTAAAACGTGGCACCATGCTGAATCTAGTCGCATGCATCAGGCATTGGTGGGTGGAAATCCTGGCTGATCCATCCCTGATTCATTTTGACAAAGGTGAGTCTCTCCACATTTTTAGTTGACAGACGAGTTCTCCTCGCCGTAACTATGGCCCCCGCCGCACTAAACACCCGCTCAGATGGCACGCTACTTGCCGGGCAGGACAGCTTTTCCAGGGCAAACTCTGCTAGTTGCGGCCACAAATCAAGTTTGGCTGCCCAGAAGTCCAGCGGATCCTCAAGGTGTGTTGGCATGGTCATGTCAAAGTATGACATGACCTGCTGGTTCAGGTCCTGCTCCAGGTCTTCCTGCTGCTCATGAGTAGCCTCACTATGCGGGTGTAGAAAGCTACTCATTAGCGACTGAAGACTGAGGCTGCTGCTGCTGATGGAGCTTCTGCTGCTGCTGCTGCCAACCCCCCCAGCGGCCATGGCAGTGGAAGGTGAGCGCAGAGGTCCCCTCGAGTCAGACCTGCGAGAGTATGGACCATGGCGCAGATAGGCATCGGCCAACTGCCTACGTAGAATGTCTTTGTAGTAGTTGAGTTTGTCCTCCCTCTCGGTGGGTTTAAAAAATGCCCCCATTTTGTGCCGGAAGCGAGGGTCCAATAAGGTGGACAGCCAGAAGTCATCCCGCCGACAGATGGAAACAATTCTGGGGTCACTACGCAAGCATGTGAGCATGCTTCGTGCCATTTGCGCAAGTGACTCGGATGGACTACCTGTCTCCATCTCCACTGCATACTGCCACGGTGTGCCCGGGTCCTCTGTCTCTCCTTCCTCAAAAACCTCTAGCTCCTCTGGCTGCTCCTGCTCCTCCTCTCCTGTCCGCTGACTAGATAAACCAGCCATTTCGCCAAGCCTAAACTGTGTTTCGCTGGGCAACTCCTCCTCCTCCTCTTCCTCCTCCTCCTCCTCCAGTTCAGCTCCAACGGGGTTCATGTGGCCGTAAGATGTAAACGCCATGTCTCCAGTGCCCTGACCAGCCATGGTTTCCAACATGTGCTGTAGTACATGAAGCAGTGGAATCACGTCGTTCATCCCGTAATCCTGCCGACTGACAAATAAAGTGGCTTCCTCAAAGGGCCTGAGCAAACGGCAGGTGTCACGTATGAGCTGCCACTGGTTGACATTGAAGTTACACAGGGGAGTCCCCCTATCTGCTTGGATCATCAGGAAATCCGTGATGGCTTTTCTCTGTTCATATAATCGGTCCAACATGTGAAGGGTGGAATTCCAACGGGTGGAAACATCGCAAATCAGACTATGTTGGGGGATACCATTCTGACGCTGTAGCTCAAGAAGGGTGTGTTTGGCGGTGTAGGAGTGGCTGAAGTGCATGCAAAGTTTCCGTGAAGTTGTTAGGATGTCCTGCAGATGGGGGGAACACTTCAGAAACCGCTTGACAACCAGATTGAAGACGTGAGCCATGCAGGGGGCATGGGTCAGGCTTCCTTGGCGCAGCGCAGACAAAATGTTCTTCCCATTGTCGGTAACCATGATTCCCATTTTAAGTTTTCTCGGAGTAAGCCATGTTTGGATTTCCTGATGAATACATTTAAGCAGTTCCTCCCCTGTGTGACTCCGTTCGCCAAGACAAACCATGTGAAGCACTGCGTGACACCTCCGTGCCCTGCACACATGGTAGACTGGAGGGGCACTGAGACTTGAGCCTACAGTGGAGGGTGAGGAGATGGCGGAGGATGAGGAGGCCGAGTCGCACGGTGTCACAGGCCCAATGGGCAGAGAGCGCGGAGGCCGAAGCGGCGTGACCTGTCCAAGTTGCTGCTGCAAAGGGACCACATTCACCCAGTGGGCCGTAAACGACATGTACTGCCCCTGACCGTAGTTACAGCTCCAGATGTCGGCGCTGCCATGTATTTTGCTACACACCGACAGGCTCAAGGACTGGCCCACCTTCTGTTCAACAAAAGTGTGCAGCGCTGGTACTGCCTTCTTGGCAAAGAAATGACGGCTTGGGACTCTCCACCTCGGCTCGGCACAAGCCATCAGTTCTCTGAAAGGTGCAGATTCCACCACCTGAAAAGGGAGCGACTGCAGCACCAGCAACTTGGACAGGAGCACATTCAGCTTCTGCGCCGTAGGATGAGTGGGCGCATACTGCTGTCTCTTGGACATGGCTTCGCTGATGGATTGCTGGCGGGATGCATGACTTGGAGGAGGAGGAGGAGGAGCAGGAGCGACAGAGGATGGGTGTGACGCACAGCTGCCTTCGGCTGAGGTGCTGGAGCCTTGGCTGGCAGAAATTGGGAGCTCACTTGGTGAGGAAGCAGACTGGACCACCCCTTGGGAGCCTCGGTTCTCCCAGGTCGTTTTATGGTGACGCATCATATGTTGACGCAGGGCCGTGGTGCCAACATTTGGACCCTGGCCACGCTTCACCTTTTGCCTACATATCTTGCATGTGGCCATGTTACCCTCCTGCGGATGCCTCAGGAAAAACTGCCACACTGCCGAGTAGCTACTTTTCCCACCCCCTGGCCTCACTGATTCACTGCTGCTGTTGCCAACTCCAGGAACCCCTGCTCCACTACCTCCCGATAAGGTAGACTGCCGCACAGCAGGTGCTCTACCCCGGCCCCGGCCCCGGCCGGCTCCAGCCTTTGGAATTGTGCCCCCATGCTGACTGCTACCACCTTGCTGCCTCAGCTGCTGACTCTGGGGCAACCTGCGCCCCTCTTCTCCTGATGATGACGATGAAGCCCCTTCATCACCCGGCTCCCAAGTGCGATCGGCTTCATCGTCATCATCATCATCATCACCGGGTTGTGGCTGTACGTCACTGATGTTCGTGGATTCGTCAACAGTGTCTGGCGCAGGAGCTGGAACGCTCGCAGCACCCACGACACTGTCCACATCACTATTTGTCTGCCTAGCTAAAGAAGCCACCTCCATTTCTTGGCTGGGCAGTAGCTGCTGACTGTCCTCCTGTATCTGATCGTCCTCCTCACTAAAGAGTGGAGCTGAACCCAAAGCATAGGATACGTCGCTGGGGGAGGGAACGGCGTAGGACAGAGGCAATGGGAGGACAGGGACTGCTCTCGGGGCATGCCAACTCAGGGTTGTGTCAGAGGAACCTACCGACCCTAGACTGGGGGTCTCAGATGTAAGTTGTGATGATGTTGTTGATGAGCGTGTCAGCCAATCTACCACGGCAGATGCGTTACTGGTGGAGACCCGACCGCTAGCAGATACTGGCAGATTAGGTCTCTCAGCGTGACTCCTGCTGCTACTGGCCCCCAGTCTGATGCGAGCTCTGCCTGCGGAATCTTGGCCTCTGCCACTCCTCTTTTCACTTCCAGGCACTTGTCTGCCCGACATAGTCTAACTGGCGTGGTAGTAGGTGATATTTTAAGAACCCCCAGGCAGCAGTGGGTCTATATAAAACAGAATATAATGCACACCAAAAGTGAGCAGTAACACTCAGCCTCCAACAGGCCTGCTTAGTGTAAATAAGAGAGCTGCTTAGTGTAAATAAAGAGGGGTATGCTATGTTACAGAATGGGATGCCTCAACAGAAGTGCACCTGGCAGGCAGCAGTAAGCCTATGCCCAGCAAAAGTGTCTTATAATATAAATATAATAAGAGCAAATGCTTATATGGTCTTAAACAGAGGCTGCTTTAGTCACAGAATGGGATGCCCTGGGCAGGAATGGACCTGGCAGGGTCCAGTAGGGCTTTGGCCAGCAAAAGTGTCTTTATCAGGCTAATTTCAAATATGATAAGAGCAAATGCTTATATGGTCTTAAACAGAGGCTGCTGTAGTCACAGAATGGGATGCCCCGGGCAGGAATCGACCTGGCAGGGTCCAGTAGGGCTTTGGCCAGCAAAAGTGTCTTTATCAGGCCTGATTTCTATGAGAATAAGTGCAAATGTTTATTATGCTATTAAATAGAGGCTGCTTTAGTCACAGAATGGGATGCCAGTGCCACAAAAACCAGAGAGCATGCACAGCAAAAGTGTCTTTATCAGGCCTGATTTCTATGAGAATAAGTGCAAATGTTTATTATGCTATTAAATAGAGGCTGCTTTAGTCACAGAATGGGATGCCAGTGCCACAAAAACCAGAGAGCATGCACAGCAAAAGTGTCTTTATCAGGCCTGATTTCTATGAGAATAAGTGCAAATGTTTATTATGCTATTAAATAGAGGCTGCTTTAGTCACAGAATGGGATGCCAGTGCCACAAAAACCAGAGAGCATGCACAGCAAAAGTGTCTTTATCAGGCCTGATTTCTATGAGAATAAGTGCAAATGGTTATTATGCTATTAAATAGAGGCTGCTTTAGTCACAGAATGGGATGCCAGTGCCACAAAAACCAGAGAGCATGCACAGCAAAAGTGTCTTTATCAGGCCTGATTTCTATGAGAATAAGTGCAAATGTTTATTATGCTATTAAATAGAGGCTGCTTTAGTCACAGAATGGGATGCCAGTGCCACAAAAACCAGAGAGCATGCACAGCAAAAGTGTCTTTATCAGGCCTGATTTCTATGAGAATAAGTGCAAATGGTTATTATGCTATTAAATAGAGGCTGCTTTAGTCACAGAATGGGATGCCAGTGCCACAAAAACCAGAGAGCATGCACAGCAAAAGTGTCTTTATCAGGCCTGATTTCTATGAGAATAAGTGCAAATGTTTATTATGCTATTAAATAGAGGCTGCTTTAGTCACAGAATGGGATGCCAGTGCCACAAAAACCAGAGAGCATGCACAGCAAAAGTGTCTTTATCAGGCCTGATTTCTATGAGAATAAGTGCAAATGGTTATTATGCTATTAAATAGAGGCTGCTTTAGTCACAGAATGGGATGCCAGTGCCACAAAAACCAGAGAGCATGCACAGCAAAAGTGTCTTTATCAGGCCTGATTTCTATGAGAATAAGTGCAAATGTTTATTATGCTATTAAATAGAGGCTGCTTTAGTCACAGAATGGGATGCCAGTGCCACAAAAACCAGAGAGCATGCACAGCAAAAGTGTCTTTATCAGGCCTGATTTCTATGAGAATAAGTGCAAATGTTTATTATGCTATTAAATAGAGGCTGCTTTAGTCACAGAATGGGATGCCAGTGCCACAAAAACCAGAGAGCATGCACAGCAAAAGTGTCTTTATCAGGCCTGATTTCTATGAGAATAAGTGCAAATGTTTATTATGCTATTAAATAGAGGCTGCTTTAGTCACAGAATGGGATGCCAGTGCCACAAAAACCAGAGAGCATGCACAGCAAAAGTGTCTTTATCAGGCCTGATTTCTATGAGAATAAGTGCAAATGTTTATTATGCTATTAAATAGAGGCTGCTTTAGTCACAGAATGGGATGCCAGTGCCACAAAAACCAGAGAGCATGCACAGCAAAAGTGTCTTTATCAGGCCTGATTTCTATGAGAATAAGTGCAAATGTTTATTATGCTATTAAATAGAGGCTGCTTTAGTCACAGAATGGGATGCCAGTGCCACAAAAACCAGAGAGCATGCACAGCAAAAGTGTCTTTATCAGGCCTGATTTCTATGAGAATAAGTGCAAATGTTTATTATGCTATTAAATAGAGGCTGCTTTAGTCACAGAATGGGATGCCAGTGCCACAAAAACCAGAGAGCATGCACAGCAAAAGTGTCTTTATCAGGCCTGATTTCTATGAGAATAAGTGCAAATGTTTATTATGCTATTAAATAGAGGCTGCTTTAGTCACAGAATGGGATGCCAGTGCCACAAAAACCAGAGAGCATGCACAGCAAAAGTGTCTTTATCAGGCCTGATTTCTATGAGAATAAGTGCAAATGTTTATTATGCTATTAAATAGAGGCTGCTTTAGTCACAGAATGGGATGCCAGTGCCACAAAAACCAGAGAGCATGCACAGCAAAAGTGTCTTTATCAGGCCTGATTTCTATGAGAATAAGTGCAAATGTTTATTATGCTATTAAATAGAGGCTGCTTTAGTCACAGAATGGGATGCCAGTGCCACAAAAACCAGAGAGCATGCACAGCAAAAGTGTCTTTATCAGGCCTGATTTCTATGAGAATAAGTGCAAATGTTTATTATGCTATTAAATAGAGGCTGCTTTAGTCACAGAATGGGATGCCAGTGCCACAAAAACCAGAGAGCATGCACAGCAAAAGTGTCTTTATCAGGCCTGATTTCTATGAGAATAAGTGCAAATGTTTATTATGCTATTAAATAGAGGCTGCTTTAGTCACAGAATGGGATGCCAGTGCCACAAAAACCAGAGAGCATGCACAGCAAAAGTGTCTTTATCAGGCCTGATTTCTATGAGAATAAGTGCAAATGTTTATTATGCTATTAAATAGAGGCTGCTTTAGTCACAGAATGGGATGCCAGTGCCACAAAAACCAGAGAGCATGCACAGCAAAAGTGTCTTTATCAGGCCTGATTTCTATGAGAATAAGTGCAAATGTTTATTATGCTATTAAATAGAGGCTGCTTTAGTCACAGAATGGGATGCCAGTGCCACAAAAACCAGAGAGCATGCACAGCAAAAGTGTCTTTATCAGGCCTGATTTCTATGAGAATAAGTGCAAATGTTTATTATGCTATTAAATAGAGGCTGCTTTAGTCACAGAATGGGATGCCAGTGCCACAAAAACCAGAGAGCATGCACAGCAAAAGTGTCTTTATCAGGCCTGATTTCTATGAGAATAAGTGCAAATGTTTATTATGCTATTAAATAGAGGCTGCTTTAGTCACAGAATGGGATGCCAGTGCCACAAAAACCAGAGAGCATGCACAGCAAAAGTGTCTTTATCAGGCCTGATTTCTATGAGAATAAGTGCAAATGTTTATTATGCTATTAAATAGAGGCTGCTTTAGTCACAGAATGGGATGCCAGTGCCACAAAAACCAGAGAGCATGCACAGCAAAAGTGTCTTTATCAGGCCTGATTTCTATGAGAATAAGTGCAAATGTTTATTATGCTATTAAATAGAGGCTGCTTTAGTCACAGAATGGGATGCCAGTGCCACAAAAACCAGAGAGCATGCACAGCAAAAGTGTCTTTATCAGGCCTGATTTCTATGAGAATAAGTGCAAATGTTTATTATGCTATTAAATAGAGGCTGCTTTAGTCACAGAATGGGATGCCAGTGCCACAAAAACCAGAGAGCATGCACAGCAAAAGTGTCTTTATCAGGCCTGATTTCTATGAGAATAAGTGCAAATGTTTATTATGCTATTAAATAGAGGCTGCTTTAGTCACAGAATGGGATGCCAGTGCCACAAAAACCAGAGAGCATGCACAGCAAAAGTGTCTTTATCAGGCCTGATTTCTATGAGAATAAGTGCAAATGTTTATTATGCTATTAAATAGAGGCTGCTTTAGTCACAGAATGGGATGCCAGTGCCACAAAAACCAGAGAGCATGCACAGCAAAAGTGTCTTTATCAGGCCTGATTTCTATGAGAATAAGTGCAAATGTTTATTATGCTATTAAATAGAGGCTGCTTTAGTCACAGAATGGGATGCCAGTGCCACAAAAACCAGAGAGCATGCACAGCAAAAGTGTCTTTATCAGGCCTGATTTCTATGAGAATAAGTGCAAATGTTTATTATGCTATTAAATAGAGGCTGGCTTTAGTCACAGAATGGGATGCCAGTGCCACAAAAACCAGAGAGCATGCACAGCAAAAGTGTCTTTATCAGGCCTGATTTCTATGAGAATAAGTGCAAATGTTTATTATGCTATTAAATAGAGGCTGCTTTAGTCACAGAATGGGATGCCAGTGCCACAAAAACCAGAGAGCATGCACAGCAAAAGTGTCTTTATCAGGCCTGATTTCTATGAGAATAAGTGCAAATGTTTATTATGCTATTAAATAGAGGCTGCTTTAGTCACAGAATGGGATGCCAGTGCCACAAAAACCAGAGAGCATGCACAGCAAAAGTGTCTTTATCAGGCCTGATTTCTATGAGAATAAGTGCAAATGTTTATTATGCTATTAAATAGAGGCTGCTTTAGTCACAGAATGGGATGCCAGTGCCACAAAAACCAGAGAGCATGCACAGCAAAAGTGTCTTTATCAGGCCTGATTTCTATGAGAATAAGTGCAAATGTTTATTATGCTATTAAATAGAGGCTGCTTTAGTCACAGAATGGGATGCCAGTGCCACAAAAACCAGAGAGCATGCACAGCAAAAGTGTCTTTATCAGGCCTGATTTCTATGAGAATAAGTGCAAATGTTTATTATGCTATTAAATAGAGGCTGCTTTAGTCACAGAATGGGATGCCAGTGCCACAAAAACCAGAGAGCATGCACAGCAAAAGTGTCTTTATCAGGCCTGATTTCTATGAGAATAAGTGCAAATGTTTATTATGCTATTAAATAGAGGCTGCTTTAGTCACAGAATGGGATGCCAGTGCCACAAAAACCAGAGAGCATGCACAGCAAAAGTGTCTTTATCAGGCCTGATTTCTATGAGAATAAGTGCAAATGTTTATTATGCTATTAAATAGAGGCTGCTTTAGTCACAGAATGGGATGCCAGTGCCACAAAAACCAGAGAGCATGCACAGCAAAAGTGTCTTTATCAGGCCTGATTTCTATGAGAATAAGTGCAAATGTTTATTATGCTATTAAATAGAGGCTGCTTTAGTCACAGAATGGGATGCCAGTGCCACAAAAACCAGAGAGCATGCACAGCAAAAGTGTCTTTATCAGGCCTGATTTCTATGAGAATAAGTGCAAATGTTTATTATGCTATTAAATAGAGGCTGCTTTAGTCACAGAATGGGATGCCAGTGCCACAAAAACCAGAGAGCATGCACAGCAAAAGTGTCTTTATCAGGCCTGATTTCTATGAGAATAAGTGCAAATGTTTATTATGCTATTAAATAGAGGCTGCTTTAGTCACAGAATGGGATGCCAGTGCCACAAAAACCAGAGAGCATGCACAGCAAAAGTGTCTTTATCAGGGCCTGATTTCTATGAGAATAAGTGCAAATGTTTATTATGCTATTAAATAGAGGCTGCTTTAGTCACAGAATGGGATGCCAGTGCCACAAAAACCAGAGAGCATGCACAGCAAAAGTGTCTTTATCAGGCCTGATTTCTATGAGAATAAGTGCAAATGTTTATTATGCTATTAAATAGAGGCTGCTTTAGTCACAGAATGGGATGCCAGTGCCACAAAAACCAGAGAGCATGCACAGCAAAAGTGTCTTTATCAGGCCTGATTTCTATGAGAATAAGTGCAAATGTTTATTATGCTATTAAATAGAGGCTGCTTTAGTCACAGAATGGGATGCCTCACAGCAGACTTAAGATCAGTTCAGTATATATGCACAGTTAGTTACTATAAGCAGCCTGAAAACGCTAACAAAGGCTGGATGAAAAAAAAAAAATCTCCCTGTCAGCCAGCTCCGTTTTTCCTACCTTTCCCTGGCTTTCTGTCTGTCTCCTGTCTGTCTCCTGCCTGTCTCCTGCCTGTCTCCAGCCTGTCCCTGTCTGTCCCTGTCTGTCCCTGTCTCCAGCCTGTCTAACTGCCTCAGCTACACAGCGTTCTGTCTGTCTGTCACGAATGCAATAGAGAAATGAGGAAAAGCAAGATGGCCGCCGTTAAATACCGCTGTGTGACGTCACCGGGCTTGCTGGCTGCTGATAGGCTGCATGTGACTGCCCCAGCTTGCACTGGCGCGGGATACATGTCCAGACATGTCCCGCCCGCCATCTTAGAATGCCTGTAATGTAAATGAATGGATGTTAAAGGAAAACTTCGAGTGATCGAATCGCGGGGAAATTCGGATTCGATCCGAATCGAATTTTTCCTGAAATTCGGATCGAATCCGGGTTCGTCCGGATCGATTCGCTCATCCCTAATGTTGACATTTAGTTACATTGCACTTTGTAACACTTGAGTTATTTATTATCAATGAGTAGGGCCCAGCCCCGGGATCTTTCAGCACATATTCTTTACATTGTATCACTGATTACATTGTATTGTATTTATAACATTTGAGCCATTCATTATCATGGGCAGGTTCTAGCCCTGGGTCTTTTCAGAACATATTCTTTATTGCACCATTACTTGATATTTTTTAGATAGACAGACATGTCTTCAGCACGGTCACCATAGGGCAGAGATATTATACGTCGTGCCCTCATTTTTGAGTGGTTATTTAGGGTCTTATTAGGGACACCACTGCAAATTCTTTTTAGGCAGTGATTTTTTAGGAAGATTCACTTTATTTTCTTCAAAGCACGGGGTTCTTTAACACATATATATTTATATAAATATTCTTTGGCTCATATATTGTACAGACTTACTAATATATTATATATAGATTTAATCCAGCATTTTTTGTGTATTAGTGCTGGTGGTTATAATTCCAAATATTTTTGGCTTACACATTGTATAGATTTATTACTATTTCTTATCGCCCTCACCTGGTATTATGAACTATTTTTGTATATATTGTGGTTAGGAATAATGTAATTAGTGATGTGGTATATATGGATACAGTCCAGCATTTTCCTGTATTAGTGCTGGTGGTTATAATTATAATCAGTAGAACAAACCAGGAGACCATTTATTTTAACTTTGTCTTGTCTTTTGTATGTTTTAACTTTATATGCCATCAATAAATAATATTGTTCATTTTTAATTATCTGCTGGTGTGCCCACTTCTATGAATTCCATTTCCTTTTTTTCTTCTTGTGTTTAATAACGTGTGCTGTGAAATTCAGGGAGCACCCAAGCAGTACTTGATTGTCGCTAAGATTCAAGTAGTGCCCCTCACCAGCATTTTTGACTAGTTTCCCAGGGGAGGCGCGTGCCGATCCTGGAGTCAGCATGGCGCCATGACAGCCGTTACTTTAGGCAGGTGACTCAACGAACAACAGAGCAGATTACTGCACAAATAGAGAACTTCAATACTACATTCACCACCATGCTGACTGATTTTAGGACGAGCAACAGCCAGATGGCTGAACAAATGACCACCTTAAACAGACAGATGGCTGAACAAATTGCCACCTTAAACAGACAGATGGCAGAACAAACGGCCACCTTCACTGCCATGCTAGATGAATTTCGAACTAGCAACAGAAAGATGCTGGAGCAGTGGCAGAATATGAATGCCACACATGCCCAGGTGTTGGGCAACCTCCAAGGCCCACCACAACCTTATTATGGGCAACATCAATATTAAGATCTATTTGACCTGGATCTCCACATCTTTCCTCTACATCCCAACTCTATTTACCAGTGTGGTGAGCACAACCAAGATTGGGTTATTTATGGCTTTGCTGGTTTGTTTTGGAATTCACCCATATAGCTCATTAGAGTGCTCACATACCCCACTAGCCAATGGCTGAGCTTAAGCCTCACTGAAGCGGCCGCTCAAGCTCCCACGCTGCAGGCGTGGGCCTAAGAAAATGCTGACTCATCCTGTTTGTTGGCAATATTGGGGGACATTCTTGCCTGGAAAAAAACAACATTTGCCCATGGCAAAGATTGGACTGGACTGGTATTAGGACTGGGGGTCATTGGCTGGGTGGCCACCGAACTTACAGGCGTGGATATGGCAAAGGTATGGCTGGTTTCCACCTGTGCGGGTGGGAAATGTGGCCGAGCAGGCGAGGGTGTGTATGTGGCCCTATGTATTCCTGGCCGACTTACCCCTGGAAATTGGTGCTTCCTATGGGTCTTGATGTTGGTGGGCGGGGAAACTTCGGCCTGGAGTCAGTTACTTTATAACTCCTGGATGTGGCCAATTGCTAGGGGCCAATTTATAGTAATGTTTTAAAATGTATGTACATGGAGTCTGCGAGTGCCCTTCAACTAAAAATTGACATATTTCAAGAAAATATATTGAATGTGACTTTAGCTGTTCTTGCCTAAGTTGATGCATTAATGTTTGTGTTGTTTGGATATTAATGAAGGTTTTAAATCACAAACATGAGAAAATAAACTGCATGAGGCTCAAATCAGGTGGAAAATGTTTAGTAATTAAATCATTACTGAATTGTTTAACCAAAAAAAAAGGCCTTCACAGAGGCAACAAATATTACAAACACACAAAAACATAAACAAACAGACAAAATGTTAAGAAAAAAAAAAAGAAATAACATGTGCACGCACAGATTGGCCAGAGGCACTAGGGGTGCCATCATAAATGTCATCTGCCTCCGGGCTGGGTGGAGAGGGGGACAGATCCACATAACGGGGGACACTCTGCATCAGGGTAAAATTATGCAGCACGCAGCATGCAAGGATAATTTGGATGACCTTGTTGGGGTCATACTCAGTGCCCCCCCTGTATGGTCCAAACATCTAAATCTGGACTTCAGCAGTCCAAAGGCCCTCTCTACTATGGCCCGGGTCTTCCGGTGGGCCCGATTATACGACTCCTGGGCCACATTCTGCGGGCGAAAAACGGGCGTCAGGAGCCTGGGCATAAGCAGATATCCAGAATCCCCTGAAAGAATAACAAACTACTTACATAAATTACACATTCTAAGCAGCATTATTGTTTAACATGTCATCAAGGGTAAAAAACAGCCATAGTTTAAAACATGGGTCATCAACTATATTCATAGCCATACAGTGAAAAGGGAATGCTGGAATTTGAGCAAACTTACCCAGGAGCCATCCACCAGAGAATTCTCCAGACTCAAACCGACAAAATAATCTGGAGCTCCGCAAGATATAAGCATCATGGGATGAGCCTGGATACACGGCAAGTACACTAAGGAATCGCATGTCCTGGCAAACCACTGCTTGGATATTCAGCAAGTGGCCCATCTTGCGGTTCCTGAAACCAAAAAAAAAAATTACAGCAAGCCTAGGTAAACAACTCAAAAACTAACTCTTAAAACCCCCCAAAAACCTGTTCTACAATCCAAATAACGTTAACAAAGTACATAAGTAGTTTAAATAAAAAATATTATATGGATGTGGTAGAAAATAAAGATTAACATGCTAATGACTAATTAAGGTCAGCATTGGTTTGGTTTGATAAGGCCTACATGAAAATACTTGATGAAGGTATGCATTGTAAAGTGGTTCACAGGGACACTTTAGAAGGAGGGATTAAGGTATACATTGTAAAGTCGTTCACAGGGACACTTTAGAAGGAGGGATTACGGTATGCATTGTAAAGTGGTTCAAAGGGAAACTTTAGAAGGAGGGATTAAAGTATGCATTGTAAAGTGGTTCAAAGGGACACTTGAGAAGGAGGGATTAAGGTATGCATTGTAAAGTGGTTCAAAGGGACACTTGAGAAGGAGGGATTAATAGATAGTTACAATAAAGTTTGCCTAAACAATATAACAAAATTACATAATTAACTTACCTATAGATGTACTTGTCGGCTGCGGGAGGGACCAATGCAACGTGGGCGCAATCGATCGCACCCATGACGTTGGGCATGTCGGTGATAGTAAAAAAACCCAACTTAAGCACATTCCAGGCTACCATGTCATCCGGAAAGGAAATATATTTGGGACTAATAGTAGCCATGCCATCCAGAAACTTGGATAGTGCGCGGCTCAGCATGGGCTGGGACATCCCCACGGAGAGGGCACCCAGCCTCTGGAACGAGCCATTCGCCAAAAATTGCAGGCAGCCAAGCATCTTGGTCATACCTGAAATTGCATGCCCCTTCCTTGTGGTGCGGGCTAACCATGGCCGCAGCTCACTATACAATTTATGGAGGGAATCGCGATTAAGTCGGGTCAGCTCGAACAGCTCAATGTCATGCATGCGATCGATATGCATGCGTCGCTGGTGCAATCTGGCCTCACCCATGCTAATACATGCAATGCCTTGGAGCTGAAGGCGCTCATACTCCTCCACATAGCCGCAAAACATGTTCAACAATAGCAATCGGAGTCAAAAATGGTCCCGTAAGTGTAGTCGAAATGAAACCGTTTTATAGGGCGGTGGTCCATTGGCAATCAGGTTTCAGAATCAGACGCAAGCCCATCCCAATAACGTAACTTATCTGAACTAACGCAAATTATCAGATTTTGATCCGAAAATGATCCGAACTAACGCAAATTATCAGATTTTGATCTGTACATTGAAAGCGCATATAAGCGTTAGCGGGAACGAACCTACGCATGGAAAAAGTAACGTAAAAACAAAAAAACAAGCCAAACAGACAAAAAAAAATACACAGACACATGCGAAACCCTATAGTTTTTAATGTAATCAAATTAACAAAATTAAAATTTAAACAATTAAAAAAATAAAGCTTTACACATTTAAATAAATTATAGAATTTGGTTTAGCAGCTATAATGGAAAAAAACAATACAGAATACATTAACACACTATGCACATATACACTTACTTTGACCACTTGGCCATTGACCCGAGGATCCACCCTCTGTCTGTTCTTCTTTGGGGGGGGGGGGAGGGGGGCAGGGGAGGCCGAAGGGGCCAGGGGGGCGGGCCGGGTTGTCGGAGTCTGAGGAGGGGCTGGGAAGCCTTTTGGCAGGTCTCCTGGGGCGCATGGAGGATCCTCGTAGCTGTAAAACCGGAAGTACACAAAACGAAAGTGAAGGCAAAACCTTTGACCATCCTCGCAAAATAAAAATGCAATGAAACACCAAAAATCTTGCTATGAAATGCAACATTAAAACTGCGTATGCATAGCAATGTTTGGTGCTATAGGCAGACACGCCAATACCATATTTAACAACTGCAGAGCGCGGCATGCCGTGAACGACAGCGACTGCTCAGTGCACCACAATATCAAACCATATTCATTAAAAAATGAGAGTGAGTGAACGCAGGCGTTGGCTGGAGGACATAGCGCCGGACGCTGTGTGATTAAAGTGATTTTTTAAACACGGGAACAGCAGTAAGCAAGCTAAATTACATGGAATGACATTGTTGGAGGGGTGTGACATTAACACTTTAGTTTTAGACGTAAATACATTTACAATACATACAGAATGTTGTACATAGAAAAGCATTACATCCATCAGCAAACTCAGTAGTACATCAATTTTATATAATTTATATATACTTTATATAGTGCCACACCAGTTTTCAAAGCCTGTGACCCTGCCCACGGACACTTGGGGGCGCTTGGATGGCACACCGCGCTGCCTGCCTCTCAGCGTCATGAGAAATGAGAAACCAGAGCCCCCACGTCCATCCCCAGAGCCCCCCAGACCCAATAAGGTTCCGGGCCAGACCAGACAATGAACAGGGAGCCCCGGCTCCCACCGTCTGAATAGAAACTGGCAGGACCTGTCAAAAATATCCACCTCAAAGCAAGCTGAACACAGACCAGCACACAGAACCGGTGGATCAACACGCACCCCCCCCCCCCGCCCAAACAGGGGGTCATCCCGGGTGGCACGTAGGAGCAGCATATCAGAATGGATGTAACAAAATGTAACAGTGACCAAAACATAAGGAACAAGGTATGGAACCTATAAACAAAGAGAGAAAAGAAAAAGGGGAGGGAAGAGGGGGAGGAAAAAAAAGGGGGGGAAGGGAAGAACCCTGACCTGGATCGGGGGCACAGATCCTTTTGTCAAAGGAGCCTGAAATCCCAGCCAAGCCAGGGTACAGCCGGTTGCCGTTTTTCGGGCCACGATTTACTGAATTAATGCTCGGAAACGCTCCCGAGTCCTGAAAGTCAATCCAGCAGGCCCAATTTACAATATATTTATCTACTAAACCTTTTTCACTCAAGATGAGTTCCTCCATTCGTCTGATATGTTTGAGCTCCACTACCCACTCTGCTAAGGAAGGGGTCTTCCGGGTCTTCCAATGTCTGGGTATAACAGCTCGCGCTGCAGTTAGGAAATGCCGAAGTAGACCTTTTCTGTATTGGGATATAGAGTCCTCTACCAGGGAGAGAAGGGTTAGTTGAGGTGTGTTGTTTACTGTCAAACCCGTCTCCTTGTGAATGTTTAAAACTTTTTCCCAGAAGGACTTGACAGCCGAGCACCCCCACCATATGTGCAACATGTTTCCGTCTTCCACCAGGAAACGCCAGCACCTACTCGAGGTCTGGAGTGCGAACTTATGAATGTTCGTTGGACATCTGTACCACCTCAAAATTATCTTAAAACTTCTCTCCTGCGCCGCCCTCTCCAAGGCCGATTTGTGTGTCAAGCTGAACATTTTAGATAAGTCTTCCTCTGAGAAGGACTGACCCAGCTCACTTTCCCATCTGGTTACATACCCCAAGGGGTTTGAGTGTATACTGTTCATCAGGGTTTGATACAGCAAAGAGAGGGTGTGGGGCACATGTGCCTCGGAAGAGAGAAGCTTCTCGAGGTCCGACAACAGACAGCTCTTCACCTCACTCAAGCGATGGGAAAATATATAGTTGGCCAGCTGTCTATGAAGAAACCAGGACACATGCACCCCAGGGGACTGTGCTCTAATTTCCTCCAGCTTTGGCAGACCTGACTCTTCCATGATGTGTCATAAACGTGGGTCCGTCGCCGCCTGCCACCCCAGAAAGGACGAGACCCCCATTCCGGGTGCAAAGTCCGGGTTCCCAAAAATCGGGGTCAAAGGACCCGGGCGTTGGGCTATCGAAAATATTGAGGTCAATCAGTCCCAAACTGTGAACAGGTGTTGCGCCAGAAAAGGTAAGGATCCCCCACCCAGGGGAGAGAGACCAAGGGGAAGGGTTAAAGTCCTTTCTCAATAGCGACCCAGATCTTATTTGAACTATGATGGGCCAAGTCCAAGGACCTCATGAGGATCGCTGCTGCATGGTACAGCTTGAGATCAGGTAATCCCATACCCCCCCTAGCCTTGCAGCGAGCCAGTGTTTCATGGTGAATATGTGGCTTAGAAACACCCCAGACAAATTTAAGGAACGCAGATTTTAGAATCTTAAAGAAGCAGTTGGGGGGGACTATAGGGGCCATTTGAAAGATATATAAAAAACGGGGCAGTATATCCATCTTTAATACACCTATTCTTCCGAGCCAGGACAGGGACTTTCTATCATAGCTTTTTAGGTTGCTAATTGTCTTATTCATCACGGTTGCATAGTTTAGTTCGTATGTCCTTTGGGATCTGGACCCCAAGGTATTTAATTGCGGCCGACTGCCATTTAAAGGAGAAGTTACGGATAAGCCTGTCTGCTTCTTCTGTCGGCAGTGTTAAATTGAGGGCCTCTGATTTCGCATAATTTATTTTAAAGTTGCTCACCGCCCCAAATTGCTCAAACTCTTTTAGTACTGATGGGAAGGAAATAGTAGGGGAGGTTAAGTGGAGCAACAAGTCGTCAGCATATAGAGACAATTTGTATTGCTTATTATCAATCTCTATTCCCTTTATGTTCGGATTGTTACGTATGGCTATCGCCAGATGCTCCATGGTGAGGATATATAGAAGCGGTGACAATGGGCATCCCTGACGCGTCCCATTACCTATGAGAAAAGGAGATGACATCACACCATTTGTTCTCACTGAGGCCGAGGGGTTTTTGTAAAGAGCCATAATCTTACCCAGAAGGGATGGTCCCATTCCAATTTGTTGCAGAGAGGCACACATGAAATTCCAGTTTACTCTATCAAATGCCTTCTCTGCATCACACGAGAGAAGGCACGCTGGGATCCCTTTGGATTGTACGTAGGCGATCAGTGTAAAAAGTTTGTTTGTGTTATCCCGTGCCTCTCTACCCGGGACAAATCCCACCTGGTCCAGGTGCACAAGTTCAGGGATGAGTGGTTGGAGGCGCGAAGCTATTATTTTGGCGAACAGTTTTATATCCACATTAATTATGGAGATTGGGCGTTAACTACTACATACAAGAGGATCTTTCCCGGGCTTAGGGATAACAGTGATCGTAGCTGCCAAAGACTGCCTTGGGAAGGGGGAGTCCTGCCCCACAGAATTGAAAACCCTAGTCAAGAAGGGGATTATCAGAGGGCCAAGCGTCTTGTAGAACCTTGGGGTATAACTGTTGGGTCCCGGACTCTTTCCCACTGGAGTGTTCTGTATTGCCTTCGCTACCTCCTGAGTTCCGAAAGGAGCCTCAAGGGACTCTACGTCTGCCTGGGGAATTCTAGGGAGAGGGGTTCTATCTATGTATGCCTGAACCACTTCTAAGGGGAGCAAGTGTGCTCCAGATGCGGCTGGTTTTGTTAGGTTGTAGAGAGTAATCCCTGAAAGTCTTCGCTATCTCATTTGGGTTAAAGGTCTCGTTATTCCCTTGTGTTTGGTCCTAGGGTGTAGTGACCACGCTAACATCCTACCCGGCTTGTTGGCATGCTCATAGTACATCCCTTTTAGCCGATCCCTGTGCAGCAGGAACGCTTGGTTATACAGGCTTTTCAGATCATCTCTAGCTTTTTCTAACTTAATCAAGGTCTCGTTAGTGGGTAAATGTTTGTGTGCGGACTCCAATGTTATAATTTGGCTGATAGCTTTTTCTATTTAGGAGGATCTCTCCTTGTGTAGCGCCCGCCAAACATCTACTAATTGCAGGTCTAATAATTGTTTCTTCAGCTTTTTAAGCCCTGACATTGAGACCCCTGATATGCCAGAGGAGGTGTCAATCAGCGGGTTGAGGGGTTGAGGGGTAAATTAAGATCTCCCCCGCATACAATTATGCCTTCTGCAAAGCTAACTAGCTGCTTTAGTAAGGTACAGCAGTAGTGGACGGAGTCCTGATTGGGACTGTAAATGTTCACTACAGTGTATGTCTTGTTGAACATTGTCAGTTTTAAGAATATAAATCTACCTTTAGGGTCAATTCTGGTGTCCAAACTTTTATGGGGAAGGGACTTATGTATTGCTATGGACATCCCCTTTGACTTCACTTCCGGATTTGGGGCGTGTATCCATGAAGTGAAGTCTCGAATTATCAGTATGTGACCTTCTTTAAAGTGGGTTTTTTCTGAAGCAGAGCTATTTTAACCCTATTTTTATGGAGCTCAGAGAGGATTTTAGATTTTTTTTTCCGGCACATTCAGACCCTTTATGTTATAGGAGCAAATGGCTATACTTGACATGCTCTATACGACAGAGGAATATCAGGAAGAACGGGAAGGGTAAGGGTGTATGAAGAGGAAAGGAAAAAAAAAGGCTGAGAGTTGGGGGAGAGAGGGAGAGGAAGGGGAAGCAAGGAAGGAAACAGAAGGTGCTCTCGCGCACTCTCTCCGAATAACCTATCCCAAACTCCTTTTGGGAGGGCTCAGGAGGATATTCAGTGGGGAAAGTGGAAAGTGGCAGCCAATATAAGGCGCTCCGTCCAGGAAATGAGAGGTTATCTTGAGGCCCGGGCCTCATAAAAGCCTAGGCCAGGAGATAAGCCCTTTACTAGCAAAACATTACACTTATGCTTTCTAAACTTTGTCAGCTAAGTGCTCAAGTAGTTATGTTGCTTGTCAGCTAAAGTAGAAAAATAAGTATAGACAGTGATAAACTTTGCAAACAATGAAACAACAATAGGAACTCTGTTTCCACCCAGTCCAGGCGGGATCGTCCCGAGGGCCAGACCCCGCTAAGGCCCATTCCCAGGTAGAAGCCCGACAAGGCGTCATGCCCACCATTCCTTCACCTCGTCCACCAGATGAATGAAGTAGTCATAAGTTACTTATGTTTGAACCAGTAAAAGCAGGCAGATAAATCAGTATAAACATTAGCAACCTTTGAAAACAATGAAACAACAGCAGTATCTCAGTTTTCACCTGCTCTGAACGGGATTGTCCCCGGGCCCAGACCCCATGAAGGCCCAGTCCCGGGGAGAAGCCAATCATCAACGAGGCCATTCCTGCACTTTGTCAATTAGATGAAAGAAGTCAAACAATTACGTTTGAATCAATAAAAGTGGGTTAAACAGCGTGAACAATAAAAAACTTTGGAAACGTTAAGAACATCAGTGAGGCCCCGCTCCCCAGTTAAAAGTGGCAGTTCCTCGATGGCCGAGATGCCCGCCGACCGTGTCCCGCCAACAACCGGATGGAGGAGGCACCCCACCAAGCCGGCCAGCACAGTGGAGCCCACATCTAGGTGCTCCAGGCGCAGCCCGACCAGGCGGCGCCCCTCCAACCCCCCGCCAGGCCAGCCACAGGACCAAGGCACACCGTCAGACCATCAAAAAACATTGCCACGTCGTCTTCTAAGGCAATATTATTGAGGGTCAAGAACCAAGTATGCAAGTTCAACTTGACCAGTGCAACTGCAGAGCATTCAAACAAAATGTGGTTCACTGCCCTCCACCCCCGCCCCACGGCACCCGGATGGGGCCCAGCGAAGGGGAAAGCCATTTTTCCAGCTCTATACCTGGGGATAACTCGAATGGCTCTGAAAGCTGAGAGTGGTAGCGGAGTATAAAGCTTCGACCCCGTAGCTGAAGGACAAGATGAAAGGGACAACCCCATCTGTAGGTGGCGCCAGCTTGTTTTGCACTTTCTAGGAGTGGCTTCAAGATTCTCCTCATTTGTAGCATACGCCGCGCCAGATTGGGTAACAAAATAATCTCTGTCCCCTTAAAGGATATGCCTTTTTTGGCCCAGGCGAGTCTCATGATTTCTTCATTTATTTTATAAACGTGCACACAGCAAATGATGTCTCGGGCCTCTGCTGGTCTGGGTTCCTGGGGCCCGGAGCCCTGTGAACTCTATCTAATTCAATTGCTTCCTCCAATGGACGGCCCAGAACCAAGTTGAAGATTTGGGTCACTATCTCTGATAGATTGGCATTCTCTGGGGATTCAGGTAGCCCTCTTATGCGTTTATTATTACTTCTTCCCCTATTTTCCATGTCGTCTTGATGGGGTAGAATATTAGCTATATGGTGTGTTGACTCCTCTTGGGCTCTTTCTAAAGCAGAGTGTGCCCTTTCTATAGTGGACAAAGTTGTTGGACCGAGTCCTGCACCTGTTCCACTGCTGTGACCCTGGTTCCCACCTCCAGCACCTGTTTCGATACTTCATCTACCTCCCTCCGGAGGGTGGACTCCATTCTGTTTTATGAAGGTTTCAAAATCTTTGCTAGTGCTGATCGAGATCCATCGTGCCTGCATCTCCATGGCCATATAGAACTGGGCTTCGCGGGGGGGATTCCAGCGGCCAGCACAGGGAGACTGATAGCGCTATTGGGGAGCTGGAACCACTGCCCACCCCACCGTATAGTAAGCACGTGTTTGCGACCAACCGAGAGGATCTATCATTGCCCGCTTCAGATCTCCCTTCACCCGGGATCTCTCGACAATTGCGAAGAGCTAGATCCTTCCCCCCCTGTATTGATACACTCCGGCTCTGATGGGGGGACTTTCCGCTGTAAGGGGCATGTGGTGGGATGCTTATGGGGAGTTTCACCGTTTAGGCTGTTTTCTATGCCCCCACCAGGAAGCTTACTGGTGCCCCCATTTGCCCAGTCCGCCTCCCTGCTGCTCTCTCACCTTATCAGCCAGGGCAGCTTGTGGAGCTGTCTGCTGCTGTGGGGGAGCTTCTGCCTCCTCTGGGCTCCTGTTGCTCGAAGCTCCATTCCTTCCCTGCTGCTCAGAAGGGTCCAGTGATCTGAGTGTGGGTCCCTGCTCCTGAGCTCCGCAGGGCTGACGATGCGGTGACGGCAGTGCCCCACCGCTGCTCTCCTCTCCATGGCGCGCCCCCGCCCCAGGCTCACACTCCGTCGGCTGACATTCTCTACTGTCAGCGGGGTCGGGGGAAGGCCGGGGCCGCATCAGCTCCTCTCCCCGGCCCTCCGACTGCAGACGCTGCGGAGAGGGGGGACGTCCAATCACCCTCTCCTCCTCGGATCCTCTGCACGCCCGGCTCCTGATGCTGGCCCCCATCCTCTGCACACTTCCCGCCTGCGGCTGCGGCTGTGCTGCTGTGGGCTCACCTCCCTCCTTCAAGCCAATTCCAGGGCAACCGCATGGCGTGGGTCTCCCCTGTGCCCGCCTACGGGGATCCCAAGTCCAGGACGAGGCGGTGAGCCTCCTGACCGCCGTCCTCCTGTCACCACTCTGTTCTGTGAAGGGCTGGCCGCCATCTTGCGACCCTCTCCTCCTCCAGCTCCACGTTGACCAGGCTGGAAAAACATTGCGATGTGGCCCAACCTGCTCCCTCTGGTAGCCACTTTGGATCTTCGCTTCTTAGACATGAGGTAAGTGAGCTGTTTAGGGCACTTCAATCACTTGCTTAGGGCTTTTCCTTAAGGCACTGGACAGAGCTCAGGATTCTGCGTCCTCACACAGCCATCATCAAGCCACGCCCCCGTAAATACATTTTTGCATAAATGTGGCAAAAAAAAAAAAAATATATATATATATATATATATATATATATATATATATATATATATTGACATGGTTTTGTGACCAGGTATAAATGTCTGAAATATGTGTGAGGGAAGAAAAAAAAAATAAAAAATTGGGATCAGGAAAGGGATTTAAGGATCGTCCATTGTAATGTATGGGAGAGCGCCAGGTAGCGACAGGTAAGATGTGGCGCTCTGCAAGGATGAACGCCGGCACTGTACGCTGAGCCTGGGATTAGGGATGAGCAAATCAATCCGGACGAACCCGGATTCGTTCAGAATTTCATGGAAAATTCGATTCTGAACGAATCCGAATTTCCCCGCGATTCGATCGATCGATCGAAGTTTTCCTTTAAACTCCATTTATTTCAATTACAGGCATTCTAAAATGGTGGATGAACATGTCCAGACATATCCCCTGGGGCAAGGTATCATGGGTAAGTCACATGCAGCCTATCAGCAGCCAGGAAGCCCGGTGACGTCACCATGCTATATAAACCGGCGGCCATTTTCCTTTTGCGCATTTCAGCCTTGCATTGCAGACAGAACGGAGGTTGCTGCAGACAGGGAGAGACTTACAGACAGGCAGGGAGAGTCAGAGAGGCAGACAGAGAGGTAGACAGAGCCAGGGAAAGATAGGGAAAAAACTGAACCATCCAGCCAGGGACAGCTTAGAAGTGACAGTGAAATTTCTTTTTTTTTTTCATTAGCTAGATCAGTTTTCAATTCAATTTCAGTTTTTTGTGCTGTAAATCTGCCTTGCCACTGTGCATGCCATCTATGCAGTGGCTTATTTAACTCTATCTGTTACACACAAGCATTTATCATAATATAACTGGATTAGTTTAAATATTTTATTGTCTGCCTTTAAAAAAAAAAACACCAGCCCACCTGGGTATCCCAAACCTGCATTTAGCAGCCTATCTGTTATACTAAATACGCTTGTTCATCCTCCTCAGCTTAATCAAAGTATTTCATTTTGAATTGGTTTTTGGTCTACCTTTAACAAAAAAACACCAGGCCGCAGGGCATCCCAAACCTGCACTTAGCAGCCTATCTGTTATACTAAATGCGCTTGTTAATCCTGCCTCAGATTAATCAAAGTATTTCATTTTGAATTGGTTTTTGTTCTGCCTTTAGCAAAAAAAAACACCAGGCCGCAGGGCATCCCAAACCTGCACTTAGCAGCCTATCTGTTATATTAAATATGTTTGTTCATCCTCCTCAGCTTAGTCAAAGTATTTCATTTTGAATTGGTTTTTGGTCTGCCTTTAACAAAAAAAAACACCAGGCCGCAGGGCATCCCAAACCTGCACTTAGCAGCCTATCTGTTATACTAAATACGCTTGTTCATCCTCCTCAGCTTAATCAGAGTTTTGTATTTTGAATTGGTTTTTGGTCTGCCTTTAACAAAAAAACACCGGCCGCAGGGCATCCCACACCTGCACTTAGCAGCCTATCTGTTATACTAAATTCGCTTGTTCATCCTTCCTCAGATTAATCAAAGTTTTGTATTTTGAATTGGTTTTTGGTCTGCCTTTAACAAAAAAAACATCGGCCGCAGGGCATCCCAAACCTGCACTTAGCAGCCTATCTGTTATACTAAATTCGCTTGTTCATCCTTCCTCAGATTAATCAAAGTATTTCATTTTGAATTGGTTGTTGGTCTGCCTTTAACAAAAAAACACCAGGCCGCAGGGCATCCCAAACCTGCACTGAGCAACCTATCTGTTATAATAAATACGCTTGTTCATCCTCCTCAGCTTAATCAAAATAATTCATTTTGAATTGGTTTTTGGTCTGCCTTTAACAAAAAAAAAACACCAGGCCGCAGGGCATCCCAAACCTGCACTTAGCAGCCTATCTGTTATACTAAATACGCTTGTTCATCCTTCCTCAGATTAATCAAAGTATTTCATTTTGAATTGGTTTTTGGTCTGCCTTTAACAAAAAAAACACCAGGCGCAGGGCATCCCAAACCTGCACTTAGCAGCCTATCTGTTATACTAAATACACTTGTTCATCCTTCCTCAGATTAATCAAAGTATTTCATTTTGAATTGGTTTTTGGTCTGCCTTTAACAAAAAAAAACACCAGGCCGCAGGGCATCCCAAACCTGCACTTAGCAGCCTATCTGTTACACTAAATACGCTTGTTCATCCTTCCTCAGATTAATCAAAGTATTGCATTTTGAATTGGTTTTTGGTCTGCTGCCAAAACACTAGGCCGCAGGGTATCTCATATTGCCAATTTTCATAGTATCTGGTGCAGAGAAGCAGTTCCTCACTTTATTAAGCTTCTTCTTTTTAAAGTAAACACATTTTTTATCGTAACTATTGCGCATTTTAAATACATAAAAATGTCAGGCAGACAAGTGCAAGGATGTTCAAAGAGGAGTGGCAGAGGCCAAGATTCAGCAGACAGAGGTCGCAGCAGACTAGGAGCGAGTGGCAGCAGGAGTCACGGTGAGAGACCTGATCTGCCAGTATCTGCTAGCGGTCGTGTCTCCACCAGTAACGCATCTGCCGTGGTAGATTAACGCACTCATCAACATCATCACAAGTTACATCTGAGACCCCCAGTCTAGGGTCGGTAGGTTCCTCTGACACAACCCTGAGTTGGCATGCCCCGAGAGCAGTCCCTGTCCTCCCATTGCCTCTGTCCTACGCCGTTCCCTCCCCCAGCGACGTATCCTATGCTTTGGGTTCAGCTCCACTCTTTAGTGAGGAGGACCATCAGATAGAGGACAGTCAGCAGCTACTGCCCAGCCAAGAAATGGAGGTGGCTTCTTTAGCCAGGCAAACAAATAGTGATGTGGACAGTGTTGTGGGTGTTGCGAGCGTTCCAGCTCCTGCGCCAGACACTGTTGAGGAAACCAAGAACATCAGTGACGTGCAGCCACAACTCGGGGATGATGATGATGATGAAGCCGATCGCACTTGGGAGCCGGGTGAAGGGGCTTCATCATCATCATCAGGAGAAGAGGGGCGCAGGTTGCCCCGGAGTCAGCAGCTGAGGCAGCAAGGTGTTAGCAGCATGGTTGGCAGTCAGCATGGGGGCACAATTGTAAAGCCTGGTGCCAAATGGGGCCGGGGTAGAGCACCTGCTGCGCGGCAGGCTACCTTATCGGGAGGTAGTGGAGCAGGGGTTCCTGGAGTTGGCGACAGTAGCAGTGAATCAGTGCGGCCTGTTGGTGGGAAAAGTAGCTAATCGGCAGTGTGGCAGTTTTTCCGGAAGCATCCGCAGGAGGGTAACTTGACCAAATGCAAGATATGTAGGAAGAAGGTGAAGCGTGGCCAGGGCCCAAATGTTGGCACCACGGCCCTGCGTCAACATTTGATGCAACACCATATAGCGGCCTGGGAGAACTGAGGCTCCGAAGAGGTGGTCCATCCTGCTTCCTCACCAAGTGGCACACCGCTCCCAATTTCTGCCAGCCAAGGCTCCAGCACCTCAGCCGAAGGCAGCTGTGCATCATACCCATCCTCTGTCGCTCCTGCTCCTCCTCCTCCAAGTCATGCATCCCGCCAGCAATCCATCAGCGAAGCCATGTCCAAGAGACAGCAGTATGCGCCCACTCATCCTACGGCGCAGAAGCTGAATGTGCTCCTGTCCAAGTTGCTGGTGCTGCAGTCGCTCCCTTTTCAGGTGGTGGAATCTGCACCTTTCAGAGAACTGATGGCTTGTGCTGAGCCGAGGTGGAGAATCCCAAGCCGTCATTTCTTTGCCAAGAAGGCAGTACCAGCGCTGCACACTTTTGTTGAACAGAAGGTGGGCCAGTCCTTGAGCCTGTCGGTGTGTAGCAAGGTGCATGGCAGCGCCGATGTCTGGAGCTGTAACTACGGTCAGGGACAGTACATGCCGTTTACGGCCCACTGGGTGAATGTGGTCCCTTTGCAGCAGCAGCAACTTGGAAAGGTCACGCTGCTTCGGCCTCCGCGCTCCCTGCCCATTGGGCCTGTGACACCGTGCGACTCGGCCTCCTCATCCTCCGCCATCTCCTCACCCTCCACTGTAGGCTCAAGTCTCAGTGCCCCTCCAGTCTACCATGTGTGCAGGGCACAGAGGTGTCACGCTGTGCTTCACATGGTTTGTCTTGGCGAACGGAGTCACACAGGGGAGGAACTTAAATTTATTCATCACGAAATCCAAAAATGGCTTACTCCAAGAAAACTTAAAATGGGAATCATGGTTACCGACAATGGGAAGAACATTTTGTCTGCGCTGCGCCAAGGAAGCCTGACCCATGCCCCCTGCATGGCTCACGTCTTCAATCTGGTTGTCAAGCGGTTTCTGAAGTGTTCCCCCCATCTGCAAGACATCCTAACAACTTCAAGGAAACTTTGCATGCACTTCAGCCACTCATACACCGCCAAACACACCCTTCTTGAGCTACAGCGTCAGAACGGTAGCCCCCAACATAGGCCTCGATTCAATAAAGGTAGAAAAAAGTTCTCATGGTAGTAGAAGATTCAATTCATGAGAAAAAAGCCTGAGAATGTCACTGTTACTGAATCACTAGAGAAAAAGACAATGAAAGTCAATGGCACTTTTTTACTCCTAAGAAAAGTAGAGAACTGTTTACTCCTTTCTACACTGTAGTAAAAGCTGCCATTGACTTTCATTGTCTTTTTTTCTAGTGATTCAGTAACAGTGAAATTCTCAGGATTTTTTTTTCCACCCTTCACATGTTGGACCGATTATATGAACAGAGAAAAGCCATCATGGATTTCCTGATGATCCAAGCGGATAAGGGGACTCCCCTGTGTAACTTCAATGTCAACCAGTGGCAGCTCATACGTGACACCTGCCGTTTGCTCAGGCCCTTTGATGAAGCCACTTAATTTGTCAGTCGGCAGGATTATGGGATGAACAATGTGATTCCACTGCTTCATGTACTACAGCACATGTTGGAAACCATGGCTGGTCAGGGCACTGGAGACATGGCGTCTACATCTTACGGCCACATGAACCCCGTTGGAGCTGAACTGGAGGAGGAGGAGGAAGAGGAGGAGGAGCGGCCCAATGAAGCACAGTTTAGGCTTGGCGAAATGGCTGGTTAATCTAGTCAGCGGACAGGAGAGGAGGAGCAGGAGCAGCCAGAGGACCTAGAGGGTTTTGAGGAAGGTGAGACAGAGAACCCGGACACACCGTGGCAGTATGCAGTGGAGATGGAGACAGGTAGTCCCTCCGAGTCACATGCACAAATGGCAGGAAGCATGCTCACGTGCTTGCGTAGTGACCCCAGAATTGTTTCTATTTGTTGGCGGGATGACTTCTGGCTGTCCACCTTATTGGACCCTCGCTTCCGGCACAAAATGGGGGCATTTTTTAAACCCGCCGAGAGGGAGGACAAACAGAACTACTACAAAGACATTCTGCGTAGTCAGTTGGCCGATGCCTATCTGCGCCATGGTCCATACTCTCGCAGGTCTGACTCGGGGGGACCTCTGCGCTCACCTTCCACTGCCATGGCTGCTGGGGGCATTGGCAGGAGCAGCAGCAGCAGCTCCATCAGCAGCAGCCTCAGTCTTCAGTCGCTAATGAGTAGCTTTCTACACCCGCATAGTGAGGCTATTCATGAGCAGCAGGAAGACCTGGAGCAGGACCTCAACCAGCAGGTCATGTCATACCTTGACCATGCCAACACACCTTGATGATCCGCTGGACTTCTGGGCAGCCAAACTTGGATTGTGGCCGCAACTAGCAGAGTTTTCCCTGGAAAAGCTGTCCTGCCCGGCTAGTAGCGTGCCATCTGAGTGGGTGTTTAGTGCAGCGGGGGCCACACCTCAACCAGCAGGTCATGTCATACCTTGACCATGCCAACACACCTTGATGATCCGCTGGACTTCTGGGCAGCCAAACTTGGCTTGTGGCCGCAACTAGCAGAGTTTTCCCTGGAAAAGCTGTCCTGCCCGGCTAGTAGCGTGCCATCTGAGTGGGTGTTTAGTGCAGCGGGGGCCATAGTTACGGCGAGGAGAACTCGTCTGTCAACTAAAAATGTGGAGAGACTCACCTTTGTCAGAATGAATCAGGGATGGATCAGCCAGGATTTCCACCCACCAATGGCTGATGCATACTAGATTCAGCATGGTGCCACGTTTTACACTTTCCAAATAGTGCAAAACATGTTTATGTCTTTAGGCCAATTTTTGGGCTCCTGCTGATGCCAACTTCAGGGTGTGCCTTCCAGCCAATTTTTGGCCTCCTGCTGATGCCAACTTCAGGGTGTGCCTTTCAGCCAATTTTTGGCCTCCTGCTGCTGCTGCTGCCAACTCCAGGGTGTCTTTCAAGCAATGTTTGGGCTCCTGCTTATGCTGCTGCCAACTCCAGGGTGTGCCTTCCAGCTAATGTATGTGCTCCTGCTGCTGCTGCTGCCAACTCCAGGGTGTCTTTCAAGCAATGTTTGGGCTCCTGCTTATGCTGCTGCCAACTCCAGGGTGTCTTTCAAGCAATGTTTGGGCTCCTGCTTATGCTGCTGCCAACTCCAGGGTGTGCCTTCCAGCTAATGTATGTGCTCCTGCTGCTGCTGCTGCTGCTGCTGCCAACTCCAGGGTGTGTCAGTCAATTTTTGGGCTCCTGCTGCGGATGCTGCCAACTCCAGTGTCTCTTTAAAGCAATGTTTGGGCTCCTGCTGCTGCTTGCAACTCCAGGGTGTGACTCATCCAATTTTTGGGCTCCTGCTGCCAACTCCAGTGTCTCTTTAAAGCAATGTTTGGGCTCCTGCTTGCCTCTCCAGGGTGTGATTCATCCAATTTTTGGGCTCCTTCTGCTAACTCCAGTGTCTCTTTCAAGCTATGTTTGGGTTGCTGCTGTTGCTGCTTGCAACTCCAGGGCGTGATTCATCCAATTTTTGGGCTCCTGCTGCCAACTCCAGTGTCTCTTTCAAGCTATGTTTGGGCTGCTGCTGCTGCTGCTGCTTGCAACTCCAGGGTGTGATTCATCCAATTTTTGGGCTCCTGCTGCCAACTCCAGTGTATCTTTCAAGCTATGTTTGGGCTGCTGCTGCTTCTGCTTGCAACTCCAGGGTGTGATTCATCCAATTTTTGGGCTCCTGCTGCCAACTGCAGTGTCTCTTTAAAGCAATGTTTGGGCTGCTGCTGCTGCTTGCAACTCCAGGGTGTGATTCATCCAATTTTTGGGATCCTGCTGCCAACTCCAGTGTCTCTTTAAAGCAATGTTTGGGCTCCTGCTGCTGCTTGCCACTCCAGGGTGTGATACATCCAATTTTTGGGCTCCTGCTGCCAACTCCTGTGTCTCTTTCAAGCTATGTTTGGGCTGCTACTGCTGCTGCTTGCAAATCCAGGGTGTGATTCATCCAATTTTTGGGCTCCTGCTGCTAACTCCAGTGTCTCTTTCAAGCTATGTTTGGGCTGCTACTGCTGCTGCTTGCAACTCCAGGGTGTGATTCATCCAATTTTTGGGCTCCTGAAGCCAACTCCAGTGTCTCTTTAATGTAATGTTTGGGCTCCTGCTGCTGCTTGCAACTCCAGGGTTTGATTCATCCAATTTTTGGGCTCCTGCTGCCAACTCCAGTGTCTCTTTAAAGCAATGTCTGGGCTCCTGCTGCTGCTTGCAACTTCAGGGTGTGATTCTTCCAAATTTTGGGCTCCTGCTGCCAACTCCAGTGTCTCTTTCAAGCTATGTTTGGGCTCGTGCTGCTGCTTGCAACTCCAGGGTGTGATTCATCCAATTTTTGGGCTCCTGCTGCCAACTCCAGTGTCTCTTTCAAGCAATGTTTGGACTCCTGCTTATGCTGCTGCCAACTCCAGGGTGTCTTTCAAGCAATGTTTGGGCTCCTGCTTATGCTGCTGCCAACTCCAGGGTGTGCCTTCCAGCTAATGTATGTGCTCCTGCTGCTGCTGCTGCTGCCAACTCCAGGGTGTGTCAGTCAATTTTTGGGCTCCTGCTGCGGATGCTGCCAACTCCAGTGTCTCTTTAAAGCAATGTTTGGGCACCTGCTGCTGCTTGCAACTCCAGGGTGTGACTCATCCAATTTTTGGGCTCCTGCTGCCAACTCCAGTTTCTCTTTAAAGTAATGTTTGGGCTCCTGCTTGCCTCTCCAGGGTGTGATTCATCCAATTTTTGGGCTCCTTCTGCTAACTCCAGTGTCTCTTTCAAGCTATGTTTGGGCTGCTGCTGTTGCTGCTTGCAACTCCAGGGCGTGATTCATCCAATTTTTGGGCTCCTGCTGCCAACTCCAGTGTCTCTTTCAAGCTATGTTTGGGCTGCTGCTGCTGCTGCTGCTTGCAACTCCAGGGTGTGATTCATCCAATTTTTGGGCTCCTGCTGCCAACTCCAGTGTATCTTTCAAGCTATGTTTGGGCTGCTGCTGCTTCTGCTTGCAACTCCAGGGTGTGATTCATCCAATTTTTGGGCTCCTGCTGCCAACTGCAGTGTCTCTTTAAAGCAATGTTTGGGCTGCTGCTGCTGCTTGCAACTCCAGGGTGTAATTCATCCAATTTTTGGGCTCCTGCTGCCAACTCCAGTGTCTCTTTAAAGCAATGTTTGGGCTCCTGCTGCTGCTTGCCACTCCAGGGTGTGATACATCCAATTTTTGGGCTCCTGCTGCCAACTCCTGTGTCTCTTTCAAGCTATGTTTGGGCTGCTACTGCTGCTGCTTGCAAATCCAGGGTGTGATTCATCCAATTTTTGGGCTCCTGCTGCTAACTCCAGTGTCTCTTTCAAGCTATGTTTGGGCTGCTACTGCTGCTGCTTGCAACTCCAGGGTGTGATTCATCCAATTTTTGGGCTCCTGCTGCCAACTCCAGTGTCTCTTTCAAGCAATGTTTGGGCTCCTGCTGCTGCTTGCAACTCCGGGGTGTGATTCATCCAATTTTTGGGCTCCTGCTGCCAACTCCAGTGTCTCTTTAAAGCAATGTTTGGGCTCCTGCTGCTGCTTGCAACTCCAGGGTATGATTCATCCGATTTTTGGGCTCCTGCTGCCAACTCCAGTATCTCTTTAAAGCAATGTTTGGGCTCCTGCTGCTGTTCACAACTCCAGGGTGTGATTCGTCCAATTTTTGGGGTCCTGCTGCCAACTCCAGTGTCTCTTGCAAGCTATTATTGGGCTGCTGCTGCTGCTGCTGCTGCTGCTGTTGCTTGCAACTCCAGGGTGTGATTCATCCAAATTTTGGGCTCCTGCTGCCAACTCCAGTGTCTCTTTAAAGGAATGTTTGGGCTTGTGCTGCTGCTTGCAACTCCAGGGTGTGATTCATCCAATTCTTGGACTCCTGCTGCCAACTCCAGTGTCTCTTTCAAGCTATGTTTGGGCTGCTGCTGCTGCTTCTTGCAACTCCAGGGTGTGATTCATCCAATTTTTGGGCTCCTGAAGCCAACTCCAGTGTCTCTTTAAAGCAATGTTTGGGCTCCTGCTGCCAACTCCAATGTCTCTTTCAAGCTATGTTTGGGCTGCTGCTGCTTGCAACTCCAGGGTGTGATTCATCCAATTTTTGGGCTCCTGCTGCAAACTCCAGTGTCTCTTTCAAGCAATGTTTGGGCTCCTGCTGCTGCTTGCAACTACAGGGTGTGATTCATCCAATTTTTGGGCTCCTGCTGTCAACTCCAGTGTCTCTTTAAAGGAATGTTTGGGCTCTTGCTGCTGCTTGCAACTCCAGGGTGTGATTCACCCAATTTTTGGGCTCCTGCTGCCAACTCCAGTGTCTCTTTTAAGCTATGTTTAGGCTGCTGCTGCTTGCAACTCCAGGGTGTGATTCATCCAATTTTTGGGCTCCTGAAGCCAACTCCAGTGTCTCTTTAAAGTAATGTTTGGGCTCCTGCTGCTGCTTGCAACTCCAGTGTGTGATTCATCCAAATTTTGGGGACCTGCTGCCAACTCCAGTGTCTGTTTAAAGCAATGTTTGGGCTCCTGCTGCTGCTTGCAGCTCCAGGGTGTGATTCATCCAATTTTGGGCTCCTGCTGCCAACTCCAGTGTCTCTTTAAAGCAATGTTTGGGCTCCTGCTGCTGCTTGCAACTCCAGGGTGTGATTCATCCGATTTTTGGGCTCCTGCTGCCAACTCCAGTATCTCTATAAAGAATGTTTGGGCTCCTGTTGCTGCTTGCAACTTCAGGGTGTGATTCATCCAATTTTTGGGCTCCTGCTGCCAACTCCAGTGTCTCTTTCAAGCTATGTTTTGGCTCTTGCTGCTGCTTGCAACTCCAGGGTGTGATTCATCCAATTCTTGGACTCCTGCTGCCAACTCCAGTGTCTCTTTCAAGCTATGTTTGGGCTGCTGCTGCTGCTGCTTGCAGCTCCAGGGTGTGATTCATCCAATTTCTGGGCTCCTGAAGCCAACTCCAGTGTCTCTTTAATGTAATGTTTAGGCTCCTGCTGCTGCTTGCAACTCCAGGGTGTGATTCATCCCATTTTTGGGCTCCTGCTGCCAACTCCAGTGTCTCTTTAAAGCATTGTTTGGGCTCCTGCTGCTGCTTGCAACTCCAGGGTGTGATTCATCCAATTTTTGGGCTCCTGCTGCCAACGCCAGTGTCTCTTTCAAGCTATGTTTTGGCTGCTGCTGCTGCTGCTTGCAACTCCAGGGTGTGATTCATCCAATTTTTGGGCTCCTGCTGCAAACTCCAGTGTCTCTTTCAAGCAATGGTTGAGCTTCTGCTGCTGCTTGCAACTCCAGGGTGTGATTCATCCAATTTTTGGGCTCCTGCTGCCAACTCCAGTGTCTCTTCCAAGCTATGTTTTGGCTGCTGCTGCTGCTGCTTGCAACTCCAGGGTGTGATTCATCCAGTTTTTGGGCTCCTGCTGCAAACTCCAGTGTCTCTTTAAAGCAATGTTTGGGCTCCTGCTTCTGCTTGCAACTACAGGGTGTGATTCATCCTATTTTTGGGCTCCTGCTGCCAACTCCAGTGTCTCTTTAAAGGAATGTTTGGGCTCCTGCTGCTGCTTGCAACTCCAGGGTGTGATTCATCCAATTTTGGGGCTCCTGCTGCCAACTCCAGTGTCTCTTTAAAGCAATGTTTGGGCTGCTGCTGCTGCTTGCAACTCCAGGGTGTGATTCATCCAATTTTTGGGCTCCTGCTGCCAACTCCAGTGTCTCTTTCAAGCTATGTTTAGGCTGCTACTGCTGCTGCTTGCAACTCCAGGGTGTGATTCATCCAATTTTTGGGCTCCTGAAGCCAACTCCAGTGTCTCTTTAATGTAATGTTTGGGCTGCTACTGCTGCTGCTTGCAACTCCAGGGTGTGATTCATCTAAATTTTGGGCTCCTGAAGCAAACTCCAGTGTCTCTTTAAAGTAATGTTTGGGCTCCTGCTGCTGCTTGCAACTCCAGGGTGTGATTTATCCAATTTTTGGGCTCATGCTGCCAACTCCAGTGTCTCTTTAAACAAATGTTTGGACTCCTGCTGCTGCTTGCAACTCCAGGGTGTGATTCATTTAATTCTTGGGCTCCTGCTGCCAACTCCAGTGTCTCTTTCAAGCTATGTTTCGGCTGCTGCCGCTGCTGCTTGCAACTCCAGGGTGTGATTCATCCAATTTTTGGGCTCCTCCTGCCAACTCCAGTGTCTCTTTCAAGCTATGTTTGGGCTGCTGCTGCTGCTTGCAACTCCAGGGTGTGATTCATCCAATTCTTGGGCTCCTGCTGCCAACGCCAGTGTCTCTTGAAAGCAATGTTTGGGCTGCTGCTGCTGCTTGCAAGTCCAGGGTGTGATTCATCCAATTTTTGGGCTCCTGCTGCCAACTCCAGTGTCTCTTTCAAGCTATGTTTGGGCTGCTGCTGCTGCTTACAACTTCAGGGTGTGATTCATCCAATTTTTGGGCTCCTGCTGCCAACTCCAGTGTCTCTTTCAAGCAATGTTTGGGCTCCTGCTGCTGCTTGCAACTCCAGGGTGTGATTCACCCGTTGTTTTGGGCTCCTGCTGCCAACTCCAGTGTCTCTTTAAAGGAATGTTTGGGCTCCTGCTGCTGCTTGCAACTCCAGGGTGTGATTCATCCAATTTTTGGGCTCCTGCTGCAAACTCCAGTGTCTCTTTCAAGCTATATTTGGGCTGCTGCTGCTGCTGCTTGGAACTCCAGGGTGTGATTCATCCAATTTTTGGGCTCCTGCTGCCAACTCCAGTGTCTCTTTCAAGCTATGCTTGGGCTGCTGCTGCTGCTTCTTGCAACTCCAGGGTGTGATTCATCCAATTTTTGGGCACCTGCTGCCAATTCCAGTGTCTCTTTAAAGCAATGTTTGGGCTCCTGCTGCTGCTTGCAACTCCAGGGTGTGATTCATCCAATGTTTGGGCTCCTGCTGCCAACTCCAGTGTCTCTTTAAAGTAATGTTTGGGCTGCTGCTGCTGCTTGCAACTCCAGGGTGTGATTCATCCAATTTTTGGGCTCCTGCTGCCAACTCCAGTGTCTCTTTAAAGCAATGTTTGGACTCCTGCTGCTACTTGCAACTCCAGGGTGTGATTCCTTTAATTCTTGTGCTCCTGCTGCCAACTCCAGTGTCTCTTTCAAGCTATATTTGGGGTGCTGCTGCTGCTGCTTGGAACTCCAGGGTGTGATTCATCCAATTTTTAGGCTCCTGCTGTCAACTCCAGTGTCTCTTTCAAGCTATGTTTGGGCTGCTGCTGCTGCTTGCAACTCCAGTGTGTGATTCATCCAATTTTTGGGCTCCTGCTGCCAACGCCAGTGTCTCTTTAAAGCATTGTTTGGGCTCCTGCTGCTGCTTGCAACTCCAGGGTGTGATTAATCCAATTTTTGGGCTCCTGCTGCCAACTCCAGTGTCTCTTTCAAGCTATGTTTGGGCTGCTGCTGCTGCTTACAACTTCAGGGTGTGATTCATCCAATTTTTGGGCTCCTGCTGCCAACTCCAGTGTCTCTTTCAAGCAATGTTTGGGCTCCTGCTGCTGCTTGCAACTCCAGGGTATGATTCATCCAATTTTTGGGCTCCTGCTGCCAACTCCAGTGTCTCTTTAAAGCAATGTTTGGGCTCCTGCTGCTGCTTGCAAATCCAGGGTGTGATTCATCCAATTTTTGGGCTCCTGCTGCCAACGCCAGTGTCTCTTTCAAGATATGTTTGGGCTGCTGCTTAAAACTTCAGGGTGTGATTCATCCAATTTTTGGGCTCCTGCTGCTAACTCCAGTGTCTCTTTCAAGCTATGTTTGGGCTCCTGCTGTTGCTGCTTGGAACTCCAGGGTGTGATTCATCCAATTTTTGGGCTCCTGCTGCCAACTCCAGTGTCTCTTTCAAGCTATGCTTGGGCTGCTGCTGCTGCTGCTTGCAACTCCAGGGTGTGATTCATCCAATTTTTGGGCACCTGCTGCCAATTCTAGTGTCTCTTTAAAGCAATGTTTGGGCTCCTGCTGCTGCTTGCAACTCCAGGGTGTGATTCATCCAATGTTTGGGCTCCTGCTGCCAACTCCAGTGTCTCTTTAAAGCAATGTTTGGGCTGCTGCTGCTTGCAACTCCAGGGTGTGATTCATCCAATTTTTGGGCTCCTGCTGCCAACTCCAGTGTCTCTTTAAAGCAATGTTTGGACTCCTGCTGCTGCTTGCAACTCCAGGGTGTGATTCATTTAATTCTTGGGCTCCTGCTGCCAACTCCAGTGTCTCTTTCAAGCTATGTTTCGGCTGCTGCCGCTGCTGCTTGCAACTCCAGGGTGTGATTCATCCAATTTTTGGGCTCCTGCTGCCAACTCCAGTGTCTATTTCAAGCTATGTTTGGGCTGCTGCTGCTGCTTGCAACTCCAGGGTGTGATTCATCCAATTTTTGGGCTCCTGCTGCGAACGCCAGTGTCTCTTTAAAGCAATGTTTGGGCTCCTGCTGCTGCTTGCAACTCCAGGGTGTGATTCATCCAATTTTTGGGCTCCTGCTGCCAACTCCAGTGTCTCTTTCAAGCTATGTTTGGGCTGATGCTGCTGCTTACAACTTCAGGGTGTGATTCATCCAATTTTTGGGCTTCTGCTGCCAACTCCAGTGTCTCTTTCAAGCAATGTTTGGGCTCCTGCTGCTGCTTGCAACTCCAGGGTGTGATTCATCCAATTTTTGGGCTCCTGCTGCCAACTCCAGTGTCTCTTTAAAGCAATGTTTGGGCTCCTGCTACTGCTTGCAACTCCAGGGTGTGATTCATCCAATTTTTGGGCTCCTGCTGCCAACTCCAGTGTCTCTTTAAAGGAATGTTTGGGCTCGTGCTGCTGCTTGCAACTCCAGGGTGTGATTCATCCAATTTTTGGGCTCCTGCTGCCAACTCCAGTGTCTCTTTCAAGCTATGTTTGGGCTGCTGCTGCTGCTTACAACTTCAGGGTGTGATTCATCCAATTTTTGGGCTCCTGCTGCTAACTCCAGTGTCTCTTTCAAGCTATGTTTGGGCTCCTGCTGCTGCTTGCAACTCCAGGGTGTGATTCATCCAATTTTTGGGCTTCTGCTGCCAACTCCAGTGTCTCTTTAAAGCAATGTTTGGGCTCCTGCTGCTGCTTGCAACTCCAGGGTGTGATTCATACGTTTTTTTGTGCTCCTGCTGCCAACTCCAGTGTCTCTTTCAAGCTATATTTGGGGTGCTGCTGCTGCTGCTTGGAACTCCAGGGTGTGATTCATCCAATTTTTGGGCTCCTGCTGCCAACTCCAGTGTCTCATTCAAGCTATGCTCGGGCTGCTGCTGCTGCTGCTTGCAACTCCAGGGTGTGATTCATCCAATTTTTGGGCACCTGCTGCCAACTCCAGTGTCTCTTTAAAGCAATGTTTGGGCTCCTGCTGCTGCTTGCAACTCCAGGGTGTGATTCATCCATTTTTTGGGCTCCTACTGCCAACTCCAGTGTCTCTTTAAAGCAATGTTTGGGCTCCTGCTGCTGCTTGCAACTCCAGGGTGTGATTCATACGTTTTTTGTGCTCCTGCTGCCAACTCCAGTGTCTCTTTCAAGCTATATTTGGGGTGCTGCTGCTGCTGCTTGGAACTCCAGGGTGTGATTCATCCAATTTTTGGGCTCCTGCTGCCAACTCCAGTGTCTCTTTCAAGCTATGCTTGGGCTGCTGCTGCTGCTGCTGCTGCTTGTAACTCCAGGGTGTGATTCATCCAATGTTTGGGCTCCTGCTGCAAACTCCAGTGTCTCTTTCAAGCAATGTTTGGGCTCCTGCTGCTGCTTGCAACTCCAGGGTGTGATTCATCCATTTTTTGGGCTCCTACTGCTAACTCCAGTGTCTCTTTAAAGCAATGTTTGGGCTCCTGCTGCTGCTTGCAACTCCAGGGTGTGATTCATCCAATTTTTGGGCTCCTGCTGCCAACTCCAGTGTCTCTTTCAAGCAATGTTTGGGCTCCTGCTGCTGCTTGCAACTCCAGGGTGTGATTCATCCAATTTGTGGGATCCTGCTGCTCCTGCTGCCAACTCCAGGATGTCTTTCAGCCAATATTTGGGCTCCTGCTTCTGCCAGCTCCAGGGTGTGTTTTTCAGGCAATATAGGGGCCCCTTATAGTGATGCCACCTCAACTCTCTGCAATTGTGCCGCTCTGCGATTCTAATAGCGATGCTTCTGATCTGCATGTCATAATTATTTACAGTATTATTTTACTAACCCTATGCGTGTTACAGCAAGGCAGAATGCTTTACAACCCTATTGAGGCTCTAGGAAGCTCAGAAATAGCAGTTTTAATAGCGATTCGTTGCGAATAAACTCGGACTGAAACAAATTTTGACGGAAAATTCGGCGAATCAGCCGAATCGAATTTTTCAAAAGTTTGCTCATCTCTACCTCGGATAATGATGAGTCGTACGCTACATGGCGTCCCAGTTGCTCACCACAATCCGCTTCATAAATGTGTAATTGCGTGCAGTGGTCGGCGTTCACCTGCCGCTACCTGGTGCTACCTGCCGCTACAAGGCACTACCTGGCGCTATAACTTCATGAATAAGGCCCTTTGTCATGCATTTGCATTATTGACAGGTTACACAAACTTTTTCCTGTTTTTGCATGTCTTTTCCTACGTTTGTTTGATTTAAAACACTTCACTTTACTGCCCTTGTGCTCTATGGTAGCTTAGACTTCAGCACCACTTATGACTGCCATAGCTTATGCAGCAGCACTGCTCTGTTATAAAGGCAAAAGCAATACCGTCCGTATAAGGCATTCTGATTGGCCACACGCTTAAATCTCACACCATCACTCATCTTAAAGCGGACCTTCACCATGATTTATTGAAAAGCCCAAACCCTTAAAAAACTATTCTTTCCCCCACTGGGCTACAACTCTGTTCAGGACTTTATGATGTGGGTGCCGCCATCACACTTACTGAGTAGAGGAGAGTGGGATAAAGTACAGGGGGCGGGTTATAGCTGTGCTTTGCTCAGACAGGGCAGAGCTGGGGTCAGGAAAAGGTCAGCAATCCCAGAATGCAGAGCAGCACAGTCAGAAGGCACTTCCTGTTTGCAGGCTGCCTGATGTCCCATGAACCGCCATCTTGAATGTTTAAAGGCTCATAACATGCATTAGATGCAGGTAGGATGATTTTTAATGTGAGCAATCTGTATGTAGAGGGTGTGGGAAACATATAAGATAGACTCTTATTCAGAGTGATGGACCACTTTAAATTAAGTACAGAGTGATGCAGTGGTCAAACTATTGGTGCTAACCTGGACTAAATGGTGCAGGCTCTTTTTAAACCGGGCCCTAAATATGAAAAGTTCCCATAGCAAAATTTTTATACACAAACCTAATTTACAATATTTTTCTATTATGGACAAACTAAGCTGACAGTCAACTTTCAGATCTTGCTGCTTACATGTATGGACATTACAGTTGTACCTATAGCTATAGCAACACTTTGCAACTTTTATCTGGCTTTTTATCTGGCCAGAAAATGATATCAATGTTTACTGGTGTCCTGTGCAAAAACAAGACAAAACAGGTGGTGTCCTTTTCCCATGCAATAGATTGTGGGAGAATGAACACCATACAAAGTTATGCTATTAAAGTCATAATTTAATGCCAATGGGTGAAAGTATACAAACAAAAAGTGCAAAATATCTACAGTGCATAAATGCAGGTTCTCTAAAGTCGATAACTTAGCTTCAGGCATCGAAATATGCAGCATATCAACAGGGACATACAAAAATAACAGAGATACAAGAGTTGTACTGAAAACCAGCAAAGTCCTTAATGGGAGGGGTGTAAATAGCTGTACTATCCCTTTGATATGAGGTCCAATAGCATAACAGAGCGAATTGCAAAGCACAAAGATAAGCTTACAGGCTGACCGCAGGAATTGGCTACCTCGCCGTTTCGGTCCCTCAGGACCTTTCTCAAGAGGATGCGGTCCTTTTGCCACCAATGCCAAGGCTTAGACCTAAAGTATTATACACACTAGGCTGCCACCTGTGTGTGTGTGTGTGTGTGTGTGTGTGTGTGTGTGTGTGTTTTTGTTTGATAGTCTGTTGTTGACCTGAGTGTTTCTAGATGTAATCTCAGGGTTTCCTAACCTTTTTTGTACCACTTCCCATACACAGTTATGTCACCACCCCTTCCACCACTAATACAGACTTCCTTCGGACGACGGAGCCCTACTTTGGCCAAACAATGCAAGCTGTTTACCAGCTTGGACACGTGGCACATCCTATAGTAGCAGTACTAATACCACTACTCCTGGCGTTGTTTCTTGGTACAGCTAGAGATTCAAAGTAACTCCAAGGAGAAGTGTAGCACCAATTGAAATAATACTTTAGATCTTCTAAGGAAGTGATCAGGTCACTGAAACTACAGAATGTTGCAATGAATTCCTTGAATCACAGACAATACATATCTACATAATTGGAGGTTAATTATAGCCTGTATGTGGTAAAATATTCAAGCTGTTGGTCTGCCATGCAACTCTCCCCTTTAGCTGGCTCAATGTAGAAGACAATTTTCCACTCTTGATTTTGTCTTCTGCACTGTACTGTAAATTAAAAACTGCCATTCAATTAACAAATGACTATATAAGCTTTCGTATTTATCTTATTGTCAATTCATTAAAGGCAGAGCTAAACTTTTCAATGCAGCTAAGTTCCAGGTTAAGTTTAGGTCCACATGAACCCTAGCCTACCTATTTTCACTGCCTTTGAGCCCTGAAATGTCTTTATGAAGCTTTGCATGACAGAGGCGGGAAACATTGCTCCACTGGATGGAGCTCTGCAAAGAAAAGTTGAGTATTTCTCTAATGCTACACTAACTGCGAGGGTGAGGGGGTAGGTTAGTTTAGTGGCACTTTCAACCAGGGTTCTCCCTGAGACAATGTTAAAAGGAGGGCTTAGATCCACTTTAAAACATATGTTCAGTCCTTCATGGAACATGTTGTGAAGCCATTGCATTAAATGTTCGCTCATTAGGACACAAGTGTCAGGACTGGCATGCATGGGTCTGCCATTGATCATCACTCCAAGTCCGCCGTTAATGTGACAGTTTAGTTGTGACTGAACTAATTAGCATATGGTTGTCATTCACTATAATACTACTTCCTGTTTGTCTTTTTATCAATACTGGGCAAAGGCTTTAGTAAAAAAAGAAACAGGCTGTTTTAGGGCACTGGGCTGGGGGTGGAAGGTGACAACATAGACTTACCTTCTGAGAATAGGTGCATTTAAAACCATAAAGAAAACCTGGGATTTTAACTATCCTTGTTCTCTGGACATCCCGCTCGATACCTCTTCCCTGTCCTGCTGCAAATGCTCTCATCCAATCAGAGCCGTTGCCATGCATAATAAATGTTTGGCAAATGCCTCTGATTACAGCAATCAGGATCACATCCCCAGCAGCAGACATTCTCCCGCCCTCAGCCTATAAGCCTATCTATCACACAGCAAGGCATCCCTCTTTAAACTACAGTACTTGTTGATAGGAGAAAACAAGGAACAGGGAAAGCTAGAGACTATCAACATCCCCATCCCAAAACTTGCATATACAGGACACCTCAGGGCCCAAGAGGACCCCACTCTGCACAAACTTAAAGTGGACCGTCACCCATGGGTGATCGGCCCGGGAATCTATAAGATTCCCGGGCCGATCACCCCCCTCACCGCGGGACATCCGAGATCGGGATGTCCCGCGGTGAGGGACCCCCCCAAAACCCCAAAAGAACTCACCTGATCGGCGGCGGCAGCGGGCGCCGCCGCCTCCCGCGCGCTCCTCTAGCCGTGTGCGCGCCCGCGCCGGCCGTTTGTGAATGGCCGGCGCGGGCGCGCGCACTGTCAGAGGGGCGCGCGGGAGGCGGCGGCGGACGCGCTGCCTTGTCCGCCGCTTGTCCGTGGGAGCGTGGTGAGGTGAGTTTGGGGGTTTCTGGGGGGTTTTACACAGCGGGACACCCCTAATCGGGGTGCCCCCCTGAAGTGGACCAAAACCCAGGTTAGTCAAAATCCTGGGTGTTGGTCCACTTTAATACCCACACCCAAAAGCAGGTGTGCAACAAATGCATATGCTCCATAAACATTAGGATCGATAAACAGCCATCTATCTTTTCGTTGCTTGTATGTGCTCTTGCATGATTTAGAGCCTCCATGGTGGTCCTTTTTGCTTGTTGCACAATCCAGCGAAAGTGTTGAGCGCACAGCTTTCGCGACTTATGCAATGGACGGCAGTTTCGTTAACGTGGAGAGAACGCGCTGTCCTCCAGCAATTTTTGCCCATTTTCCAACATACCTTGCTGCAAAAAGTTTCACTGTCCTACTCATTTTCTTTGGAAAAGGGCTGTTTTCTCCTTCATTTTAGCATGTTCATTCCATTTTCTGTACCCATATCCGTATTATCTTCTCCTAAGTGCTTACCTGTATGACTTTCTGAAGTGCCATCCATTGTATTTTCTTCTCCTAAGTTCTTACCTCTACCCATCCTCCTTTCCAGTGTTGCTCCTTCTCCTTGCTTGGTGTTTGGGATGCCCCCATGTATCATTTACACATTACTCTTGCTCCCAGTGTCTTAAGGTGGGGGGCTCCCCATGGCCGTGGCCAGCTCCGCAATCCCCCACCAGCCTATTTACAGCAGAAGACAGCTCTTGTAGGTGCTGCTACACACTTCTGCTTCCTGCAAACCTGTCAAAGAAGACATTTAATTAAATAGTGACTTGTCTTAGAACTTACTAGGCTGGTGGGGGTAGTTGGGGTTGGGGAGCCACCATTCTCACCTGCCACACCTCTGGGACACCTCTGGGTCCAAGTCTGTAGGTGAAAACAAAATTCTCTGTTAGTAGCTGGGATTGAGCTATGAATTGGATTGTGTTGTGTGAAGCACATCACCCACCTTCATCTTGGGGCTGCAGGAATGGTGGGACTACTTGCCCTTGCTGCTCACCCACTGGGAAATCTTGGCCATCTAGAAGGAAACATGACAAAAATCCACACTTTAACACATATGTGTGAGGATTTTAGTCTGTGTCTTCCTGTGTGTTTTACCCACAAATACTGCACGAAGTGCACACTCTCCAGCACCACCCCCAAACACAAAATCTAAGAAGGAAAAATGTGCCAATCCGGCATCCCAAATATTGAACAGCAACCACAAACTTCTAGCGGCTCCAGCACACCGCCAATGGGATACAAATGCGGGAGGCACCACTCACCCTCTGCAAATAAATAACACTAATAATTCATAGTAATCCTCTTTTAATTCATTAAAGTTAAAACAACATGAACAATACAATCACATATTGTTGCGTGATGGTCCTGGACCTGGATCATCATGCCCAGGATCATCTGACTTCCTGCCCAACATCTGTGCCTCCTCCTCAGCAGGCTGGTCCAGTTGAGCTTTGGGCCCACCTGCAGAGTGCATTAGCACCCCTGCGCACCTCCCTACACATCCCCAGGTCTTCCCAGCACTGGCTGGCCTAGTCAACTCCAGGTGGGCCTGAGTCTCCATCTGAACTCTGACACTAGAAGAGAATAGCATAATTTTACACACAGCCCAGCCTAATGTGATTGTAGGTGTCAGTGGTTAGCAAATAAATGTCACTTCTTCCTCGCTTCTTTCTCCTTTTCAGGTTTGACCATTGCTGAATGACCTGGGTAAACGTGTAGGTGGTGTCGCTCTCCTCCGCTTGCTTTGCCACCACTTGGAGTGCCAACATCCTCATGGCATAGATGTCAATCAGGAAGTCATACCTGTGGGTCATCATCATTTAAAGTGTGGAGAAAAGCCATAGAAATGTCAAGCTAAGCAGGTTGTTAACAGTCTCCACACCCCAAACCACTTTAGCTCTGAACAAATCTATCTGTGCAGCCTTGTTTTGAGATATTTGTGACCAGTATTAGTTCCACCTTGCCTGCCCCCTGGTATCTGGCTGCCACACCAAGCTATGCCAAAACGGAGGCACCTTGGGCAAAAATGTCCTGGCGTGCTGCCCATATGTGCACTAGCTTTCGCCTGTTTTAGGCTCAAAATGGCAGCGTTATTTCCACCCTGCCTTCCTATCCACTTGCGCCCCTGAATTGCTATCCACTGTTGGCCTGAATGGGCCAACTTCCTGCTGGTCGCGGGTTAACAGCGAGGGTGTCATTTTCATCCCTCTCTCTGCATCATCTGATGTGGCCCAGCGGATTCTGGAAGTTGGAATACACCTGAACTTCACATCTGCACAGACATGCGCAATTACGTATCATGGAAGCATGAATTCGAGCCCACGCACACATCTGGAGAAGGCAACACTCCACCACTGTTGTTTCCAGTGTGAGATAGGTTAGGATGGGCGGTAGAAAATACACAGACAGGACAGCTGAACCAAGCCATGCCCTGATGGATGTTGGGGTCGGATCATGTCGCTTCAACCCCCCAAAGTCAGATGAGTGATAGGCCAAGCCAGAGCAGTTCCAGCCAAAGTGCAAGGCCATGCCAGAGCAGTGGCAGGCAGAGTGCTAGGGCAAGCCAGAGCAGTGCCAGGCAAAGTTCTAAGCCAAGAATGCACAGCCCTCCCCCCTTCTCCCAATGTACCTGACACCCCAATTTCTTACCATGTCACACACAGCAGGGGTCTATGTCACCAGCAGCCCAGCTCCAATCTGGATACCCCCTTTTCCCAGCAGCCTCCATTCCACGCTCAGCATGACCGACCACTGGCCAGACACCCAGCCCCTCAGGTCGTCATGTCCAGTCACCAGCTAGTCAGCAATATACACCCTCAGAATCCAGCTCACCACCCATTTCGCTGATGTCCCCTATTCCCCCCCAGTACACAGTTTAATGATGGCCAATCCTATGTTGTCCACCACCTGCGGCGAGGCACACTGAGCGGCAGGTTTAATGATGCCCAATGTATAGCTTTAGTGACTGGGGTGCTGGGCAATTTTGAATGGACGCAGGTCTAAAGTCACACCCAAAGCTGTTAAGTCCAACCTGTGGGACACCATCACCAGGAAGATTAATAGTGCTGACCCAGAGCTAAAGGATGGGGATCAAGTTCAAAAGAAGTTTGCAGACAAATTCTGTGAGGAGAAGAAATCAACAGAAGGCAGCAAGGGTAGGGGACTGTGTGCTATTGGTGATGTTAATGTGTGCCCTGACCTTTGCATGCCTACATCCTTTGTGTGTGTTTTTCAGCTTGTAAACTGGAGGAGAAATAGCCAGCAATCTGGAATTCACAGCTGTAAAAGAAATGGTGTATGGCCTGTTGAACCCAGCAATACTCCAGGGCTTGCCAGGGACCATGACATGCATGCTGCTGCTGGAATTTGTAAGTTGTGGCCTTGTTTTGCTTGTTGTGTCAAGCTTGATGCATGCCTCAAGTTAATGGCCAAGTTCAGGACGCAAGCACAACCTAAATGTTGTGCCTGGTCCATGCCACACAGGTTTGGCTACCAACCAAATCTTGCAATAGTGTCACATGCCACCTCAAAGCCAAGTGCTGACCATTAAATGCATGTGCGTGTGCCACACTATGCTTACTTGTACAGCATGCAACCAGATGGGATAGCCATTGCTTAGCCACACAAGGTATGGAGCTTTAACAAGCTTATGCCCTATTCACATTGCAGAAAATTCCCAGCAAGTACTGGTGCCACGTCATAAAGAACTACACCAATGAAAGACTTGAATCTGGTAAGTTTTATGTGGCCAAAGTGAGGACACCTGATCCGCATACAGCCCTATATTTGTATACTGCGTGTGTGGCAAACAGCAGAGAACTAACTGATTTGTCTGGCCCTACAGACACACCCGCTACTGGCTGCCATACAGGATCTGGAGGAGGACAATCTACAGCATCTGCCTCCACAACAACAGCAGAATCAGCAGCAGTTGCCTTCCCAGCACCCTCAAACACAACACTGGCCTCCACAGCTGCCACTGCAGCACCATCTGCCTCCCCCACTCCCTCTGTAGCAGCATCTGCCTCATTCACTCCCTCTGCAGCAGCAGCATCCACCCCACTCTCTCAGCAGCAGCAGCATCTTCCTCCCCCACTCCCTCTGCAACAGCAGCATCTGCTTCCCCCACTCTCCCTGCGGCAGCAGCTGGATCCACAGCTCCAGCATGACCAACAGCTGGAGCGTGATGAGCAGCTGCAACCATCACCTTCATGGGCCAGCTCTGCTGCCAAGAATTTACCATCACCCACATCAACCAGAACACATTTGAAAAGCCAAGTACTGCTCCAGATGCAAGTGTCCCTACCCAGAGAAGGGGATGATGGTCTCAGGCACATCACCCTATTTTCCTGGTGAGGCGGTGCAGTAGATGAAGGATGGAGAAGGATTGGTGAACAGATAGGAGAGCTTTTGAAAAAAGAGTGCCTGGTTTAACCAAACAATGGGGAGACACATAATGCTGATCCACATAACCTCCAAGCAATGGTGGAAGAGCAACAGAACAACAACATTGATAGCACCATTGCTGCTGCTAAATGACAACCTTGCAGGTCTGGTGCCACTCCGAGAAGCAAGAGAACCACTAGACACGTCAGGCCACCCACCCTAGCAATTAGGTAAATCATATTTTGCAGGATTTAATTTGTTGTGTCTCACTAGCCTAAAAAAATGGGACCACAGTGTTAAAAATATAGAAATATGTCTGAGTTTTGTAATTCACTTTATTCTCACTGAATACATGAAAAGATGGGTTGAATCTTACAGAAAAAAACCTTAAAGGGCAAGGTTTGCCAAAAATCCAAATATACATATAGACATATATACATAGACATATGCCACAAAAATAAAACTGGAGAAAAAATAGACAAAAATTAACCAAAATGAGAGGAGACAAGGTGGTTCCACACAGACTAGTCAGAAGCACTCTGTGTGCCCCGATAAAGCTCTACAGGCACATCTATTATAGCTGCAGAAGGGGAACCTGTTACCGGATGGCATAGTTATGGAGAACCATACGGGTCACAATAATTTTAATGACCTTCTGGGGCTGGTACTGGAGGGCACCCCCAGTATTGTCCAGGCACCTAGACTGGGTTTTAAGCAAACCAAAGGCCCGCTCGACCACTGCCCTGGTCTTAGCATGAGCTCGGTTATAGGCCGCATGTGCCCGAGTTTGAGGGCGCAAAATGGGGGTCATCAGCCACGGTAGTAGGAGGTAGCCAGAGTCACCTACATCATTAACGCATTATCACCTGAAAAAATACAACATCAAATAATTTAAAATGGAATGGAGGAGACAGGGCATGCATCCACAAATGCACAAGTTCTACATGAAAAAAATACATCAGCAATAAAGAAGTAATAATGACAATACTAACCAAGTAGCTACACATCAGACAGCTCGCCAGACTCAAAACAACCAAACAGGCTCGAATTACGCAGAAAAAGCATCATGGGTGGAGCCTGGTAATCCAGCCTGAACACTTAGAAACCATAGATCAGGACCAGCAACACATTTGACATTGATGGAATGTCTCATCTTATGGTTCCTGCACAAAAGACACAAAGCACAAAGGTCAAGAGCTGAGCAGCATTCAAGCACACCTACACCGACAGAACATATATTTGTCCACCAAGATAGCCATGCAATCAAGAAATGTATTCAGCGTGTGGCTGAGTGTAAGCTGGGATATGCCCACAGAGAGTGCCCCCAGTCTCTGGAATGACCTATTGGCCAAAAATTGAAGGCAGCCAACCAATTTGGTTATACCTCCAATTGCATGCCAACCATGGCCACAACTCACAATAAAGCTTCTCAAGAGAAACATGATTAAATCAGGTAAGCACGAATAGCTCAACATCATGCACGCGATCGACATCCGCACATGGATGATGTAATCGAAGCTCCATTAAGCACATGCACAGCATGCTGCAGATGCTCTTACTCTGACAGCACTTCGTCAGAGGACTCCATCACCAAATGATCTCATGCACCACGGCACTGTACTCCCGCCAGGTAAATGAGCCCGTAAGTGGAGCAGAAAACAGGACGTTTTATTGGCATGTAGCAAAATCAAGCCTAATCTGGGCTGTACGATCAAAATTTTCAGGGCTAGGTCAAGTCCTGATATAGAACTATCAGACCCAGCGTACCTACCACACCTCTCAGGACTCTGAATCTTTAAATAAATATTCTTTATTCTGGAAATTCCTTTAAAATCTCATAAATGCGACAGACATATAACACACATAGGATTTGTACACTTTTCCATACATTTGATATGACAACTCATTTACATAGTAAACATATACACTTCTTAATGACATACAGTTATATACAGCTCTATTAATTCAATGTAAATTGCTATACAGATTTTTAAACCTAGATTGGCTACTCTTGTATCTTACTAGTCCGGTGATTGGCCAGACAGGGCAGACATGTTTCGCCGAGTAGGCTTCCTCAGTGCCCTAATTTCTATGGTCAAAAAGGAGAAGAAATATGTTTTAGCATGTTTGTGTATAGTTGTATAGGATTATATATACATTATTATACCACATTTTTTCTGCACTCTCGACTCCGTGGCATATTCTATCAGAAAGCCCTATGCACCATACATTACATTCATTATTTACTTATAAAACAAACCCAATTCCTAACACATGGAACACACATTGAATTACCTTATTTACAAAGATTGTCAGAGGGTATCGGGTCTTGATGGAAACGAAGAGCTTTTTTTTCCAATTCTTTTCTAAGTCCCTGGATAGTATAAAGATTTTTGGATCTATGGGGGGGGGGGGGGGAAGGGACAAAAGAATAAAGAGAGTGTCCCCTCAATTATCGGTAGTCCCTTTAACTTCACTCCTATTTTTAACATTTATATTCACAGAAATATTATTCTTGTATTGTTATTTTATTATTATAGTCTTATAATATCTGTATTATTGTTAAATGAGTTTGAGTTACCTCAGTTTCTGTATATGTGCCTTATTATGAATATCCTTCATTCCTGTGGTGCTGTATTATAGATGTTCTAAGTTACCTATGGAGGGAGATATACATTCTCAGTTGTATCTACTTTAAATGATACCTTGAGTTCCTCCTAAAAATCCCTCATTCCCTACTAAAATCCCCTTACCTTCATCCGGATTGTCACAAATCCCGTGTTCCAGCCTTACATGTTAACTGCAATGCAGCCAGCGTGATTCCAGCATGAGGAGATATGTGGGCAGTGAGCAGCGTATCCAATGCTTCTGCTGCCGCGTCGCCACCCGATCTAAATACCTCTCCCCCGGGTGTCTCTCTCCCAGGTGACTCAGCTGAGGGGAGAGAGAGAGAAGAAAAAACCCCCTCCGCACACGCTGGCTGACGGCGCGCGAATAACAGTGCCACTTATGAGAGGGCACTGAAACGAAACTCCCGGCGCTGGCCGGAAGTGACGTCGCGCGCCGTCCCTGTGCTCGCTGCTGTCCGGCTAAATGCATCATTTTGTTGTAGTCCTGACTCATTGCAGTATCCGGCGCCGTCCAGGCCAACCCTGTACTTGCTAATGTCTAGCTATATGCGCCATTTTATTGTAGTACTAGCTTAAGTAATACCCGGCGCCATCCATGCGCCATCTTGCTGTAGTCCTGGCTCCTACATTATCGAGCCCTAACAGTGTGCCAGTATTAGTATTTCTTTCAGTATTTCTTTTGTTTCAGACCTGCCCCAAGGGTCCCATCTCCTCAATTTACATGATATCTTCTATTTATTAAAGGCGTTAAAGTCTTCCGCTCGATGCCATTCATTCCTGACTCTGCACCGTTATCCTATGGTACTAATTTGTATGACCCAATCCTAATAGGTCTATTCTCAAGCCCAGCCATTTGGCCTGATTCCCTCTGTACTCAGGCTATTCCATTACAAATAGAATCTTGGGATAACTATTCTCTTATCTATTTAGGGGACTCTTAGTAGCATTGTTCCTCACAGTTACCTCCCTGTTTTTTACTAAGTTATAATGCTATCTGAAGGGCAATTATTAAAGTAAGATCCTGTATTAATTTGAGATATGTCTGGTTGTAATGAATTTATAGGGTTTATAGAGTTTCTTGACTATTTTCCATAGCAGATTATTCCTCTCTCCTTAGACTGAGTTTTGAAAGTAATATTCATATGGATTAATTAGCCAGACAGCTTCTGCACATCTTGGGCACTGCAGTGATTTTGTAATATTGGAACCTCTGTATCTAAAATTTGATCATATTCTATATATATTTAGTACCATTATAGGGAGATTGTAGCCAAATACCTCTAGCTCCCCTTTCCATCAATCCCCGTCATCCCCTGATCTCTCATGGTAGCCTGATGGCCTCCCTTATTCGAACAATATAAACCAGAACAGAACCATTCCTCACTCATAGAAATGGAGCAAAGGTAAGTGTTTCATTGAGACCTGGATATTTGTGCGCCTTGAGTCGGAATATCCACCGTGTCTCAATCCTTAGCGTACCTTTTTCTAGATTGCCTCCCCTGATAGATGGATGTATCCTGTCTAGGCCTTGGCATTTTAATGTGGAAGGATTACTGTCATGATATCTCCTAAAATGTCGACCTATTGGGGTTTTTTCATTGTTTCTTTTAATGCTGTATTGGTGTTCGTACAGTCTCTTTTTCAGGGGACGATTTGTCTTTCCCACATAAAACCCGCCGCACCCACAAGTAAGCAAATAAATGACATTACTTGTGTTGCAGTTAATAAAATGTTTCATTTGGTATTTCTCCCCATTTAATATTGTCTCAGTTCCCGGCAGCATGTATTGACACATACTGCAGTTGCCACATTGATATGTGCCTCGAACCCTACAGCAGTCGTCTCTCTGTTTCTCAGAGAAGTGGCTGCATACAAGTTTATCCTTTAAATTATTGGATCGCCTAAAAATTATTTTCGGTTTTGGAGGTAAGAAAGTTTTTAGGAAAGGATCATTAAGAAGTATGGGCCAGTTAGTCTGAAGGATTTTCCGAATTTCAGCATGCGTCTCCGTATAGGTAAGTATTAATGCTGGACCTGTGTCTTCCTTTGGCACTTTAGGTTTATATAATAAGTGCTGCCTATCAAGGCGGCGGGCTTTTTTATAGGCTGCTTTTAGAATTGGCCTGCTATAGCCCCGCATTTGCAGTCTTGTCCAAATTTTTCTTGCTTCAATTTTGAAGGCTTGTATGGAAGAACAATTACGGCGTGCCCGTATAAACTCTCCATACGGTATGCTCCGCAATAAGTGAGCCGGGTGTGAGCTAGTTGCTCTCAGCATCGTATTCGCTAAGGTGTCTTTTCTATATAGCGCTGTACTAATTTGGCCCTGATCATCCTTCCCTATTTCTAGGTCCAAAAAGGTAACGCTATTCTGATTCCAATGACTAGTAAATTTTAGATTTAAAGTATTGTCATTGAGTCTGTGGACAAAATCCTTCAATTCCTCCTCCGGCCCCTCCCATATGACCAAGATGTCATCAATGTACCTGTGCCACGCCGAAACGTGGCACAGGTACTTGGCCATATTGTCCTCCGCCCACAACATCCTCTCCCACCACCCCAGGTACAGGTTGGCAAACGACGGGGCACATGTCGTCCCCATCGCCGTTCCCTGTACCTGGTGGTAGAGTATTCCATTGAAGAGGAACATGTTGTGGGTGAGGACAAAGTTGAGGAGCCGGAGGAGGAAGAGATTATGGTTGTGTTCCGCCACATCCAGCTCATTCAAAAATGTCTCAACAGCCCTTAAGCCCTTGGCATGAGGAATGCTCGAGTAGAGGGCCTCCACGTCCAGGGTGACCAAAAACGCCCCGGGATCCACCCACATACCATCCAGGACACGTAGGATGTGGCCTGTGTCCTTCACATAGGATGGCAGGCTCACGACCAGGGGCTGAAGATGATGATCCACGTACTTGCTCGCATTCTCCGTAAGCGCCCCTATCCCCGACACAATAGGTCTTCCTGGGGGTGACACCAATGACTTATGCACCTTAGGTAAGGCGTAGAACGTTGGTGTTGTTGGATGGGGCGCCTCCAGGAATCCAGCAGTACGTGAGTCGATTACCCCCTGGTCGTGGGCCTGTTGTATGATGGTGTGGTATTCCCGGGCGTTATCTGCCAGCCTGGACGCGGGGGCCCTCACATACCACTCCTTGTTGTTCAAGATTCGTAGGCACATATCAATGTACTGGTCCCTAGACATGATAACTATATTTCCGCCCTTATCCGCAGATTTTATAATTAGGTCATTCTTTGACTCTAATTCCCGAATGGCGGCTGCTAATTCCTTCCCCATATTTGATGTTTTTTTCATTTTTCGTGTGCAAGTCCATACTAATCATGTATTATGTGTATTATGTGAATAAATGCAAAGACAACACAAGGAATATACACCGTAAACGCTGTCACGGAAATGATAAAATGCACTTATGCAAATGCTAATACATAAAAAAACAGGGCCAGATTATGAGGGGGCGCAAGGGGCGCGATCCTCCGGGGCCTCCACCACTTGCCCTGCAAAGGGGGCCTCCACCAACCTTTGGGTTATGGTCTGGTCCAGAAGCCTTTTCAGTCTTTGGTCTGACGCGGGGCTGGCAACAACGCTATCGGCAGCAGCGGGAGCCCCTCGCATCTGGGCAGCCAAAGCCACCACAGCGCAGGACGGAGAGTCTAGAGCAGCAAAGCCGCCATCAGCAATGCTACAGTGATAGGTGCGTGCAGAGCTGTAAATCGGCGGCCGCTCACTGAACATAAGCCGCCAAGCACAGCTGCTGGCTCCTCATTGCAGGTAACCAGCTGGGCGACTACACTGCCCCCCAGCAGGAGTTCCCGAGTGGCACGCACCTGAACAAGGGTGGCACATGGGACTCGATCTGACATTCCAGTAAGTAGGCGGGTGCCAGACAACCACCAATTAGTTACTTGGCTGGACTATTATTTTGAAGGAAAAAAAAATACTGTAAAGTACTGTAAAAAATGTACTGTTTTGTGTCCAGGGGCCTCCACCACACTTAATCCGACCCTGAAAAAAACACACCTGTTTCTTGAAAATGGACCAGATAATATGAAAAATATACGAATATGAGCACTTTTTCATGCGTAAGTGCTTTTAAGAAAGGCTGTGAATCAGTCCTAATGTTCTAAATTTAAAGTCCAGTCCCCCCCCCCCCCCCAAAGGCCCTGCACTAATCCTCCTTTTTCAAACATTATTGTCACTTGAGACCTGAAATCACAGCTTGGTGTTTCAAAATTCCTCTGACAATTGCTCCTCCAAGGATTGGATGATTGGTTTGTTAATCAAAGTTGTTATTGCCATGCATAGCCCCCCTCTCACACCCGAAAAACAAGGAGGATTTTCTTGAGGCTGTTTTTTACTGTATTGCCCAGTTCTAGCTTACAACCAGTGGCAAGAGAGATGGACAGGAATAAAGCAGGAGGCAAGGTCTTCTCTTTTTCATATTTTATTTAATAACCCTCAACTGTGATCGGCACTGCCACAAGTACATTTTGCCAAAGTCAAATATAATAAGATAGTTTTACTATATTTGTAAAATGTTTCAGTTTTGTGGCATTATTTTATTTTATTTTACACATTGAAAACAAAATAAATGATTGACTCTGTGCCATGTACTCTATAAATTTGACTTGAAGAAATATTTCTGAATTATATGTTCTCATCATGTTCTGCAATGTTCTATTCTCTCTGATTTCCCTGTTCATTTTATATGCAGAAGACTTGTGTGAACTTCCTTTTACTCCCAAGTTGTGCTCTAAGCCATCATTCCCACTGGCTTGTCTGCTAATGAAAATTGCTATCAATATGCTTTGCATTCAAAGGTGGGTTATTGATCAGTGCCTCAGGTGAGTATGATAATGAAATGTGGAAAAAGAACCCGTAGCTTGATGATTATAGCTAAGAATCTTACAAGGTTATTATAAATCTTTAAAAAAAGATCCCTGTACATTTGCAACATAAAGTAAATTTATATATAGACAACATTGTGCTAAACATTGGACTAATTGATCATGTTGACTTACAAACAGCTTAAGGCCATTACTTGGCCAATGTACCAGCCCCTTCGCCAAAGCTGTGTGTCTTGATATATAGTATATCTCTCAGTGTTTTGATTCTAAAAAATAATATTCTAGGTAAATGCACAGTATTTACAATGGAGTATTTTGTTCCCAAAGGTTGTAGGCTGAACTTCACAAATATAAATGCTGTTGCATGTACTGTCATTTCTTTAAAACTATGTCAATAATATTAATTTTGTGAATTTACACTTCTGCCGTGAGTTTTATTTCAGGATGGTGGATTTGTGATACTGTGAATCAAGTGATGTTCTGATTCTGCCCCATTTTTTTTTTTTTTTTGCAAAATAAGAAACTTTTCCAATGTTAGCAAACCTTTAGGCCTTGATGCAACATGTTCAGTTTTTTTCTATTCAAGCTATGTGATAGATCTATTGCCACTTGCAGGGTTTTTTTCTTTTGTGCGCACCTGCACAAAAAGATTGCATGCGTAAAAAGTGCACTTGAAAATCCTGTTTGCAATAAAAAAGCATGTGATGCAATTGAAAAACTGACATTTATCCCAGGATACAAATCCTGAGTGCTCCTACCAGACAGAGGATGGGGATGTAATCATGTGGAACATGCCGTTGAGTTCTAGGCACCAGTTTATACTGTAGAAAGGATGCCCTGATTATGGAAAGGGTGAAGAGGAGAGGCATGGAGGATCTACGTTATGAAGAAAGATTCTAGAAATTAATTCAAACTCCAGAGGTGGCAATCCTGTGGACCTATAAATCTATGGACTAGACCACCCACAGAAGCTTATTACAGAATCAACAGCTGACAACTTCAAAAAAGGATTAAATGCATTTTTAGAAGAAAGTATACATAATAATTTTCCCCAACCCTGTCCCTTGGTGAATTTGATGGACATATGTTTTTTTTTCTACAGTATTAACTATGCAATCCTGCTTGACATGACACATAACCCACACAGAAAAATCACACAATAAGGCCCACCAGAAGACCAGATGTGTAATAAAGAGGACACTTTGGACTTCTTAAATCAAGATTTGAATGCCTGAACTTATCTGGTGGATCAATAGATTATCGACCAAGTTAAGGGTATCTCATTTTGCATAGCATAATTATGCATAACATAGCCATCCTGCATGGTGTGCCCTAACCTCTGTAGTGTTCATAACATGCTTAGCACATTCACAGAAAATGTGTGTTCCCTGATCATAATTTGGACAAAGAGTGGTTTCCTGAGACTTTGGATGGACCAGTGTGGTAGGGGAGTGTGCTTGGGATGAGGAGCAGTGTTGGGAATGTGGTACATGCTCTTTTACTTACCTAGCCACCCTCACCCTGCTGCATGTTTCCTGCCCCCCCCCCGCCCTGATCCACCACAGTGTCTGGCGCTGCCACAGATTCAGCCTGTCTTCTCACTGTCCATCTGTGAAGATGCCAGTAGGCCATCGACCTGCATAGATGCCCATAGCAAGGCTGCAGATATGCCTCTGTTATCTTCCCCCCACAACATGAGGAGCTGGCCTGCCCACCTACCCTCCCACCTGAATGACCATCTACCTGCCCACCCACCTATCTACCTGTTTGCCTACCTACCTGCCTTCCTGCCCAGCCTCAAACCCTCTTGCCTGGCCATCACCCATCTGCCTGCCCACCTGCTTGCTCACCTACCCACCCACTTGCAAGCCTACCTACCCACTTAGCTTTCCAACCACCTGTCTGTTCACTTACCTGCCTCACTGTCCCAGCCACCCACCGATTTATCCACCCTTCTACCTGCCTGCTGCCCATCTACCTACCTGCTTAAGGACCCAACCACCCTTCTGCCCATCCACCCACCCACCTGTGTGCCTGCCTGATAGCCTGCCTACCTACCTACCGTCTGAACTCCCAGCCAACTACCCACCCATCCACCCAACAACCTGTCTGATCACCCAGACCTTACCTGCCACCCACCCACTTTAAGAATGAGACATGAGAATGCCCGCTGCTTGCAGCATGTCAGTCAGTTTTGTCAACATAAACTCTCTTTAATTTAGAATATAACAACAGATGCAATAAATGCAGCAATATAAACAGCAGTTTCCCCACCAGTTTAAAAAAAAAAAACCTTTTTGTTTAGGCAACAAAGCAAACCCTGGCCTGGAGGAAGGGGAACGGCAGGTCCCACTACCAACCTTACCTACCTGGATCTCTCATCTCACCCAGGCTAGCATTCTGGGAGAAATGTACACCCCGCCAGAGTATAGCCTACATATCCCTGCCCTTCTCCTGACCCCGGGGCAGAAAAACTATAGATCACATGCAATGCACTGCGGAGAGGGCATCCGCATTTGCCTGAAGCTTTCCCAGCCTATGTTCCAGCATGAAATTGAAGTTTTGGATTGACAGGAACCATCTGGTCACTCTCACATTTCTTTCCTTATTCTGCTTCATCCATGCCAGGGGTGCATGGTTTGACAGCAGTTTGAGCCTTCTACCCAGGAGATAATATCTTAGTGATTCGAGTGCCCATTTCACTGCTAGAGCCTTCCGTTCTACAATGGAGTTGTTTTTCTCATTGGGACTAAGTTTTCTCCTTAAATACAAGACTGGATGCTCTTCTTCATTCACAACTTGTGACAGTACTGCTCCTAAACCCGAATCTGAAGCATTCATTTGGACCAAGAACTCTTTCTTGAAATCAGGAATGAGCAGCACTGGCTGTTGGCACAATGCAGATTTGATCTTGGTAGGCTTTCTCTGCTTCTGGGGTCCACTTTATCATCACAGACTTCCCTCCTTTAGTTAGATCTGTCAAAGGAGCTGCAAGGAGAGGCAAAGTTCGGTACAAACCTGCGATAGCCTAGGAAGGCTATGACTTGTTTCTAAGTGAGTGGCCTAAGCCAGTTCTGTATTGCCTAAATGGGAGACTTTAAGCAGCTCACACAGCTCTTTTATAACCTTTAACATAAGGGGGGTCCCCTGGTCTGTGCGAATTTAAAAAGGGATACCGGTACAGGAAAACATGTAAAACAACTGTTTTACAATATTTGTAGACATTAGGCTTGATTCAGAGAGACAAAAAAAACTTCCGTTTTAGTGCTGATCCGTTTTTTTTGTGAAATGTTTCCGTTCTCTTATGAGCGTACGAGCGATTCTATGCATGCATTGAAAACCTTCTGTAAAGTTTCCGTCCGTTCGTACGGCAGATTGCGAATACGAGGATGTCATTTTCCATCCAGACTTTTCCGTTTCATTTCGACATGTTGCAACGTAGGCTTTCGTTTTTGCCCTTTTCCCATCGTATCCTCCAACGAATCCTTTACGTTTCCCGTTCAATTCTGTTTCCCTTTTTCAATAAATATTCGTCCAGACAGAAATCCTTACGATCTTGCGCCTGCGCACTACAAACTTAACTCATTAAAGTGCTTGCCTACATATTTGCCACCCTCACTTCTACTACAATGTTTAGCTAAATCACTTAGCACTATCCTCCATCTTCCCTTTTGGAACCTTAAAGCTCACCCAAATCACTTCTCGGTCATGTGAATATTCATCTTTAAATATTTCTGGGCCCATTAGTTTTGTGTTAATGTATTTTGTAAATGAAATGACACTGTAACATTTTTTTTTGGATTCCATCATAAAATATAAAATTTGTAAAAATTTTGAAAATTTCTAATTTTTACAACTATAAAAAACATAGCAATGGCAGGCCACAGAACATTATTCTTCATCTGTGGTCTCCTGCATCTCGCCCACTAACTGAAGGACCCTGACACTCAGTTGTGCCACTCTGGCACGTGTGGTCCCTGTTAAAAAACTTAAATTAAAATATTGGTATAACCTTGTTGGGGGTCATACTGCAGTGCCCCCCCCCCCCCCCTCCTGTATGGTCCAAACACCTAAATCTGGACTTCAAAAGCCAGAGGGCCCTCGCCACCACAGCCCGGGTTTTGCATAGTGCCCGATTAGAGAACCCCTGGCCCGCATTCTGCAGGCAAAGAACGGGCATCAGGAGCAAGGGCAGGAGTGGATATCCAGAATCCCCTGAAAGTATTTAAAAATAATAACATAAAATACACATTCTAAGCTACAATATTGTTTAACATGTCATCAAGGGCTAAAAACAGCAATAGGTTAAGTCATGAGTCATCAACTATATTCATTGCCATACAGTGAAAATGGATTGATGGAATGTGAGCAAACTTACCCTGGAGCCATCCACCAGATAATTCTCCTGACTCAAACTGATGAAATAAGCCGGAGCTCTGCAATATATAAGCATCATGGGATGACCCTGGATGCCCTGCAAGAACACTGAGGAATAGCATAGCTGGACCAATCACTGCTTTTATGTTGTGTGAGTGGCACATCTTGCGGTTCCTGCAACCAAATATAAAATAATTACACAAATCAAAGGTAACCGACTAAAACAATAACTCCTACAACAAATTAAGATTCAAGTTCAACAATCCAAATATAATTCACAAAGGACATAAGTCTAAAAAAATATGGCAATTATATGGATGTGTGGGAAAATAAATGTTTACATGCTAAGGACTAATTAAGGTCAGCATTAAAATGCATCTATAAGGCATACATGAAATGTATTGACTCAGGTATGCATTGCTATACAATTTATGGCCTCGGCCATGCTGATACATGCAAGGCGCTCAGACTCCTCAACATAGCTGCAAAACATGTTCAACAATAGCAATAGCAAACGGAAATGTTCCGATCTGCTTCCGTTCATCGAAAGCGCATTCCCGAACGTTCGTGCGAATGAAAAATGGACGAAAAAAAAACAAAAAAATGACAAACACCCACCCAAACTTTCACAGACAGCTATGGAAGTCCGGACGAATGTGTCTCTGAATCAAGGCTATTGTGTTCCACAACGGCATGGCTTCTGGGTAGCGCGTGGCATAGTCCAATTACAACTGAACTGTATTGGTGCCCCTAGTTGACTTTATCACTGGCCCTCTTAAATTCATCACAATTCTCTCAAATGGGACCTCTATTATTGGAAATGGAAGTGGAACCAAAGGGCTGTGTTAATGAGACACCGGGGAACTTAGTCTGCAACCCCCAATCTCCACTGCTAGCTTCACCTATAGACAAGCCCCCGTTTGTTGGGACGCTGGACACGCCTCACCGGACACGGTTGCCCCCAGGACTTCTTAGCACAAAGGATGCAGACTTATGCAGGGGAAGGCAAATGAACCAGGAACGAGACTGGGTAGGTCAAACGGGCAAAGGTCAAACACGGCAGGTCAATCCAATGAAGCGTGGTACAGGAGGATGAGACAGAAGAATGGTCAGGTCAAGCCAAAGGACACGCCGGGGAATCACAGATACGCAGTACAGAGGAGCAGGCAGAAATTGTGATCAGGAAAACAGGCAAAGGTCGGTCCAGGCAGCAAACAAGGATGGTCATACACGGCAAAATAAGTAATGGAACAGACACCAATTCGCACCCAGCAGCACGCTATCACGGGCAAGGATCAAATGCAATAGGAACACCTTTATAGGAAGTGACCGAGCAGATTGAGGGACATGATTGGTGTAACTAGGAACCTGGGGCTGATTGCCCCATTCAAACCACAAGGGCGTTCCGCCCAAAGCAACCTTGGGCTCATTGGCCCAGAACTAATTACCTCCGGCAGGCGCGCTGTGTGCAGCGCCGCCGGAGGGCATAAAGCCTGAGTGCTCGCGCGTGCGCACGAGCATGATGCCGAACGTCAGGAGCGCGCCGCGATGTCAGGGACGCGGCCGCTCCAGACGCCGCCAGTGACGGAGCTGCCCGAGCAGCCGCTCGCGACGGAAATAGCCGAGCAGCTGCTCGCGGCGGAAACAGCCGAGCGGCGGCCGGGGACGAAGGCCGTCTAGCCGGCGCCTGCCGGGGACGCCGCCCAGCCTGCGCTCCGGCCGACCGAGTGCAGCCGGCGTGGGACCGAAGGCCGAGTGAGTGCGAGGTCCCCGTGACACTACCCCCCCTTCACGAGGGGCCTCCGGACCCTTACCAGGTTTATCAGGATTCTCACGATGGAATCTATTGACTAAGGTTCTGGCATGAACATCTTTGGCCGGTACCCAACACCTCTCCTCAGGACCAAAACCTTTCCAATCGATTAAATACTGTAATGAATTTCGAACCATTCGAGCATCGAGTATTCTATTAATTTCATATTCAGGTTCATCTCCCATTACGACTGGAGGAGGAGATGACACCTGAACATTTCTGGCGGATTTTAACAAAGAAACATGAAAGGTAGACGGAATCTTCATGGACATAGGTAACTTGACTTTAAAGGTAACATTACTCAGCTTGTTAGTGATGGAAAAAGGACCGATGTATTTAGGGCCTAACTTAGGCGAGGGTTGTCTAAGGGCAATATTTCTAGTGGATACCCAGACCCAGTCTCCTACCTGAAATGGTGGTTCCCGCGATCTATGTCGGTCCGCGAACACCTTATATTTTTCAGAGGCTTTCTTAAGGTTTATCTGTATCTCAGACCACACCTTAGTCCTTTCCCGTAGCCATTCCTCCAAGGCCGGCAAGTTGGAGGAAGGACCAGAGAAGGATGACGCCTTAGGATTCCTGCCATAATTACAGAAAAACAGTGAAAACTTCGTCGACTCGCTAGGCGCATTGTTAAAGGCGAATTCAGCAAATTCGATAAATTCTGCCCACTGTTCTTGACGATCGGACACAAAGCAGCGCAAATATTGTTCTAAACTCTGATTCACCCGCTCAGTCTGTCCGTTAGACTGGGGATGATAAGCTGTAGAAGAGAAACTTTAATGCCCAAGCGAGTACAAAAGGCTTTCCAAAAGCGGGATATAAACTGAACCCCCCGATCTGAAACAATATTCTGTGGTAAACCATGAAGACGGAAAACATGCTTAATGAATAATTGTACCAAGTCTGGTGCCGACGGAAGTTTTACCAAAGGAATAAAGTGAGCCATTTTACTGAAGCGGTCAACCACCACCCAGATTACAGTATTTCCCTGCAATTGAGGTAGATCGACAATGAAATCCATGGATATGTGGGACCATGGCTCGCTAGGAATCTCCAGAGGTACTAATAATCCCGCTGGAGACCCATGGGTTGTTTTACTCCGTGCACATATAGGGCATGCTTCAACAAAGGTGGTTGTGTCTCGTCTGATGGTAGGCCACCAGACATGGCGTTTAGCGACAGCCAAGGTTTTCCGAACCCCTAAGTGACTGGCGGACTTGGCATCATGAAGTTCCTGTAAAACGGCGAGACGTAAATGAGGTGGAACAAATAAGCATTCGGAGGGTTTACCGGGAGGAGTATCAATCTGATATGGCGTCAAAGAACTAGACAAATCAGGAAGAAGAGCGCCCACTATACAACCTAAGGGCAGAATCGGTTCAGCAGGATCAAATCGATCCTTACAATCTCCGAAATTTCGAGATAAGGTGTCTGCTTTGGTATTCTTTTTCCCCGGTTTGTAGGTGATAATGAAATTGAAACGAGAGAAAAAGAGTGCCCAGCGAGCCTGATGGGAGTTAAGCCTCTTGGCGGACTCTAAATATTCTAGATTCTTGTGATCAGTATATACGGTAATGGGGTGTAGAGAACCTTCCAGCCAGTGACGCCATTCTTCAAAGGCCAGTTTAATACCCAATAGTTCCCTATTACCAACATCATAATTACGTTCAGCAGGAGAAAATTTACGTGAAAAGAACGCACAGGGATGCAGTCTCTCCGGATTTCTAGAATACTGAGAGAGAACTGCTCCCACCCCAAGTTCGGAGGCGTCGACCTCCAACAGAAACGGGTGATTAGTATTGGGATGGATCAACACAGGAGCTGAAGTAAAAGTCTTCTTCAATAGTTGAAAGGCGCTTGTTGCTGAGGGAGGCCACTCCTCAACAAAAGCACCCTTCCGAGTAAGATCTGTTAAGGGACCCACAATGGAAGAGAAGCCCCTTATGAATTGTCTATAAAAATTCGCAAATCCTAAAAACCTCTGAAGCGCCTTAAGGGTTCTAGGTTGCTCCCACTCCAGTATCGCGGATACTTTGGAGGGATCCATAACCAAGCCACGCTTAGAGATTAAATATCCTAGAAACTGAATTTCAGAAACTTCAAATACACATTTAGAGATTTTAGCATACAGATGATTCTCCCGTAACCTTTGTAACACCGCTTTCACATGTTGACGGTGTTCCAACAGGGAATGGGAAAAAATGAGTATGTCGTCTAAATAGACCACCAGAAACCGATCCAAGAAATCGCGAAAAATGTCGTTCACGAAATCTTGGAAGACTGCAGGGGCATTACATAGGCCAAAGGGCATCACCAAGTATTCATAATGGCCATCTTTGACATTGAAGGCTGTCTTCCATTCATCTCCCTGGCGTATACGAATAAGGTTATATGCCCCTCTAAGATCAAGTTTGGAAAAAATCTGAGCCCCAGATACCTGATTAAAGAGGTCATTGATTAACGGTAACGGATATCTATTTTTTACAGTAATTTTGTTTAATCCCCGGTAGTCAATACAGGGGCGTAAACCGCCGTCCTTCTTCTCGACAAAGAAAAATCCTGCACCAGCAGGTGAGGTAGAAGGACGGATGAATCCCTTCTTGATGTTCTCTGAAATATAATCTTTCATGGCCAGCTCTTCAGATCGTGTGAGATTATATATCTTCCCCCTAGGGGGCATAGTACCTGGAAGTAAATCGATGGGACAATCATAGGCCCTATGCGGGGGAAGAGTGTCAGCGGATTTTTCAGAGAAAACATCCGCCCAATCTGCGTAGGCTGGTGGTAAACCATCAAGGATGACCTGTGAGGACCTAAGGGATGTGGAGAAACAATGCTCATAACAGAAGGGACTCCATTTAACAAGATCCCCAGATTCCCAATTAATAACCGGATTATGGGTTTTTAACCATGGGAACCCTAATACAATAGGGGCAACAGGACTCTCAATAATAAAAAACTCTAATTCTTCAGAATGGGCAGAACCCACGATTAAATTCACCAAGGGGGTCTTAAAGGAGACCAGCTCTCCCATGATGGGCTTGTTATTGACAGCCAGGACTCGAAAGGAATTTTCTAACGGAATTAATGGAATTTTAAGGGTGGAGGCAAGTGACCTATCCAAGAAATTGCCAGCCGCTCCACTGTCTATGAAAGCGGAGGCAAAAGTCTTGGAAAGGCCCCAAGAGACCATAACTGGTAGGAGTAACCGATTAACATGAGGGAATGATACCTGACCGCCTAGATGAAGTCCCTCAGCAGGATCTAGGCGCTGTAGTTTCCCGCCACCGGAGCCTTGTTTGGGCATTTTTTTGCGAAGTGGCCAGGATTTCTGCAATAAAGACAAAGGCCTTGTGTTCTATGCCGAACTTTCTCTGCCTGAGAAAGATGAGTTACGCCAAGTTGCATGGGTTCTTCAGATGTTACAGAAGAAGGGGCGGCTGCACCCCTAGGGCTTGACTCTTGGCGTGGGGGTCCCCAAGGTTGATCCTTGCCTTTTTCTTGGCATCTTTCAGTGAGACGTCTATCCACTCTAATTGCCAGTTGCATATATTCATCAAGGCTTTTGGGTAGCGGATAGTTCACTAGAACATCTTTAATATTTTCTGAGAGTCCAATTCTAAATTGGCTGCACAAAGCTGGGTCATTCCACTTGGAATCAATGGCCCATCGACGGAACTCTACGCTATACTCCTCCGCTGAGCGTTTTGCCTGTCTAAGGTTCCGCAGCTTGGAGTCTGCCGTTGAAGCTCGATCAGGGTCTGCATATAATAGCTCCATGGCAGAAAAGAAGGAGGAAACTGATTGTAAGGCTTCATCAGAAGGTGCCAATCCAAATGCCCAGGTCTGAGGATCACCCTGGAGAAGTGAGATGATTAGGCCCACTCGTTGAGTTTCTGACCCAGATGAGTGGGGCCGTAGACGGAAGTAGAGCTCACAAGAGTTCTTAAAGTTAGAGAACTTCATCCGTTCCCTGAAGAATTTCTCTGGAAGAGGAATCTTGGGCTCGACTTTAGGTCCAGGATCCAGTGGCGCAGGTAGTTGGCGACTTTCCTGTGTAGCCACTCGCTGGGCCAGCTGGTTGATGGCGGTGGCCATAGCTTGCACCTGCTGCATTAATTCTTCCATCTAGGAAATAATGTTTTAGGGCCCATGATAATGTCAGGTCCCGTGGGACGCCCACCTTCCAACTAAGTCTGCAACCCCCAATCTCCACTGCTAGCTTCGCCTATAGACAAGCCCCCGTTTGCCGGGACGCTGGACACGCCTCACCGGACACGGTTGCCCCCAGGACTTCTTAGCACAAAGGATGCAGACTTATGCAGGGGAAGGCAAACGAACCAGGAACGAGACTGGGTAGGTCAAATGGGCAAAGGTCATTCATCGGCAGGTCAATCCAATGAAGCATGGTACAGGAGGATGAGACAGAAGAATGGTCAGGTTAAGCCAAAGGTCACGCCGGGGAATCACAGATACGCAGTACAGAGGAGCAGGCAGAAATCGTGGTCAGGAAAACAGGCAAAGGTCGGTCCAGGCAGCAAACAAGGATGGTCATACACGGCAAGATAAGTAACGGAACAGACACCAATTCGCACCCAGCAGCACGCTATCACGGGAAAGGACCAAATGCAATAGGAACACCTTTATAGGAAGTGACCGAGCAGATTGAGGGACATGATTGGTGTAACTAGGAACCTGGGGCTGATTGCCCCATTCAAACCACAAGGGTGTTCCGCCCAAAGCAACCTTGGGCTCATGGGCCCAGAACTAATTACCTCCGGCGGGCGCGCTGTGTGCAGCGCGGCCGGAGGGCATAAAGCCTGAGTGCTCGCGCGCGCGCATGAGCACGATGCCGAATGTCAGGAGCGCGCCGCGATGTCAGGGACGCGGCCGCTCCAGACGCCGCCAGTGACGGAGCCGCCCGAGCAGCCGCTCGCGAGGGAAATAGCCGAGCGGCTGCTCGCGGCGGAAACAGCTGAGCGGCGGCCGGGGACGAAGGCCGTCTAGCCACCGCCTGCCGGGGACGCCGCCCAGCCTGTGCTCCGGCCGACCGAGTGCAGCCGGCGTGGGACCGAAGGCCGGGTGAGTGCGAGGTCCCCGTGACACTGCTGCTGTGCCATGGCCTGCTGCTGTGCTATGGCTTGCTGCTGAGCCTTCTGCTGTACCATGGCCTGCACCTTCTGAGCCTGCTGCTGTGCCATGGCTTGCTGCTGCTAAGCCATAGCTTCCTGGTGCTGCAGCTGCTGTTGCACCATTGATTGCTGTTGTTGCTTTATAGCCTGTCACATTATTGATAGCTCCTCAATTTAAGACATCTTTGTTGCTGTTTTCACCTGGGCCGTTCCCTGCTGATCTTCACCACAGAGTTTCTATCATGCTGTTGCTCCTAGCAACCATGTCATTTGCCCACATCCTCCACCAACTGTCAGGATAGGGGTTGCTAGATGCAATGATAGATTCTGGAAACAGTTCTCAGGTGAAATACAAAGGGTTTATTGAACACTAAGTCCAACATAAAGTCTCTATAATTCAGAATATAACGACAGATCCAATAAATCCAGCAACAAAAACAGCGGTTTCCTCACCAGTTTTAACGAAGTCCATTTTGTTTAGACATGCAGCAAAGCCTCTCTCAGGCTCCAAACTTGAGACTGGCTATCTTACCATACGGCTTCAACCCCATAAATATATATTGTGTTATGTTTTTTCTAGGGATGAGCGAATCGATCCGGACGAACCCGGATTCGATCCGAATTTCAGGAAAAATTCGATTCGGATCGAATCCGAATTTCCCCGCGATTCGATCACTCGAAGTTTTCCTTTAACATCCATTCATTTACATTACAGGCATTCTAAGATGGCGGGCGGGACATGTCTGGACATGTATCCCGCGCCAGTGCAAGCTGGGGCAGTCACATGCAGCCTATCAGCAGCCAGCAAGCCCGGTGACGTCACACAGCGGTATTTAACGGCGGCCATCTTGCTTTTCCTCATTTCTCTATTGCATTCGTGACAGACAGACAGAACGCTGTGTAGCTGAGGCAGTTAGACAGGCTGGAGACAGGCTGGAGACAGGGACAGACAGGGACAGGCTGGAGACAGGCAGGAGACAGGCAGGAGACAGACAGGAGACAGACAGAAAGCCAGGGAAAGGTAGGAAAAACGGAGCTGGCTGACAGGGAGATTTTTTTTTTTTCATCCAGCCTTTGTTAGCGTTTTCAGGCTGCTTATAGTAACTAACTGTGCATATATACTGAACTGATCTTAAGTCTGCTGTGAGGCATCCCATTCTGTGACTAAAGCAGCCTCTATTTAATAGCATAATAAACATTTGCACTTATTCTCATAGAAATCAGGCCTGATAAAGACACTTTTGCTGTGCATGCTCTCTGGTTTTTGTGGCACTGGCATCCCATTCTGTGACTAAAGCAGCCTCTATTTAATAGCATAATAAACATTTGCACTTATTCTCATAGAAATCAGGCCTGATAAAGACACTTTTGCTGTGCATGCTCTCTGGTTTTTGTGGCACTGGCATCCCATTCTGTGACTAAAGCAGCCTCTATTTAATAGCATAATAAACATTTGCACTTATTCTCATAGAAATCAGGCCTGATAAAGACACTTTTGCTGTGCATGCTCTCTGGTTTTTGTGGCACTGGCATCCCATTCTGTGACTAAAGCAGCCTCTATTTAATAGCATAATAAACATTTGCACTTATTCTCATAGAAATCAGGCCTGATAAAGACACTTTTGCTGTGCATGCTCTCTGGTTTTTGTGGCACTGGCATCCCATTCTGTGACTAAAGCAGCCTCTATTTAATAGCATAATAAACATTTGCACTTATTCTCATAGAAATCAGGCCTGATAAAGACACTTTTGCTGTGCATGCTCTCTGGTTTTTGTGGCACTGGCATCCCATTCTGTGACTAAAGCAGCCTCTATTTAATAGCATAATAAACATTTGCACTTATTCTCATAGAAATCAGGCCTGATAAAGACACTTTTGCTGTGCATGCTCTCTGGTTTTTGTGGCACTGGCATCCCATTCTGTGACTAAAGCAGCCTCTATTTAATAGCATAATAAACATTTGCACTTATTCTCATAGAAATCAGGCCTGATAAAGACACTTTTGCTGTGCATGCTCTCTGGTTTTTGTGGCACTGGCATCCCATTCTGTGACTAAAGCAGCCTCTATTTAATAGCATAATAAACATTTGCACTTATTCTCATAGAAATCAGGCCTGATAAAGACACTTTTGCTGTGCATGCTCTCTGGTTTTTGTGGCACTGGCATCCCATTCTGTGACTAAAGCAGCCTCTATTTAATAGCATAATAAACATTTGCACTTATTCTCATAGAAATCAGGCCTGATAAAGACACTTTTGCTGTGCATGCTCTCTGGTTTTTGTGGCACTGGCATCCCATTCTGTGACTAAAGCAGCCTCTATTTAATAGCATAATAAACATTTGCACTTATTCTCATAGAAATCAGGCCTGATAAAGACACTTTTGCTGTGCATGCTCTCTGGTTTTTGTGGCACTGGCATCCCATTCTGTGACTAAAGCAGCCTCTATTTAATAGCATAATAAACATTTGCACTTATTCTCATAGAAATCAGGCCTGATAAAGACACTTTTGCTGTGCATGCTCTCTGGTTTTTGTGGCACTGGCATCCCATTCTGTGACTAAAGCAGCCTCTATTTAATAGCATAATAAACATTTGCACTTATTCTCATAGAAATCAGGCCTGATAAAGACACTTTTGCTGTGCATGCTCTCTGGTTTTTGTGGCACTGGCATCCCATTCTGTGACTAAAGCAGCCTCTATTTAATAGCATAATAAACATTTGCACTTATTCTCATAGAAATCAGGCCTGATAAAGACACTTTTGCTGTGCATGCTCTCTGGTTTTTGTGGCACTGGCATCCCATTCTGTGACTAAAGCAGCCTCTATTTAATAGCATAATAAACATTTGCACTTATTCTCATAGAAATCAGGCCTGATAAAGACACTTTTGCTGTGCATGCTCTCTGGTTTTTGTGGCACTGGCATCCCATTCTGTGACTAAAGCAGCCTCTATTTAATAGCATAATAAACATTTGCACTTATTCTCATAGAAATCAGGCCTGATAAAGACATTTTTGCTGTGCATGCTCTCTGGTTTTTGTGGCACTGGCATCCCATTCTGTGACTAAAGCAGCCTCTATTTAATAGCATAATAAACATTTGCACTTATTCTCATAGAAATCAGGCCTGATAAAGACACTTTTGCTGTGCATGCTCTCTGGTTTTTGTGGCACTGGCATCCCATTCTGTGACTAAAGCAGCCTCTATTTAATAGCATAATAAACATTTGCACTTATTCTCATAGAAATCAGGCCTGATAAAGACACTTTTGCTGTGCATGCTCTCTGGTTTTTGTGGCACTGGCATCCCATTCTGTGACTAAAGCAGCCTCTATTTAATAGCATAATAAACATTTGCACTTATTCTCATAGAAATCAGGCCTGATAAAGACACTTTTGCTGTGCATGCTCTCTGGTTTTTGTGGCACTGGCATCCCATTCTGTGACTAAAGCAGCCTCTATTTAATAGCATAATAAACATTTGCACTTATTCTCATAGAAATCAGGCCTGATAAAGACACTTTTGCTGTGCATGCTCTCTGGTTTTTGTGGCACTGGCATCCCATTCTGTGACTAAAGCAGCCTCTATTTAATAGCATAATAAACATTTGCACTTATTCTCATAGAAATCAGGCCTGATAAAGACACTTTTGCTGTGCATGCTCTCTGGTTTTTGTGGCACTGGCATCCCATTCTGTGACTAAAGCAGCCTCTATTTAATAGCATAATAAACATTTGCACTTATTCTCATAGAAATCAGGCCTGATAAAGACACTTTTGCTGTGCATGCTCTCTGGTTTTTGTGGCACTGGCATCCCATTCTGTGACTAAAGCAGCCTCTATTTAATAGCATAATAAACATTTGCACTTATTCTCATAGAAATCAGGCCTGATAAAGACACTTTTGCTGTGCATGCTCTCTGGTTTTTGTGGCACTGGCATCCCATTCTGTGACTAAAGCAGCCTCTATTTAATAGCATAATAAACATTTGCACTTATTCTCATAGAAATCAGGCCTGATAAAGACACTTTTGCTGTGCATGCTCTCTGGTTTTTGTGGCACTGGCATCCCATTCTGTGACTAAAGCAGCCTCTATTTAATAGCATAATAAACATTTGCACTTATTCTCATAGAAATCAGGCCTGATAAAGACACTTTTGCTGTGCATGCTCTCTGGTTTTTGTGGCACTGGCATCCCATTCTGTGACTAAAGCAGCCTCTATTTAATAGCATAATAAACATTTGCACTTATTCTCATAGAAATCAGGCCTGATAAAGACACTTTTGCTGTGCATGCTCTCTGGTTTTTGTGGCACTGGCATCCCATTCTGTGACTAAAGCAGCCTCTATTTAATAGCATAATAAACATTTGCACTTATTCTCATAGAAATCAGGCCTGATAAAGACACTTTTGCTGTGCATGCTCTCTGGTTTTTGTGGCACTGGCATCCCATTCTGTGACTAAAGCAGCCTCTATTTAATAGCATAATAAACATTTGCACTTATTCTCATAGAAATCAGGCCTGATAAAGACACTTTTGCTGTGCATGCTCTCTGGTTTTTGTGGCACTGGCATCCCATTCTGTGACTAAAGCAGCCTCTATTTAATAGCATAATAAACATTTGCACTTATTCTCATAGAAATCAGGCCTGATAAAGACACTTTTGCTGTGCATGCTCTCTGGTTTTTGTGGCACTGGCATCCCATTCTGTGACTAAAGCAGCCTCTATTTAATAGCATAATAAACATTTGCACTTATTCTCATAGAAATCAGGCCTGATAAAGACACTTTTGCTGTGCATGCTCTCTGGTTTTTGTGGCACTGGCATCCCATTCTGTGACTAAAGCAGCCTCTATTTAATAGCATAATAAACATTTGCACTTATTCTCATAGAAATCAGGCCTGATAAAGACACTTTTGCTGTGCATGCTCTCTGGTTTTTGTGGCACTGGCATCCCATTCTGTGACTAAAGCAGCCTCTATTTAATAGCATAATAAACATTTGCACTTATTCTCATAGAAATCAGGCCTGATAAAGACACTTTTGCTGTGCATGCTCTCTGGTTTTTGTGGCACTGGCATCCCATTCTGTGACTAAAGCAGCCTCTATTTAATAGCATAATAAACATTTGCACTTATTCTCATAGAAATCAGGCCTGATAAAGACACTTTTGCTGGCCAAAGCCCTACTGGACCCTGCCAGGTCGATTCCTGCCCGGGGCATCCCATTCTGTGACTACAGCAGCCTCTGTTTAAGACCATATAAGCATTTGCTCTTATCATATTTGAAATTAGCCTGATAAAGACACTTTTGCTGGCCAAAGCCCTACTGGACCCTGCCAGGTCCATTCCTGCCCAGGGCATCCCATTCTGTGACTAAAGCAGCCTCTGTTTAAGACCATATAAGCATTTGCTCTTATTATATTTATATTATAAGACACTTTTGCTGGGCATAGGCTTACTGCTGCCTGCCAGGTGCACTTCTGTTGAGGCATCCCATTCTGTAACATAGCATACCCCTCTTTATTTACACTAAGCAGCTCTCTTATTTACACTAAGCAGGCCTGTTGGAGGCTGAGTGTTACTGCTCACTTTTGGTGTGCATTATATTCTGTTTTATATAGACCCACTGCTGCCTGGGGGTTCTTAAAATATCACCTACTACCACGCCAGTTAGACTATGTCGGGCAGACAAGTGCCTGGAAGTGAAAAGAGGAGTGGCAGAGGCCAAGATTCCGCAGGCAGAGCTCGCATCAGACTGGGGGCCAGTAGCAGCAGGAGTCACGCTGAGAGACCTAATCTGCCAGTATCTGCTAGCGGTCGGGTCTCCACCAGTAACGCATCTGCCGTGGTAGATTGGCTGACGCGCTCATCAACAACATCATCACAACTTACATCTGAGACCCCCAGTCTAGGGTCGGTAGGTTCCTCTGACACAACCCTGAGTTGGCATGCCCCGAGAGCAGTCCCTGTCCTCCCATTGCCTCTGTCCTACGCCGTTCCCTCCCCCAGCGACGTATCCTATGCTTTGGGTTCAGCTCCACTCTTTAGTGAGGAGGACGATCAGATACAGGAGGACAGTCAGCAGCTACTGCCCAGCCAAGAAATGGAGGTGGCTTCTTTAGCTAGGCAGACAAATAGTGATGTGGACAGTGTCGTGGGTGCTGCGAGCGTTCCAGCTCCTGCGCCAGACACTGTTGACGAATCCACGAACATCAGTGACGTACAGCCACAACCCGGTGATGATGATGATGATGACGATGAAGCCGATCGCACTTGGGAGCCGGGTGATGAAGGGGCTTCATCGTCATCATCAGGAGAAGAGGGGCGCAGGTTGCCCCGGAGTCAGCAGCTGAGGCAGCAAGGTGGTAGCAGTCAGCATGGGGGCACAATTCCAAAGGCTGGAGCCGGCCGGGGCCGGGGCCGGGGTAGAGCACCTGCTGTGCGGCAGTCTACCTTATCGGGAGGTAGTGGAGCAGGGGTTCCTGGAGTTGGCAACAGCAGCAGTGAATCAGTGAGGCCAGGGGGTGGGAAAAGTAGCTACTCGGCAGTGTGGCAGTTTTTCCTGAGGCATCCGCAGGAGGGTAACATGGCCACATGCAAGATATGTAGGCAAAAGGTGAAGCGTGGCCAGGGTCCAAATGTTGGCACCACGGCCCTGCGTCAACATATGATGCGTCACCATAAAACGACCTGGGAGAACCGAGGCTCCCAAGGGGTGGTCCAGTCTGCTTCCTCACCAAGTGAGCTCCCAATTTCTGCCAGCCAAGGCTCCAGCACCTCAGCCGAAGGCAGCTGTGCGTCACACCCATCCTCTGTCGCTCCTGCTCCTCCTCCTCCTCCTCCAAGTCATGCATCCCGCCAGCAATCCATCAGCGAAGCCATGTCCAAGAGACAGCAGTATGCGCCCACTCATCCTACGGCGCAGAAGCTGAATGTGCTCCTGTCCAAGTTGCTGGTGCTGCAGTCGCTCCCTTTTCAGGTGGTGGAATCTGCACCTTTCAGAGAACTGATGGCTTGTGCCGAGCCGAGGTGGAGAGTCCCAAGCCGTCATTTCTTTGCCAAGAAGGCAGTACCAGCGCTGCACACTTTTGTTGAACAGAAGGTGGGCCAGTCCTTGAGCCTGTCGGTGTGTAGCAAAATACATGGCAGCGCCGACATCTGGAGCTGTAACTACGGTCAGGGGCAGTACATGTCGTTTACGGCCCACTGGGTGAATGTGGTCCCTTTGCAGCAGCAACTTGGACAGGTCACGCCGCTTCGGCCTCCGCGCTCTCTGCCCATTGGGCCTGTGACACCGTGCGACTCGGCCTCCTCATCCTCCGCCATCTCCTCACCCTCCACTGTAGGCTCAAGTCTCAGTGCCCCTCCAGTCTACCATGTGTGCAGGGCACGGAGGTGTCACGCAGTGCTTCACATGGTTTGTCTTGGCGAACGGAGTCACACAGGGGAGGAACTGCTTAAATGTATTCATCAGGAAATCCAAACATGGCTTACTCCGAGAAAACTTAAAATGGGAATCATGGTTACCGACAATGGGAAGAACATTTTGTCTGCGCTGCGCCAAGGAAGCCTGACCCATGCCCCCTGCATGGCTCACGTCTTCAATCTGGTTGTCAAGCGGTTTCTGAAGTGTTCCCCCCATCTGCAGGACATCCTAACAACTTCACGGAAACTTTGCATGCACTTCAGCCACTCCTACACCGCCAAACACACCCTTCTTGAGCTACAGCGTCAGAATGGTATCCCCCAACATAGTCTGATTTGCGATGTTTCCACCCGTTGGAATTCCACCCTTCACATGTTGGACCGATTATATGAACAGAGAAAAGCCATCACGGATTTCCTGATGATCCAAGCAGATAGGGGGACTCCCCTGTGTAACTTCAATGTCAACCAGTGGCAGCTCATACGTGACACCTGCCGTTTGCTCAGGCCCTTTGAGGAAGCCACTTTATTTGTCAGTCGGCAGGATTACGGGATGAACGACGTGATTCCACTGCTTCATGTACTACAGCACATGTTGGAAACCATGGCTGGTCAGGGCACTGGAGACATGGCGTTTACATCTTACGGCCACATGAACCCCGTTGGAGCTGAACTGGAGGAGGAGGAGGAGGAAGAGGAGGAGGAGGAGTTGCCCAGCGAAACACAGTTTAGGCTTGGCGAAATGGCTGGTTTATCTAGTCAGCGGACAGGAGAGGAGGAGCAGGAGCAGCCAGAGGAGCTAGAGGTTTTTGAGGAAGGAGAGACAGAGGACCCGGGCACACCGTGGCAGTATGCAGTGGAGATGGAGACAGGTAGTCCATCCGAGTCACTTGCGCAAATGGCACGAAGCATGCTCACATGCTTGCGTAGTGACCCCAGAATTGTTTCCATCTGTCGGCGGGATGACTTCTGGCTGTCCACCTTATTGGACCCTCGCTTCCGGCACAAAATGGGGGCATTTTTTAAACCCACCGAGAGGGAGGACAAACTCAACTACTACAAAGACATTCTACGTAGGCAGTTGGCCGATGCCTATCTGCGCCATGGTCCATACTCTCGCAGGTCTGACTCGAGGGGACCTCTGCGCTCACCTTCCACTGCCATGGCCGCTGGGGGGGTTGGCAGCAGCAGCAGCAGAAGCTCCATCAGCAGCAGCAGCCTCAGTCTTCAGTCGCTAATGAGTAGCTTTCTACACCCGCATAGTGAGGCTACTCATGAGCAGCAGGAAGACCTGGAGCAGGACCTGAACCAGCAGGTCATGTCATACTTTGACATGACCATGCCAACACACCTTGAGGATCCGCTGGACTTCTGGGCAGCCAAACTTGATTTGTGGCCGCAACTAGCAGAGTTTGCCCTGGAAAAGCTGTCCTGCCCGGCAAGTAGCGTGCCATCTGAGCGGGTGTTTAGTGCGGCGGGGGCCATAGTTACGGCGAGGAGAACTCGTCTGTCAACTAAAAATGTGGAGAGACTCACCTTTGTCAAAATGAATCAGGGATGGATCAGCCAGGATTTCCACCCACCAATGCCTGATGCATGCGACTAGATTCAGCATGGTGCCACGTTTTACACTTTACAAATGGTGCAAAACATATTTATGTCTTTAGGCCATTTTTTGGGCTCCTGCTGCTGCTACTGCCAACTTCTGCCAACTCCAGGGTGTGATTCATCCAATTTTTGGGCTCCTGAAGCCAACTCCAGTGTATATTTGGGCTCCTGCTGCTGCTACTGCCAACTTCTGCCAACTCCAGGGTGTGATTCATCCAATTTTTGGGCTCCTGAAGCCAACTCCAGTGTATATTTGGGCTCCTGCTGCTACTACTGTCAACTCCTGCCAACTCCAGGGTGTGATTCATCCAATTTTTGGGCTCCTGAGGCCAACTCCAGTGTATATTTGGGCTCCTGCTGCTGCTACTGTCAACTCCTGCCAACTCCAGGGTGTGATTCATCCAATTTTTGGGCTCCTGAAGCCAACTCCAGTGTATATTTGGGCTCCTGCTGCTGCTACTGCCAACTTCTGCCAACTCCAGGGTGTGATTCATCCAATTTTTGGGCTCCTGAAGCCAACTCCAGTGTATATTTGGGCTCCTGCTGCTGCTGCTGCTGCCAACTTCTGCCAACTCCAGGGTGTGATTCATCCAATTTTTGGGCTCCTGAAGCCAACTCCAGTGTATATTTGGGCTCCTGCTGCTGCTGCTGCTGCCAACTTCTGCCAACTCCAGGGTGTGATTCATCCAATTTTTGGGCTCCTGAAGCCAACTCCAGTGTATATTTGGGCTCCTGCTGCTGCTACTGTCAACTCCTGCCAACTCCAGGGTGTGATTCATCCAATTTTTGGGCTCCTGAAGCCAACTCCAGTGTATATTTGGGCTCCTGCTGCTGCTACTGCCAACTTCTGCCAACTCCAGGGTGTGATTCATCCAATTTTTGGGCTCCTGAAGCCAACTCCAGTGTATATTTGGGCTCCTGCTGCTACTACTGCCAACTTCTGCCAACTCCAGGGTGTGATTCATCCAATTTTTGGGCTCCTGAGGCCAACTCCAGTGTATATTTGGGCTCCTGCTGCTGCTACTGCCAACTTCTGCCAACTCCAGGGTGTGATTCATCCAATTTTTGGGCTCCTGAAGCCAACTCCAGTGTATATTTGGGCTCCTGCTGCTACTACTGCCAACTTCTGCCAACTCCAGGGTGTGATTCATCCAATTTTTGGGCTCCTGAGGCCAACTCCAGTGTATATTTGGGCTCCTGCTGCTGCTGCTGCCAACTTCTGCCAACTCCAGGGTGTGATTCATCCAATTTTTGGGCTCCTGAAGCCAACTCCAGTGTATATTTGGGCTCCTGCTGCTACTACTGTCAACTCCTGCCAACTCCAGGGTGTGATTCATCCAATTTTTGGGCTCCTGAGGCCAACTCCAGTGTATATTTGGGCTCCTGCTGCTGCTGCTGCCAACTTCTGCCAACTCCAGGGTGTGATTCATCCAATTTTTGGGCTCCTGAGGCCAACTCCAGTGTATATTTGGGCTCCTGCTCCTGCTGCTGCCAACTTCTGCCAACTCCAGGGTGTGATTCATCCAATTTTTGGGCTCCTGAAGCCAACTCCAGTGTATATTTGGGCTCCTGCTGCTGCTGCTGCTGCCAACTTCTGCCAACTCCAGGGTGTGATTCATCCAATTTTTGGGCTCCTGAAGCCAACTCCAGTGTATATTTGGGCTCCTGCTGCTACTACTGCCAACTTCTGCCAACTCCAGGGTGTGATTCATCCAATTTTTGGGCTCCTGAGGCCAACTCCAGTGTATATTTGGGCTCCTGCTGCTGCTGCTGCCAACTTCTGCCAACTCCAGGGTGTGATTCATCCAATTTTTGGGCTCCTGAAGCCAACTCCAGTGTATATTTGGGCTCCTGCTGCTACTACTGTCAACTCCTGCCAACTCCAGGGTGTGATTCATCCAATTTTTGGGCTCCTGAGGCCAACTCCAGTGTATATTTGGGCTCCTGCTGCTGCTGCTGCCAACTTCTGCCAACTCCAGGGTGTGATTCATCCAATTTTTGGGCTCCTGAGGCCAACTCCAGTGTATATTTGGGCTCCTGCTGCTGCTGCTGCCAACTTCTGCCAACTCCAGGGTGTGATTCATCCAATTTTTGGGCTCCTGAGGCCAACTCCAGTGTATATTTGGGCTCCTGCTCCTGCTGCTGCCAACTTCTGCCAACTCCAGGGTGTGATTCATCCAATTTTTGGGCTCCTGAAGCCAACTCCAGTGTATATTTGGGCTCCTGCTGCTGCTGCCAACTTCTGCCAACTCCAGGGTGTGATTCATCCAATTTTTGGGCTCCTGAGGCCAACTCCAGTGTATATTTGGGCTCCTTCTGCCCCTCATAGTGATGCCACTTCAACTCTCTGCAATTGTGCCGCTCTGCGATTCTATTAGCGATGCCTCTGATCTGCATGTGATATTTCTTCAAAGTATTATTTAACAAACCCAGCACGCATCCTGTGCGTGTTACAGCAAGGCTGAATGGTTTACAACCCTATTGAGGCTGTAGGAGGCTCAGAAATAGCCGTTTTTAATAGCGATTCGTCGCGAATTTATTCGGGTCGAAACGATTTTTGTCGGAAAATTCGGCGAATCAGTCGAATCGAATTTTTCAAAAGTTCGCTCATCTCTAGTTTTTTCTTGTTAGTTTATTGTATTGCCATATTAAAATGAATGGCTAAAGAAATATGGGTTAGCATTTATATTAAAGAGAGCCTCTTACTTAGATGAAGAAGATATAGCATGAACATTCATTTTGTTTTGCGTTGGAGAGGCTTTTCCATCTTTACTAAACAAAGCTGAGAGAGGCTTTACAATAATGTGCAAATTAATGAGTGAGTAGCTGCATTATGTAGATGCAGCTTTTGTCCTGCACTATTCGTACGTAAATGAGTTATGCAAAATACAATTTAAGTGTGTCTTGACTAGATAAAACCGAATGTACATGTACGTACATACGTAAAGTGTATTGTTTAGAAAACTATTAACAGTTTTGTTTCGGAGCTAATCATGTACTGGGTGAGTTTTATGGAATTTATGGAATTTATTTATGAAAACATATGTACTGTACTTATTCAGCAGAAAATCTGATGCAAACACGTTTCTTTACATTTTTAAGGCGCACATATTGTAACAGAGAGCAGGACCAGTTTTAGGCCCTAGGCAAAATTAATGGGGGGGCCCTGTTCTAAAATATTACAACAACCATATGGTGAGTGCCTATAATCTCTTTCCACATGTCTAGTTGCTATTTTTTTCCCCATGTACCCAGTCCCAGTCCTATTAAAGAGCAACAAAAGCCAGCAATCCGCTGTGAATCAATGCAATCCTTACCTATCATTCCAATGGCAAATGAAAATGAAAATACATTGGCATAGGAAGGCAATTGAAAATGTGCTGGTTAGCCAGATGGCAACCCTAGTTCTGGCTAGGTGGAAACCCAAGCATCAGCCAGGGGCCCTCCAGAGTGCTCGGGCCCCAGGCAGCTTCCATGATTGCCTGCGCCTAATGCTGGCCCTGACATCAAGTGACTTACCTCCTCATTTATGTGGCAACTTATACGAGTTAGTCTTGGGCAGTGGCTCAGACTCCTCTGCCCACCCCTTCATCCCTCCTCAGGCAACCACTGGAGGAGGTTTCAAATAAGTCAATGAGCCCTAGTTTTGCTCAATGGGCTAATGACCCTTGTGAATGCACTGGGCTAATCATCCCTGTAGCTGTTTCTGGGCCAGAGAGCTCTGGAACTCACTAGCCAATCACATTGCCATTGCCCCTATAAAGCCCAGCCCAGCCCAGCTCATTCCAGCAACGCTGTTATAGCTGTAGCTCTGGTGCTCATGTCTGTGACTTTTGCTATTCATGATTGACCTGTGTATGACCTGGAACCCTATCTGATTTAATCCTTGCCTGAAACTCCTGTACTAGACTATTAGATCTTGTCCGTGACCCCAGATACCCATTTAACTCTTCTCTGGCTGTCAAATTTGTACTTGGCTTGTCCTTTACCCTTGTAATCTTTGCCCTTGTGCCTTTTCGCTTTGTTGGACTGATCTTCCCATGTATGACTATTGGCTTTGTATGGATTTCCTGTTACCACCTTTTAAATCTTACCCACCTTCAATCCCAGTTCTCAGAGGATATTGTTTGCACTGCCAAACCCTGGGGTCAACCATGTCTGGTGAGGCGTTGCCTGTATCCAGGGAATGAGGGCTTAACTATAGGTGAAGCAGCGGTGGAGATTGGCCAATAGCCTCTAAACTGGGGTCTGCGTATGGGTGAGCCTGTCATTATAATAGTTTCTTTATATGGGGAATATCATGGATCAAATAGTAGCTAGTAATCAGATCTGGGTCTTTGGACTTTCCCAAACTGATCCAGCTCTGCAAACTATTACTGGTTTCTTCCTGATCGAGCTTCAACCCTCAATGCAAAGTTAAGGGTTTTTAGGAAGGGAAGGCGGTTCACTGAATAATATAGTGCTGAGTTTTGCCAGTGGGCTATAGATTCTTGGTGGAATGATCCAGCCCTCTGCACCCAGTTCCATCGGGTTAACCATTTAAAAGCTCTTGTTAATTTTCCTACACCTGAGAATCTAGATTCCTACATCCAATTGCCCATTAAAGTGGAGCAGCACTTGGAGAAACTAAGTAACCCTGTTTCTTCAGCATTTTGTCATTTTGTTTGCAAGGTCTCTGACTCTCTCACCACACACTGACATGCTGATGTAACTTGTGTCCACCCATCTCCCCCAGTCTGGAAAATGAGATGTCAAACCCTAAGCCTTTGTCTTTATTGTGGTAATCCAGGTCAATACACCAAGATGGCAAGATGCTGTGCCGCTTGGTCTGTGACTTCTGTTATTGGTGACTGACCCATTTATGACCATGAAACCTGTCTGACTTCACCCTTCTCTGAACCTTCTGTACTGAACCTTTAAGATCTTCTGTCTGTGAGCCAGGATATCTTCTAAAATTTGTAACTGACCCATGGCTTGACTTTTAAACCTGAGTACTTGAGTACTATTTGCCTTTGTGCCTTGTCGCATTGCTGAACTGATCTTCTCCTGTATGACTCCTGGCTATGTCGGGACTTCCCATTACCACATGTTAGAGCTCATTGCAAAAATAAAAAAAAAATAGTAACTGATAATATTTAAGTACATATTTTCATTATTCTTCTGTTATTACATGAGGATTCTAGACTCTTTTTCTAAACTTTTTTATTAGACTACAAAACTTGACATTTTTCAGATCAGATGGAAAGCTGATAATCATGTATACTCATGATCTTAAATTGGAATTTCCTGAGCCAACCTCTTGAAAGGGTTAAATGCTATATATATTCCATACTCTCCTTGAGGGCATACATGCAGATTAATCAGGAAACTTACATGGAAAGCCAATAACAGAAATTACAGTTTCTCAGTGGGAAGTTGGTTTATGGACAAAAGCACAAACCTTCAAATATCATGTAATTAAAAAACTCCAGGAAGCCTTCATCAAAAATTCCTTTTCATGGACTGTAAACAAAATGTATACATATTTTATAATTATCAGTGTAATAGTTATTCTAGGGCTCTACAAAAAGCAAATAAATATCCAATGTTTTTAGTTGTCTCTAACTAGATGCTTACTTTGTTGTGCTATTCACGTACAGTATATATATTTTGGTGCTTCTATAATATCTTTAATGTTCAAGTATACAAATGTTGTTTTTTGGTTTACTTAAAAAGTTAGTAAAATGATTCAAGGCATCTCTCACTGCAAGATATTCAAGGTTTAACAAAAATGTGTGGCATGTTCTATAATTTACTGTAAACTTAGATTATCCTACTTATCTTTGACATGGGCATTACTTTTCTAATGTTGTGACTTGACATCCTAATAAAGCATTTTATTCTTAGGTGTAATTTTGGTAAAATGTTGCAGTATTTTTGCAGCCCTTAAATTTATGAGGCAATTACATTCATTCATATATATATATATATATATATATATATATATAATTACACCACATTGTCTAATACATTTTTAACAACGAGTTCTGAGGATAAATGCACTACAAAAAGGGTAAATTTAGCAAACAAGGGGCAGAGGAAAAGTGTCCTCACAAAGAAGCGTAGAATGGTTTTGTCCACCATAGGACCACACCTCTTGACTAATAACAGGTCCTTAAAATCATCCAATGACTGATTGCCTTGTATTCAACCTACCGTACTAGCTTTTATCTGACTTTCCAATCCCAGATCGACACACATATACAAAAAGGAAACAAGCCGCATGATTTCAGCCATCTTGGAATACACAAGCTTTGGCCATTTTGTAAAATGCCAAATCATTTGAACACTTTTATCCATTTTTTTATAAAACATCAAACCAATAAAATATGAAAACGTGTCTGTAGCACTACAGAGTATGAAATACATTTTTAGATCACTGCAATACTCTCTGTTCTCTCATGTCAGAAAGGCTAAAGAAGGCCATCCCACTGAAACATACATGAACCGCAGGTCTGACCTTTCAGCCAACTAAAGAGTAGCCACTGGCTTTGGCAATGGCCTTTTCTTCTATATCTCTTGAAGCATTTATACAGCTACTGTAGTGTTTGTGAACAATACCATACTTTCAGATAGTACTGAAAAGCGAACACAAAACATTTTTTGTTATATTACACTTTGAATTTATATTTAGAAGACTTAAGGAACAGTGCACCTAGTACTTAAATTATTTGAAAATTCAAGTCAAATGCAGCAGATTTTAGAAACTGCTTGTGGTGAAAGCCTGCTGAAATAACTAGAAAGACTGGCAACTTCAGTTTTGTACCTAGTTCTATTACTTTTTCTTATGTAATGCATTTAGGATCTCACAATCATCTGATTGTGTAACAACAATTAAAGAAATTGTTACTTTATAGCCTTACCCTAATTCTACAAAAATGCAAAAAGTATATATAAAAGGCTGTGAGTCCTGTGCACTGCCAGGAAATAATTGCTGGCACCCCACTAGACAATGAAACACAGAAGACAAATGGTTAAAGTGGGTCTGGCACAAAAAGACAGGCAAAAACTCCAAATGCCAGAAAAGGACAAAATATTTATTACACATATTGCACTGGCCACTGGCATTATGTTAAAGAAGTCTTAAACCCCAGTTTACTAGTTGAAATACAATGTTTTTAGTGTGCTACAAATACAGCCCCCCCCCCCCCCCCCCATGCACCCATGCAAACCACGCACACAACATCCTTGATAAGGAATGTTATGTTTTGCTGAGTTCTGCCTAAGAGTGACAAGGAGCCTGAGTGAGCGAAACAATAATATGCATGCAGAAGCTCTCCTTCATTTTGGGGCTTAACATGCGGGCTGTTGCGAGACAGCAGGGTGGGAGCTGAGACCTCTGGGCTGTGCTGATGGAAGCCTGGGTCCGGTGGCAATCCTGGTACCCCAGCTCCACTGCCTCCCATTACCTCAGTCAATGCTGCGGATCTGAATCCATTGCAGCCACCGGTGCTCTGGGAGTCTGGATAGGACACGTCCGCTGTGTCCAGCATGTGTGATGAGCGGGAGGTCGTGGTCAGACTGTCAGTCTGCCAATGCGCATTTCGCTCCGCCCACTGGAGCTTCAACAGGGTGATGGGCAGCCATTCCTCTGTTACTCTTACACGTCCCTCCTCTGTTAGGGAGCCAATCGCATCCTCACTTTCATTTTGTATAGAACTAAATGTCTCATCATACTGGGAGGCTAGACTGAGTGGACCACAGGTCCCAGCAACAACTTGTTGCCTTCAAGCGGGGATAAATTTAATGAAGAGAACTAGGTGCATCCAGGGGACCATAAAAACAGTTATTGCACTTCAATTTTTGTGTTAGCTGCATTTCACAATGGTATTTCAACATAATAAGAAAGGACATATTATGGGGCATGTCCCAAATATATGTTCCTTTCAGAACCTCACAATTCAGCTCACCATACTCCAGCTCAACATACTCACCAATCAACACATCTACTGCCTATACAGGGAAACCCCCCATATACTATACTCATAGCCAATACCTCAAAAACATGATTTTAAATATTGCTATTATTTGGACCCATCTCGAATCTTATGGCCTTCTACCCAAGGCAGGAACAGGGATTGAAAAAAGGGGGGAGGAACAAGGAAAGAAGAAAAGGCAAGGGGGAAAAGGGGGGGGGGAAGAAAGAAAGGGAGGAGGGAGAGGTGGAAGAGAGGGGGCAAAATAAAAAAATAAAAAATAAAAAAGCACTCCTAGGAAAGCTAAAATACTAATCTGAATTATCCAGGAAAAGCAACAACACATTACAGCGGGTTGACACCAGAGGATACCAAAGCCTAAAAAGTGCAACTCAAAGTTACGCTCACCGTCAAGAGGCACAAAATTCCCAACCATCACAGAAATGAGACCCACATTGGTATTAAGTCCCATAGGTGCCATGGTCCCTAATTCAAAGATAAAATAAGATCCTGCTGTAGACATCTCTGTTCCCAAAAAATATACTGGCTATTCATTGATAACATGAAAATTCTTCATGGTGTAAGTCCTGTGGGATTGCTCTAATGCCTGTCCCTAAAAATCCACAACTGGGCTGTTTTCATTGTTGTTGCAGATGTCTCCACATCTCCACTTGCAACTCCTGCTTTGTCTTTCCAACGTCATTTTTGCCGCATGGACAGGTGAGCATGTACACAACAAAAGTAGATGCACAATTAATAAATCCTTTAATAACTCTCACCCTGAGATACTCCAACACCTTGGCGTCTAGTTTGGTTAATGCATGGTTTGCATGGGTGCATAGGGGGGCCCTCGTATTTTTAGCATACACAACATTGTGTTTTAACTCTTGTATTGGGATCTGGGGTTTTATACTTATTTATTATAGTGCCAGTGGTCAGTGTGTAATAAATATTTTGTCTTTTCTGGCATTTGGAGTATTCACCTGTCTTTTTGTGCCAGACCCACCATTTGTCTACTGTATGCCCAAGGATACAAAGCAACTTTTCCATTAAATTCCTGACTTATAATTTCTTCCATCTAAAACAGTTACTAGAACTCTACCAGTAAAAATGGGGCTTTGTATATTTTTTGCCTTTTTTCAATCAGGAAAAAAGCAGAAAACATACATGACTTAAATATAAACATTTTTGTTCTTTCTGTGTTTCACCTGCAGCAGTTGGACAAATAATATTGGTATGATTTGTTCCAAACATTTTGATTAAAAGATCACCTGAAACCTAAAAATCATTTTTTTCTATTGGAAGAAAATTCAGGTTGGGTACAGTATTTTGGCTTCTGGAAAGCAAAGAAAGAAGGAAAAGGCCTTCCTCCATATTGTATAGGAAGGATAACTAATTGCATAGGAAGCCCAACAAATGTTTGGTGAACATTGAGCTAATTAAGAATAAGTAGCCATATAATATATTTACAGATGAAGCAGACTTAAAGGACAAGTATCGTTTGCCAACTGGGCTGGGGTGTGTATATTTTCATTAATGACACTTCTCTGCCTCTTAGTTGATCCATTACTTCAAGTGCATAGGAAAGTTGCATTAGGTTTTGGGACAGTTGGCCATTAAGTTTCTGGTACATATGTATCTAAATTTAACAAGCTTCCCCCTGCACTAGAAGTAACATATTTATCAGCTGAGTGGTGGAAAAGTATCATTGATAAAAATACAGACAGCCTGTCACCAGAGCAGTTGGCAAAGTATAATTTTCCTTTACTAATCCCTCTGCTGGCACATTGTTGCGAGACGACTAATGTAGGCATTCTCGTGCTGGTAGCATGTCATTTCCTGCACAGTGAAAATAACATGTCATTCAATTCTTTCATCATCAGAGGATACATGACTCAGTGTCCAGTAGGCCTCCTTGTAAGCCACATTGCACAGTCAAGGTAGCCTGCCCAAAGTTTTATTACACATTTTAGGCAGATATGCAACCGAAATGGAAAGCCAGGATGCGACCAATATGTGTCCCACTGTAAGGCATGGGTAGATTTCACAGGCTTTTTTTAGACAGCCTGTAGCTTTGACCTCACATTTGTGCCTTCAGTGGCAGTTACAACCCTGAAAGAATGTTGCCTTCATCTAAAATGCTTCATATGCAGACATGCTCCTGCATTGAACAAACAAGAAATTTGGTTGTCTTGGATTCAATACCCACAATTCCATTATTTTGCATGCAGGTTTCAAAATGTTGTCTTTTCTATGGCATACTTTAGTGTAAGTTTCCAATCTTAATGAATATTCACGCCCTGACCCCACATTTATTCTCGTAATATGCAGACATACATGCCTCATTGAATAAACAAAGAATTATGTTGCCCTGAACAAACTTTTTTTTTTTTTACACAAGGCATTCACCTTGACCCCACATGTATTTTTACACAGGGAATTATGTTACCTTGACCCTCTAAATAAATAGTTTAGATGCAGACATGCAGCTGAAATGCATACATGTATGTTCATTAAACACACAAGAATCATGTTGACCTCTTTTTTTCCCCAGAGATTTCTGTCTCATTGACCATCATACTCCAGATCCTGAAATTTTGCAGACGGGTTTCAAGATGTGGCCCTTTCTAAGGCATGGGCCAACTCAACAGGCTTACTTTTGTGGAAGTTATCATCCTTTAATATGTCTTCTATCTTCCTTTACTTTAAAATTAAATGTCTTTGCAAATGAGGACTCATTTCGGATAAGCTCACGCTGTAGTGGCAAAATTAGGCAGAAATTTGCCATTACAGGTACCCTTGAGTTAAATTTGCCACCTGGCCAGTATTTCTGCCTGCTGCATATAGGAAAGCATGCTCGCAATGACAGCACTATTACCAGTAAAAAAAAAAAAAAAAAAAACTGTCACCGCCAGTCCAGTGGCCAGTAAAGTAAAACAAAAATACCAGCCAGGTGTAAACCCAACCTCCAGTCAAACACGACTGAAGGTTCTTTGGACTAGGCAGCAGGAGCATCAAAAGACGAGGTGTCCTGCTTTGCATGTTGGTAGTCGGTAGCCACCTGCTTTCTCATTACTATACATTCCATGTGGCCACTGGTAGCCAGTGAGTTTTGGGGGAAGGGCTTGTACAGTGCTGTGTCTTTTCCCACTGACAGTCATGATGGGGCGCATACATAGATGTCGGGGCGGAGGTTCAGATTCAGATATGCAGAGAGAGACATCCTCCATTTGCATCAGGGTCCCTCATTTTTTGTAGGAGGGGCAGACTTAGATCTGGAAAAAACTATTAACATTTTACAATTTAGTAAATACACGCTTCAATTTCTGTATGCCATTTACACATAAAGTATGTAAATAAATGATCAATTTGCCTGATTATACCGCTGAGCCTTTTTGCTCATAAGCACCTGTTATGTTTAAATCTGTGCACATTTAAAGTACATATTCACTTTGTTAATAAAATATTCAATTTATTCCCCACAGAACCATAAAACAGATTTCACTCTTCGCATATCATAATGCTGTAAATGCACACATACATTCCACATTTACTTCAGCTAGGATGTCTGCCTTTGGCACCTTCTTGCAAGCCCGGCTGGGCTGTCTTGTGCATTTATATTGACATTAATGCTGAATTTAATAAACATCACTAAGCTGTACCTGAAGTCTCCCAATGCACTCTTTTATTACATCTTATGATAGCGGCAATATTACATCTAGGTGTCAGAGTGAATCTGCATTTACTACAACACGAACAGTTTGGCAAAGGTTATTCAAAACTAATGTATGTTTTCACCATAAGAAGCAGATTATCAGTCTTAGGAAAATAAAACTCTTGGTTCCCAAAGCCATCAGCGTGTGACTTTTTCTGCTGCTATAGAAACTGTCTCTGTAAAGTGACAGATGCAGTTTTGTTTGTGCATATGGTTGGGACACAAATAGAATTAGATGAGGATTTTAGAAGAATAACAAAGGGACAGTAAATTGTATAACTGTACTTCCTTTTCATCTAGAAGAGCTTTGGTAATAAAGGCCTATAAGCCTAAATAATGATACCTAAGGAAGAGAACAAACCCAAAGTGTTATAAGAGAGCTGTTAAAACACATTATAGAAAAATAGAGCTTATATAATAAATGAATGCATATTGATTCAGTCAAATGTCAAGCATCCTTTGTATTTGACTTTCTGCCGAAGGTACTAGAGATGAGCGAACTTTCGGAAAATTAGATTCGGCCGATTCGCCGAATTTTCCGGAAAAATTTGTTTCGGACTGAATGTATTCGCGACGAATTGCTATTAAATTGTACAAGAAAAGAACTGTAAGGGCACCACCAAAGTCATATACAAGACCTATATAAGTGAGTGGGTGCTCCCATAAACCCCAGACAACAACCTAATCAACCAAAATGTATAGGGGATTTATACATGGGCACTCTCACTACAAAAAATAAGATATAATCATATGAAAGTTTATTGGAAGTGCTATATACACAATTAAAAAACATGTACAACACAAGAATACAAGACAAATTTAAAAGGGAAGTAGATGGGTACCCGGGCTCTGCTTAATATTCAATCAAGAGATATACAAAAACGTATAAATTACAATAAAGAAAAAAATATATATGTTTTATATGTATATAAATACGTATATACGTATTATGTATATAAAAGACCCCGATCAGAAGCCGTGGGTGCATGGCGGAGCGCGCGGGGCAGCCTGAGGTCCCGGGATTTGTTCTGCTGTTGGTGGTATTTATTTTTATTATGCTTGATTGACTCCTGATAGAAGCATGGATATTGTGCCCTCCTTGCTCCCTCTGCTCAGCCACAGCAAATGATCTTGTTTAAGCTATTGGTGATTTCCTGAGCATCCATTTATACTGTTGATGGCTGGCTCTATCTATAGGGGGAGCTGTTCTATTATTTAAGTTTATAACACAGGGAGTTTTATTATTTAGTTATTGTAGTCCTCACATAGGCTTTTTGTCCTTTATAGAAGGAAAACACTTTTGTGCTGCACTTTGCACTTTATCACTTGGACACTTTAGTATCTAGTTTTGTGATTATAAATGAAATAGATTTTTTAATAATTTTTGTCTTTTGTACATTAGTCACTTTATATATATCGTTTTTTTGTATGTATCAAATTAACCTTTTTAATATATTGCACTAACTCCTTGTTATGTATTAATTTGACACCAGGGGGCAACATATTTCCAGGCATAGTTTGCACGTATTTATATACATATAAAACATATATATTTTTTCTTTATTGTAATTCGATACGTTTTTGTATATCTCTTGATTGAATATTAAGCAGAGCCCGGGTACCCATCTATTTCCCTTTTAGATTTGTCTTGTATTCTTGTGTTGTACATGATTTTTAATTGTGTATATAGCACTTCCAATAAACTTTCATATGATTATATCTTATTTTTTGTAGTGAGAGTGCCCATGTATAAATCCCCTATACATTTTGGTTGAATCGCTATTAAAAATGGCTATTTCTGGGCTGCTGAGAGCCTCCATAGGGTTGCAGAACGTTTTGCTTGGCTGTAACATGCATAGGATGCATGCTGGGTTAGTGAAATAATATTGTAAAGAAGTATGACATGCAGATCAGAGGCGTCGCTATTAGATTCGCTGTCGCAGAGCAGCACAATTAGAGAGCCTTGAGGTGCCAGCAGCATTAGGAGCCCATATATTGCATGAAAAACACACCCTGGAGTTGGCAGCAGCATAGGGAGCCCATATATTGCCAGAAAAATACACCCTGAATTTGGCAGCAGCATAGGGAGCTCATATATTGACTGAAAACCAAATTGGAGTTGGCAGCAGCAGCTTTAGGAGCCCATATATTGCCTGAAAGACACACTCTGGACTTGGCAGCAGCATAGGGAGCCCATATATTGCCTGAAAGAGACACTGGAGTTGGCAGCAGCATTAGGAGCCCATATATTGCCTGAATAACACACCCTGGAGTTGGCAGCAGCATATGGAGCTCATATATTGCCTGAAAAACACACCCATGAGTTGGCAGCAGCATTAGGAGCCCATATATTGCCTAAAATACACACTCTGGACTTAGCAGCAGCATAGGGAGCACATATATTGCCTTAAAGACACACCCCGGATTTGGCAGCAGCATTAGGAGCTCATATATTGCCTGAAAAGCACACCCTAGAGTTGTCAGCAGCATAGGGAGCCCATATATTGCCTGAAAAACACACCCTGGAGTTGGCAGCATTATAAGGAACCCATATATTGCCTAAAAGACACACCCTGGATTTGGCAGCAGCATTAGGAGCCCATATATTGCCTGAAAGACACACAGTGGAGTTGGCAGCAGCATAGGGAGCCCATATATTGCCTGAAGTTGGCAGCAGTATTAGGAGCTCATATATTGCCTGAAAAACACATTGGAGTTGGCAGCAGCATAGGGAGCCCATATATTGCCTGAAAGAGACACTGGAGTTGGCAGCAGCATTAGGAGCCCATATATTGCCTGAAAAAAACCACCCTGGAGTTGGCAGCAGCATAAGGAGCCCATATATTGCCTGAAAAACACACCCTGGAGTTGGCAGCAGCATAGGGAGCCCATATATTGCCTGACAAACACACCCTGGAGTTGGCAGCAACATAAGGAGCCCATAGATTGCCTGAAAGACACGTTGGATTTGGCAGCAGCATTAGGAGCTCATATATTGCCTGAAAGACACACAGTGGAGTTGGCAGCAGCATAGGGAGCCCATATATTGCCTGAAAAACACATTGGAGTTGGCAGCAGCATTAGGAGCTCATATATTGCCTGAAAAACACATTGGAGTTGGCAGCAGTATTAGGAGCTCATATATTGCCTGAAAAACACACCCTGGAGTTAGCAGCAGCAGCAGCAGCATTAGGAGCCCATATATTGCCTTAAAGACACACCCAGGAGTTGGCAGCAGCAGAAGGAGCTCATATATTGCCTGAAAGACACACCCAGGAGTTGGCAGCAGCAGCAGCATTAGAAGCCCATATATGGCCTAAAAGAAACACCCAGGAGTTGGCAGCAGCATTAGGAGCCCATATATTGCCTGAAAGACACACCCTGGAGTTGGCAGCAGCAGAAGGAGCTACCATGCATCAGCTACTCACATGCATCAGCTATTGGTGGGTGGAAATCCTGGCTGATCCATGCCTGATTCATCTTCACAAAGGTGAGTTTCTCCACATTTTCGTGGACAGATGAGTTCTCCTTGGCGTTACTATGGCCCCCGCAGCACTAAAGGCCCGCTCAGATGACACACTACTGGCCGGGCAGGACAGCTTTCCCAGGGCAAACTCTGCCAGTTGCGGCCACAAGTCAAGTTTGGCTGCCCAGAAGTCCAGCGGATCCTCAAGGTGCGTTGGCATGGTCATTTCAAGGTATGACACGACCTACTGGTTTAAGCCCTGCTCCAGGTCTTCCTGCTGCTCATGAGTAGCCTCACTATGCGGGTGCAGAAAGCTACTCATTAGCGACTGAAAACTGACTGCCACCCCCCCAGCAGCCATGGCAGTGGAAGGTGAGCGCAGAGGTCCCCCCGAGTCAGACCTGCGAGAGTATGGACCATGGCGCAGATAGGCATCGGCCAACTGACTACGTAGAATGTCTTTGTAGTAGGTCAGTTTGTCCTTCCTCTCAGTGGGTGTAAAAAATGCCCCCATTTTGTGCCGGTAGTGAGGGTCCAATAAGGTGGAGAGCCAGAAGTCATCCCGCAGAAAAATGGAGACAATTCTGCGGTCACTACGCAAGCACATGTGCATGCATCGTGGCATTTGTGCAAGTGACTCGGAGGGACAACCTGTCTCCACCTCCACTGCATACTGCTACGGTGTGTCTGGGTCCTCTGTCTCGCCTTCCTCACAACTCTCTAGCTCCACTAGCTGCTCCTGCTCCTCCTCTCCTGTCAGATGACTAGATAAACCGCCTATTTCGCCAAAACTAAACTGTGCTTAACTGTGCTCCTCTTCCTCCTCCTCCTCCTCAGCTCCCACGGGGTTTATGTGGCCGTGAAATGTATGCGCCATGTCTCCAGTGCCCTGACCAGCCATGGTTTCCAACATGTGTTGTATTACATGAAGCAGCGGAATCACGTCGTTCATGCCGTAATCCTGGCGACTGACAAATAAAGTGGCTACCTCAAAGGGCATGAGCAAACGGCAGGTGTCACGTATGAGCTGCCACTGGTTCACATTAAAGTTACAAAGGGGAATCCCCCTGTCTCCTTGGATCATCAAGAAATCATTGATGGCTTTTCTCTGTTTGTATAGTCGATCTAACATATGTAGGGTGGAATTCCAATGGGTGGAAACATCGCAAATCAGACTATGTTGGGGGATACCGTTCTGACTCTGTAGCTCAAGAAGGGTGTGCTTGGCAGTGTAGGAGTGGCTGAAGTGCATACAAAGTTTCCTTCCCATTGTTAGGATGTGTTGCAGATGGGGGAAAACTTCAGAAAACGCTTGACAACTAGGTTGAACACGTGTGCCATTCAGGGCGCATGGCTCAGGCTTCCTTGTCGCAGCACAGGCAAGATGTTACTCTCATTGTCAGTCACCATGGTTCCCATTTCCAATTTTCGCGGAGTAAGCCATGTTTTGATTTCTTGATGAATGAATTTCAGGAGCTCCTCCCCTGTGTGACCAAGGAAAACCATGTGAAGCACAGCGTGACACCGCCGTGCCCTGCACACATGGTAGGCTGAAGGGGCATTGAGAATTGACCGTACAGTGGAGGCTGAGGAGACGGAGTCGAACACTGTGACAGGCAAAATGGCCTGGGAGCGTGGAGGCCGAAGCGGTGTGACCTGTCCAAGTTGCAGTGCAGGAACCACAATCACCCAGTGGGCCGTAATGGACATGTATTGTCCCTGACCGTAGTTACAGCTCCAGATGTCGGCGCTGCCTTTCACTTTGGTGCACACCGACAGGCTCAAGGACTGGCCCACCTTCTGCTCAACAAATTTGTGCAGGGCTGGTACTGCCTTCTTTGCAAAGAAATGACGGCTTGGGACTCTCCACCTCGGCTCGGCACAAGCCATCAGCTCTCTGAAAGGTGCAGAGTCCACCACCGTAAAAGTGAGGGACTGCAGCACCAGCAACTTGGACAGGAGCACATTTAGCTTCTGTGCCGTAGGATGAGTGGGCGCATACTATTGTCTCTTGGACATGACTTCGCTGATGGATTGCTGGCGGGATGCATGACTTTTAGTAGGAGGAGCAGGAGCATCTGGAGTGGCAGAGGATGGGTATGACACACAGCTACCTTTGGCTGATGTGCTGGAGCCTTGGTTGGGTGAAATTGGAAGTGGCGTGGCACTGGCTGACGCAGCAAGCTTGCCCTCCACTTCGGAGCCTCTGTTCTCCCAGGCCGCTTTATGGTGACACTGCATGTGTTGCCGCAGGGCTGTGGTACCAACATTAGGGCCCTGGCCACGCTTCACCTTCTGTCTACACATCTTGCATATGGCCAGGTTACCCTCCAGCGGATGCTTGATGAAAAAGTGCCACACCGCCGAGTAGCTAATTTTCCCTCCAACAGTCCGCACTAATTCACTGCTACTGCTGCCAACTCCAGGATCCCCTGCTCCACTACTTCCCGGGAAGGCAGCCTGCCACGCAGCAGGTGGTCTACCCTGCCCCTGGCTACGTGTGGCTCTAGACATCCCAATTCTGCCACCATGCTGACTGCCAACTCTACTTATAGTTAATACATAATGGTCCAGCACACCACTTATTAAACCTTCATATATATTGTTATGTAAAAGAGGTGCTGTCCACCAAAATGTGCCCTTCTCATGTAGAACTCAAACAATAGGTTTAAGGTGCGCACTCAATAAATGAAAAATTCAATTGTACTCCAGCAGTATCAAAAATACATCGTTTATTATACATATACAAAATCACAAATGGATACACATGTACCTATAACAATTAGGGATGAGCGAATCGATCCGGACGAACCCGGATTCGATCCGAATTTCAGGAAAAATTCGATTCGGATCGAATCCGAATTTCCCCGCGATTCGATCACTCGAAGTTTTCCTTTAACATCCATTCATTTACATTTACAGGCATTCTAAGATGGCGGACGGGACATGTCTGGACATCTATCCCGCGCCAGTGCAAGCTGGGGCAGTCACATGCAGCCTATCAGCAGCCAGCAAGCCCGGTGACGTCACACAGCGGTATTTAACGGCGGCCATCTTGCTTTTCCTCATTTCTCTATTGCATTCGTGACAGACAGAACGCTGTGTAGCTGAGGCAGTTAGACAGACAGGCAGGGACAGACAGGGACAGGCTGGAGACAGGCAGGAGACAGGCAGGAGACAGACAGGAGACAGACAGGAGACAGACAGAAAGCCAGGGAAAGGTAGGAAAAACGGAGCTGGCTGACAGGGAGATTTTTTTTTTTTCATCCAGCCTTTGTTAGCGTTTTCAGGCTGCTTATAGTAACTAACTGTGCATATATACTGAACTGATCTTAAGTCTGCTGTGAGGCATCCCATTCTGTGACTAAAGCAGCCTCTGTTTAAGACCATATAAGCATTTGCTCTTATCATATTTGAAATTAGCCTGATAAAGACACTTTTGCTGGGCAAAGCACTACTGGACCCTGCCAGGTCCATTCCTGCCCAGGGCATCCCATTCTGTGACTACAGCAGCCTCTGTTTAAGACCATATAAGCATTTGCTCTTATCATATTTGAAATTAGCCTGATAAAGACACTTTTGCTGGGCAAAGCACTACTGTACCCTGCCAGGTCCATTCCTGCCCAGGGCATCCCATTCTGTGACTAAAGCAGCCTCTGTTTAAGACCATATAAGCATTTGCTCTTATCATATTTGAAATTAGGCCTGATAAAGACACTTTTGCTGGGCAAAGCACTACTGTACCCTGCCAGGTCCATTCCTGCCCAGGGCATCCCATTCTGTGACTAAAGCAGCCTCTGTTTAAGACCATATAAGCATTTGCTCTTATCATATTTGAAATTAGGCCCGATAAAGACACTTTTGCTGGGCAAAGCACTACTGTACCCTGCCAGGTCCATTCCTGCCCAGGGCATCCCATTCTGTGACTAAAGCAGCCTCTGTTTAAGACCATATAAGCATTTGCTCTTATCATATTTGAAATTAGCCTGATAAAGACACTTTTGCTGGGCAAAGCACTACTGGACCCTGCCAGGTCCATTCCTGCCCAGGGCATCCCATTCTGTGACTACAGCAGCCTCTGTTTAAGACCATATAAGCATTTGCTCTTATCATATTTGAAATTAGGCCTGATAAAGACACTTTTGCTGGGCAAAGCACTACTGTACCCTGCCAGGTCCATTCCTGCCCAGGGCATCCCATTCTGTGACTAAAGCAGCCTCTGTTTAAGACCATATAAGCATTTGCTCTTATCATATTTGAAATTAGGCCTGATAAAGACACTTTTGCTGGGCAAAGCACTACTGTACCCTGCCAGGTCCATTCCTGCCCAGGGCATCCCATTCTGTGACTAAAGCAGCCTCTGTTTAAGACCATATAAGCATTTGCTCTTATCATATTTGAAATTAGGCCTGATAAAGACACTTTTGCTGGGCAAAGCACTACTGGACCCTGCCAGGTCGATTCCTGTTGGGGCATCCCATTCTGTGACTAAAGCAGCCTCTGTTTAAGACCATATAAGCATTTGCTCTTATCATATTTGAAATTAGGCCTGATAAAGACACTTTTGCTGGGCAAAGCACTACTGTACCCTGCCAGGTCCATTCCTGCCCAGGGCATCCCATTCTGTGACTAAAGCAGCCTCTGTTTAAGACCATATAAGCATTTGCTCTTATCATATTTGAAATTAGGCCTGATAAAGACACTTTTGCTGGGCAAAGCACTACTGTACCCTGCCAGGTCCATTCCTGCCCAGGGCATCCCATTCTGTGACTAAAGCAGCCTCTGTTTAAGACCATATAAGCATTTGCTCTTATCATATTTGAAATTAGGCCTGATAAAGACACTTTTGCTGGGCAAAGCACTACTGGACCCTGCCAGGTCCATTCCTGCCCAGGGCATCCCATTCTGTGACTAAAGCAGCCTCTGTTTAAGACCATATAAGCATTTGCTCTTATCATATTTGAAATTAGCCTGATAAAGACACTTTTGCTGGGCAAAGCACTACTGGACCCTGCCAGGTCCATTCCTGCCCAGGGCATCCCATTCTGTGACTACAGCAGCCTCTGTTTAAGACCATATAAGCATTTGCTCTTATCATATTTGAAATTAGGCCTGATAAAGACACTTTTGCTGGGCAAAGCACTACTGTACCCTGCCAGGTCCATTCCTGCCCAGGGCATCCCATTCTGTGACTAAAGCAGCCTCTGTTTAAGACCATATAAGCATTTGCTCTTATCATATTTGAAATTAGGCCTGATAAAGACACTTTTGCTGGGCAAAGCACTACTGTACCCTGCCAGGTCCATTCCTGCCCAGGGCATCCCATTCTGTGACTAAAGCAGCCTCTGTTTAAGACCATATAAGCATTTGCTCTTATCATATTTGAAATTAGGCCTGATAAAGACACTTTTGCTGGGCAAAGCACTACTGGACCCTGCCAGGTCGATTCCTGTTGGGGCATCCCATTCTGTGACTAAAGCAGCCTCTGTTTAAGACCATATAAGCATTTGCTCTTATCATATTTGAAATTAGCCTGATAAAGACACTTTTGCTGGGCAAAGCACTACTGGACCCTGCCAGGTCCATTCCTGCCCAGGGCATCCCATTCTGTGACTACAGCAGCCTCTGTTTAAGACCATATAAGCATTTGCTCTTATCATATTTGAAATTAGGCCTGATAAAGACACTTTTGCTGGGCAAAGCACTACTGTACCCTGCCAGGTCCATTCCTGCCCAGGGCATCCCATTCTGTGACTAAAGCAGCCTCTGTTTAAGACCATATAAGCATTTGCTCTTATCATATTTGAAATTAGGCCTGATAAAGACACTTTTGCTGGGCAAAGCACTACTGGACCCTGCCAGGTCGATTCCTGTTGGGGCATCCCATTCTGTGACTAAAGCAGCCTCTGTTTAAGACCATATAAGCATTTGCTCTTATCATATTTGAAATTAGCCTGATAAAGACACTTTTGCTGGGCAAAGCACTACTGTACCCTGCCAGGTCCATTCCTGCCCAGGGCATCCCATTCTGTGACTACAGCAGCCTCTGTTTAAGACCATATAAGCATTTGCTCTTATCATATTTGAAATTAGGCCTGATAAAGACACTTTTGCTGGGCAAAGCACTACTGGACCCTGCCAGGTCGATTCCTGTTGGGGCATCCCATTCTGTGACTAAAGCAGCCTCTGTTTAAGACCATATAAGCATTTGCTCTTATCATATTTGAAATTAGCCTGATAAAGACACTTTTGCTGGGCATAGCACAACTTGTCCCTGCCAGGTGTACTTACTGCTGGTTTTTAGGGCATCCCATTCTGTGACTACACCAGCCTCTATTTAAGAACCTAACCATTTGCACCTATTCTAATTGAAATTAGGCATGATAAAGACACTTTTGCTGTGCATAGTCTTACTGCTGCCTGCCAGGTGCTCTCTGGTTTTTGGGGCATCCCATTCTGTAACATACCATTAGCCTCTGCATTTACTGTAAGCTGCACAGTTATTTAAAGAAATTTGGCCTGTATGAGCCTGCTAACACACTGCTGCTGTGTGCATATATACTGATCTCAAGTCTGCTTGGGGCATCCCATTCTGTAACATACCATTAGCCTCTGCATTAACTGTAAGCTGCACAGTTATTTAAAGAAATTTGGCCTGTATGAGCCTGCTAACACACTGCTGCTGTGTGCATATATACTGATCTCAAGTCTGCTTGGGGCATCCCATTCTGTAACATACCATTAGCCTCTGCATTAACTGTAAGCTGCACAGTTATTTAAAGAAATTTGGCCTGTATGAGCCTGCTAACACACTGCTGCTGTGTGCATATATACTGATCTCAAGTCTGCTTGGGGCATCCCATTCTGTAACATACCATTAGCCTCTGCATTAACTGTAAGCTGCACAGTTATTTAAAGAAATTTGGCCTGTATGAGCCTGCTAACACACTGCTGCTGTGTGCATATATACTGATCTCAAGTCTGCTTTGGGGCATCCCATTCTGTAACATACCATTAGCCTCTGCATTTACTGTAAGCTGCACATTTATTTAAAGAAATTTGGCCTGTATGAGCCTGCTAACACACTGCTGCTGTGTGCATATATACTGATCTCAAGTCTGCTTGGGGCATCCCATTCTGTAACATACCATTAGCCTCTGCATTAACTGTAAGCTGCACAGTTATTTAAAGAAATTTGGCCTGTATGAGCCTGCTAACACACTGCTGCTGTGTGCATATATACTGATCTCAAGTCTGCTTTGGGGCATCCCATTCTGTAACATACCATTAGCCTCTGCATTTACTGTAAGCTGCACATTTATTTAAAGAAATTTGGCCTGTATGAGCCTGCTAACACACTGCTGCTGTGTGCATATATACTGATCTCAAGTCTGCTTTGGGGCATCCCATTCTGTAACATACCATTAGCCTCTGCATTTACTGTAAGCTGCACATTTATTTAAAGAAATTTGGCCTGTATGAGCCTGCTAACACACTGCTGCTGTGTGCATATATACTGATCTCAAGTCAGCTTTGGGGCATCCCATTCTGTAACATACCATTAGCCTCTGCATTTACTGTAAGCTGCACATTTATTTAAAGAAATTTGGCCTGTATGAGCCTGCTAACACACTGCTGCTGTGTGCATATATACTGATCTCAAGTCAGCTTGGGGCATCCCATTCTGTAACATACCATTAGCCTCTGCATTAACTGTAAGCTGCACAGTTATTTAAAGAAATTTGGCCTGTATGAGCCTGCTAACACACTGCTGCTGTGTGCATATATACTGATCTCAAGTCAGCTTTGGGGCATCCCATTCTGTAACATACCATTAGCCTCTGCATTTACTGTAAGCTGCACATTTATTTAAAGAAATTTGGCCTGTATGAGCCTGCTAACACACTGCTGCTGTGTGCATATATACTGATCTCAAGTCTGCTTGGGGCATCCCATTCTGTAACATACCATTAGCCTCTGCATTAACTGTAAGCTGCACAGTTATTTAAAGAAATTTGGCCTGTATGAGCCTGCTAACACACTGCTGCTGTGTGCATATATACTGATCTCAAGTCTGCTTTGGGGCATCCCATTCTGTAACATACCATTAGCCTCTGCATTTACTGTAAGCTGCACATTTATTTAAAGAAATTTGGCCTGTATGAGCCTGCTAACACACTGCTGCTGTGTGCATATATACTGATCTCAAGTCTGCTTTGGGGCATCCCATTCTGTAACATACCATTAGCCTCTGCATTTACTGTAAGCTGCACATTTATTTAAAGAAAGTTGGCCTGTATGAGCCTGCTAACACACTGCTGCTGTGTGCATATATACTGATCTCAAGTCTGCTTGGGGCATCCCATTCTGTAACATACCATTAGCCTCTGCATTAACTGTAAGCTGCACAGTTATTTAAAGAAATTTGGCCTGTATGAGCCTGCTAACACACTGCTGCTGTGTGCATATATACTGATCTCAAGTCTGCTTTGGGGCATCCCATTCTGTAACATACCATTAGCCTCTGCATTTACTGTAAGCTGCACATTTATTTAAAGAAATTTGGCCTGTATGAGCCTGCTAACACACTGCTGCTGTGTGCATATATACTGATCTCAAGTCTGCTTTGGGGCATCCCATTCTGTAACATACCATTAGCCTCTGCATTTACTGTAAGCTGCACATTTATTTAAAGAAATTTGGCCTGTATGAGCCTGCTAACACACTGCTGCTGTGTGCATATATACTGATCTCAAGTCAGCTTTGGGGCATCCCATTCTGTAACATACCATTAGCCTCTGCATTTACTGTAAGCTGCACATTTATTTAAAGAAATTTGGCCTGTATGAGCCTGCTAACACACTGCTGCTGTGTGCATATATACTGATCTCAAGTCTGCTTTGGGGCATCCCATTCTGTAACATACCATTAGCCTCTGCATTTACTGTAAGCTGCACAGTTATTTAAAGAAATTTGGCCTGTATGAGCCTGCTAACACACTGCTGCTGTGTGCATATATACTGATCTCAAGTCAGCTTTGGGGCATCCCATTCTGTAACATACCATTAGCCTCTGCATTTACTGTAAGCTGCACATTTATTTAAAGAAATTTGGCCTGTATGAGCCTGCTAACACACTGCTGCTGTGTGCATATATACTGATCTCAAGTCTGCTTGGGGCATCCCATTCTGTAACATACCATTAGCCTCTGCATTAACTGTAAGCTGCACAGTTATTTAAAGAAATTTGGCCTGTATGAGCCTGCTAACACACTGCTGCTGTGTGCATATATACTGATCTCAAGTCTGCTTGGGGCATCCCATTCTGTAACATACCATTAGCCTCTGCATTAACTGTAAGCTGCACAGTTATTTAAAGAAATTTGGCCTGTATGAGCCTGCTAACACACTGCTGCTGTGTGCATATATACTGATCTCAAGTCTGCTTGGGGCATCCCATTCTGTAACATAACATAACCTACCTACCATACTAAGCAGCTCTCTTATTTAAACTAAGCAGGCCTCTTGGAGGCTGAGTGTCCACTTTTGGGTGTGCATTTATATTCGGTTTCATATACAGTGGGGTATCCCAATTTGTAAGATAACCTACCCCAACCATGTAAACTAAATAGGCCTGTTGCAGCCTGAGTTTCTCTGCTTGCGTATGGCCTGCATTACAATCTGTCTCTTTCAATGACACTGCTGCCTGGGGTATCCCAATTTGTAAGATAACCTACCCCAACCATGTAAACTAAAGGTTACGTCCTTCCAGAAGGAAAACTTATGCCGAACACTATTTTTGTTAGGGGCATTGACCTTTGGATTGATCGGCATGAAATTAATTTTTTTTTTTCAAAGTATGGCGCTGTGAAGAAGGTCAAAATGATGTCTCATACTTGGATTATTGTTACTTTTTGTTCAGCTTGAAATATAACAGGCCACACGGGCATCCCAAGGCACATGCTATTTTAAACCTATCTGTTATACAACATAAGCGTTGATCAGGCTACTTCAGTTTGCACTTGTTTTTGACTGATTTTAATAAACCAGGCCGCAGGGCACCCCAAAGCTGCACCTTGCACCCTATCTGGTATACAACATAAGCGTTGATCAGCATCAGCTTCATTAAGCTACTTCAGTTTGCACTTCCTTTTTGACTGCTTTCATTTAACCAGGCCGCAGGGCACCCCAAAGCTGCACCTTGCACCCTACCTGTTTATACTAAATAAGCATCTACAGCCTCAGCTTTATTAAGTTATTGCATTTTGAATTGGTTTTGGTCTGCTTTAAATACACCAGGCCGCAGGGCATCCCAAACCTGCATGTTGCACCCCATCTGTTATACTAAATAAGCGTTGATCAGCATCAGCTTTATTAAGCTATTGCATTTTGCATTGGTTTTTGTACTGCTGCCAAAACACTAGCCCATATGGGCATCCCAAACCAGCACATGTCACCCTATCTGTTATACTAAATAAGCTTCTACAGGCCCTTTTTTTATTTATTTATTTTTATTTATATAGAGCGGCAAAAGCTTATATTGTGAGGTAAATTTGCCATTTTGCAGCATAATATAGAGCAGCCCCTGTGTAAATCTGAGGGGCAATAGCTTATATAGTGAGGTAAATTTGCCATTTTGCTTCGTTATATAGAGCAGCCCAGTTGCCATCTAAATCACCTACTGTCCGGTCAGTACAGCTTTTCCAGGGCAAACTCTGCTAGTTGCGGGCACAAGTCAAGTTTGGCTTCCCAGCAAATCCAGTGGATCCTGAAGGTGTGTTGGCATGGTCATGTCAAGGTATGACATGACCTGCTGTTTGAGGTCCAGCTCCAGGTCTTCCTGCTGCTCATGAGTAGACTCACTATGCGGGTGTAGAAAGCTACTCACTAGCGACTGAACTCCTGCCAACTCCAGGGTGTGATTCATCCAATTGTTGGGCTCCTGAAGCCAACCCCAGGGTCTCTTTGAAGTAATGTTTGGGCTCCTGCTGCTGCTGCTGCCAACTTCTGCCAACTCCAGGGTGTGATTCATCCAATTTTTGGGCTCCTGAAGCCAACCCCAGGGTCTCTTTAAAGTAATATTTGGGCTCCTGCTGCTGCTACTGCCAACTTCTGCCAACTCCAGGGTGTGATTCATCCAATTTTTGGGCTCCTGAAGCCAACCCCAGGGTCTCTTTAAAGTAATGTTTGGGCTCCTGCTGCTGCTGCTGCCAACTTCTGCCAACTCCAGGGTGTGATTCATCCAATTTTTGGGCTCCTGAAGCCAACCCCAGGGTCTCTTTGAAGTAATGTTTGGGCTCCTGCTGCTGCTGCCAACTTCTGCCAACTCCAGGGTGTGATTCATCCAATTTTTGGGCTCCTGAAGCCAACCCCAGGGTCTCTTTGAAGTAATGTTTGGGCTCCTGCTGCTGCTGCTGCCAACTTCTGCCAACTCCAGGGTGTGATTCATCCAATTTTTGGGCTCCTGAAGCCAACTCCAGTGTATATTTGGGCTCCTGCTGCTGCTGCTGCCAACTCCAGTGTGTGATTCATCCAATTTTTGGGCTCCTTAAGCCAACCCCAGGGTCTCTTTGAAGTAATATTTGGGCTCCTGCTGCTGCTGCTGCCAACTTCTGCCAACTCCAGGGTGTGATTCATCCAATTGTTGGGCTCCTGAAGCCAACTCCAGTGTCTCTTTAAAGTAATATTTGGGCTCCTGCTGCTGCTGCTGCCAACTCCAGGGTGTGATTCATCCAATTTTTGGGCTCCTGAAGCCAACCCCAGGGTCTCTTTAAAGTAGTGTTTGGGCTCCTGCTGCTGCTGCCAACTCCAGGGTGTGAATCATCTAATTGTTGGGCTCCTGAAGCCAACCGCAGGGTCTCTTTGAAGTAATATTTGGGCTCCTGCTGCTGCTGCTGCCAACTCCAGGGTGTGATTCATCCAATTTTTGGGCTCCTGAAGCCAACCCCAGGGTCTCTTTAAAGTAGTGTTTGGGCTCCTGCTGCTGCTGCCAACTCCAGGGTGTGAATCATCCAATTGTTGGGCTCCTGAAGCCAACCCCAGGGTCTCTTTAAAGTAATATTTGGGCTCCTGCTGCTGCTGCTGTCAACTCCTGCCAACTCCAGGGTGTGATTCATCCAATTGTTGTGCTCCTGAAGCCAACCCCAGGGTCTCTTTAAAGTAATATTTGGGCTCCTGCTGCTGCTGCTGTCAACTCCTGCCAACTCCAGGGTGTGATTCATACAATTGTTGGGCTCCTGAAGCCAACCCCAGGGTCTCTTTAAAGTAATGTTTGGGCTCCTGCTGCTGCTGCTGCCAACTTCTGCCAACTCCAGGGTGTGATTCATCCAATTTTTGGGCTCCTGAAGCCAACCCCAGGGTCTCTTTAAAGTAATATTTGGGCTCCTGCCGCTGCTGCTGCCAACTCCAGGGTGTGATTCATCCAATTTTTGGGCTCCTGAAGCCAACCCCAGGGTCTCTTTAAAGTAGTGTTTGGGCTCCTGCTGCTGCTGCCAACTCCAGGGTGTGAATCATCTAATTGTTGGGCTCCTGAACCCAACCCCAGGGTCTCTTTAAAGTAATATTTGGGCTCCTGCTGCTGCTGCTGTCAACTCCTGCCAACTCCAGGGTGTGATTCATCCAATTGTTGTGCTCCTGAAGCCAACCCCAGGGTCTCTTTAAAGTAATATTTGGGCTCCTGCTGCTGCTGCTGTCAACTCCTGCCAACTCCAGGGTGTGATTCATCCAATTGTTGGGCTCCTGAAGCCAACCCCAGGGTCTCTTTGAAGTAATGTTTGGGCTCCTGCTGCTGCTGCTGCCAACTTCTGCCAACTCCAGGGTGTGATTCATCCAATTTTTGGGCTCCTGAAGCCAACCCCAGGGTCTCTTCGAAGTAATGTTTGGGCTCATGCTGCTGCTGCTGCCAACTTCTGCCAACTCCAGGGTGTGATTCATCCAATTTTTGGGCTCCTGAAGCCAACCCCAGGGTCTCTTTGAAGTAATGTTTGGGCTCCTGCTGCTGCTGCTGTCAACTCCTGCCAACTCCAGGGTGTGATTCATCCAATTGTTGGGCTCCTGAAGCCAACCCCAGGGTCTCTTTGAAGTAATGTTTGGGCTCCTGCTGCTGCTGCTGCCAACTTCTGCCAACTCCAGGGTGTGATTCATCCAATTTTTGGGCTCCTGAAGCCAACCCCAGGGTCTCTTTAAAGTAATATTTGGGCTCCTGCTGCTGCTGCTGTCAACTCCTGCCAACTCCAGGGTGTGATTCATCCAATTGTTGGGCTCCTGAAGCCAACCCCAGTGTCTTTTTAAAGTAATATTTGGGCTCCTGCTGCTGCTGCTGCCAACTCCAGGGTGTGATTCATCCAATTTTTGGGCTCCTGAAGCCAACCCCAGGGTCTCTTTAAAGTAGTGTTTGGGCTCCTGCTGCTGCTGCCAACTCCAGGGTGTGAATCATCCAATTGTTGGGCTCCTGAAGCCAACCCCAGGGTCTCTTTAAAGTAATATTTGGGCTCCTGCTGCTGCTGCTGTCAACTCCTGCCAACTCCAGGGTGTGATTCATCCAATTGTTGGGCTCCTGAAGCCAACCCCAGGGTCTCTTTGAAGTAATGTTTGGGCTCATGCTGCTGCTGCTGCCAACTTCTGCCAACTCCAGGGTGTGATTCATCCAATTTTTGGGCTCCTGAAGCCAACCCCAGGGTCTCTTTGAAGTAATGTTTGGGCTCCTGCTGCTGCTGCTGCCAACTTCTGCCAACTCCAGGGTGTGATTCATCCAATTTTTGGGCTCCTGAAGCCAACTCCAGTGTATATTTGGGCTCCTGCTGCTGCTGCTGCCAACTCCAGTGTGTGATTCATCCAATTTTTGGGCTCCTGAAGCCAACCCCAGGGTCTCTTTGAAGTAATATTTGGGCTCCTGCTGCTGCTGCTGCCAACTTCTGCCAACTCCAGGGTGTGATTCATCCAATTTTTGGGCTCCTGAAGCCAACCCCAGGGTCTCTTTGAAGTAATGTTTGGGCTCCTGCTGCTGCTGCTGCCAACTTCTGCCAACTCCAGGGTGTGATTCATCCAATTTTTGGGCTCCTGAAGCCAACTCCAGTGTATATTTGGGCTCCTGCTGCTGCTGCTGCCAACTCCAGGGTGTGATTCATCCAATTTTTGGGCTCCTGAAGCCAACCCCAGGGTCTCTTTGAAGTAATATTTGGGCTCCTGCTGCTGCTGCTGCCAACTTCTGCCAACTCCAGGGTGTGAATCATCCAATTTTTGGGCACCTGAAGCCAACCCCAGGGTCTCTTTAAAGTAATATTTGGGCTCCTGCTGCTGCCAACTCCAGGGTGTGATTCATCCAATTTTTGGGCTCCTGAAGCCAACCCCAGTGTCTCTTTAAAGTAATGTTTGGGCTCCTGCTGCTGCTGCCAACTCCAGGGTGTGATTCATCCAATTTTTGGGCTCCTGCTGCTGCCAACTCCAGTGTCTCTTTAAAGCAATGTTTGGGCTCCTGCCCCTCATAGTGATGCCACTTCAACTCTCTTGAATTCAATTGTGCCGCTCTGCGATTCTATTAGCGATGCCTCTGATCTGCATGTGATATTTCTTCAAAGTATTATTTAACTAACCCAGCACGCATCCTGTGCGTGTTACAGCAAGGCAGAATGGTTTACAACCCTATTGAGGCTCTAGGAGGCTCAGAAATAGCCGTTTTTTAATAGCGATTGGTCGCGAATTTATTCGGGTCGAAACGAATTTTGTCGGAAAATTCGGCGAATCAGTCGAATCGAATTTTTCAAAAGTTCGCTCATCTCTAATAACAATCTACATATGACATACATTACTATAAAAAAAAAAATTTTGGTCTCAATCTGCTATAATGATAACATGTAAAAAATACATAAGCAGCACAATGTATCAAATAAGAAATGTTAAAGTGCAATGTGCCAGTAATTGAGCAATCACCATCCAGCAGTTACAATTAATCATTAATATAATCATTATATAATCAGACAACGTCTTATACACACTTTAACAGTCCCAAATTCTGGACCCATAATGTAACAGCGCAGACCTACACATACATCCTCCTTCCATAAAAGATATATCAGCATATTAAACAGCAGATAGCAAGAACAGCAGACAAAATGATCAAAACCTCCATACCACTCAGCAAACTGCATCCATACTCCACACCTGACGGCCGTTTCGAGCCTATTGGCCCTTTGTCAAAGGTACGCTGCTCTATCCTACATACTGCGCGTTCTTTTAAACCCATGGTGCAACACTCCCCCAACGCCACGTGACCCCCAATGACGTGGCAGCGCTGCCACGTCATTGCGAGCACGATGTCCGGCCGGCGTCAGTCCCGGCGTGAGCGTCTACCACGCTGGAACGCAGGCCAAAGGTATAGCCCGCTCCAGCTTGTCAACGCGCACGCGCACGGGGCGGCTGCCGTCAGACTTCATCCCTACACAGTATTTAAATATACAGAGCACTATTCACAGCACAAAACAAGAGATATATAATGCTGGGGAGGGCACACTCCATGTTCATAAACTGATTCTGGGGGATTTGCACCATTTCTCGCATACCTGCGCACAAAGATATAATGAAACAAGATATCAGCATCTATGAAGGCTACGTTTGCATATACACATCTCCCACATCCTTGATCATTTCCATATCACATACATCTATTCACATATATCCGTGATTCCAACCCTTCTACCCCATTGTGCCACCCCCCACGCCCACCATCAAGCGGACCCAAACTATACCTCACTCTCAATATATACCCAACGCCTTCTCTACCGGAGCCCAAGATTACTCCACCACCTCATAAATACAAATTTGATTCCTCCCAAAATAAATATATCTTAGCACATAAGCACATCCTCGTTTGTATATAAAGGTGGACCCTCATTCTCTTCACCTTTTTTCTTCACAAGAGGTAAGATTCATCCCTATTGGAATGACGTATAATCCAGTTCCTCGTTCATCCCCAAGGGAGCCAAGGCATTCAACTCATAAATCCACCTCATCTCTCTACATGCCAATATTTTCCTAATATCGCCCCCTCTCTTAGATGGTTTAATCTGTTCAATCACCATGAACCTCGGCTGTGAGATGTTATGTCCAGCTGTTAAAAAATGTCTTGCTACCGGTGAGGTTCCATCTCCTCTCCTAATTGCACTCCTATGTTCTGAGATCCGCGTTCGAATCTCCCTTGTTATCTGTCCAACATATACCATCCCACACGGGCATTTTAACATATATACTACAAAGGTGGAAGAGCAGTTCACAAAATCCCTAATCACATATCTCTTCCCTGTCCGTGGGTGAAAGAACTCTTGCCCCCTTATGACAAAGCTGCATTGGGCACAATGCTCACAGCTATACATCCCTTTTAATTTAGGAAAATTTAAAATAGTCTGATCTCCCTCCTGGGCATTTCTCCCTCCTGTCAGCTCTAATTAAATGACCAAGAATATTTTTGGGACGTTTATAAGTGATTAAAGGAGGTGAAGAAAAAACCTCACCAAGTGTTGGATCACTGGATAACACCGTCCAGTGTTTCTGTATAATTCTCTTAATCTTATTACTCCGCATATTATATGTCAACACTACAGGGATACATTCCAATCTGCTCTTAGGCTTGTATTTCAGTAGTGTTTCCCTTGGTACTGTAAATGCTCTAGACTTAGCCCCCTCTACTACTGACTCAGGGTAGCCCCTTTTCTTGATATCTCTCGCCATTGCCTCTGCCCGGGACTGAAAAGTAAGATCGTTATCAATAATCCTTCGCAGCCGCAAAAATTGCCCATATGGGATACCCTCCTTCTGCTTAGGAGGATGGAAGCTTTTAAAATGAAGATACGTATTCCTATCTGTTGGTTTTCTAAAAATATCTGTAGTTATCTTCCTTTGTTCAATACCCACACTGACATCAAGAAAGTGGACTTGTGTCTCACTACAGTCTATTGTAAATGAAATAGAAGGTAAACATCCATCCAACCACTCCTTGAACTCCAACAAAAGCTCTCTTGGGCCCCTCCAGATCAAAAAAGCATTGTCTATAAAACGATACCATGACAACACGTGGTTGGAAAAATATGGATGTGCATATACAAACCTCTTCTCAAATGATGCCATAAATAAGTTGGCATATGTGGGGGCCACATTCGACTCCATGGCATGGAGCTGTTGGTAATATTCACCATTATAGTAGAAATAATTTCTAGTCAACACTATCCACAACAGTTTCTCTAAGAATTCCCTCAACCGTTTATCTAGGCCCATTTGTTCTAATGTTTCACTCACCACATTAATCCCTAGGTCATGGGGGATGGATGTGTATAGGCTATTGACATTAGGCAATCCTTTCATTTCTTATCTGTTAAAGATGAGTCAAAAGCTTCTAAAATTATCCTGTCTATCTCCTCCTTAATTTCCTTCACGGGATCGTTTCTTAATTTACAGTATACATTGAAATCTTTAGAGAACGATAGTTCCATTGTAATTAAGCCTGCGGATAAGGGGGGCGCCACTGTGATAATGGATAGATCCCTCTATGAGAATGAGATCCTCTCCCAATTATCTGACACCAATGTATACTGTAAATTAAGAAAAGATCCGGTAAAGGAAATTAAGGAGGAGATAGACAGGATAATTTTAGAAGCTTTTGACTCATCTTTAATAGATAAGAAATTAAAGGATTTCTTGATAACAACATATCCCTTAACACCCTTATTCTATATTTTACCGAAGATACATAAAAACTTGATGAGACCCCCTGGCCGCCCTATTGTTGCTGGGACTGAGTCCGTTTTTCAATCTTTAGCAATATTTCTGGATAAGGTTGTACAGCCTCAGGTTTTACGTATTCCATCATTTCTGTTGGATGCTGGTGATTTCCTAAATAAAATTTCAAACTTAGGGGAATTACCATCAGATTGCCTACTCTGCACGATGGATGTCAATAACCTATACACATCCATCCCCCATGACCTAGGGATTAATGTGGTGAGTGAAACATTAGAACAAATGGGCCTAGATAAACGGTTGGGGGAATTCTTAGAGAAACTGTTGTGGATAGTGTTGACTAGAAATTATTTCTACTATAATGGTGAGTATTACCAACAGCTCCAGGGAACTGTCATGGGGTTGAATGTGGCTCCCACATATGCTAACTTATTTATGGCATCATTTAAGAAGAGGTTTGTAAATGCACATCCAAATTTTTCCAACCACGTGTTGTCATGGTATCGTTTTATAGACGATGTTTTTTTGATCTGGAGGGGCCCAAGAGAGCTTTTGTTGGAGTTCAAGGAGTGGTTGGATGGATGTTTACCTTCTATTTCATTTACAATAGACTGTAGTGAGACACAAGTCCACTTTCTTGATGTCAGTGTGGGTATTGAACAAAGGAAGATAACTACAGATATTTTTAGAAAACCAACAGATAGGAATACGTATCTTCATTTTAAAAGCTTCCATCCTCCTAAGCAAAAGGAGGGTATCCCATATGGGCAATTTTTGCGGCTGCGAAGGATTATTGATAACGATCTTACTTTTCAGTCCCGGGCAGAGGCAATGGGGAGAGATATCAAGAAAAGGGGCTACCCTGAGTCAGTAGTAGAGGGGGCTAAGTCTAGAGCATTTACAGTACCAAGGGAAACACTACTGAAATACAAGCCTAAGAGCAGATTGGAACGTATCCCTGTAGTGTTGACATATAATATGCGGAGTAATCAGATTAAGAGAATTATACAGAAACAGTGTATTAAACCATCTAAGAGAGGGGGCGATATTAGGAAAGTATTGGCATGTAGAGAGATGAGGTGGATTTATGAGTTGAATGCCTTGGCTCCCTTGGGGATGAACGAGGAACTGGATTATACTCATTCCAATAGGGATGAATCTTACCTCTTGTGAAGAAAAAGGTGAAGAGAATGAGGGTCCACCTTTATATACAAACGAGGATGTGCTTATGTGCTAAGATATATTTTTTTTGTGAGGAATCAAATTTGTATTTATGAGGTGGTGGAGTAATCTTGGGCTCCGGTAGAGAAGGCGTTGGGTATATATTGAGAGTGAGGTATAGTTTGGGTCCGCTTGATGGTGGGCGTGGGGGGTGGCACAATGGGGTAGAAGGGTTGGAATCATGGATATATGTGAATAGATGCATGTGATATGGAAATGATCAAGGATGTGGAAGATGTTTATATGCAAACGTAGCCTTCATAGATGCTGATATCTTGTTTCATTATATCTTTGTGCGCAGGTATGCGAGAAATGGTGCAAATCCCCCAGAATCAGTTGATGAACATGGAGTGTGCCCTCCCCAGCATTATATATCTCTTGTTTTGTGCTGTGAATAGTGCTCTGTATATTTAAATACTGTGCAGGGATGAAGTCTGACGGCAGCCGCCCTGTGCGCGTTGACACGCTGGAGCGGGCTATACCTTTGGCCTGCGTTCCAGCGTGGTAGACGCTCACGCCGGGACTGACGCCGGCCGGACATTGTGCTCGCGATGACGCGGCAGCGCTGCCGCGTCATTGGGGGTCACGTGGCGTTGGGGGAGTGTTGCACCATGGGTTTAAAAGAACGCGCGGTATGTAGGATAGAGCAGCATACCTTTGACAAAGGGCCAATAGCCTCGAAACGGCCATCAGGTGTGGAGTATGGATGCAGTTTGCTGAGTGGTATGGAGGTTTTGATCATTTTGTCTGTTTTTCATGCTATCTGCTGTTTAATATGCTGATATATCTTTTATGGAAGGAGGATGTATGTGTAGGTCTGCGCTGTTACATTATGGGTCCAGAATTTGGGACTGTTAAAGTGTGTATAAGACGTTGTCTGATTATATAATTATTATATTAATGATTTATTGTAACTGCTGGATGGTGATTGCTCAATTATTGGCACATTGCACTTTAACATTTCTTATTTGATACATTGTGCTGCTTATGTATTTTTTACATGTTATCATTATAGCAGGTTGAGACCAAAATGTTGAGCGCACCCTACATGATACATTTATATTACAGATATTTTTAGTAATGTATGTCATGTGTAGATTGTTATAGGTACATGTGTATCCATTTGTGATTGGAACGTATCCCTGTAGTGTTGACATATAATATGCGGAGTAATCAGATTAAGAGAATTATACAGAAACAGTGGACGGTGTTATCCAGTGATCCAACACTTGGTGAGGTTTTTTCTTCACCTCCTTTAATCACTTATAAACGTCCCAAAAATATTCGTAATCATTTAATTAGAGCTGACACAGAGGTAAATGCCCAGGAGGGAGATCAGACTATTTTCAATTTTCCTAAATTAAAAGGGATGTATAGCTGTGTGCATTGTGCCCAATGCAGCTTTGTCATAAAGGGGCAAGAGTTCTTTCACCCACGGACAGGGAAGAGATATGTGATTAGGGATTTTGTGAACTGCTCTTCCACCTTTGTAGTATATATGTTAAAATGTCCGTGTGGGATGGTATATGTTGGACAGACAACAAGGGAGATTCGAACGCGGATCTCAGAACATAGGAGTGCAATTAGGAGAGGAGATGGAACCTCACCGGTAGCAAGACATTTTTTAACAGCTGGACATAACATCTCACAGCTGAGGTTCATGGTGATTGAACAGATTAAACCATCTAAGAGAGGGGGCGATATTAGGAAAATATTGGCATGTAGAGAGATGAGGTGGATTTATGAGTTGAATGCCTTGGCTCCCTTGGGGATGAACGAGGAACTGGATTATACTCATTCCAATAGGGATGAATCTTACCTCTTGTGAAGAAAAAGGTGAAGAGAATGAGGGTCCACCTTTATATACAAACGAGGATGTGCTTATGTGCTAAGATATATTTTTTTTGTGAGGAATCAAATTTGTATTTATGAGGTGGTGGAGTAATCTTGGGCTCCGGTAGAGAAGGCGTTGGGTATATATTGAGAGTGAGGTATAGTTTGGGTCCGCTTGATGGTGGGCGTGGGGGGTGGCACAATGGGGTAGAAGGGTTGGAATCACGGATATATGTGAATAGATGCATGTGATATGGAAATGATCAAGGATGTGGAAGATGTTTATATGCAAACGTAGCCTTCATAGATGCTGATATCTTGTTTCATTATATCTTTGTGCGCAGGTATGCGAGAAATGGTGCAAATCCCCCAGAATCAGTTGATGAACATGGAGTGTGCCCTCCCCAGCATTATATATCTCTTGTTTTGTGCTGTGAATAGTGCTCTGTATATTTAAATACTGTGCAGGGATGAAGTCTGACGGCAGCCGCCCCTTGCGCGTACGCGTTGACACGCTGGAGCGGGCTATACCTTTGGCCTGCGTTCCAGCGTGGTAGACGCTCACGCCGGGACTGACGCCGGCCGGACATTGTGCTCGCGATGACGCGGCAGCGCTGCCGCGTCATTGGGGGTCACGTGGCGTTGGGGGAGTGTTGCACCATGGGTTTAAAAGAACGCGCGGTATGTAGGATAGAGCAGCATACCTTTGACAAAGGGCCAATAGCCTCGAAACGGCCATCAGGTGTGGAGTATGGATGCAGTTTGCTGAGTGGTATGGAGGTTTTGATCATTTTGTCTGTTTTTCATGCTATCTGCTGTTTAATATGCTGATATATCTTTTATGGAAGGAGGATGTATGTGTAGGTCTGCGCTGTTACATTATGGGTCCAGAATTTGGGACTGTTAAAGTGTGTATAAGACGTTGTCTGATTATATAATTATTATATTAATGATTTATTGTAACTGCTGGATGGTGATTGCTCAATTATTGGCACATTGCACTTTAACATTTCTTATTTGATACATTGTGCTGCTTATGTATTTTTTACATGTTATCATTATAGCAGGTTGAGACCAAAATGTTGAGCGCACCCTACATGATACATTTATATTACAGATATTTTTAGTAATGTATGTCATGTGTAGATTGTTATAGGTACATGTGTATCCATTTGTGATTTTGTATATGTATAATAAATGATGTATTTTTGATACTGCTGGAGTACAATTGAATTTTTCATTTATTGAGTGCGCACCTTAAACCTATTGTTTGTGCCAACCCTACTACCACCTTGCTGCCTCAGCTGCTGACTCTGGGGCAACCTGGGACCCTCTTCTCCTGATGATGATGAAGCCCCTTCTGCACCGGCCTCCCAAGTGCGTTCGGCTTCATCATCATCATCATCATCAAGTTGTGGCTGCTCCTCACTGATGTCCTCCTCGGTTTCCACAACAGTGTGTGCTGCAGGAGACGGAACGCTCACCACACCACCTCCCACGCCACTCTCCTCCTCAGTGTTTGTCTGCCTAGCGAAAGAAGCGGCGGGTGTCTCCTCCATTTCTTGGCTGGGCAGTAGCTGCTGACTGTCCTCTAACACATCGTCCACACTGAATAGTGGAGCTTAACCCAAAGCATAAGATATGGCGGCTGGAGGAGGGGGCATAGGACAGAGGCAATGGAAGGACAGGGGCTGCTCCTGGGCCATGCCAACTCAGGGTTGTGTCCGAGGAACCTACGGACTGTTGACTGGGGGTGTCAGATGTCACTTGTGATGAGGTCGATGACCGCGTTAACCAATCGATGACGGCAGATGCGTTGTTGGTCAAGACACGACCGCTAGCAGATACCCGGAGATCAGGCCTCTCACCGCAACTCCTGCTGCCACTCGCCCCTAGTCTGCTGTGACCTCTGCCTGATGAATCTAGGCCTCTCCTCGGTGCACATCCTGGCACATCTCTGCCTGACATTGTTACTGCGATTAGGGGGGAAAACAATACACTACACTGCACCTAGAACAGTATTTTTGTAACAGCAGGTGTGTAGAAAAGTTAGATAAAAATATGCAGACACTGTAGCTAAAAGCTAATGCAAAAGACACTGTCAGATGGTCCTACACAGGATGCCCCTGGTCAGAGTTAAATGTACCACAGGCAGTTTTAAAATGTGGTTTTTGTTCAAAATGTAAAAAAGGTAAAGATGCAGGTACACTTAAAAGCTAAGTGCTAATATTCGGGATGACCCCCCCCCCCCCCCGTGTAAGGCAATGGGTGCTTTAAACTTGAAACCAGACTTTTTTATACAAAAGGCAAAAGGTTAGTAGGCAGGTACTCTTAAAAGATAAGTGCTAGCACTGACAATGGCCCCCAGTGAAAGGCAAGGGGTGCTTTAAACTTGTAAACCAGACTTTTTTATACAAAAGGCAAAAGGTAAGTCGGCCGGTACTCTTAAAAGATAAGTGCAAGGTAGCACTGACAATGGCCCCCGGTGAAAGGCAATGGGCGCTTTAAACTTGAAAACCAGACTTTTTTATACAAAAAGGCAAAATGTAAGTCGGCCGGCACTTTTAAAAGTTAAGTGGTAGCACTGACAATGGTCTCCAGTGAAAGGCAATGGGTGCTTTAAACTTGAAAACCAGACTTTTTTATACAAAAGGCAAAAGGTAAGTCGGCCGGTACTCTTAAAAGATAAGTGGTAGCACTGACAATGGCCCCCGGTGAAAGGCAATGGGTGCTTTAAACTTGTAAACCAGACTTTTTTATACAAAAGGCAAAAGGTTAGTAGGCTGGTACTCTTAAAAGATAAGTGCTAGCACTGACAATGACTTGTACTATTATACTTGTAAACCAGACATTTTTATACAAAAGGCAAAAGGTTAGTAGGCAGGTTCTTTAAAAGATAAGTGGAAGGTAGCACTGACAATGGCCCCCGGTGAAAGGCAATGGGTGCTTTAAACTTGTAAACCAGACTTTGTTTTTTTAAAGGAAAAAGGTTAGTAGGCAGGTACTCTTAAAAGATAAGTGCTAGCACTGACAATGCCTTGTACTATTATACTTGTAAACCAGACATTTTTATACAAAGGCAAAAGGTTAGTAGGCTGGTACTCTTAAAAGATAAGTGGAAGGTAGCACTAACGATGGTCCCCAGTGAAAGGCAATGGGTGCTTTAAACTTGTAAACCAGACTTTTTTATTCAAAAGGCAAAAGGTTAGTAGGCAGGTACTCCTAAAAGATAAGTGCTAGTATTCGGGATGCCCCCCAGGTGAAAGGCAATGGGTGCTTTAACCTTGAAAAACAGACTTTTTTATACAAAAGGCAAAAGGTAAGTCGGCCGGTACTCTTAAAAGATAAGTGGTAGCACTGACAATGGCCCCCAGTGAAAGGCAATGGGTGCTTTAAACTTGTAAACCAGACTTTTTATACAAAAGGCAAAAGGTCAGTAGGCAGGTACTCTTAAAAGACATTAGTATTTGGGATGCCCCCCCCCCCCGGCGAAAGGCAAAGTTTGCTTAAAAAGTGACTTTGATTACAAAATGCAACCAGTAGACAGGTAGTCTTGAAATATTTATGCTAGTGTTTGGGATGCCCCCTCTTCAAATACACAGGTTGGCTGCTTTGATAGTGGAAAAGTGACTTTGATTACAAAATACAACCAGTTAGTAGACAGGTACTCTTGAAATATTTATGCTAGTGTTTGGGATGCCCCCTCTTCAAATACACAGGTTGGCTGCTTTGATAGTGGAAAAGTGACTTTGATTACAAAATGCAACCAGTTAGTAGACAGGTACTCTTGAAATATTTATGCTAGTGTTTGGGATGCCCCCTCTTCAAATACACAGGTTGGCTGTTTTGATAGTGGAAAAGTGACTTTGATTACAAAATGCAACCAGTTAGTAGACAGGTAGTCTTGAAATATTTATGCTAGTGTTTGGGATGCCCCCTCTTCAAATACACAGGTTGGCTGCTTTGATAGTGGAAAAGTGACTTTGATTACAAAATGCAACCAGTTAGTAGACAGGTACTCTTGAAATATTTATGCTAGTGTTTGGGATGCCCCCTCTTCAAATACACAGGTTGGCTGCTTTTATAGTGGAAAAGTGACTTTGTTTACAACATGCAACCAGTTAGTAGGCAGGTACTCTTGAAATATTTATGCTAGTGTTTGGGATGCCCCCTCTTCAAATACACAGGTTGGCTGCTTTGATAGTGGAAAAGTGACTTTGATTACAAAATGCAACCAGTTAGTAGACAGGTACTCTTGAAATATTTATGCTAGTGTTTGGGATGCCCCCTCTTCAAATACACAGGTTGACTGCTTTTATAGTGGAAAAGTGACTTTGTTTACAACATGCAACCAGTTAGTAGGCAGGTACTCTTGAAATATTAATGCTAGTGTTTGGGATGCCCCCTCTTCAAATACACAGGTTGGCTGCTTTTATAGTGGAAAAGTGACTTTGTTTACAACATGCAACCAGTTAGTAGGCAGGTACTCTTGAAATATTTATGCTAGTGTTTGGGATGCCCCCTCTTCAAATACACAGGTTGGCTGCTTTGATAGTGGAAAAGTGACTTTGATTACAAAATGCAACCAGTTAGTAGACAGGTACTCTTGAAATATTTATGCTAGTGTTTGGGATGCCCCCTCTTCAAATACACAGGTTGGCTGCTTTTATAGTGGAAAAGTGACTTTGTTTACAACATGCAACCAGTTAGTAGGCAGGTACTCTTGAAATATTAATGCTAGTGTTTGGGATGCCCCGGCACATGGCAAGGCCACAACCTTCTCTGCTCATCGGCCGCCACCCCTTCATCAGCGATTGCGGCCTTCACTCTGTCTTTCTGCGGCAGATACAGAGAGCGAAGGCAACGATCGTGGATGAATGGGTGGCGGCCGCCGCTCCTACACACATTTGCAGGCAGCTCCTGGCTGTTGCACACAGGTTGGTGGCCGTCAATGGGCGGCGTCCATTGTTTTTATTGGACGCCGACCATATGGGGCACGCCCACCAACCGGCACGCAACAGCCAGGAAGTGCTCGCGCCCGTGAGCCTGCGACCATGAGGCTGAGGCAGCCTCAGAATCAAATGCTTCAGCGGTGAAGTCTTGGTGCCACAATAGAAGCAGGAGCTGTGTGGGGGAGGCAGCCCGGTACCACACGGCAGCAAGAGGGGGCTGCAGGTCGCGAGCCGGACACACCGCACCTCCGAGGTACCGGATACCGTGTGCGCGTACGCAGAGAGAGCATCTCGTTGACTCCCGGGGAAGGGAAGCTCATCGGCCTCTCATATGACCACGGACAGTCCCGGGCAGGCTCGCGCTGTTTGAACCCCGGTGAGACGCCCTGTTAGCAGCTGCAGCAGAAAGGTAAGAGCCGGCTGTGTGCGTTCTCCTCCCAGCAGAGACAGCAGCGCCCTCTCTGCCTGTAAATGTGGGATGCCCCTCTCTGCCTGTAAATGTGGGATGCCCCTCTTTACCTGTAAACGCGGGATGTCCCTCTCTGCTTGTAAATGTGGGATGCCCCTCTCTGCCTGTAAATGTGGGATGCCCCTCTCTGCCTGTAAATGTGGGATGCCCCTCTCTGTCTGTAAACAAACACGGGAAGCCCCTATCTGTCTGTAAACACGGGATGCCCCTCTCTGCCTGTAAATGTGGGATGCCCCTCTCTGCCTGTAAAAAAACACAGGATGCCCATATATGTCTGTAAACACGGGATGCCCCTCTCTGCCTGTAAATGTGGGATGCCCCTCTCTGCCTGTAAACAAACACGGGATGTCCCTATCTGTCTGTAAACACGGGATGCCCCTTTCTGCCTGTAAATAGGATGCCCCTCTCTGCCTGTAAACAAACATGGGATGCCCCTATCTGTCTGTAAACACGGGATGCCCCTCTCTGCCTGTAAATGTGGGATGCCCCTCTCTGCCTGTAAACAAACACGGGATGCCCCATCTGTCTGTAAACACGGGATGCCCCTCTCTGCCTGTAAACACGGGATGCCCATCCCTGCCTGTAAATGTGGGATGCCCCTCTTTACCTGTAAATGTGGGATGCCCCTCTCTGCCTGTAAATTTGGGATGCCCCTCTTTACCTGTAAACGCGGGATGCCCCTCTCTGCCTGTAAATGTGGGATGCCCCTCTCTGCCTGTAAACAAACACGGGATGTCCCTATCTGTCTGTAAACACGGGATGCCCCTCTCTGCCTGTAAATAGGATGCCCCTCTCTGCCTGTAAACAAACATGGGATGCCCCTATCTGTCTGTAAACACGGGATGCCCCTCTCTGCCTGTAAATGTGGGATGCCCCTCTCTGCCTGTAAACAAACACGGGATGCCCCATCTGTCTGTAAACACGGGATGCCCCTCTCTGCCTGTAAACACGGGATGCCCATCCCTGCCTGTAAATGTGGGATGCCCCTCTTTACCTGTAAATGTGGGATGCCCCTCTCTGCCTGTAAATTTGGGATGCCCCTCTTTACCTGTAAACACGGGATGCCCCTCTCTGCCTGTAAATGTGGGATGCCCCTCTCTGCCTGTAAACAAACACGGGATGCCCCTCACTGTAAACACGGGATGCAACTCTCTGTCTGTAAAGCAGGATGCCCTACTCTGTCTGTAATGTGGCATGCCCCTCACTGCCTGTAATGTGGGATGCCCCTCACTGCCTGTAATGTGGGATGCCCCTCTCTGCCGGAAAAGCAGGATGCCCCTCTCTGCCGGAAAAGCGGGATGCCCATTTCTGCCTGTAAAGCGGGATGCCCCTCACTGCCTGTAAAGCGGGATGCCCCTCACTGCCTTTAAAGTAGCATGCCCCTCTCTACCTGTAATGCGGGACGCTCTTCTCTGCCTGTAAAGCGGGATGCCCCTCTCTGCCTGTAAAGTGGGATGCCCCTCTCTGCCTGTAAAGCGGGATGCCCCTCACTGCCTGTAAAGCGGGATGCCCCTCACTGCCTTTAAAGCAGGATGCCCCTCTCTGCCTGTAATGTGGGATGCTCCTCTCTGCCTGTAATGCAGGATGCCCCTCACTGTCTGTAATGGGAGATGCTGCACTAGTACTACCTCCAATGTGGGATGATGCTCACTGGCTGTAATGGGGTGATTTGGAGGGGGGGGGGTTTAGCACACCATTTTGTTCATAATATTTTCTTTCATATTTTTGTCCTCTAAACCCTGGTAAACCATGGAACAAAATAAGGTGTATGTATATATATATATATATATATATATATATATATATATATATATATATGTGACATTAATATACTATACTGGGCCAGGATAAGTGCAGCAGGGCCGATGTGCCCCAAAAAGTCCCGGGCCGTTTTTTAGTCCCAGTCTGCCCCTGCCCATGGGACATGTCCTGACGTGGATCCATTTTAGATGGACTGTATAGCAGTAAATGGAGTTTTAAGGAAGCGATTTGAGCGATCGAATCACTGCGATATTCGGAATCGTAACAAATCGAATTTGTCCTGAAATTCGTAACGAATTCGGGTTCGTCAGAATCGATTAGCTCATCTCTAGATGGTACCTTTTGTGAGGCCAAAGTTGGAAAAAGGTATTTTCCCAATTAGGACCACAAAAACATAAGCAAGAAGAATTCCTACACTCCTGCTATACTCAAATAAACCTTTATGCCAGATTTCAAATAAGGTTAGTGGGGCAAAAAAAGGACAAAGAGATCTGGTTTTCAAATATGGAACAGACCATCCCTGAAAAATATTCACTCAAATGTAACCTGGTAGAAGAATCCCATAAATGTGAAATTACTGCATGTTGCTGCAACCGTCATGGAGACAGTTTAGGCTCTTTTGCAAATTTTAAGAACAGTAATAAATCTATGTACTCTTTGTGTCTGACTTTCGGTCTATAATCTAATTTGATCAAATGGATGTCCAATATAAGTGTAACCACCCTCCCCTGGTGCTGAGGTGGAGTGAGGGGGTTGCACTTATACTGAGCATCCATTTGATTGCAGTAGCACCAACATCCGCACCTGGGTGTTGGTCTGCTTTAAAAGGCTAAGATGTGGGAATGGGCTATATAGACAACTAATGATAAGTAAAATCTGTCTTTATGGTTTGGATAATGTTAAGCTTCAACTCTCAAATTTGATTTGCATTAAATCTATTGGGTTGGGGCGACTGATCCTAATGACTGTTTTTCTCCCCTTTTTTAGATTAGAAGAAAAAAATTACTTCCCAATGAAGCAGAATTTTCATCTGCTGGCTGCAACAGCATAAAAGCCCCCTATAATACCCTTGGGTGTACATCACAGTGACACTATGGCAATCCTAGGAAATCAGATCCCCAATGTATAGAAGCTACTTTTTAGCCAGAGGTGGCTATGCAAGTATGAAAATGCTTCAGTCAACATAGGCCCTCATTTAAGAAGGGATAGCGTCAGGAAGCGGCTGGTTAATGAGAGGTAGCAACAGGTAGCGACTGGTGAACGCCCGACACGGCACACAATTACACATTTATCAAGCAGAATCTGTTTAGCGACTGGGATAGCGCCATGTAGCGTCTGATTCATCATTGTCACTGCCTCAGCGAACAGCGCCAGCGTTCAGCCTTGCACAGCGCCAGGTATGACCTCTCGCTACCTGTCGCTCTCCCATACATTTCAATGGACGATCCTTTTCTTCTCTTTAAACGGGTTTTTTTTTTTTTTTTTTTTTTTTTTTAAAACACAAATAATTCTGTGACTTCTGGCATTGAAATATCAGTTTTTTCTTTATTTTGATATATTTCCTCAGAATTGACATTACAGGACTGGCATTAAAGTGTTCATGTTGTTACAATGTAATTCCATATGTTTTCGCTTTGTTACTAGTTGATAGATGCTTGAAAACACACTTTAAACACATCGCCTCCTGCGCTCTGGGCTTCAAACAAGTATTTTTCAGCGCCAGAGATTTGTGAGGCTGTTTTTTTGCTGAATATGGTGTGAGTCGGTCGCTATGAGCAGTCGCTAACATGCGCTCCCATACAGTGCTGTACTGGTCAAATAGCGACTCCTCACAATGTATTCAACATTACTGAACAGCGACTGAGTCGCTATAAAGTAGCGACCCACGGCCGAGTACTGCGACTACTAGCGGGCGCTCTGAAAATGCCTGCTACAGACGCTCATCTGTCGCTACCTGCCGCTAATGATGAATCAGCCTCCCCGTCATTTTACAAGTACTAAGCAACAGGATCTCAGAGACATTAAAAAAATTTTCACAGCGCCGGCTAGTATTCGCTGTGCTTGGCCGTTGTTCGGTTGTTGACAGCAACTCAGTCGGTGTGCGGTAATGTTGAATACGGGGTTAGGAGTCGCTGTTTGACAGGTTCCGCGCTGTATGGGAGCGCATGACAACGAATGGCCATAGCGAACGGCTCCCAGCATATTCATTAACAAATCACGCTCAAAAAATTCTCGTGCTGGAAAATGCATGTTTAAACCCCTGAGCGCTGGCGGCGATGTGTTAGAAGTAGTTTTTTAACCCCCAAACAACCTTATTTTTGGAAAAAAATAATAAACAAGTTTTTATAAACATTTTGTAATATGAATACATTAATATCAGACCTGTAATATCAATTCTGCACAATTTTTTTTTTTTTATTTTGACCTTAAAAAAAAGATATAACATTGCAGAAGTGGTCACCGAATTTTTGACATTTAAAAAAAAAAAAAAAAATTAATATCAATTAATTATGAATATTTAAAGATTGCTCCATTGAAATGCATTGGAGAGAGCCAGGTAGCGAGAGGTCATACCTGGCGCTGTGATGGGATTAGCAGCGGCGCTGTTCGCTGAAGTCTGCAACATGATGAATCCCGCGCTAGCTGACGCTCTCGCCGGCGCTAGCCTCATTTAGCGTGATAAATGCGTGATTGTGTTCGCAGACTGGCGTTCTGGAGTCGGTAGCCGCCGATAGCTGGCGCTACCTGGCGCTAGTGAGACACTACCTGGCGCTATCCCTTGATAAATAAGGGCCAAAGTTTATACCGTTATTTATTTATTCCTGCCCTTTCCAGGTGGTTAAGCATAACCTTGTTCCTTTTGCTGGCCCTTAAAGGAGCATGTGAATATGCCGTGGAATTACTGGCAAGGTAAGAATATTATGAATATTACATTTGGATGTCCTACTAGAGATAGACAAAATAACGAAGATAGTGAAAATCCTGGTAATTGTTCCTCTTTAACCATCCCTCTTCTGCCACCTGTGATCCCTACTGTACAAACATACCTGGAGGGGAGAAGAGGTTAGTGATAGAGGAGTGATTGGTGAGAAATAGAGGACAGTGGCAGATGTTGAATTTGCTAGGTGAGGTGACAAGGTGAGCAGTGAAGGACAGTGACAGGGGTGGAGAGGGATAGGAGTGGAGGGGTTAAGTGAGTGGTAAAGGACAGCAGCAGCGGGTAAAGAGCATCAGCAGGGGTGGAGGGACTGGGTGAGTAAGGACAGTGGCAGAGGGTGGAGTGGTTAGATGAGTGGTAAAGGACAGTGGAGGTGGGTGGAGGCGTTAGATGCGCAGTAGAGGACAGCAGTAGGAGGTGGAGGGGTTAGGTGAGTTGTAGAGGACAGCGGCAGGGGGTAGAGGACAGTGGCAGGGGGTGGAGCGCTTAGGTGAGCTGTGGAAGACAGCAGCAGGGGGTAGAGGGCAGTGGCAGGGGGTAGAGTGCTTAGATGCATTGTAGAGAACAGAGGCAGGGGGTTGAGGGGCTAGGTGAGTGGTAAAGGACAGCATTGGGGGGGTAAAGGGCAGTGGCAGAGGGTGGAGGGATTAGGTGAGTGGTAGAGAACAGGGATAGGGAGTGGAGGGGTGAAGTAAGTGATGGAGGACAGCAGCGGGGGGGGGGGGTGAAGGAGTTAGTAGAGTGATAGATGACAGGGCAACTGCAAAGGGTGGAGCACTTATAGAGTTGTAGAGGACAACAGCAGGGGGTGGTGGCATTAGGGATAGTCAAAATCGTAGGATTTAGTCCATTTTCAAGTCTAAAAAGAATGCATTCATGGGGCTTGATTAGGGATGTCCCACAGTTTAGATCCCCCACAATCAGAATCACATAGTCATATTATTTCAGGATCCTACGCTGTTTAAATGCAATATTAGAGGGGCTGTACTCTGCAGCTGTAACCCTGCTGGTCTGCCGAGGGGGGGGGGGGGGGGGACATGCATAGTGAAGGGATGGGGATGCAGCTACTCGTAACCACTTTTGAACAACAGTGAATCATGCGTTAGGTATATGGCCGCATTCTCATTCCCCAATCGGGCATATTAAGTGATAGCAATAGGGTATGTGGTGAGGCAGTCTACCCTTTATATTATCCCTGTAAATAGCCCATTTGTTTAACCCTGATGGGGTCAGATGGTGTCACTGTAAATAAATGTACATAGTCCTTTCTTTTTTTTTCTGGTATTATTTTTACAAGTAGTTTTTTTTTTTTAGTGGACTGTAATATCCAGAGTGTGAACTTGGAGCTGCACATTGTATCAGACAAACAGTGATGCTTGGCATCTTTCTAAGGGGATTGTGTTCATATAATGTATCTTTATTTTTGTTACATTCGTCTTCTTATAAATGTGTTACAAATGTGACACACTGCTCTCTGTGTAAGTTTCTTTTGTGAAAAGTGTTACAATCTCTCATAATGATCACCTCTGTATTATACTATGTACCTGAATGTCCAGATCTTATTTCTGTGCTTAAAACCTAAATACAATTCATGTGTTACATATTTTAATTTCTACGGTGTGTGTCTGTCATCTCCCTTTTTTTCTCTTTCTATTTTTTTAACAAAAACACTTCTCTGCATTTCTGTGGGGGGGGGGGGGGGGGGATGGACCAGGGACCCCCCCTTAGGTGCGCCCTTGATTGGTACTGGTACTTAGAATTAATAATACATTGTAAGCTCTGACAAAATGATATGGATTTATACATTTTATTTTGTTTATTTTGTATTTGCTTAGTAATGTCACTGTTATGAACAGTATCACATGAGGGTCTCTTATGTCTTTGGAATAAAATATGTTATTCCTACATCTAGTGCTCCTTAGTTTCTATTTGATACAATTTCCCATATTCGAAGAAACAAAGGTAATATTGTAAATGATAGTGAATAGACTGAATAAAAACAACCACGCTTTTTTAGTTACTATTCAGCTACATTCAATAGAGCATACTGTCTATGAATAAATGTGTCCTTTCAAATTTGTTGTGCAGCAACAACCTTCAGCCTTACTAGAATTGATTTGCTTTATCTTTTGAACTGTATCCATAGCTGTATAGACGTTTACATCATCTGTATTTTCACTTTCCTTGAATAACTCATTACCTGGGTTTAACACATATTTTGCAATTGAAGTAAAGAATAGCAAGCTTTTGTTCCAGTATAGGACATAAACACCACCTTCATAGGCCACAGGAAAAAATAGCTTTTTCAGTGTATACAAAGAGTTACCATATTCTCAACCTATAAGCCGCACACAGGATTTGGAGGAGTAAAATAGAAAAAAATATTCTGAACCAGATGGCATGCTAAAATCCCCCTCCCCCCAATCACCCTATTACAGACAGTATGCAGAATCTGCCCAATCAACCCATTATAGACCCCATATTACAGGCAGTGAGCATAATTCCCCATTACAGGCAATGAGCGTAATTCCCCATTACAGGCAGTGAGCGTCATCCCACATTACAGGCAGTGAGTGTTATCCCATATTACAGGCAGTGTGCGGCATCCCTCAATACAGGCAGTGTGCGGCATTCCTCAATACAGACAGGGTTGTGGCATCCCTCAATAAAGGCAGTGTGTGGCATCCCTCAATACAGGCAGTGTGCAGAATCCCCCAATCACTCCATTACAGACCCCATATTACAGGCAGAGATTATCATCCCACATTACAGGCAGTGAGTGTCATTCCACAAAACACGCAGTGATCGGCATCGACATGCTAGGTGGCGTCATATCAGTAGGCATTTCAGAAAGATCATGTTAGTGTGGGTCCTCACAATTAATCCTCTTTGACTGGGTCAGGCTTAACCCTCAGCTCTGCAGGTACTTCTTCACCTCAAAGCTGAAGCTAAACTCTCTGCAGGGTATGTGCTGGTAAACCCACATCTTTCCAAAGCCAGTTGTTTCAATGTAATGTATTCTTACATATCTGTCATATATATAGTGCTGATATCAAAGTAGGTGAAATTATCCAGGACTATGATTACAAATCCTTGGATAAGCAATAGAAAAGAAAAAGCATAGCCTTCCTACGGCACCACATATCAGAGCTTAAAAAATCAAAAATGGCTATTTCTGCCCAAATACCTCATATAGTCAGCTGGCTAAACACATGCCCAGGTGTGGCTACAGCAAATAAGGGACAGCTGGAAAGCAAATACATGCAGCTAGTGAAAAATACAGGAATATATCCAGCAGTTCCTTTGTTATCTTGCTTGGTCTCTGTTGAATTCAGTCTATTCACCTTTGAGCTGTCTCAAGGGTCCTAAGCCACCTGTGCTGAGGAAGACAAAACAAGACACAAAAGAAACAATTTCAGCCACAAAACAGAAGACTTTTCAGCATCAGTGAATGACTAAAAGAAAAGCAGAAGCTTTTCATAACATGATTAAAATGACCTTCAGTGCTCATTGAAAGTAAGGCAAAGCAGCTTGGCACTGGCTCTCCCTCAATATACATAAACACTTTCATTGTATGAATTATAATTCATTACATCTTATAATGCGTGGGCCAGCAGTGATATCCAACAAAGTTACAAGACTATTCAGCTTGCTGAAAGTCATACTATGCATGTTGATGACTGGTTTTACTGACTAATGGTGAAGCATGAATGAAACTGACCTGGACAACTAGGCTTCTACCTGCCAAGCTTTCCTAAAGAAATAAAAGAAAGAAGGGGGATACAGTGAAGATGATCACAAACATTTGTTATACTGTCTGCGAAAACCAAACAGTAATTCAGACTAACAAAAATATGAAAAAAGCCAAGTCTATATTGATGGCTCCTCCCCACCCATGGTACCCATCAGACAAGGGTATTAACAAGCCACTCACCACATGTGGGGCAGGTGTTTTGCTGACCTTTCAACTGCCAAATAGTTCCCTGGTACTAATTAGCCTGTTAACATTGAGGATGCTAAATCTTATAATAGTTGTGCCTGGCTGGTAGCCCAAGCGGAAAGGAGGGGGGGGACTGTTTAGAATTTACATAGCCAAAACTCTATGCTAGAGAGCCCAGCTTTAGAGCGCCAATGCTGTGTGTGTGTAGTTTTTTGTTAAATGTGGTGTTGAGCGCCGAGTGCAGGAAGCACCTCTCGCTCGCTGCAGCATTATACTGTTGTTAGAGCACCCAACACACATCTTATTCATCAATGCCAGCCAGGTTACTACAGTGACCGCTACAGCACAGGTTACAGCACCCGATACCCGCTTACAGCGTCTACTAGCGTTCGCTCTAAGCTCCACTACACAGGTGCTCATCTGGCAAAACGTGGCGCTAGTAGTGAATCAGCATCCACAGTGTCTGTCAGTCGATTACTGGCAAAACTATATATTTCTATATTTTTTTTATTTGGTTATTCAGCTACAAACACTGAACAAACGTTTAAATGTGCAATAATCCATCAGCACCATCTGCAAAGTCTGGTGGTGTTAGTTACTCCCAATTCGAGTAACATTGAATGCGATTGTGATACAAGGCCATTGTTTTCAGAGTTTCAGAAATTCAGCTTCCTAGATTTGGAATAAGCCAAATAAGTAAAGAGCTGAAACCAATGTGGAGAGGACAGAGGTGGTCTATCTACAGTAAACTGGGCATCAGAGAATAATAACTCAGTCCCCCCCCCCCAAGAAAAGAAAAACATGCTCCTTATTTCAAAGATTGGATGACCACCACCCTCTGCGGCAAGGACGTTGGCAGCCATTGCCGCAGCTGCTAAGATGTCGGTCTGGGGGGGTGCATCCAGAATGCTGAAGCACTGCTTGCACATAATCCCCAGGGTACTGGTAAACCTAATCTTAACCTCACTCCTCCGCTGGGGAGCAAGCGTTGAGATAGACTGCCCAGTGCTCACGTGGGCAGTGCCAACACCGTGATTGCTTGCCCAGCACTCATGTGGGAAGGACATTCGGCCAGAACGTCACTGCCCATGTGAGTGCCCAGCAGCCAGTTGCGGTGCTAGATTCCAAGCAGGGGAGTGAGGTTAAGGTAAGGTTTACGAGTGCTCTGGGGGGTTATGTGAGGTGGGGGAGCTCCAGCATTCTGGATGCCCCCCAAACTGTCATTTAGCAGTGGCAGCAGCCACCAACATCCTCTCCGCTGAGGGTGTTGGTCCGATTTAACATGAAAGCGCAAAATTTAAGTTATAGTCCATTTCACACTTCCAATATTCAGCAAGAAGTCATTTTTATACTTTGTCCTGTCTACTCAGAATTTAGACAACATTTTAGATGAAATCTGCTTTTTTAGCCATCTTTGGCAACATACATAACAACAGGAAAAGGGGACCACTAGTTTCTGTATTGTGATTACCATTGTCTGTAATGGATTTAGAATTTACTTAAAATCACAGATGCATTAATACTCAAGCACTCAAGCGCAAATTGAGAAAAATTCGTTACGAAGACAAACAAGTGTTTGATGTATTTTTTTGCCCTTGGCCACAATTTACATAAACATTTGGGTTGATTCAAAGAAACATGTAACAGCTTGGATTTGGCTCACGATCATCCTATTTTTCACGTCCGCTCGTGCGTTCGTATGAACTTGCGAGTGATTCAATAAGCAAATACGTTTCTATCCTAAAATATACGTCCGTTCGTATGGCAGTTCGGGAATCAGACCTATGTCAGTTTCCATCCTGAATTTTCCGTTTCATTTCTCAGGTTGCAACATTGGTTTTGCCCTTTTTCCTTTTTTGTCTGGACGTAAATCCTTCTGATCTTGCGGCTCCGCAATACAAACTTACCTCATTAAAGTGCATTCTAAATATTTGGTCTTTTAATTTTCGTTATTTCATTCATTTTGTAGTAACCAACCATTAATGAATGCATTTGCATAAGTAAATCTTACTTTGTTTAATTTTTAGTTAACTTGCATTTTTTACTTGTGGATTTAATTTTAATATTTTGGCTTCAAATGATACAACTTTAACTTTTTTGTGTGGTTACCCACACCCTCTACATACAGATTGCTCACAAATATTAAAAAACACCCAGCAACTTCTGCATGTTATGAGCCTAGAAACAGCCAAGATGGCGGCTCAGGTATTATCGGGCAGCCTGCAAACAGAAAGGGCCTTGTGACTGTGTTGCTCTGGATTCTTTGATTTCTGACCTTTCCATGCCCCCAGCTCTGCTGTGTCTGTGCAAAATACAGCAGTAACCCACATCCAGCACTTTATCCCGCTCTCCTCTCCTCAGTAAGTGTGATGCATCTGACCAAAGATGTGCTTAAATAATTAAACAAAGCAAAGGTAAACAACTACACCAATAAATGCAATCTAAAAATATTATTCTAGTACCTCAATTTTAAAATAAATAACAAAGGACATAAGTTTCTTTAATTAACGCAAATATATTGCAAAATAAAGGTTTACATGCAAAGGACTAATTAAGGTCCACATTAAAATGCTTTTATAAGGCATACATGAATCAGGTATGCATTGCCATACAATTTATGGCCTCGGCCATGCTGATACATGCAGTTCATTGGAGCTCAAGACGCGCAGACTCCTCCACATAGCCAAAAAACCTGTTCACGAACAGCAATCCGGCTGCTAAAAGGTGTCGGCTGTGGCTTTCTTTTAAAACGCGTTTAGAGGTTTCTCTGAATCACACCTAAACACATCCAATTAACCTAAGTTTTACGTTTTGATCGTAAGTTTTAGGATTTGATCCTAAGTTTTACGTTTTGATCCTAAAATTTACGAACGAACTGCCGCTGATCGTAAGAGCATATACGCATACGTACGTAGGCTCGTGCGAGTCGGGAATGGCCAAAAAAACAGGAAAAAATGACTAACACCCACCCAAACTTACGATTCTCGATACGAAATCAATTAACTTTTGCTCTTTGAATCGAGGGGATTGACTCTCAATATCCTTGGTTATGTTTTGTGGCAATGCATTTCATTGTTAAAAAGCATGGCACAGATACAGGAGAAATGGATTATTGCTTTGTGCTAGCACACATATTTTTGTTTTTCTTTCTTAAATAAAATTAGACTTATAAATACAATCAAAACCTTTCAATGCTGATTGAATTGGTGGAGACCCTGAGGTGTGTTATGTAATCCAGAGAGGAGAGTTAGCTTATTATTGGCACTGGGGACTCGAAAGGCTGTCAGGGACGTAAATAATTATAACGCTGTTATCACTAAGGGAAAAAATACTTATAAAATTACATTTGCAGAAAACTTTTCTCCTTTTCTGCTAACTTGCAATTTCCTATGAATGGTTTGTAACAGCAAAAACTTTTTTCAGCAATAAAGTTAATGTGCATTTCCTTCTAACTTTTCGAATCTGTGTAGCAAAACCCAGATGTTTTAAGAAACAGCTCTTTAATTTGTGGTAGATACTGGTGTTTTCAGCAGTGCCATCTTGAATATTTTCAGGCTGATTCATTACCAGCGCCAGGTATCGGCAGATGAGCGTCTGTACATAGGCACTTAGAGCAACCGCTAGTATACGCTGTGATCGGCTATCGGGCGCTGTATCAGAGCGCCTCAGTCGCTGTAGTAACCTGGCCAGCATTGATGAATGAGATGTATGTTAGGCGTTCTAACCCCAGTACAGCATTGCAGAGAGCGAAAGGTAGCGCCAGCTCCTTGCAACCGACTCTCAGCAACTCACACCATATTCAACAAAAAAACAGATTTACAGAGTGTCGTCGCTCTGGATCTAGTTGCTATAGCATAGAGCGGCAGACACTGTGTGATTAAAGTCTGTTTTTGAACACATATCCACCAGTAACAAAGCGAAAATACATGGAATTACATTGTTGTAACATTGTGACATTAATACTTTAATGCCAGACCTGTAATGGCAATTCTGCATTAAAATATAAAAAAAATCAAATGTTTACAAAAATGACTTTTTCTAGGCCAGGAGAGGTGACACGATTATTTGAGGGGGAAAAAAAGCAAAAAACCCTGTTTGAACAGAAGAAAAGGAACGTCCATTGAAATGTACGGGAGAGCGACAGGTAGCGACAGGTAATACCTGGCTCTCTAGAATCTAGAAAACTAGAGCTCCGGCGCTATATGCTGAGCCACCTGTAATCATATGCTGCCGCTATCCCTTGATGAATAATCCCCTTAGTTCTTTAATGCGGTGGTAGCTGTGGCACAAGTGACGACCGAAATTTGTGGGGACTCTAATTTAACCTTGAACCGGTACATTGATAGGCAGTCCCCAGCCAACCCTATACTTGCTGCACAATTGGCGGCAGCCTCAAAACTTTTAGGAAGCTGTTGGACACATGCTTGTTGGTTGATTGCTGGAGGGAGGCACACCCAGGGACCCAAAGCTTTACACACTTTTCCCAGCCGCAAAATGTTTATACACGGATTGACCACATGTTTTTGTTTCAGAGGTCCCTATCTGTAATGCGATCAGCTAAAATTACCCCTCATCGTCTGATCATGATGAAAATTATCTCGTCGTCTGATCATGATGGAATGTTTCTTAAACCTGATTCCTATTCTGATTCTATTAGTGATTACTTAAACAAAGGAGGTGTACAATATTAAGCAGTAGAGTTAACATCCTTGAAATGAACATTTTATAGACTATAAGAAAATCTAATTATTTAAAAAGTGATTTCTTTACTGGTTTGTGTGGGAGATAGAATAACAAAGTGCTGCTGTAGCACAGGTAGGAGAAAAATAAAGTTTTGCTTAAATATAAGTTATGAAGTCCGGTCATTTCATTGTATTTCTCTACTATAAATTAGTTCCTGTACATTTTAGGTTTACATTAGAACAGAATCGGCAACATTGGCTTTATGTGTCTAACATTTTAGAATTACAAATCACAGGAGGTTCCACCACCACACTGTATCATTATAAGTAGCACCTCAAGAAAGTCCAGGCCCAGGCTATTAGTCAGGCATTTGTAAAGACTCCTGCTTGGCATATCATTTAAATGACTGGCCCTTATGGCTGTAACTTGTGGGATTCTACCTACATATGTCCGTCCCTAAGACAGACCAGTGTTTCTTCAAAAATCATCCTGCTGTCATTCCACTGTGAGTTATAGGTATTAATAAATCTCACTTGATCTTGGGTTACACTACGTTTTTTTGGGGCCAACAGAGTTGTCCTATCCATCTGGGACGCTCTCAAATAGGCCCTCTTGACAGTCCTATGTTTCAGTGACACTCAATAAAAGGTCAATAAAACCTACAGCCTCCTCATCTATTACGTGTGTGTTGTTTTTACTGTCTTTGTTCATTCTGTGCAGCGTGGAGCAATATTTACAGTTTCTGATTTCCTCCCCTCCCTGGGCTCTTCTTTGATGGTCAACAAATGAAACTATTTGTCTCCAGCAACCAAGTGTTGGCCCCTCCACCACCACCAGGTCCCTCCCAGCATTTCCTCCCCCCTGCTCTGCATGGCTATGCCCACTGTCCTTCTGTTTGTGAGAAAGAGAAAGTGAAAGTTATATATTTAAACTATATGCCTCAAGCAACAAGTGCTTCTTTTTAAAAATGAAAACAAGTTTACTACATTGCCAGGTGTAGTCCTACACAATGGGCCAATGGTCATCATTTTCTGTTGAATCCCTTTAAAGATGTCCATATTTTTAGCCATATTATTTTATTTCTTTATTTGTTTTCTCCACCCTTAAATACTAAAATTTTTGTTTTGCAATAGCATGGAGAAAAAAAAAAGGTTCTGATTCATCTTGGTCTGATGTGTTACATGATAAAATCCACTGTCTTATTATTGTTGAAATAAAGGATAAATATCGATATGCTGTATATGTATAGATGTGGGTCTTGGGTAAACGTTTGACATCATTTATCTTCCAAACAAGTTTACTTGACTGAATTTCTACTTACTTTTCCTCTTGCTACCTTTGCTATTCTTCCAGAAATATATGCATTGAATAGATAACATTTCAGTTCATTCGCAAAGTTCATAACATATGAAGTGTATCAAATTAAGGTGACAGTATTAATGTGCAATTTGTCTCCAGTGAGAGCTGCCTACTCTTTTCTGATTTTATAATTTATTATGAAATTGAATTTTTTATGGTATTTCTAAAAAGCATCAAAGGCATTGAAGGCTACATTTTGTCTTCCTTAAAGAAACCATTAAATACTCTATCAAATGCATATGCAAGTCGCAAAACTAGAAAGAATATACAATAAAATATATTACTTTTTTTCTTCTTTTTAAACCATATTTTGTTTAACATTGAATCATGTGCTGATGCGCCTTATTCACATCGCAGACCAGCTCAGTTGTGTAAGCAGTGTCAGTTTTTAGTGGTGCTGAAAAATAAGATACCATAGATAATGATGGGTAGATATGTATTGAAGTGTTTTATAACAAAAAATGTTAAAAAGAAACTTCAAAAACATAAATAGTTTGTATAAAAGATCAAAGGTGCAAACACAAATGTCACCAACTGCTATTCTCTTACAAATTGTCAGAAATCACTTTTTCCTCCTGTTTATCACACCAATTCATTCATGTAACCTCAAATTCTAAAAATGGAATTAATTGCACAAAAAAAATTTTATCGCAAAAATATCTTCAGAAAACTTTAAAGTGGACCAACACCCAGCGGGATTGGCCTGGGAATCTATAAGATTCCCGGGCCGATCCGATCCCTCCCCGCAGGACATTCAAAACTGGATGCCCCTCTGTGTGAACCCCCCCCAGGACACCCTCTGCACTTACCTGATTGCCGGTCCAATGGTGCATGCGTGGGCCGCATCTCGCACTCCTCTCTAGCAAGGTGCATGCCCGTGCCAGACATTTGTGTATGGCTGGCGCGGGCGCGCTCCCTGTTCTCCATATAGGCAGTGTGCCCCCCCATTCCCATAGGCAGTGTGGCATTCCCCCTCCCCCTATTTCCATAGGTAGTATGGCATTCCCCCTCCCCCCATTTCCATAGGTAGTGTGGCATTCCCCCTCCCCCATTACCATAGGTAGTGTGGCGATCCCCTCCCCCCATTTCCATAGGTAGTGTGGCGATCCCCTCCCCCCACTTCCATAGGTAGCGTGGCATTCCCCCATTTCCATAGGTAGTGTATAGGGATGAGCGAACCGGTTCGGACGAACCGGAATTCGCTCCGAAATTCAGGGAAAATTCGATTCGGCACGAACCCGAATTTTTTTTGGTTCGTGCCGATTGAATTTTCCCTGAAATAAACCAAAAAAATGCCGGCATGGTGGGAGCGGGCAGGCCGGCTACGCCTGTCAGCGGGCCGCCGCCCGCTGACAGGCGTAGCCGGCCTGCCCGCTCCCACCATGCCGGCATGTTTTTTTTCCAGATAAGCGATTCGTGAAAGTTCGATTCGGGCGAACCCGAATTTCTTGGGGAAATTCGCCGAATCGCCGAATCGAACTTTCAAGAAGTTCGCTCATCTCTAGTAGTATGGCATTCCCCTAAAAAATAAAAACAAAAGTAAAACTCACTTCTCTGCTGACACCGCTCTGCTGACAAGCAGCCGGCTCCGTGAATTGGGTGGGCATGGCCTGCACCACGTCGGCGCAGGCCACGCCCACCCAATTCACGGAGCTGGCCAGTAAGAAGCCGCGACGGGCTCTGTCCCTGTCCCCCCCACTGCGATTGCTGTCTTTCACCGGCAGCAATGACAGCGGAGGGGCAAGAGACAGCGTCCACTGCTCCTCCATCTGCTGCCTCTTCCTGGGCACAGGCGAACACCCAGGTCAGGGCAGCGGGTGGGTGTGGCCTGCACCGAGTCAGTGCAGACCACACCCACCTGATGCACTGACCTGGGTGCTAGCGTGTGCCCAGCCGGAAGAGGCAGCAGATGGATGAGCGGCGGGCGCTGTCTGTTGCCCCGCCGCTGTCATCGCTGCCGGTAAAAGACAGTGATCGCAGCGGGGACACGGACAGAGCCCGCCGCTCCTCTGTCTTCTTGTGGGCTCCCGCAGTGTCGCAGGCACAACGCGGGAGTGCCCGTAACAGGTGAGTTTACTTTTTTTACTTTTTTTTACATTCGCCCGATAAGGCACACAGACATTTCCCCCCCTACTTTTGGGGGAAAATAAGTGCGTCTTATAGGGTGAAAATGCGGTAAAAAGACATAAGACAAAGAACACAACACTAGAGGGCGCTGCTGGCTGCTAATCACCATATTGATCACAAACTCCTAGCAGATCCATATATTCAATGCCCCCAGTCCTCCTGACCTAAAGTGCAATGTGCGATCTCACAATAACTTAATATAAAACAGTAATTAACATACTACACAAATTATAACAATAACAATAACTCATGTAACTCAGTCAGCTATAGCAAATCCTAAACAACCCTGCTACTCCTGCAACCTAACATGGTCAAACTTATAGACCTGGTCATGGAGTTCTGGGACAGGTAATGTAGGTGACATCACAGGAGGAAGATCAAAATGAGCAATACCCAACATCACAGTGCAAGGGATATGTGCCCTCTCACGTGTTTCCTTCCCTGGGCCACAGGTAGAGGAGGAGGATGAACAGAATGTTATTCTAAGAGCAGTAGCAAATGCTACACAATGGAATTTCCTTTTATCAAGGGCCATTGTATGTAGATTAAGGGAACAGACGTTATGTTTGTTCTGCCTATCCTATATGTATTCCTCAGTTATGGGCAATTCACTGCTGTGCTTACAGAATGTCCCTTCCATATGTCGCATTACAACCACTTACTTAATTACTGTCTGAGACCCTACAAAAACAGAATGGCAGCACTCATCATTAAGATGAGAGGGGAGACAAAATGTATTATTTGTCAGACAAACTTTTAGGGTGCTTTTGCAAAACCTTCCTTGATGAAAGTGGAGAGTCATCTATAATCCTTTTGCAAATGTCTGACCCATGCAAGCAGCAGAGATTACATAATAGACACATTGCAAAAGCTTTTTAAAGCACACAGCAGCCAGGCATTGTACCAGGTGACACTCGGAGACAAAAACAAAGACCCTATAGTTTTCGAAAAAGACTAGTAATAGCAGCTTGCACACCGTGTGCTTAGGGAAAGGGTAACCAACTTCTCTTTCTAAAACTACCACTTTCACTCCATAGACAAATTAACAAAGATAAAGCTCTGTTTTTTCTTTCTTTTAGGAGTTCTCATCTGACATAAGTGTGAGACAATAGGGTACCAATTAGGGATGAGCGAATCGATCCGGACGAACCCGGATTCGATCCGAATTTCATGAAAAATTCGATTCGGATCGAATACGAATTTCCCTGCGATTCGATCGCTCGAAGTTTTCCTTTAACATCCATTCATTTACATTACAGGCATTCTAAGATGGCGGACGGGACATGTCCAGACATCAACCCCGCGCCAGTGCAAGCTGGGACAGTCACATGCAGCCTATCAGCAGCCAGCAAGCCCGGTGACGTCACAGCGCTATTTGAGTCGGCGGACATCTTGCTTTTCCTCATTTCTCTATTGCATTCGTGAGAGACAGGACGCTGCTGTAGGCAGGGAGAGACAGTTAGACAGACAGGGACAGACAGAGACAGGCTGGAGACAGGCAGGAGACAGGCAGGAGACAGACAGAAAGTCAGCGAAAAGCAGGGAAGGTTAGGAAAAATCGGAGGCAGTCACAGGGAGATTTTTTTTTTTTTCATCCAGCCTGAGTGTTACTGGCTGGCTGACTGGCTTTGCTAGCGTTTTCAGGCTGCTTATACACTAGCTGTGCCTATATACTGAACTGATCTCAAGTCTGCTGTGAGGCATCCCATTCTGTGACTACACCAGCCTCTATTTAATACCATAACCATTTGCACTTATTCTAATAGAAATTTGGCCTGATAAACACACTTGCTGTGCATAGTAGTACTGCTGCCAGGTGCTCTCTGGTTTTTGGGGCATCCCATTCTGTGACTACACCAGCCTCTATTTAATACCATAACCATTTGCACTTATTCTAATAGAAATTTGGCCTGATAAAGACACTTTTGCTGTGCATAGTAGTACTGCTGCCAGGTGCTCTCTGGTTTTTGGGGCATCCCATTCTGTGACACCAGCCTCTATTTAATACCATAACCATTTGCACTTATTCTAATAGAAATTTGACCTGATAAACACACTTGCTGTGCATAGTAGTACTGCTGCCAGGTGCTCTCTGGTTTTTGGGGCATCCCATTCTGTGACTACACCAGCCTCTATTTAATACCATAACCATTTGCACTTATTCTAATAGAAATTTGACCTGATAAACACACTTGCTGTGCATAGTAGTACTGCTGCCAGGTGCTCTCTGGTTTTTGGGGCATCCCATTCTGTGACTACACCAGCCTCTATTTAATACCATAACCATTTGCACTTAATCTAATAGAAATTTGGCCTGATAAACACACTTGCTGTGCATAGTAGTACTGCTGCCAGGTGCTCTCTGGTTTTTGGGGCATCCCATTCTGTGACTACACCAGCCTCTATTTAATACCATAACCATTTGCACTTATTCTAATAGAAATTTGGCCTGATAAACACACTTGCTGTGCATAGTAGTACTGCTGCCAGGTGCTCTCTGGTTTTTGGGGCATCCCATTCTGTGACTACACCAGCCTCTATTTAATACCATAACCATTTGCACTTATTCTAATAGAAATTAGGCCTGATAAAGACACTTTTGCTGTGCATAGTAGTACTGCTGCCAGGTGCTCTCTGGTTTTTGGGGCATCCCATTCTGTGACTACACCAGCCTCTATTTAATACCATAACCATTTTCACTTATTCTAATAGAAATTTGGCCTGATAAACACACTTGCTGTGCATAGTAGTACTGCTGCCAGGTGCTCTCTAGTTTTTGGGGCATCCCATTCTGTGACTACACCAGCCTCTATTTAATACCATAACCATTTGCACTTATTCTAATAGAAATTTGGCCTGATAAACACACTTGCTGTGCATAGTAGTACTGCTGCCAGGTGCTCTCTGGTTTTTGGGGCATCCCATTCTGTGACTACACCAGCCTCTATTTAATACCATAACCATTTGCACTTATTCTAATAGAAATTAGGCCTGATAAAGACACTTTTGCTGTGCATAGTAGTACTGCTGCCAGGTGCTCTCTGGTTTTTGGGGCATCCCATTCTGTGACTACACCAGCCTCTATTTAATACCATAACCATTTGCACTTATTCTAATAGAAATTTGGCCTGATAAACACACTTGCTGTGCATAGTAGTACTGCTGCCAGGTGCTCTCTGGTTTTTGGGGCATCCCATTCTGTGACTACACCAGCCTCTATTTAATACCATAACCATTTGCACTTATTCTAATAGAAATTAGGCCTGATAAAGACACTTTTGCTGTGCATAGTAGTACTGCTGCCAGGTGCTCTCTGGTTTTTGGGGCATCCCATTCTGTGACTACACCAGCCTCTATTTAATACCATAACCATTTGCACTTATTCTAATAGAAATTTGGCCTGATAAAGACACTTTTGCTGTGCATAGTAGTACTGCTGCCAGGTGCTCTCTGGTTTTTGGGGCATCCCATTCTGTGACTACACCAGCCTCTATTTAATACCATAACCATTTGCACTTATTCTAATAGAAATTTGGCCTGATAAACACACTTGCTGTGCATAGTAGTACTGCTGCCAGGTGCTCTCTGGTTTTTGGGGCATCCCATTCTGTGACTACACCAGCCTCTATTTAATAACATAACCATTTGCACTTATTCTAATAGAAATTTGGCCTGATAAACACTTTTGCTGTGCATAGTAGTACTGCTGCCAGGTGCTCTCTGGTTTTTGGGGCATCCCATTCTGTGACTACACCAGCCTCTATTTAATACCATAACCATTTCCCCTAATTCTAATAGAAATTTGGCCTGATAAACACACTTGCTGTGCATAGTAGTACTGCTGCCAGGTGCTCTCTGGTTTTTGGGGCATCCCATTCTGTGACTACACCAGCCTCTATTTAATACCATAACCATTTGCACTTATTCTAATAGAAATTTGGCCTGATAAACACACTTGCTGTGCATAGTAGTACTGCTGCCTGGTGCTCTCTGGTTTTTGGGGCATCCCATTCTGTGACTACACCAGCCTCTATTTAATACCATAACCATTTGCACTTATTCTAATAGAAATTAGGCCTGATAAAGACACTTTTGCTGTGCATAGTAGTACTGCTGCCAGGTGCTCTCTGGTTTTTGGGGCATCCCATTCTGTGACTACACCAGCCTCTATTTAATACCATAACCATTTGCACTTATTCTAATAGAAATTTGGCCTGATAAAGACACTTTTGCTGTGCATAGTAGTACTGCTGCCAGGTGCTCTCTGGTTTTTGGGGCATCCCATTCTGTGACTACACCAGCCTCTATTTAATACCATAACCATTTGCACTTATTCTAATAGAAATTTGGCCTGATAAACACACTTGCTGTGCATAGTAGTACTGCTGCCAGGTGCTCTCTGGTTTTTGGGGCATCCCATTCTGTGACTACACCAGCCTCTATTTAATACCATAACCATTTGCACTTATTCTAATAGAAATTTGGCCTGATAAACACACTTGCTGTGCATAGTAGTACTGCTGCCAGGTGCTCTCTGGTTTTTGGGGCATCCCATTCTGTGACTACACCAGCCTCTATTTAATACTATAACCCTTTGCACTTATTCTAATAGAAATTTGGCCTGATAAAGACACTTTTGCTGTGCATAGTAGTACTGCTGCCAGGTGCACTGCTGGCTGTTGGGGCATCCCATTCTGTAACATAGCATACCCCTCTTTATTTACACTAAGCAGCTCTCTTATTTACACTGAGCAGGCCTGTTGGAGGCTGAGTGTTACTGCTCACTTTTGGTGTGCATTATATTCTGTTTCATATAGACCCACCGCTGCCTGGGGGTTCTTAAAATATCACCTACTACCACGCCAGTTAGACTATGTCGGGCAGACAAGTGCCTGGAAGTGAAAAGAGGAGTGGCAGAGGCCAAGATTCCGCAGGCAGAGCTCGCAGCAGACTGGGGGCCAGTAGCAGCAGGAGTCACGCTGAGAGACCTAATCTGCCAGTATCTGCTAGCGGTCGGGTCTCCACCAGTAACGCATCTACCGTGGTAGATTGGTTGACGCGCTCATCAACATCATCACAACTTACGTCTGAGACCCCCAGTCTAGGGTCGGTAGGTTCCTCTGACACAACCCTGAGTTGGCATGCCCCGAGAGCAGTCCCTGTCCTCCCATTGCCTCTGTCCTACGCCGTTCCCTCCCCCAGCGACGTATCCTATGCTTTGGGTTCAGCTCCACTCTTTAGTGAGGAGGACGATCAGATAGAGGACAGTCAGCAGCTACTGCCCAGCCAAGAAATGGAGGTGGCTTCTTTAGCTAGGCAGACAAATAGTGATGTGGACAGTGTCGTGGGTGCTGCGAGCGTTCCAGCTCCTGCGCCAGACACTGTTGACGAATCCACGAACATCAGTGACGTACAGCCACAACTCGGTGATAATGATGATGACGATGAAGCCGATCGCACTTGGGAGCCGGGTGATGAAGGGGCTTCATCGTCATCATCAGGAGAAGAGGGGCGCAGGTTGCCCCGGAGTCAGCAGCTGAGGCAGCAAGGTGGTAGCAGTCAGCATGGGGGCACAATTCCAAAGGCTGGAGCCGGCCGGGGCCGGGGCCGGGTTAGAGCACCTGCTGTGCGGCAGTCTACCTTATCGGGAGGTAGTGGAGCAGGGGTTCCTGGAGTTGGCAACAGCAGCAGTGAATCAGTGAGGCCGGGGGGGGGGGGGAAAGTAGCTACTCGGCAGTGTGGCAGTTTTTCCTGAAGCATTCGCAGGAGGGTAACATGGCCACATGCAAGATATGTAGGCAGAAAGTGAAGCGTGGCCAGGGTCCAAATGTTGGCACCACGGCCCTGCGTCAACATATGATGCGTCACCATAAAGCGACCTGGGAGAACCGAGGCTCCCAAGGGGTGGTCCAGTCTGCTTCCTCACCAAGTGGCACGCCGCTCCCAATTTCTGCCAGCCAAGGCTCCAGCACCTCAGCCGAAGGCAGCTGTGCATCATACCCATCCTCTGTCGCTCCTGCTCCTCCTCCTCCTCCTCCAAGTCATGCATCCCGCCAGCAATCCATCAGCGAAGCCATGTCCAAGAGACAGCAGTATGCGCCCACTCATCCTACGGCGCAGAAGCTGAATGTGCTCCTGTCCAAGTTGCTGGTGCTGCAGTCGCTCCCTTTTCAGGTGGTGGAATCTGCACCTTTCAGAGAACTGATGGCTTGTGCCGAGCCGAGGTGGAGAGTCCCAAGCCGTCATTTCTTTGCCAAGAAGGCAGTACCAGCGCTGCACACTTTTGTTGAACAGAAGGTGGGCCAGTCCTTGAGCCTGTCGGTGTGTAGCAAAGTGCATGGCAGCGCCGACATCTGGAGCTGTAACTACGGGCAGGGACAGTACATGTCGTTTACGGCCCACTGGGTGAATGTGGTCCCTTTGCAGCAGCAACTTGGACAGGTCACGCCGCTTCAGCCTCCGCGCTTCCTGCCCGTTGGGCCTGTGACACGGTGCGACTCGGCCTCCTCATCCTCCGCCATCTCCTCACCCTCCACTGTAGGCTCAAGTCTCAGTGCCCCTCCAGTCTACCATGTGTGCAGGGCACGGAGGTGTCACGCAGTGCTTCACATGGTTTGTCTTGGCGAACGGAGTCACACAGGGGAGGAACTGCTTAAATGTATTCATCAGGAAATCCAAACATGGCTTACTCCAAGAAAACTTAAAATGGAATCATGGTTACCGACAATGGGAAGAACATTTTGTCTGCGCTGCGCCAAGGAAGCAGGCTTCCCTGCATGACTCACGTCTTCAATCTGGTTGTCAAGCGGTTTCTGAAGTGTTCCCCCCATCTGCAAGACATCCTAACAAATTCAAGGAAACTTTGCATGCACTTCAGCCACTCATACACCGCCAAACACACCCTTCTTGAGCTACAGCATCAGAATGGTATCCCCCAACATAGTCTGATTTGCGATGTTTCCACCCGTTGGAATTCCACCCTTCACATGTTGGACCGATTATATGAACAGAGAAAAGCCATCACGGATTTCCTGATGATCCAAGCAGATAGGGGGACTCCCCTGTGTAACTTCAATGTCAACCAGTGGCAGCTCATACGTGACACCTGCCGTTTGCTCAGGCCCTTTGAGGAAGCCACTTTATTTGTCAGTCGGCAGGATTACGGGATGAACGGCGTGATTCCACTGCTTCATGTACTACAGCACATGTTGGAAACCATGGCTGGTCAGGGCACTGGAGACATGGCGTTTAAATCTTACGGCCACATGAACCCCGTTGGAGCTGAACTGGAGGAGGAGGAGGAAGAGGAGGAGGAGGAGTTGCCCAGCGAAACACAGTTTAGGCTTGGCGAAATGGCTGGTTTATCTAGTCAGCGGACAGGAGAGGAGGAGCAGGAGCAGCCAGAGGAGCTAGAGGTTTTTGAGGAAGGCGAGACAGAGGACCCGGGCACACCGTGGCAGTATGCAGTGGAGATGGAGACAGGTAGTCCATCCGAGTCACTTGCGCAAATGGCAGGAAGCATGCTCACCTGCTTGCGTAGTGACCCCAGAATTGTTTCCATCTGTCGGCGGGATGACTTCTGGCTGTCCACCTTATTGGACCCTCGCTTCCGGCACAAAATGGGGGCATTTTTTAAACCCACCGAGAGGGAGGACAAACTGAACTACTACAAAGACATTCTACGTAGGCAGTTGGCCGATGCCTATCTGCGCCATGGTCCATACTCTCGCAGGTCTGACTCGAGGGGACCTCTGCGCTCACCTTCCACTGCCATGGCCGCTGGTGGGGTTGGCAGGAGCAGCAGCAGCAGCTCCATCCGTCGCTAATGAGTAGCTTTCTACACCCGCATAGTGAGGCTACTCATGAGCAGCAGGAAGACCTGGAGCAGGACCTGAACCAGCAGGTCATGTCATACTTTGACATGACCATGCCAACACACCTTGAGGATCCGCTGGACTTCTGGGCAGCCAAACTTGATTTGTGGCCGCAACTAGCAGAGTTTGCCCTGGAAAAGCTGTCCGGCCCGGCAAGTAGCGTGCCATCTGAGCGGGTGTTTAGTGCGGCGGGGGCCATAGTTACGGCGAGGAGAACTCGTCTGTCAACTAAAAATGTGGAGAGACTCACCTTTGTCAAAATGAATCAGGGATGGATCAGCCAGGATTTCCACCCACCAATGCCTGATGCATGCGACTAGATTCAGCATGGTGCCACGTTTTACACTTTCCAAATGGTGCAAAACATATTTATGTCTTTAGGCCAATTTTTGGGCTCCTGCTGATGCCAACTCCAGGGTGTGAATCATCCAATTTTTGGGCTCCTGAAGCCAACCCCAGTGTCTCTTTAAAGTAATGTTTTGGCTCCTGTTGCTGCTGCTGCTGCTGCCAACTCCTGCCAACTCCAGGGTATGAATCATCCAATTTTTGGGCTCCTGAAGCCAACCCCAGTGTCTCTTTAAAGTAATGTTTGGGCTCCTGCTGCTGCTGCTGCCAACTCCAGGGTGTGATTCATCCAATCTTTGGGCTCCTGCTGCCAACCCCAGTGTCTCTTTAAAGTAATGTCTGGGCTCCTGCTGCTGCTGCAAACTCCAGGGTGTGATTCATCCAATTTTTGGGCTCCTGAAGCCAACCCCAGTGTCTCTTTAAAGTAATGTTTGGGGTCCTGCTGCTCCTGCTGCTGCCAACTCCAGGGTGTGATTCATCCAATTTTTGGGCTCCTGAAGCCAACCCCAGTGTCTCTTTAAAGTAATATTTGGGCTCCTGCTGCTGCCAACTCCAGGGTGTGATTCATCCAATTTTTGGGCTACTGAAGCCAACCCCAGTGTCTCTTTAAAGTAATGTTTGGGCTGCTTCTGCTGCCAACTCCAGGGTGTGATTCATCCAATTTTTGGGCTCCTGAAGCCAACCCCAGGGTCTCTTTAAAGTAATATTTGGGCTCCTGCTGCTGCCAACTCCAGGGTGTGATTCATCCAATTTTTGGGCTCCTGAAGCCAACCCCAGTGTCTCTTTAAAGTAATGTTTGGGCTCCTGTTGCTGCTGCTGCTGCTGCCAACTCCTGCCAACTCCAGGGTGTGATTCATCCAATTTATGGGCTACTGAAGCCAACCCCAGTGTCTCTTTAAAGTAATGTTTGGGCTCCTGCTGCTGCTGCCAACTCCAGGGTGTGATTCATCCAATTTTTGGGCTCCTGAAGCCAACCCCAGGGTCTCTTTAAAGTAATATTTGGGCTCCTGATGCTGCTGCTGCCAACTCCAGGGTGTTATTCATCCAATTTTTGGGCTCCGGAAGCCAACCCCAGGGTCTCTTTAAAGTAATATTTGGGCTCCTGATGCTGCTGCTGCCAACTCCAGGGTGTGAATCATCCAATTTTTGGGCTCCTGAAGCCAACCCCAGTGTCTCTTTAAAGTAATGTTTGGGCTGCTGCTGCTGCCAACTCCAGGGTGTGATTCATCCAATTTTTGGGCTCCTGAAGCCAACTCCAGTGTCTCTTTAAAGTAATATTTGGGCTCCTGCTGCTGCTGCTGCCAACTCCAGGGTGTGATTCATCCAATTTTTGGGCTCCTGAAGCCAACCCCAGTGTCTCTTTAAAGTAATGTTTGGGCTGCTGCTGCTGCTGCTGCCAACTCCAGGGTGTGATTCATCCAATTTTTGGGCTCCTGCTGCTGCCAACTCCAGTGTCTCTTTAAAGCAATGTTTGGGCTCCTGCCCCTCATAGTGATGCCACTTCAACTCTCTGCAATTGTGCCGCTCTGCGATTCTATTAGCGATGCCTCTGATCTGCATGTGATATTTATGCAAAGTATTATTTAACTAACCCAGCACGCATCCTATGCGTGTTACAGCAAGGCAGAATGGTTTACAACCCTATTGAGGCTCTAGGAGGCTCAGAAATAGCCGTTTTTAATAGCGATTCGTTGCAAATAAATTCGGGTCGAAACGATTTTTGTCGGAAAATTCGGCGAATCAGTCGAATCGAATTTTTCAAAAGTTCGCTCATCTCTAGTACCAATCAACATCCACTGTAAAACCGTTCAGAATAAAAGTTGATGATAAGAGACACAGTTGATGAAAGGAAATTATGCTTCAGGCCGTTAGTAACAGCTCCTCTTGATAGCAGCCAATCCCTTCAAAAGTCCGACATTCTTAATAGACTGAAGTAATCCTTTCTGTCCACTCTTCTGGAATGCTGCAATTTCACTGGTCAAAATGTGCAATGATATACATTGCTGTCCCTCCACAGGTTGTCTCTTTATATCTCCTCAGATGTCAACTCTCAGTTCTTGGCAAGTCACTGGTGAATATTAGCTTTCCTCTGCTGTCCCTCTGATCTCCTCAGCACACTTCACGGCCTACTACCTGATCCCAGCTCTCCCTTTTATTAGCTCCTTTTCTGCTGCACCATTCACCTCTACCAACATGTGTCCCCTCACTCTCACCCTCCTGTTGCCCTGGAAACAGAAGCTTGCAGTTTTGGGTGAACCTTGCCTCTAACAAAATAATCACAGGCACCCATACTGGGTGACACTTCTGGTAGAGCTCCTCTTGTGGTAAAATCAAATGTACTGTAAATGCAGCCAAGAACAACACTGCTTTGCGTTGACATGCATGTTATGAATCTATCACCCTGTTTACCTACTCAGAAGTGCCAGAGCTTTGCTTATTTACAGCTGTCAACACCCAAAGCACTTGCAGTTAATAACTAATAATAACTAATACTAAAAACTTTTGATGGCTAATCTACCCTACTACAAGTGCATATTGAGATTACTGCACATAAAAATTCATTTAGCCTTTTGAAACTCCTGCTGCAATCAATTGAATACAAAAAATGAGTTAAACAAAAAATGTGAACAGTAATGAAAACTGTTTTATTTGTTGTATTTCAAATACTATATCTGAAGTTTAAGCTCAAAATATCAGGTACAGATGCAAAAAAGATCTTGGTAAAAACAATTGTTCACCAGCATTCGCCCAACTACAGTGACCTAGAGGTAAATACAGAAACCATGGATGTAGTCTGGAGTACCTGGCACATGTTTGGTAAATGTGGCAAACTTGTGTAAACCCAGCGAATGAGTGAAGCAGTTCATAAATCACCCACTTCATGTTAAATTTTAATTTGCAAATTTTGCTTTGTAAATATAATTGTCATGTTTTAATGTTTGCTTTAATTACAACAGGATTACATAATGAGAGCACATATATTGGTTGCTTAGTTTTAATGCCTTGGTTAACTTTTTAGTCTGATCCCACATTCCAAACTGGAGCTCCATCATCCAAACAGTGCTTCATCATGCAAAAAAAAAATAAAATACATTGATCATCACCAAATTGCTCCTGGATCATTGGGAGAAGTTGCTATTGGAGGATGTTTAAATACCATCCTTTATTAATGGCAGTTACGAAACTGTGAGCTTACTGCCTTGGATTAAAAAAGGCTCCCCGTATGAATGATTTCAGTAAACTTCACTTTTGGAATGACTTAGAGCTCACCTTTTCCTCTAGACAATCATTCTTCCAGATGTTCCAAACAGGCTTTGAGAGCTTTACCCCAGTTCTCTGCAATTCAATCACTTCCTGCAGAATTTCAGTCTGGCATTGACAGCTTTTTGGGGAAATAAGGGACTTTTTGCTGCCCTTCTTAACACCAGGACATCCTCCAAAAAGTGTTTGCCTCACTGGGTATGCAGATGCACTGGCACCTGCCTGCTGCTATTTCTGATCAAGCTGGTCACTGATGTTAAACATTTCTTGTATATGAATTCTTTTTGGGACATGATCATGGCAATTTCTGTAGTTTTAGCTGGCCCTCAAAGCAATTGAACCCTTTTGCTATTTTTTCATGATCCAAGATATGTTACTATGGGCCTTATTTATCAAGGAATAGTGACAGATAGCGACAGATAGCGACTGGGGTGCCGGCCAGTAAAGCCAGGTACCGCAACTAGAACGCCGGCTCCCCTCCACAATCACACATTTATCAAGCCGATACTGCTTAGTGACTGAGATAGCGCCACCTAGAAACTCATTCATCATTATCCCAGCCTCATCCCACAGCGCCAGCGAGCATCCTTGAACAGCGACAGGTATGACCTCTCGCTACCTGGCGCTCTCCAATGCATTTCAATGGCAGAATGTATTTTAATTAATAATTATTTTTTAATCTGGGATTTAAACATGCATTTCACAGCGCTAGGAATTTTTAAGGCTGATTTTTTAATGAATATGGTGGGTGCCGGTCGCTATGTCCAGTCGCTATCATGCGCTCCCATACAACAGCGAACCTGTCAAATAGCGACTCAGCATCTTGTATTCAACATTACTGCACACCGACTGAGTCGCTATCATCCACCGAACAATGGCCAAGCACAGCGACTACTAGCGGTCGCTGTCAAAATACCGCTACAGTCGCTCAACAGTCGCTATCTGTCGCTATTAATGAATCAGCCTCCCCGTTTTTTTTGGCAGGGGGGCAATCTTAAAAAGCAAAAAATGTCTTTGCAAAGCAATTCTGGCTGCTTGTATTTCTTTGGAGGTAACCATGGTTAACAATAACAGAAAATTTTAAGCACCAACCCCCTTTTTGAGGAAATCAGTCTGCGTGTTTACTGACATTCAATCAACTGCCTTGTCCACATTAACGCTTTCTCCTGTGCTAATGAGAAGATAATTGAAAGCGTGTTAGCAGGTCCTTCTGTGGCAGGACTGAAATACAGTGAAAATGGAGTTTTGGTGATTAAATACATCTTCATTGAAAGGATTACTTTGTAATTGTATGTATTTCAGCTAAACATGCTTTAAACTTTGTGAAAACCTGTGTCATTCTCAAAACTTTCACATACAATACAGCTAGAGTATCTCTAATGATCTATTGTTATCTAAAAAGGTAGAAGGTGGCTGAATAATAAAATGTACATATCGACACCTGGGTAACAGCTTGTGAATGAATGTGACACTTTGGCTGTTTATATTGCAGCTTCACAGCTAAATTATAAGACTTGTGTTTCTCTAAGTGTACCTATGCCACTGCCTGAGACATTAACACCTTCCTCATCCCCACACATATATACCTCACTGACGCCCTGTCATCAACATTAAAACTCATCTGAGCTGCAGAATAAATAAAAACTAACCCACATGTTTAATTGCTTTGGCATGAGTAATAGAAAGAACTGTAATTTCTGTAAGGGGCTTGTACAAAGCATGGTAGGCTTCCATTATATCCCTGACAGCAAAATGCTTCTTTGCTTAAAGCCCACGTCTTTTCTCTTAACAAGACCGAGTTTGTGAACAGGAAGACGTCTGCCTGAAAAAGTTATCTTGAAAATTACTTGTCACTCTATTTTTGTTGATTGGAAACAATGGGCAATGTACAGGAATTTGGCATTAGGGGGGTAATGGGGTGGAGCAAGTGATTTTTGGTATTGCTTCAAAAGTAAAGCCAATAATCCAGTTTCAAAATGTGATTGGGGTTGGGGTAGTATTTAGTGCTTCAGGGCTAGAAAAGGGGGAAATCACAGGTAATGAGAAGTGGAAGTAAGTGGGGGTATGGGTGACAGGATTTACTCTGTTAGCTTGAAGCAAGATAGGATTTACATTCATCTAAGGCAAAAAATAGGTTTCATGAAAGCCAAGTATGCCCGAGCTTCTACTCTGTTCCCCTCGGGGTGGTGATGAGGTCTACCATTCGTCTGGTATCCTCCACTTTCAGAACACATGAGCCTGGTGAGGGGGGCCAAGGCATTCTCTACCTAGCCAGGGCATGGGCCCATGCAACATCAATAAGGTGAATTGCTGGAGATTTTTTATATTTACCAATAGGAGGTGGACATATGAAGAAGGTAGGTATGGGGGTAGAATGGGAAATCCACACCTGCTGTCGTATGAATGAGCTTGATAACTTCAGACCAAAAGCTTCTACTCTTCACAAGCCCAAAAAATGTGGCAAAACCTCTGGGAATATACCAGTGAGTTTAGCGCTTATATCAAGTCTATATCAAGTCTCCTGAGAAGCATTACTAATTGGAGCTTCATGTGCCAGCTCTAGCATTTTCCTTGTCTGTCTTGGGGAGAATGTAGTGTTTAGTTCTATCTCCTAGGTGAAATAGTCCTCTCCTGGGTCTGTTAGAATTGCTTGTAAACGTACCTTTCCCCCGGTTACATGGTGCATGCCTGGACTCTTGTCCAATCAGCACTGTATGCAGGGCATATTAATGCCCGGAATACAGCTCTGTTTAGTCACAGAGCCCAAAAATAGGGACCAAGAGTGACTGCATCCCAAGTTTCCCTTTAATCAAGTAAGTACTCCTGCCTCCAGCCTATCAGAGTCCCCAGCCAATTTCAGCAATTTCACTGTGGAAGCAAGAGGAAATGTGAGTTTTGCCATGTTTGGGGGGGGGGGGGGTTACACAGTGGGGTATCCTGCCTTGGTATGTCCTAAGGGAAGGCCTGCAGTCGGCCCTGGAGTCTTTTTAGATTTGTAGCTAGTTCACCTGGGTTTTGTTCTACTTTAAGTGTTCTGCGGTGTAGTATTTTTTACCTTCTGGAGAGAGAGAGTGTTTCCTGAGAGATTCAGGTGCTTTTGCCTCCCCATTATAAAATATTATTATAAAATGAGCGCACATACCAATCAGGTAATTTTCAGGGAGCCAGGCCCATTTATTGTGAAATGCAAATCGACAAACTTTTTGGTACAAAATACCTTCTTCAGGTCAGCTGAGCATGAGCAACATATAGCCCTCAATATCAATATGCAGCTATATTATGGTTTTATCTCTTAGTAAGACAGTGATTTTAATGTGTATGGACAAGCCGAGTGAGATCAGGCAAATCTGGGTCTAAACCCCCTGGGCTGGCCCATGCCAACCAGAACTAATTTGAACCCAGTCCCTACCGCAGTGGTCTCTCCTCATATATGAAAATATATGTGTAAAGGGGGGTAGGTGAACCATCAGGTCAACCACATCCCCAGCATGTACCCAAGCAATCGAGAGAGCATAATCTCTGATCCTCAAGGCAAATAAATTATTTGGAGGGGGGGCTCCCAAGTCCCTCCTGGCAGCCACACATCTGGTAACTGTTCTCCCACCTTCAAACCCCCTTACCTGAAGCTCTATCAAGGATGTCAGCATGATCAATAGTCCTCAGTTGTCTCAAGGGTCCTCCATATTACACTATCCCCAGTATGGTTCAAAAAATTTAGGTCCAAATCTGGTTGCCTGAATTCTCTCAAAGCCATCTGTGGACATGGGAGGGACTCGCTACCACCTAAGAACTATACTCGTCCCCTGGAATACCACTTTGGACTGGCTTATTCTTAGGCCCTTATTTAACAAGGGATAGCGCCAGGTAGCGAACCACCACGAGAACGCCGGCTCCCCTCCGCAATCACACATTTATCAAGCCGATCTTGCTTAGCGACTGACAGAGCGCCAGATAGCGAATCATTCATCATTATTCCAGCCTCACCCCACAGCGCCAGCGAGCGACCTTGAACAGCGACAGGTATGACCTCTCGCTACCTGGCGCTCTCCAATGCATTTCAATGGAGCAATCTTTAAATATTCTTAATTAATTGCTTTTTTTTTTTTTTTTTTTTTTTATAAATCAAAAATTCTGTGACCACTTCTGCAATGTTAGATATTTTTTTAAGGTAAAAAAAAAAAAAATGTGTGCAGAATTGATATTACAGGTCTGATATTAATGTATTCATATTACAAAATGTTTTGAAAAACTTGTTTTTTTTTTCCCAAAAATATGGTTGTTTGGGGGTTAAAAAACTACTTCTAACCCATCGCCGCCAGCGCTCTGTGGTTTAAACAAGCATTTCACAGCGCGAGAATTTTTTGAGCGTGATTTGTTAATGAATATGCTGGGAGCCGTTCGCTATGGCCATTCGCTGTCATGCGCTCCCATACAGCGCGGAACCTGTCAAACAGCGACTCCTAACCCCATATTCAACATTACCGCACACCGACTGAGTCGCTGTCAACAGCCGAACAACGGGCAAGCACAGCGAATACTAGCGTGCGCTGTGAAAATACCGCTACTGTCGCTCATCTGTCGCTACCTGGCGCTATTAATGAATCGGCCTCCCCGATTTGGTGGTTTACCTGGTTGAACGTAACTGCTGCCCTATTCCATGAAGTGGTGACACTGGATGAAGTATAGGGCCACTGTAAGCTTTTTATAATGAAATACTTACCTGCTCGTCTTCTGTCTCCATCCTGCACGTATGTAGTCACACAACCTGAAGCTCACATGTTTCGGTACTGTTGGTCTTGCTACAGTGTGTCCCTGGTCTGGAGGCTGCAACTTAGAAACAAGGCACAGCTGTGCACACCTCTGCATCAAAGAACCTGGCTCGAGAGTATGCAGTCAGCATTGGAGCTGACAATGCTGAAATCAGTTGTAGGACTACATAAGATTAAGGCAGCGAGAAGGAAGGTAAGTATTAAAAAATAGCTTACTATGGGATTTTAGGTATGTAGCAGGTGATTTTAGCTATACTGAGATATACCACTAAACAGGAACATGCTTTTTCAATTTTTGCCGTAGAAGGTGGTCTTTTCAGTGGATACTGGTAACATATTTTGATTGATTTGTCATTAGAAACTACAATAGTTCTGAGAGAGGAGTATATGTGCCTGTTTATCATAAACAGAAAAGGTGGTGGGGCTGCCAGCACAGTCCCAAAAGCCTTTATCAAAGTGAGCCGCACTCAGTAGTTTAAAAATTGATATACCATGCCTTTATTGAAAACATATACATATACAAGACTGACAAAAGTTTGAAAAACATTAAAAAAGGTGTTGGAAAAGGGGGGCTTAGTTTTATGGCTCTAATACAACAAATACAAATATCATGATGAATGCAGTCAATTAAAGTGAAAGTAAAGACACAAAAAAAAAAATATATTCTCTGGTTCTGCAAAAACTGTGCAATGTGCACGGTAAAGTGCAAATAGTGTTATCTAAGGTGCAACCAAATAAAATGTCAAATGCTATATAGATACCAAGTGCTATACAACATACATTGTGATATGACTACTAAAAAAATGTTTCCTGGTTCTGCAAAAACTGTGCAACGCGCACGGTAAAGTGCAAATAGTGCTATCCAAGGTGCAACCAAGTAAAGTGTAAAGTGCTATATAGATACCAAGTGCTATACAACATACATTGTGATTAGTGATGAGCGAGTAGTATTCGACCGAGCCGGTATTCGATCGAATACTACGCTGTTCGTCATACTCGATTTCGATCGAGTACAGCGGCGATGGCGCACTCACAATTCGTTTCCCCTCCCACCTTCCCTGGCGCGTTTTTTACACCAATCACCATGCAGGGGGGGTGGGACAGGTCCTGGGAGGACGCTGGCATCGCGAAAACGGCGTCTACACGCATTGGCTGGAAAAACCATGTGACCTCGAATATACAAAACTCAGCACTTCCTCTTCGTCAGCATTAGCAGCTTGAACTTAGTGAGGGACAGACGCTCACAGCAGGGAAAGACAGGCTGTCGCTGGCAGGGCCCCAGAAGCTCGGAATATCGCATTTACCACCATCTATACCAGCTATCAGAAGACAAGAGAGTCATTAAGAGCCCTTATTAGGGCTACTACGCTGAACGGTATATGGCTCATATGTAGGCAGGCAGGGCCCCAGAAGCTCAGAATATCGCTTTTACCACCATATATACCAGCTACCAGAAGACAAGAGAGTCCTTAAGAGCCCTTATTAGGGCTACTACGCTGAACAGTATATAGCTCATATCCTATGTAGGCAGGCAGGGCCCCAGAAGCTCAGAATATAGCTTTTACCACCATATATACCAGCTACCAGAAGACAAGAGAGTCCTTAAGAGCCCTTATTAGGGCTACTACGCTGAACAGTATATAGCTCATATCCTATGTAGGCAGGCAGGGCCCCAGAAGCTCAGAATATAGCTTTTACCACCATATATACCAGCTACCAGAAGACAAGAGAGTCCTTAAGAGCCCTTATTAGGGCTACTACGCTAAACAGTATATAGCTCATATCCTATGTAGGCAGGCAGGGCCCCAGAAGCTCAGAATATAGCTTTTACCACCATATATACCAGCTACCAGAAGACAAGAGAGTCCTTAAGAGCCCTTATTAGGGCTACTACGCTGAACAGTATATAGCTCATATTCTATGTAGTCAGGCAGGGCCCCAGAAGCTCAGAATATAGCTTTTACCACCATATATACCAGCTACCAGAAGACAAGAGAGTCATTAAGAGCCCTTATTAGGGCTACTATGCTGAACAGTATATAGCTCATATGTAGGCAGGCAGGGCCCCAGAAGCTCAGAATATCGCTTTTACCACCATATATACCAGCTACCAGAAGACAAGAGAGTCCTTAAGAGCCCTTATTAGGGCTACTACGCTGAACAGTATATAGCTCATATCCTATGTAGGCAGGCAGGGCCCCAGAAGCTCAGAATATAGCTTTTACCACCATATATACCAGCTACCAGAAGACAAGAGAGTCCTTAAGAGCCCTTATTAGGGCTACTACGCTGAACAGTATATAGCTCATATTCTATGTAGTCAGGCAGGGCCCCAGAAGCTCAGAATATAGCTTTTACCACCATATATACCAGCTACCAGAAGACAAGAGAGTCCTTAAGAGCCCTTATTAGGGCTACTACGCTGAACAGTATATAGCTCATATTCTATGTAGTCAGGCAGGGCCCCAGAAGCTCAGAATATAGCTTTTACCACCATATATACCAGCTACCAGAAGACAAGAGAGTCCTTAAGAGCCCTTATTAGGGCTACTACGCTGAACAGTATATAGCTCATATCCTATGTAGGCAGGCAGGGCCCCAGAAGCTCAGAATATAGCTTTTACCACCATATATACCAGCTACCAGAAGACAAGAGAGTCCTTAAGAGCCCTTATTAGGGCTACTACGCTGAACAGTATATAGCTCATATCCTATGTAGGCAGGCAGGGCCCCAGAAGCTCAGAATATAGCTTTTACCACCATATATACCAGCTACCAGAAGACAAGAGAGTCCTTAAGAGCCCTTATTAGGGCTACTACACTGAACAGTATATAGCTCATATTCTATGTAGCCAGGCAGGGCCCCAGAAGCTCAGAATATAGCTTTTACCACCATATATACCAGCTACCAGAAGACAAGAGAGTCCTTAAGAGCCCTTATTAGGGCTACTATGCTGAACAGTATATAGCTCATATCCTATGTAGGCAGGCAGGGCCCCAGAAGCTCAGAATATAGCTTTTACCACCATATATACCAGCTACCAGAAGACAAGAGAGTCCTTAAGAGCCCTTATTAGGGCTACTACGCTGAACAGTATATAGCTCATATTCTATGTAGTCAGGCAGGGCCCCAGAAGCTCAGAATATAGCTTTTACCACCATATATACCAGCTACCAGAAGACAAGAGAGTCCTTAAGAGCCCTTATTAGGGCTACTACGCTGAACAGTATATAGCTCATATTCTATGTAGTCAGGCAGGGCCCCAGAAGCTCAGAATATAGCTTTTACCACCATATATACCAGCTACCAGAAGACAAGAGAGTCCTTAAGAGCCCTTATTAGGGCTACTAAGCTGAACAGTATATAGCTCATATTCTATGTAGTCAGGCAGGGCCCCAGAAGCTCAGAATATAGCTTTTACCACCATATATACCAGCTACCAGAAGACAAGAGAGTCATTGAGAGCCCTTATTAGGGCTACTATGCTGAACAGTATATAGCTCATATTCTATGTAGTCAGGCAGGGCCCCAGAAGCTCAGAATATCGCATTTACCACCATATATACCAGCTACCAGAAGACAAGAGAGTTATTGAGAGCCCTTATTAGGGCTACTATGCTGAACAGTATATAGCTCATATGTAGGCAGGCAGGGCCCCAGAAGCTCAGAATATCGCTTTTACCACCATATATACCAGCTACCAGAAGACAAGAGAGTCCTTAAGAGCCCTTATTAGGGCTACTACGCTGAACAGTATATAGCTCATATCCTATGTAGGCAGGCAGGGCCCCAGAAGCTCAGAATATAGCTTTTACCACCATATATACCAGCTACCAGAAGACAAGAGAGTCCTTAAGAGCCCTTATTAGGGCTACTACGCTGAACAGTATATAGCTCATATTCTATGTAGTCAGGCAGGGCCCCAGAAGCTCAGAATATAGCTTTTACCACCATATATACCAGCTACCAGAAGACAAGAGAGTCCTTAAGAGCCCTTATTAGGGCTACTACGCTGAACAGTATATAGCTCATATTCTATGTAGTCAGGCAGGGCCCCAGAAGCTCAGAATATCGCATTTACCACCATATATACCAGCTACCAGAAGACAAGAGAGTCATTGAGAGCCCTTATTAGGGCTGCTATGTTTTAAAAATTGTGTGGAGGCCCAAGAGCTGAGACCTTTTAAAAATTGTGTGGAGGCCCAAGAGCTGAGACCTCTCAAACATTGTGTGGAGTCCCACGAGCTGAGACCTCTTAAAAATTGTGTGGAGGCCTAAGAGCTGAGACCTTTTAAAAATTGTGTGGAGGCCCAAGAGCTGAGACCTTTTAAAAATTGTGTGGAGGCCCAAGAGCTGAGACCTCTCAAACATTGTGTGGAGTCCCACGAGCTAAGACCTCTTAAAAATTGTGTGGAGGCCCAAGAGCTGAGACCTCTTAAAAATTGTGTGGAGGCCCAAGAGCTGAGACCTTTTAAAAATTATGTGGAGGCCCAAGAGTTGAGACCTCTTAAAAATTGATTGTATTAAGCCTAAGAGGTGAGCCATAATTTTTTCCATTAATACAGCAATTCTATGGCGGTTAAGGAGGAGGAGGAGGAGGAGGAGGAGGAGGAGGAGGAGGAAATGGCACTTCATACAGATGGCACTTCACTCTTGGCTGCTTTCCACTGTTGTACAAGCAAAGTCCAGGTCAATCCACTTGCTGTTCATTTTGATTAGCGTCAGCCTGTCGGCACTGTCGGTTGACAGGCGGCTGCGCTTATCGGTTATAATGCCCCCGGCTGCGCTGAACACCCTTTCTGATAGCACGCTGGCGGCAGGGCAGGCAAGCACCTCCAAGGCGTACAGGGACAGTTCCAGCCACGTGTCCAACTTGGAGACCCAGTAAGTGTAGGTCGCCGAGGGATCGGGGAGGACAGGGGTGTGGTCTGCCAGGTAGTCCCGCAACATCCGCCGATACTTGTCCCTCCTGCTGATAGCGGGCCCCCGCAGTGATGGAAGTTGCACGAGGGGGTGACATGAACGTGTCCCACATCTTGGAGAGTGTTCCCCTGGTGGCTGTGGGCCTGATCGATGTTGTCAGACTCTGGGAGACACTCTCCTCTCTGCCGCCAGCGATGCTGGGTGGGAAAATCTGCATCATGTTCTGCAAGAGTTCCCTCTGGTATTCCAGTAATCGATTCGTCCTCTCCTCTACCGGAATAAAAGAGGAGAAGTTATCTTTATACCGGGGGTCCAGGAGTGCGAAGACCTAGTATAGTTTGTTCTCCAATATCCGGACAACACGTATGTCCCGGGAAAAGCAGCCCAGCATGAAGTCAGCCATGTGTGCCAGACTCTGAGTAGGCATGACCTCACTGCCCCCACCAGAAGGATCATTTTCCATTTCCTCCTCTTCCTCCTCCTCTCCGCCCCATCCGCGCTGAACCAATGGGACGCACACAGCCTGACTGCTACCCTCGCCGCCAGCATCCTCTTCCACAGCCACCTCCACGTTGTCCTCCTCCTCCTCATCCTCCTCCTCCTGCAACTGCCACCGAGCAGCAGACAAAAGTGTGGTCTGACTGTCTACCTGCGTTGCGTCTCCTCCTACCCCCGTCTCCTCTGTGTGCAATGCGTTCTCCCTTATTGCGATGAGCGATTCTTTAAGGACGCATAGGAGCGGGATGGTTACGCTCACTATAGCGTCCTCGCTGCTGACCTTCTTAGTGGACTCCTCAAAGATACGCAATACATCGCATATGTCTGCCATCCATGGCCACTCGTGGTTGGCAAACTGAGGGAGCTGAGTTGGATGCACACGTGGATGCATCATCTGGTACTCCATCAATGCTTTCTGCTGCTCACACACCCTGGCCAACATGCAATAGGTGGACTTCCAGCGAGTGGGCAGGTCGCACAACAGCCGATGTTGAGGCAAATGGAGGCGTTGCTGGTTTTTTTTTTAAGCTAGCAGCAGCTACAGTTGACTTCCGAAAGTGAGCGCACAAGCGCCACACTTTGACCAGTAGCTCTGCCAGGTTGGGGTAAGTCTTTAGAAACTTTTGTACTACCAAATTAAAAACGTGGGCCAGGCATGGTACGTGATTGAGTTCTGCAAGCTCCAGAGCCGCTACCAGGTTACGGCCGTTATCGCACACGACCATGCCTGGTCCTAGCTGCAGCGGCGACAGCCACATCTCTGTCTGCTGCAATATGGCGTGCCTCACCTCTGCGGCGCTGTGCTTCCTGTCGCCCAAGCTGATGAGCTTAAGCACCGCCTGCTGACGTCTCCCCGTGCCAGTGCTGCAACGCTTCCAGCTAGGGGCTGAGGGCGATGTTAAGGCAGAGGAGGAGGAGGAGGAGAAGAAGGAAGAGGAGGGGGGGTCTATCAGAACCTGTGCTGGCAATCTTGGGCGGGGGTGGTATGTAGGCCGTCCCTGTTTGCGACCCCGTCCCCGCTTCCACAACATTCACCCAGTGTGCCGTCAAAGAGATGTAGCGTCCTTGGCCGCAAGCGCTTGTCCACGAGTCGGTGGTCAAGTGGACCTTTGCGCTGACTGCGTACCTCAGGGTCCGCCTGATGTTACGCGACACGTGCTGGTGCAGGGCGGGGACGCCACACCGGGAAAAATAGTGGCGGCTAGGGACGGAATAGCGAGGTGCGGCAGCCGCCATCAGGTCGCGGAAGGCCTGCGTCTCCACAAGCCAAAACGGCAACATCTCCAGGGCCAGCAGTTTGGAGATGAGGCAGGTTAAGGCTTGGGCTTGGGGGTGACTGGAGGCGTAGTTCCGCCTGCGGTTGAACGCCTGCGAAATGGACAGTTGATGGGACGAGGAGATGGAAGGTGCAGACGAAGATGCGGGGGAAGGGGGGGCTGAAGGAGAAGGCCCCAAAGTAGCCGAGGCAGAGGCAGATGTGGAGGTGTCCTGGCTGGAGGTCTGGACCGCAGTGGCAGCACACAACAAAGGGGAAGAGGCAGTGGCAGCAAGACGGGGCGCAGGTTGTATTGCGTTTGCTCTCTCCCACTCAGCCCAGTGCTTGAATTCCAAGTGACGGCGCATGCCTGAGGTGGTCAGATTGCTCTTCTCAGAGCCCCTACTCAGTTTTGAGTGGCAGATTGCGCAAACCGCGCTCAGTTTGTACAGAAGTACGAGGCCTCGATGGGGGAGCTTCGCGCGACTGCCTGCTGCCGGGAAGAGCTTCGGCCCTGCTGGCTGTGGCCTGCCTTCTCTGTCTGGACTGTCCTCTGCCTCTGGACTGTCCTCTGCCTCTTGCTGCCTTATTCGGTGATGCGCAGACCGCATCTCCACTGCTTTCCCCGCTGGACATCACCCCTGTCCAAGTGGGGTCGGTCATTTCGTCGTCCACCACCTCCTCTTCCACTTCCTCTCTCTGCTCCTCCTCCTGCCCACTGGACATTCCAGCAGCCTCCCTTGATGGCAACTGCGTCTCATCATCATCATCGCTCATGATAGCAGATGCTGGTTCCGGGTCCACATCACTAGCAGATGGCGGATGCTCAAGTGTTTGGGCATCACTACAAACAAATTCCTCTGCTAGCTCCTGGGATTCTTGCAGCACATCTGGAAAAGGACCCGAAAAGAGGTCCTGGGAGGGGTCAAGGGTGGGCTGACTCTGTTGGCCAGGTTGGGAGGAAGGAGGGTCAGAGTGAGACTGTGTGGATGACTGGGTGGTGGACAAGTGACTGGAAGCGTTATCGGCCATCCATTGCACCACCTGTTCACGCTGCTCAGGCTTTAACAGAGGTGTACCCCGCCCCCCGCATAACTGTCCCATAAAGGCAGGGAAGCTGGATGAGCGTAATGCTGGCTGCCCCTCATCAGCACGCATTGTATCCCCACTGGCTTCAACGCGGTTTGTGCCCCCACCAGCATTTCCGCGCCCCCGTCCTCGTCCACGTCCCTTTGCGCTAGCCTTCCGCATTTCAGACGTTTTACTTTTTGGGCCACGCGTTATGCCAAATATAAAAATATTTTTAAGAAGAACACCTGGCTATACAGCCGTATACTGCCAGAAGGTGAAATGGTGCCTATACGCACCGGGTATATAACAAGGTTTTGTTGGTAAAGAGGACACAAAATAGTAGTGCCAAATATAAAAAATATTTTTAAGAAAAACACCTGGCTATACAGCCGTATACTGCCAGAAGGTGAAATGGTGCCTATACGCACCGTGTATAAAACAGTGTTTTGTTGGCACAGAGGACACAAAACAGTAGTGCAAAATATAGTTTTGTATATAGGTGCTAATACACCACTGAAGTCTTTCTGTCCCTATTCCAGCATCAGCAGCTACCCCTCACTAAAGCAGCCGTTCTGAGCAGAGTGTATATAGTTTTGTATATAGGTGGTAATACACCACTGAAGTCTTTCTGTCCCTATTCCAGCAGCAGCAGCTACCCCTCACTAAAGCAGCCGTAGCTGCAGCACTAATAAGTGCTCAGCTCTTGGGCCTCCACACAATGTTTGAGAGGTCTCAGCTCTTGGGCCTCCACACAATTTTTAAGAGGTCTCAGCTCTTGGGCCTCCACACAAGTTTTAAGAGGTCTCAGCTCTTGGGCCTCCACACAATTTTTAAAAGGTCTCAGCTCTTGGGCCTCCACACAATTTTTAAAAGGTCTCAGCTCTTGGGCCTCCACACAATTTTTAAAAGGTCTCAGCTCTTGGGCCTCCACACAATTTTTAAAAGGTCTCAGCTCTTGGGCCTCCACACAATTTTTAAAAGGTCTCAGCTCTTGGGCCTCCACACAATTTTTAAGAGGTCTCAGCTCTTGGGCCTCCACACAATTTTTAAAAGGTCTCAGCTCTTGGGCCTCCACGCAATTTTTAAAAGGTCTCAGCTCTTGGGCCTCCACACAATTTTTAAGAGGTCTCAGCTCGTGGGACTCCACACAATGTTTGAGAGGTCTCAGCTCTTGGGCCTCCACACAATTTTTAAAAGGTCTCAGCTCTTGGGCCTCCACACAATTTTTAAAAGGTCTCAGCTCTTGGGCCTCCACACAATTTTTAAGAGGTCTCAGCTCTTGGGCCTCCACACAATTTTTAAAAGGTCTCAGCTCTTGGGCCTCCACACAATTTTTAAAAGGTCTCAGCTCTTGGGCCTCCACACAATTTTTAAGAGGTCTCAGCTCTTGGGCCTCCACACAATTTTTAAAAGGTCTCAGCTCTTGGGCCTCCACACAATTTTTAAAAGGTCTCAGCTCTTGGGCCTCCACACAATTTTTAAGAGGTCTCAGCTCTTGGGCCTCCACACAATTTTTAAAAGGTCTCAGCTCTTGGGCCTCCACACAATTTTTAAAACGTCTCAGCTCTTGGGCCTCCACACAATTTTTAAGAGGTCTCAGCTCGTGGGACTCCACACAATGTTTGAGAGGTCTCAGCTCTTGGGCCTCCACACAATTTTTAAAAGGTCTCAGCTCTTGGGCCTCCACACAATTTTTAAAAGGTCTCAGCTCTTGGGCCTCCACACAATTTTTAAGAGGTCTCAGCTCTTGGGCCTCCACACAATTTTTAAAAGGTCTCAGCTCTTGGGCCTCCACACAATTTTTAAGAGGTCTCAGCTCATGGGACTCCACACAATGTTTGAGAGGTCTCAGCTCTTGGGCCTCCACACAATTTTTAAAAGGTCTCAGCTCGTGGGACTCCACACAATGTTTGAGAGGTCTCAGCTCTTGGGCCTCCACACAATTTTTAAAAGGTCTCAGCTCTTGGGCCTCCACACAATTTTTAAAAGGTCTCAGCTCTTGGGCCTCCACACAATTTTTAAGAGGTCTCAGCTCGTGGGACTCCACACAATGTTTGAGAGGTCTCAGCTCTTGGGCCTCCACACAATTTTTAAAAGGTCTCAGCTCTTGGGCCTCCACACAATTTTTAAAAGGTCTCAGCTCTTGGGCCTCCACACAATTTTTAAGAGGTCTCAGCTCGTGGGACTCCACACAATGTTTGAGAAGTCTCAGCTCTTGGGCCTCCACACAATTTTTAAAACGTCTCAGCTCTTGGGCCTCCACACAATTTTTAAGAGGTCTCAGCTCGTGGGACTCCACACAATGTTTGAGAGGTCTCAGCTCTTGGGCCTCCACACAATTTTTAAAAGGTCTCAGCTCTTGGGCCTCCACACAATTTTTAAAATGTCTCAGCTCTTGGGACTCCACACAATGTTTGAGAGGTCTCAGCTCTTGGGCCTCCACACAATTTTTAAGAGGTCTCAGATCTTGGGCCTCCACACAATTTTTAAGAGGTCTCAGCTCTTGGGCCTCCACACAATTTTTAAAAGGTCTCAGCTCTTGGGCCTCCACACAATTTTTAAAACGTCTCAGCTCTTGGGCCTCCACACAATTTTTAAGAGGTCTCAGCTCGTGGGACTCCACACAATGTTTGAGAGGTCTCAGCTCTTGGGCCTCCACACAATTTTTAAAAGGTCTCAGCTCTTGGGCCTCCACACAATTTTTAAAAGGTCTCAGCTCTTGGGCCTCCACACAATTTTTAAGAGGTCTCAGCTCTTGGGCCTCCACACAATTTTTAAAAGGTCTCAGCTCTTGGGCCTCCACACAATTTTTAAGAGGTCTCAGCTCATGGGACTCCACACAATGTTTGAGAGGTCTCAGCTCTTGGGCCTCCACACAATTTTTAAAAGGTCTCAGCTCGTGGGACTCCACACAATGTTTGAGAGGTCTCAGCTCTTGGGCCTCCACACAATTTTTAAAAGGTCTCAGCTCTTGGGCCTCCACACAATTTTTAAAAGGTCTCAGCTCTTGGGCCTCCACACAATTTTTAAGAGGTCTCAGCTCGTGGGACTCCACACAATGTTTGAGAGGTCTCAGCTCTTGGGCCTCCACACAATTTTTAAAAGGTCTCAGCTCTTGGGCCTCCACACAATTTTTAAAAGGTCTCAGCTCTTGGGCCTCCACACAATTTTTAAGAGGTCTCAGCTCGTGGGACTCCACACAATGTTTGAGAAGTCTCAGCTCTTGGGCCTCCACACAATTTTTAAAACGTCTCAGCTCTTGGGCCTCCACACAATTTTTAAGAGGTCTCAGCTCGTGGGACTCCACACAATGTTTGAGAGGTCTCAGCTCTTGGGCCTCCACACAATTTTTAAAAGGTCTCAGCTCTTGGGCCTCCACACAATTTTTAAAATGTCTCAGCTCTTGGGACTCCACACAATGTTTGAGAGGTCTCAGCTCTTGGGCCTCCACACAATTTTTAAGAGGTCTCAGATCTTGGGCCTCCACACAATTTTTAAGAGGTCTCAGCTCTAAGCTTCCCTTACTGCTGGGGTGACACACTGTAACAAACCTCCTCCTGTAAGCTTCCCTGACTGCTGGGGTGACACACTGTAACAAACCTCCTCCTGTAAGCTTCCCTTACTGCTGGGGTGACACACTGTAACAAACCTCCTCCTTTAAGCTTCCCTTACTGCTGGGGCGACACAATGACACAAGAGGACATGTCTGACCACATCTCTCACACACACACACACACACAATGACAATTAGGGGTGGGGTCTATTTATTTTCCCCCTTGCCTATGTCATCTGTGGTTGTCATTAGGCAACGTGATTTTAAGGGGTGCAGAATTTTGTTCTTCTTTTTTGTACAGTTTGGCTTGGGGTCCATGGCAATGTAGAGGAAAGAAGGTTTCTTTGTCTTGTCTCACTTTACGTAGAAGTTATATTGTGTTTGGAGTGTATTGTTGAGTGGCTGTGATAGTGGCGTAATAGTGCGACTTGGGCGCGTTATATGCACACAGACATGCTTCCCCTGCTGTCCCAGTTGCATTCCAGCAGTGTTGGCATCATTTTCTGATGTTTCAGGGTGGACTTGGTGACCTCCAAGTGGTCGAATTGAGATTTCCAAGTGTCGAGCATTTTTTTCCCATAGACTATAATGGGATTCGATATTCAGTCGAGTAGTCGAGTAACGCGGTCTATTCGAATCGAAATTTCGAATATTTCACTACTCGCTCATCTCTAATTGTGATATGACTGCTAAAAATAAGGATAAAAATGGTATCACCAGGTCAGTGGAAATGGAGCCAAGTCCCCTCACCAAACAGCCTCATAGATCGTCGATGCATTGCGTGCGGGGTCACCCAGCTTTTTCAAGCATAGTGCCTGTTTATCATCTGTTGAAATACAGTATTTACAACATCAAAAAGAACAAAGAAATGTACTGAAATGCATCAATGGTGTGATATTGCGTGGCATCTGAGACAGATGAACTGAAATGGTTTTAACATGAGTAAATCAAATCCAAATAAAAAATGTAGGCCAGCAGTTCATATATATAAAATCCAAGAAGCATATACAGTGCATATTTTTATTGTGTCATATAGTAAGGCAAAAAAGGTAAAAAGCACAATATCAAATCTCATTTTCAGCTGAAATCCGGAAAATGAAATGTGACTGTAAATGCTTCCTACTCTCTTCTTTTTCCATTTCTGTTTTGTTGTATGAATTTAACATTAAAGCTCAGCTAGGGGCAAATATTTTCTATTTTCCTACAGTCTCCCATTCTGTTGATGGATCTGGAATTGGGATAGGCTGTCATATGATCACTAGTAGGGTTGGGCGAACCCAAATTCCAACGTTTCTAACAGAAATCCATGCACGTGTTTGGTGCTCGGCCTGAACCCGGAGGAAGGCTGATTGGCTGCACAGAAGCTAGTCAGCCTTCTTCCTTCCTTTCCCACCATTGGCCTGGGGGTATACCGTCGCTGCTCGCTCTGCATTAGATAGGGAGAGGTGCTGCTGCTGAGGGACAGATTGGGCTTTATTTTTGTAAAAACAACTGTCCTTTTCAGCACATTTATTTAGGGAAAGCATTTTCAGTTAGGGCTAGATAGGTGTTAAATTAAGCTATTGTCCTTTTCAAGACATTTAGTCAGGGGAAGCTGCTGGAGTGAGGGTAAGATAGGTAGGGGGTCAATACTCTGTAATAGCCTCTCAGTGTCAGTACTCTAATAGTACTACAGCAGTATCAGTAATGTGTAATAGCATTTCAGTGTCAGTACTATGCAATACCAATTGTTATTGGTGTATGCAGTGTTCAGGACAGTTAGGGCCCTCCTAGAAAACAAAATGTGTAGTCTCCTTTGGGTGTCATTACTCTGTAATAGCAGTTGATCCAACCACTGGTGTTTCAGTACTCTGTAATTACAATTGTTAATGTTGTATGCACTGGGTCAGAGCAGTAAGGCCCCCTTGAATGAATAAAATGATTTGTGTAGTCTCCCTTGTGCGTCATTACTTTGTAATAGCAGTTGCTCCAACAAACGGGCTGTCAGTAGTCTGTAATATCAATAGTTATTGGTGTATGCATTGGATCAAAGCAGTTGGGGTCCTCTTGAATAAGAAAAAAGCATGTTTGTGTAGTCTCCCTTGGGCGTCATTAATCTGTAATAGCAGTTACTTCAACAACTGGTGTGTCAGTACATCTGTAATACTAATAGTTATTGCTGTAAGCACTGAGTCAGGGCAGTTAGGCCCCTCTTAAATGAATAAAAACATATTTGTGTAGTCTCCCTTGGGCGTCATTACTCTGTAATAGCAGTTGTTCCAACCAATGGGCTGTCAGTAGTATGTAATACTAATAGTTACTGGCGTATGCATAGGGTCACAGCAGTTAGGGTCCTCATGGAAAAGTTAAAAAAAAAACATTTTTGTACAGTATCACTTGGGTGTCATTACTATGCAATAGCAGTTGCTTCAACCACTAGTGTGTCAGTACATCTGTAATACCAGTTGTTATTGGCATATGCTCTGGGCCAGGGCAGTTAGGGCCTTTTTGAAAAAGAAAAAAACATGTTTGTGTAGCCTCCATTGGGCATCATTACTCTGCAATAGCAGTTGCTCCAACCACTGGTGTGTCAGGACATCTCTAATAGCAGTTCAGCAGTGTCAGTACTCTGATAGCACTTCAATGTCAGTACGCTGTAACACGCTGTAATTGTTCAAACCACCGTTGTGTCAGGGCTCTGTAATACCAATTGTTCAGTCCACTTGGGGGTCACTACTCTATAATACCAATTGTTCAAACCACTTGGGGATCACTGCTCTGTAATACCAATTGTTCGGGCCACTTCGGGGTCACTGCTCTATAATACCAATTGTTAAAACCACTTGGGGGTCACTGCTCTGTAATACCAATTGTTCAGGCCACTTGGGGCTCCCTGCTCTGTAATACCAATTGTTAGTGGAGTATCCACTGGGTCTGGCCACTTGTGTGTCAGTACTGTTTATTTAAATATAACTATTTAATTGTGGGCACAACTGGCATTACACCCTCTTGAAAAGGAAAGTTCAACTAGCTCACCTGTCACTTTGAAAGGCATGGAGAGGAAATACTGTGGCACAGTTCCACAGTACAATGGTCAGTGAGGTGTCCAGCTTTCTCATTCAATTAAAACATAACTTTAATCCAGAAATGTAAAATAAATTTTAGCACAACTTGCATTAGGCCCTTATTGGCTTTAAAAAACTAGGTATTTGTTGGCACACCTTACATCACACCCTCTTGGGCTTTGATCAACTAGTTACTCGTGGACACACCTGGCATTATACAAAGAGAAAAAAACATGCTGTTCACTCATAATGCCTTCAACATGGATGCTGGATGCCAAAGCATACAGACACCTAATGTAGGGAAATTATATATACAAAAACAGTGCCTTGAAGGTAAAGAATGAGTGCTTAAAGTGGACCAAAACGCTGCTTGATCAGCCTGGGAATCTTACAGATTCGATTCCTCCCTACGAGACATCCAAAATTGGGATGCCCCGCTGCGCGGGCCACGGCCGCATCTCACGCTTCTATCTAGCAGGGCACGTGCCCGCGCCGTCCATTTCTGTATGGCCGGCGCGGGCACGCTCCCTGTTAGAGGGAAGCGCAAGATACGGCCACCAGCATGCTCGGAGCCCCTGTGGCAAGATGTCTCATTGACGTGCATACCACAGTGGCTCTGAGTGCGCTGATTGGACGAGCGGCCACGCATGCACCGTAGGAGCGGGGTGAGGTGAATTTTAACTAGAAATCTGGGGGTTTCACATAGTGGGGCACCCCTGATCGGGGTGCCCCGGGGAAGTGGACCAAAACCCAGGACAGTCAAAATCCTGGGTGTTGGTCCACTTTAAGAATAACTTTCATTATGAGCAGTCAGACGACTCTTCCATTTGTATGCTCTTTTATAACTTTCATTTTATGTTTAGTTCCTTTCCTTATTTTTCTAAGCTCCTTATTTGTCAGAAGTGGTTAATTCATCTTCAAGAAGAATGAATTGATGCAATCCAAAAATTTCTCATAATCTCTTTACTCCAATAAATGCAAGCTTTTGCAGGAATAAAAGATTATAATTTGAATGTTGGATTTTCTATAAATATTACACTTGGCAGCTCCACAACCTTGGCAACGTTCAAGAATGTCACTTAGTAGGTCTCAAATCATAGACATAAATATGGAAATCATCATCAAACTAGATAAAGTCCACTGAAGGTTTGGCTTTCACTTGATGGTTCACCATGCCATTCCTTTTTCAGCCATCTTCTTTGGCATATTCCACTTGCTTCCCAACTAGGCTGCCCACAACCTCTCCTGGCTCTCTTTACACTGGAAGAGAATCTTTAGAGCCAGACATGATGCAAATATTTCTTCATAGTTATCTAAAAGCTGATACATGAATAGAACAGGGTCTTTTTCCAATGTTAAATAAAACCATGTGTTCATGATTGGTGCTCTTGCTAAAACCATCCCTCGCCATTCATCTTTGGAACCTTCTTCAATTTTAACCATATTTTACACAGCTTTACCAATCATGTCATCCAAATGGCCATTGCTTATGCTGCATTAAGCAACTCTGTCTGGAAGTACTTCAAAGGCAGACACCCTTTCATCCTTTTGGAGTTCAGGGGGGGTTCAGAGGGAAGGGTTGACTAGTACTTGATCTAAAACTTCCTTTCCATTCTGGGCTACTGGGTTACTGGGGCATCCGTGTTATATCCTGCAGCCAACAATGTTTCTCCTAGGCTGAGAGATTGTTTGCTTTGTCCCATGTTATTGCAATGTGTCTTATGAGAGATCCATTTCTTCATCATATTTGCTGAAACACCTGCATGTGCTGCCTCACTGTGCTGCTGCCTTTCCAATAGAAGTCTTCATTCATCTACATTAAAGGGCAGCAATGCTGCCACACTAGAGAGAAAACAGATCTCTCTTAACCTGTTGCTGTTTTATTATGCATGAAAAATATACTATACCTTCCACCAATCTGTGTGTTTTCTGACATGTAGGTGAAGGAGATGGAGGTAGGCAACACAAACAAGTTCTGTGGGATCCCCATCTGTAAGTATGTCCACGTTGGCTGGTGGATTCTCTTGTCAGTGATGACACCCCCCTGTGGTGCTGAATACATGTTCTTATAGAACATTTTCCGTCAGGCAGGTCAGCACCTCCAAGGCATAGAGGACAAGCCCTTGTCACATGTTCAATTTACAGACTTGCCTGCTGGAACTCCAATATTGCTTGCTGCTGCTCACACAACCTTTCCAACATACAGAATGTAAATTGGAACTCCCCCTGGTTGGAAAATCACCTATGAGGCGGTAGGCGGGAAGGCCAAAGTTCCTCTGTGGTGCAGATAGGTGAACAGCAGCAGGCTGTGAATGCCCAAAGTACGCACACATGGCATGCATTTTATGCAGCAGATCCAGCATGTCTGGATAATGGACAAGGAAGCTTTGCACTACCAAGTTGAGCATATATGCCAGACAACAGATGTGCCTTAACCCAGCTCGGCCCAAGGCTGCTACTAGACTCTACTTATTGTCACACACCACTTTGTAGGGCTGTAGGTGCAGCAACAGCAACCACTCATCTGTCAGCTCCTGCATACACCACCTGTTGCTGTTTACCCATGGCTGGACTCAAAATGGTGGTGCAGGCACAGACTGGATGAGAGTCAAGCTCCGTGGGACACCCGCCTTCTAGGTAAATCCACAATCCTCAATCACCGCTGCTAGCTTCACCTATAGCCAAGCCCCTGTTTGCCGGGACGCTTTAGACGCCTCAACGGACACAGTTGCCCCCAGGACATCGTAGCACAAAGGATGTGGACTTACAGGGGTGAAGGCGGATGAGCCCGAGGCAAGACTGGGCAATGTCAGGTAAGCCAGGGTCATACACTGTTAATCAGTCCTTACTAGTGCAGCACCAAAGGGAAAAGACAAGAGAAGAGTCAAGCCAGGGGTCAAGCAAGGAGGTCACGGGTATGCAGCAGAAAGGATGAGATGGATTCGCGGTCAGGATACAAGCAGGGTTCGGTCCAGGAGGCAATCACGGGATGGTCAAGCAAGACAAGGTCAGCAACAGAATTGAATGATGATCTCAGACAATATCACAACTAGCAGCACGCTATCACTGGCAAGGGATAAGTGGGGAGAAACAAACTTTAATTGATGGGAGCTAACAGGATTGGCTGGAGGGAATGTCGTGATTGGTGCAAACTGGAACCTTGGGCTGATTGCCCAATTTAAACAATGGGAGGTGTCCTCCTCTGCATCTCCCCAGCCATGCTCCAGTGACACCTGTGAGCTGTCCTGGGAGCCACCATGCCATGAGAAAAAATTCCTTCCCTGAAGCCTGTAAAACTATCCCTCAGCTGTCGGTCCGGCAACCTATCCTGTAAGCCACATGTGGACTGGCCTGACACATGTGGAAATGTACCTTCCTATTCCTCGTCTGCTCTCTCCTGTTGCAATATTACATTATTTGACATGTCCTGAAGTGTTATTTTCTAGCAGGCAAAATATGGGGATGTTAGCTCTGAAGATGGCATCATCAGGATTTACCATATTGGTGGCATATTAGAAACACAGCAGCACGGCACAAATGACATGTCCTGAAGTGTTATTTTCTAGCAGGCAAAATATGGGGATGTTAGCTCTGAAGATGGCATCATCAGGATTCACCATATTGGTGGCATATTAGAAACACAGCAGCATGGCACAAATGCCCATTATTAGGCCCACTCATTGGTGGTGAAGAACTGTTGGTCTGCACTTCAACTTACCTGGGCATTTTGGAGCTGGAACCCCACTATTGAGCACATGCACCAGCCAATGGATGTGCCTCAACCCAGCTTGGCTCAAGGCTGCTACTAGGCTCATCACAGTTGTCGCACACCACTTTGCCAGGCTTCAGGCTCAGCATCAGTAACCGCTCATCTGTCTACTCCTGGCTCCCATGACCAGATGAGGAAGCAAGAAATAAAGAAACGGAGCAGGAGGCAATAACAATAATACTAACAATGTTTTTCTGTTTGCTTTGCAGGTTCCTGGCCATGGATGTGGTAAACATTATTCAGTGTCCCACCCTTCTGTAATTTTAGTTTGTACAGTGCCAGGGAATACAGCAGTTCTGTATAAATAAACAGTATTTATGATAATAATATTTTTTTTGTTTGATTTGCAGATCACTGATCAAAATGTTGGTGAGATCCTTTCAGTGCCCAAGGTGTGGTGGGCAGTATTAGTAAGGGGCTAATCGCTGATGGTTTCTCCCTTTTCTGCTGGCTGCCTGGGGCTGCCTGGGACTCGCCTCTCGGACTCTCGGATCGCCTTCCACCCACTTCTCCCCGCTACCCACTTCTCAGACTCCACAATGCAGAAAGCCGCAGCAGTCAACATTTGGGTTTCATCCTCATCGTAGATGTCCTGCGATGAACCAATGTCCACATCCTCATGCTCCAACACAAGTTGTTGGGCACCTGGTAATCCCTATGTCTCCAACAGAGCCAGGCTCAGGTGGATGGCCCACATAATCCCAGAAAAGAGTGTCATCATAGAGCATTAATGACTTTCCCTTGACTTGTGGCTTATGGGGGTGAGGTGGCAGGTTCTGCAGAAGTGGAGTGGGTTGAAGACAAATAAAAGAGGTGGAGGGATGGAAAAATGAAGAAAAAATAATGTTTCTGTTTGCATGGACATGGTGAAGATTACTGTTTGTACAGCGCCACGGAATACACTAGCGCACTATAAATAAACAATAGCAATACTTTTTTTGTTTGCTTTGCAGGTCCCTGGTGAACTGTAACTTGAAGCACACACTGTGCTGTCTATCAATGCCTCAACTTGGTCTGGCCTCACCAGAATTCACTGCAAAGCCTGGCACATGCTGACACTGGGGGGAGGTGTAGCAAGCACAGATGTAACATGTCCTCTCCCTCCAGCACCAGCTTCATTACCACCAGAGCAGCACCATGGCCAAGTCTCTGTCCCTAATTTGCCAATTTCTTCATTTCTGAAGTTACTGACAATGGCCTGTACCCCTTAGTCTATAAGCCACCTGTCCCTGGAAGTGGCCTGTAAAGGACAATTAGCAGAGGCTCCTTTGTCCCCAGTATGTCAGCCACCAGTCCATGGAAGGGCAACGAAATAGACAGCTTTAGAAAATGTATTTTTCTACACATGTGGAACATCTCTTCCACAAACAAATATACTAAATAAAAATAGAGGACATGTGCAAATATATGGGATGAAAACCTGCCACCTCACAGTCTCTTGAGAACCTAATTTTGAAAACTTTCTTGAAAAAAATGTACAACAATAACAAAAAGGGCAGTTGAGGTACTCCTTGGCAATTGCCCACCCAAGTATGCATTCTTTACTCTAGTTATAAAAAACAATAATATAAAACAGTAACTGAACAGAAACTACCATGCTGCTTTTGAATCGATGAGGTGCACATGAGAGGAATTTAGCTACTCTTATCAGTTTAGATCCTCTACTTGTATTTTATTTATTTAACAACCCCGTTGCATATATGTTGTAATTGCAACACCCATATGCCCCCTTATGTTAGATTTTTAAAAAATGAGCTGTGTTTTTGTATTTTGTACAGTAGATCAAAAGTTTAGTGCAGATGATCACTATAGGGTTCAGTGTTTTACAGAAAACTCAACAGCTCTGTATCAGTAAATTTGTGTTTTTAATGAGCTTATTGTGGTTAGGTTTTCAAAGGGGTTAAGCAGCAAAATTTCAGATATGGAGACCTGCTGCTTTTGGCATTTACTTATCAGCTTTTTCTATTTCCTGAAAAACATTAACAGCCGTGGTAAACAGAGACCAACTTTGTTGGAAACTAGCTGGAGAATTAAAGCCAGTACTAACTCTTAATTAGTGTAATTACTGTCATCGTAATTTTCTGCTAATTACAAAGTCTTGCACTGTGCTAACATCCGCCTTGCCACATTGGCAACTGTTTAATTATATGCCTTGGTCCATAACAACGTAACACTTCATATTTCACTCCTAGGTAGATCAGATGTGGTGCATCTGGGTTAAATACAACAATTTAGCCAGGACACATTTGCCAACTAAAAGCCAAAAGAGGCAAATGAAGTGATTGAACAGAGAATAGTTGGACTCATGTATAGCAGTTAATAGCGGGGTGCCATCTTTTCTCTTCCAAATCATAGCACAATTTCACACCTGTCAGCTCTTATAGAACTAGGAAAAATGATCTTAAGAAATGCTTATTTGGTCCATTTTAACTTCCACTTTGGTTTTAATGCTGGGATATATCTAAACTCAGTAACACAAAATGTTATATTTTATATATTTTGACTTGGGCAAGTCTGCAAATGTAAATAGATTGCTCCTAAAGGGCCACTTCAGCCCCTTCCTAAAAAAAAATATAACCCCCACCCTGTTCCCTCAAAATAGGGTTCCAGCTATGTAATTAAATTAGCAGGATCGCTATTTGGAGGGGGCAGGGCGAGGGTTGTGTTTTTTTTCAGGAAGGGACTGGAGTGTCCCTTTAAGCTTAGCAGCATGTCATGAAACAAAAGTTATTCTTAGCAGTAGATAAAGAATAAAATATTTGTACTACTCCCAGAAGCCCATCTAAACAATTATTTTATGTTTTTCTTTACTTCTTGAACTCAGAGGTAAACTGTAACCTGTGAACCCAACTCAGAGTGTGCAGCAGAAGTATGAGGGAGGACACGTCTAGTGACAATACTAGGAGTGTCCTCACTCATGCTGTTCAGCAGCTCATAAACCAGCTTTTTCCTGTTCTGGCCAGCCATTTCTACTAGAGATGAGCGAATCGATTCGGACGAAGCTGAATTTGTTCAGAATTTCATGAAAAATTTGATTTGAAACGAATCCGAATTTCGCAGTGATTTGATCGCTCAAATCGCTTACTTAACCATTTCAGTGTCAAGCCCCGTGAAGGGAGGGAAGCGGAGCGCTTAGCAGGAGAGAAGTTGTGCTGTCTCAGACGCTGTGGACTCAGGAATCAATGGGCTACCTGTACTGTGCCGGCACCCAGCCGCATGGCAGCCGAGTGAGGCCAATTTAACCTCTCTTCTCTGTCCCCTGCCAGCTCTGCTCGGGGGCCGCCACACATTACTCCCCCTCACTGCTGTAAGTGTGCCGCACTGTCACCCATGATTAATTGAACCTGACCAACACCCGTTATTACATTAACGGGTGTTGGTCCCGTTCTTTGCTGCTAAGAAGCAGCTCGAGGGGGTCATCCAGAATGCTGGAGTCCCCTCGCACCTAACTTCACAGAAAGCTTAAAACACTCACCTTCCTTACGAGCCAGCACCGGGAAAGGAGTCCCGCGATTGGCCGCCGGCCGGTCACTTGGGCTGCAGTCACGTCCTCGGCGCCGGCCGCCGGCAGGACCCACCCACGTGACCGGTAGATATATAGATATCTATAGATATGAATGTTCAATAATAGACACGCGCGGCTGGGCGCGCACCACGGCTCCGGCCGGAAGCCGGCCGCATGCTCAAAGCCCGCTCCGGGTCTCGCCCTCCCCTTTTCCATAGTATGGGGGGCCATAACATCATCGGATCTACGCCACCCGCAGGTGCCACCCCCCAAACCGCCCACCATTCAGCCGCACATCTCTCCACCGCACAGCGATGTTTGACTAAGCGGTCGTGGCAGGCAGGGGGAGCGAAGCATCCACAGTCAGCGCAGATCAATCAAGCAGGAAGATAGAAGCTGTGGAGAGATCCCTCCCCCCGTAGTACAAATCATTCACAACAAACATAAACCACACAAGATTGTTACATACAATAAATGCCCCCATTATAAAGATTTGAAAATCACAATGTAATCTTTTTGTGTTCATTTCAGTTCTATTTACATTATTTGTATCTTTCAACATTGCTACAAAGCATACAGATTATCGTTTCACAAAATGTATATGATTAATTCTACACCAGTTTTTCATGTCTATATGTCATAAACATATGCAAATATCTATATATCCATTTCACATTTACCTATTTAAAATTAAGTAATTTATTGGGGTTAAGGGGTAGGCTAGAAGAAAATCTTAATTTCATATAATTTATGGTATTTTTGATGTTTCTAATATTACTCCCGGCAATAATACCCGTTTCTTTGCCCAGATTTTTTGGGGTAAAGGCCGATTGGGAGTAAACTTTTGCTATCTTTAATTACCTTTCTTTTATTATTATTTTTATTTATTCTTTCTTTTTTTGCAACAAATGGGTATCTGATCTTATAATTATTTCAGAAAAATATATATTGTATATATAAGAATAAATAAACAAGTGGAAAAAATTGTCTTATACATTTAGATTAGGAAATCAAATCACCAATTAAATCCCCCCTGGGGTGGCCTGGTCTGCGCATATGGATTTAATGGATGATAATAGAGAATGAGTTTGGCGGATGATAAAAGAGTATGAATTTAATGGATGATAACGGAGAATGAATTTGGCTGATGATAATAGAGTATGAATTTGGCGGATGATAATAGAGTATGAATTTAATGGATGATAATAGAGAATGAATTTGGCGGATGATAATAGAGTATGAATTTAATGGATGATAATAGAGTATGAATTTGGCGGATGATAATAGAGTATGAATTTGGCGGATGAAAATAGAGTATGAATTTGGAGGATGATAATAGAGTATGAATTTAATGGATGATAATAGAGTGTGAGCCTGGCGGATGATAATAGAGTATGAATTTTGTGGATGATAATATGAGTATGAATTTTGCGGATTATAATATGAGTATGAATTTTGCGGATGATAATAGAGTATGAATTTAATGGATGAGAATAGAGTATGGATTTAATGGATGATAATAGAGAATGAGTTTGGCGGATTATAAAAGAGTATGAATTTAATGGATGATAACGGAGAATGAATTTGGCTGATGATAATAGAGTATGAATTTGGCGGATGATAATAGAGTATGAATTTAATGGATGATAATAGAGAATGAATTTGGCGGATGATAATAGAGTATGAATTTAATGGATGATAGTAGAGAATGAATTTGGTGGATGATAATAGAGTATGAATTTAATGGATGATAATAGAGAATTAATTTGGTGGATGTTAATAGAGTATGAATTTGGAGGATGATAATAGAGTATGAATTTAATGGATGATAATACAGAATGAATTTGGCGGATGATAATGGAGTATGAATTTGGAGGATGATAATAGAGTATGAATTTAATGGATGATAATAGAGAATGAATTTGGCGGATGATAATATGAGTATGAATTTTGCGGATGATAATAGAGTATAAGCCTGGCGGGTGATAATAGAGTATGAATTTGGCAGATGATAATAGATGAATTAAATAGATACATACATACATAGATAGATAGATGAATTACATAGATAGATACACTAGATAGATAGATAGATAGATAGATAGATAGATAGATAGATAGATAGATAAATTAGAAAAATAGATATATAGATTAATTAATTAGATAGATAAATAAATAGAAAAATTAGATAGATAGATAGATAGATAGATAGATAGATAGATAGATAGATGAATTAAATAGATACATACAAAGATAGATAGATAGATAGATAGATAGATAGATAGATAGATAGATAGATTAAATAGATACATACATAGATACATAGATAGATATATGAATTAAATAGATAGATAGATAGATAGATAGATAGATAGATAGATAGATAGAATTAATTAGATATCAAGATTAACTAGATACATAAATAGATTAATTAGATATATAGATAGATTAATTAGATATATAGATAGATTAATAATTAGATAGATAGATAGATAGATAGATAAGATTAATTAGAAAGATAGATTCATTAGATGTATAGATAGATTAATTAGATATATAGATAGATTAATAATTAGATAGATAGATAGATAGATAGATAGATAGATAGATAGATAGATAGATAGAATGATTAATTAGATATATAAATATATATTAATTAGATAGATAGACTATTGAAAAGCCGAATTACCAGCTTTTCCCTCCAGCCTTTTACCTCTAATTAATCTATCTATCTATCTATCTATCTATCTATCTATCTATCTATCTAATTAATCTATATATCTATTTATCTATCCAATTAATATATCTGTTTATCTAATCTATCTATCTATCTATCTATCTATCTATCTATCTATCTATCTAATTATTAAGAGAGATGGGATAAGACAGAGCTGGGAAAAGACAGATGGGATGGGACAGAGCTGGGAATAGAGAGATGGGATGGGACAGAGCTGGGAAGAGAGAGATGGGATGGGACAGAGCTGGGAATAGAGAGATGGGATGGGACAGAGCTGGGAAAAGACAGATGGGATGGGACAGAGCTGGGAATAGAGAGATGGGATGGGACAGAGCTGGGAAAAGAGAGATGGGATGGGACAGAGCTGGGAAAAGACAGATGGGATGGGGCTGGGAAAGGTGAGTTTTTACAGGTGGCCTGAAGAAGGGGGGTTCACACAGCGGGGGCATCCCGAATCAGAATGCCTCAGGGAAGAGCCAGCGGCCAGCCCTGGAATCTTCTAGATCTTTTAGATTCCAGGCCAGCCGCTGGTGGGTTCCACTTTAAAGGTATCCCTGGGCATCCCAAACCCCTGCAATCTTCCCCCAGATTAACTAAACATTCAGTTTTCGCCCCCCAATCATTGACAGGCAGTCAGCTTTTACCTTTTTCATGCGCTCTTTCTTCACGCTCGGCCGCCCCGCCCCCTATCTTTCCGCTCGCCCCGCGCACTCTCATTCCTCCTGCCTGCCCGCCTCGTCCGCTGTCACTCCTCCCTCCCACCCCGCCCGCTGTCATTCCTCCCTCCCACCCCTCCCATTTCCTTTCCAAGCTGTCATTACCTCCCCGCCCGCTGTAACTCCTCCCTCCCACTCTGCCCACTTTCTTTCCAAGCTGTCATTACCTCCCCGCCGGCTGTCATTCCTCCTACCCACCCCGCCCATTTTCTTTCCAAGCTGTCATTACCTCCCCGCCTGCTGTAACTCCTCCCTCCCACCCCGCCCACTTTCTTTCCAAGCTGTCATTCCTCCCGCCCCGCCCACTTTCTTTCCGAGCTGTCATTACCTCCCCGCTGGCTGTCATTCCTCCTTCTCGCCCCACCCACTTTCTTTCCAAGCTGTTATTCCTCCCTCCCGCCCCGCCCATTTTCTTTCCAAGCTGTCATTACCTCCCCGCCCGCTGTAACTCCTCCCTCCCACTCTGCCCACTTTCTTTCCAAGCTGTCATTACCTCCCCGCCGGCTGTCATTCCTCCTTCCCGCCCCGCCCACTTTCTTTCCAAGCTGTCATTCCTTCCTCCCGCCCTGCCCATTTTCTTTCTAAGCTATCATTACCTCCCCGCCCGCTGTAACTCCTCCCTCCCGCCCCTCCCACTTTCTTTCCAAGCTGGCATTACCTCCCCGCCCACTGTAATTCCTCCCTCCCGCCCCGCCCACTTTCTTTCCAAGCTGTCATTCCTCCCGCCCCTCCCATTATCTTTTCAAGCTGTCATTACCTCCCCGCCTGCTGTCATTCCTCCTTCCCTCCCCGTCCACTTTCTTTCCAAGCTGTCATTACCTCCCCGCCCGCTGTAACTCCTCCCTCCCGCCCCGCCCACTTTCTTTCCAAGCTGTCATTACCTCCCCGTCCACTGTAACTACTCACTCCAGCCCGCCCACTTTCTTTCCAAGCTGTCATTCCTGCCTCCCGCCCCGCCCACTTTCTTTCCAAGCTGTCATTTCTCTATCCCGCCCCGCCCACTTTCTTTCCAAGTTGAAATTCCTCCCTCCCACCCCGCCCACTTTCTTTCCAAGCTGTCATTCCTCCCGCCCACTTTCTTTCCAAGCTGTCATTACCTCCCTGCCCGCTGTAACTCCTCACTCCCACCCGCCCACTTTCTTTCCAAGCTGTCATTCCTCCCTCCCTCCCGCCCCACCCACTTTCTTTCCAAGCTGTCATTCCTCCCTCCCGCCCGCCCACTTTCTTTCCAAGTTGAAATTCCTCCCTCCCGCCCCGTCCACTTTCTTTCCAAGCTGTGATTCCTCCCTCCCGCCCCACCCACTTTCTTTCCAAGCAGTCATTACCTCCCTCCCACCCCTCTGTCATTCCTCCCTCCCGCCCCACCCCCTTTCTTTCCAAGCTGTCATTCCTCCCTACCACCCCGCTGTCATTCCTCCCTCCCACCCCACTGTCATTCCTCCCTCCCGCCCCGCCCATTTTCTTTCCAAGCTGTCATTACCTCCCCGCCAGCAGTCATTCCTCCCTCCCTCCCATTTTCTTTCCAAGCTGTCATTACCTCCCCGTCCGCTGTAACTCCTCCATCCCACCCCGCCCACTTTCTTTCCAAGCTGTCATTCCTCACGCCCCGCCCACTTTCTTTCCGAGCTGTCATTACCTCCCCGCCGGCTGTCATTCCTCCTTCCCGCCCCGCCCACTTTCTTTCCAAGCTGTCATTCCTCCCTCTCGTCCCGCCCATTTTCTTTCCAAGCTGTCATTACCTCCCCGCCCGCTGCAACTCCTCCCTCCCGCCCCGCCCACTTTCTTTCCAAGCTGTCATTACCTCCCCGTCCACTGTAACTACTCACTCCAGCCCGCCCACTTTCTTTCCAAGCTGTCATTCCTGCCTCCCGCCCCGCCCACTTTCTTTCCAAGCTGTCATTTCTCTATCCCGCCCCGCCCACTTTCTTTCCAAGTTGAAATTCCTCCCTCCCACCCCGCCCACTTTCTTTCCAAGCTGTGATTCCTCCCTCCCGCCCCACCCACTTTCTTTCCAAGCTGTTATTACCTCCCTCCCACCCCTCTGTCATTCCTCCCTCCCGCCCCGCCTACTTTCTTTCCAAGCTGTCATTCCTCCCGCCCACTTTCTTTCCAAGCTGTCATTACCTCCCTGCCCGCTGTAACTCCTCACTCCCACCCGCCCACTTTCTTTCCAAGCTGTCATTCCTCCCTCCCTCCCGCCCCACCCACTTTCTTTCCAAGCTGTCATTCCTCCCTCCCGCCCGCCCACTTTCTTTCCAAGTTGAAATTCCTCCCTCCCGCCCCGTCCACTTTCTTTCCAAGCTGTGATTAATCCCTCCCGCCCCACCCACTTTCTTTCCAAGCAGTCATTACCTCCCTCCCACCCCTCTGTCATTCCTCCCTCCCGCCCCACCCCCTTTCTTTCCAAGCTGTCATTCCTCCCTACCACCCCGCTGTCATTCCTCCCTCCCACCCCACTGTCATTCCTCCCTCCCGCCCCGCCCATTTTCTTTCCAAGCTGTCATTACCTCCCCGCCAGCAGTCATTCCTCCCTCCCTCCCACTTTCTTTCCAAGCTGTCATTCCTCCCTCCCGCCCCGCCCATTTTCTTTCCAAGCTGTCATTACCTCCCCGTCCGCTGTAACTCCTCCATCCCACCCCGCCCACTTTCTTTCCAAGCTGTCATTCCTCACGCCCCGCCCACTTTCTTTCCGAGCTGTCATTACCTCCCCGCCGGCTGTCATTCCTCCTTCCCGCCCCGCCCACTTTCTTTCCAAGCTGTCATTCCTCCCTCTCGTCCCGCCCATTTTCTTTCCAAGCTGTCATTACCTCCCCGCCCGCTGCAACTCCTCCCTCCCGCCCCGCCCACTTTCTTTCCAAGCTGTCATTCCTCCTGCCCCGCCCGCTTTCTTTCCAAGCTGTCATTACCTCCCCGCCCGCTGTAACTCCTCCCTCCCGCCCCACCCACTTTCTTTCCAAGCTGTCATTACCTCCCCGCCCGCTGTAATTCCTCCCTCCCACTCTGCCCACTTTCTTTGCAAGCTGTCATTCCTCCCTCCCGCCCACTTTCTTTCCAAGCTGTCATTCCTCCCTCCCGCCCCGCCCACTTTCTTTCCAAGCTGTCATTTCCTCCCTGCCCGCTGTAATTCCTCCCTCCCGCCCCGCCCACTTTCTTTCCAAGCTGTCATTCCTCCCGCCCCGCCCACTTTCTTTCCAAGCTGTCATTACCTCCCCGCCCGCTGTAACTCCTCCCTCCCGCCCCGCCCACTTTCTTTCCAAGCTGTCATTCCTCCCTCCCGCCCTGCCCACTTTCTTTCCAAGCTGTCATTCCTCCCTCCCGCCCCCCGCCCACTTTCTTTCCAAGTTGTAATTCCTCCCTCCCGCCCGGCCCACTTTCTTTCCAAGCTGTCATTACCTCCCTCCCACCACGCTGTCATTCCTCCCTCCCACCCCGCTGTCATTCCTCCATCCCGCCCCGCCCATTTTCTTTCCAAGCTGTCATTACCTCCCCGCCGGCTGTCATTCCTCCCTCCCTCCCGCCCACTTTCTTTCCTAGCTGTCATTCCTCCCTCCCGCCCTGCCCATTTTCTTTCCAAGCTGTCATTACCTCCCCGCCCGCTGTAACTCCTCCCTCCCACCCCGCCCACTTTCATTCCAAGCTGTCATTCATCCCGCCCCACCCACTTTCTTTCCGAGCTGTCATTACCTCCCCGTCGGCTGTCATTCCTCCTTCCCGCCCCGCCCACTTTCTCTCCAAGCTGTCATTCCTCCCTCCTGCCCCGCCCATTTTCTTTCCAAGCTATCATTACCTCCCGCCCCGCCCACTTTATTTCCAAGCTGTCATTCCTCCCCGCCCGCTGTAACTCCTCCCTCCCGCCCTGCCCACTTTCTTTCCAAGCTGTCATTACCTCCCCGCCCGCTGTAATTCCTCCCTCCCACTCTGCCCACTTTCTTTCCAAGCTGTCATTCCTCCCTCCCGCCCACTTTCTTTCCAAGTTGAAATTCCTCCCTCCCGCCCACTTTCTTTCCAAGTTGTAATTCCTCCCTCTCACCCCGCTGTCATTCCTCCCTCCCGCCCCGCCCATTTTCTTTCCAAGCTGTCATTACCTCCCCGCTGGCAGTCATTCCTCCCTCCCGCCCACTTTCTTTCCAAGCTGTCATTCCGCCCTCCCACCCCGCCCATTTTCTTTTCAAGCTGTCATTACCTCCCCGTCTGCTGTAACTCCTCCATCCCACCCCGCCCACTTTCTTTCCAAGCTGTCATTCCTCCCGCCCCGCCCACTTTCTTTCCGAGCTGTCATTACCTCCCCGCCGGCTGTCATTCCTCCTTCCCGCCCCGCCCACTTTCTTTCCAAGCTGTCATTCCTCCCTCCCGCCCCGCCCATTTTCTTTCCAAGCTGTCATTCCTCCTGCCCCGCCCGCTTTCTTTCCAAGCTGTCATTACCTCCCCGCCCGCTGTAACTCCTTCCTCTCACCCCGCCCACTTTCTTTCCAAGCTACCATTATCTCCCCGCCCACTGTAATTCCTCCCTCCCACTCTGCCCATTTTCTTTCCAAGCTGTCATTCCTCCCTCCCGCCCACTTTCTTTCCAAGCTGTCATTCCTCTCTCCCGCCCGCCCACTTTCTTTCCAAGCTGTCATTACCTCCCCGCCCGCTGTAACTCCTCACTCCCGCCCGCCCACTTTCTTTCCAAGCTGTCATTCCTCCCGCCCCGCCCACTTCCTTTCCAAGCTGTCATTACCTCCCTGCCCGCTGTAACTCCTCCCTCCCGCCCCGCCCACTTTCTTTCCAAGCTGTCATTCCTCCCTCCCGCCCACTTTCTTTCCAAGTTGTAATTCCTCCCTCCCGCCCGGCCCACTTTCTTTCCAAGCTGTCATTACCTCCCTCCCACCACGCTGTCATTCCTCCCTCCCACCCCGCTGTCATTCCTCCATCCCGCCCCGCCCATTTTCTTTCCAAGCTGTCATTACCTCCCCGCCGGCTGTCATTCCTCCCTCCCTCCCGCCCACTTTCTTTCCAAGCTGTCATTCCTCCCTCCCGCCTCGCCCATTTTCTTTCCAAGCTGTCATTACCTCCCCGCCCGCTGTAACTCCTCCCTCCCACCCTGCCCACTTTCATTCCAAGCTGTCATTCCTCCTGCCCCGCCCACTTTCTTTCCGAGCTGTCATTACCTCCCCGTCGCCTGTCATTCCTCCTTCCCGCCCCGCCCACTTTCTCTCCAAGCTGTCAATCCTCCCTCCTGCCCCGCCCATTTTCTTTCCAAGCTGTCATTACCTCCCCGCCCGCTGCAACTCCTCCCTCCCGCCCCACCCACGTTCTTTCCAAGCTGTCATTCCTCCCGCCCCGCCCACTTTCTTTCCAAGCTGTCATTACCTCCCCGCCCGCTGTAACTCCTCCCTCCCACCCTGCCCACTTTCTTTCCAAGCTGTCATTACCTCCCCGCCCTCTGTAATTCCTCCCTCCCACTCTGCCCACTTTCTTTCCAAGCTGTCATTCCTCCCTCCCGCCCACTTTCTTTCCAAGCTGTCATTCCTCCCACCCACCCCGCTCACTTTCATTCCAAGCTGTCATTTCCTCCCTGCCCGCTGTAATTATACCCTCCCGCCCCGCCCACTTTCTTTCCAAGTTGTAATTCCTCCCTCCCACCCCACTGTCATTCCTCCCTCCCGCCCCACCCACTTTTATTTCCAAGCTGTCATTACCTCCTTCCCACCCCGCTGTCATTCCTCCATCCCGCCCCATCCATTTTCTTTCAAAGCTGTCATTACCTCCCCGCCTGCTGTAATTCCTCCCTCCCGCCCACTTTCTTTCCAAGTTGTAATTCCTCCCTCCCGCCCACTTTCTTTCCAAGTTGTAATTCCTCCCTCCCGCCCACTTTCTTTCCAAGTTGTAATTCCTCCCTCTCACCCCGCTGTCATTCCTCCCTCCCGCCCCGCCCATTTTCTTTCCAAGCTGTCATTACCTCCCCGCCCGCTTTAATTCCTCCTTCCCACCCGCCCACTTTCTCTCCAAGCTGTCATTCCTCCCTCCCGCCCCGCCCATTTTCTTTCCAAGCTGTCATTACCTCCCCGCCCGCTGTAACTCCTCCGCCCCGCCCACTTTCTTTCCAAGCTGTCATTCCACCCGCCCCGCCCACTTTCTTTCCAAGCTGTCATTCCTCCCGCCCCGCCCACTTTCTTTCCAAGCTGTCATTACCTCCCTCCCGCCCCGCCCACTTTCTTTCCAAGCTGTCATTACCTCCCCGCCCGCTGTAACTCCTCCCTCCCACTCCACCCACTTTCTTTCCAAGCTGTCATTACCTCCCCGCCCGCTGTAATTCCTCCCTCTCACTCCGCCCACTTTCTTTCCAAGCTGTCAATCCTCCCACCCCGCCCGCTATACCCGTCCGCTGTCATTCCTCCCTTCCACCCCGCCCGCTGTCATTCCTCCCTCCCATTTTCTTTCCAAGCTGTCATTACCTCCCCGCCAGCTGTAACTCCTCCCTCCCACTCCGCCCACTTTCTTTCCAAGCTGTCATTACCTCCCCGCCCGCTGTCAGTACCTCCCTCCCGCCCCGCCCACTTTCTTTCCAAGCTGTCATTCCTCCCTGCCGCCCGCCCACTTTCTTTCCAAGCTGTCATTCCTCCCTCCCGCCCGCCCATTTTCTTTCCAAGCTGTCATTACCTCCCTGCCCGCTGTAATTCCTCCTTCCAGTCCCCCCCACTTTCTTTCCAAGCTGTCATTACCTCCCTCCCACCCCGCTGTCATTCCTCCCTCCCACCCCACCCGCTTTCTTTCCAAGCTGTCATTACCTCCCTCCCGCCTTCCCAACTTTGCGGCTGGGCTTTTTTTTTTTCAAATGACAGAAAATCGGGGAGGGGGGTGAATCAGATGGCACCAAATGAAAGAGGATACCCACCCAATTCGATAGAGGGGTCAGATGAGTATTTTTGAACAGTTATTTTTTTTACTAGCAGGGGGGAAAGTCAAGGGTGGTTAATAGCGATTTGGCGCGAATAAATTCGGATCGAAGCAATTTTTGTCAGAAAATTCGGCGAATCAGCCGAATTGAATTTTTCAAAACTTCGCTCATCTCTAATTTCTACTTTCAACTTTTTAACACTTACCTGTTTGGTTTTTGATTCTCCTGACAAATTCTGCTTCCTACCAAATGTGACACTGCCAGGATCATCTTGCTCCTTTTCCGTTTTTTTTGTTCTTTTTTATTTTTTATTGTCTGCTTCTCTACTTCTTCCCCATTCACATGTTTTACTCTTTTCCTTTATTTCATTGTTTCACTTCTGTTTTTCTTTCACCACTTTTCTTTTTTCCTTAATTTGTCTTAGTTTTTTATTTTATTTCACCTGTCAGATCTCCCAAGGTTTTTACATTTTAGGGTGTGTTTCTATTGTCGAGAATGTTTTTTAATAATCATGTTACTTATTATAAGGCTTTCCTTAAACATGATGATGTGCCAGGCCATATACATGTTTTTGTGTAGCCATATTTGCAATACGTATGGTCATCTGCCTGCTTCACACAAGTGGCTGTGCCGCCACCAATCAGACAGTGGCTCTGGTAATGTCAACAGCTAACAGGTAGACTAACATATCTGGAGGATGGTGGTTTTGCCCTACTGTGTTGGGTTCAGCATCTGGGTTGCCATCCCAGGCAATGTAAGTGTTTAAGAGAAATTTGGCCACCCAATGGGTGTCCCGATGGATACTGAGGGGGGGCAGAAGGTGGCTAATTATGAAAAGACAATCATTTTGTCTTAGACTATTACTAGCCTAAATGTTGGAATTATTTACACAGCCCATTAAAAGTAAGGTTGGTACAATGTGTATGATGTCACTGACATCAAGCGAGAATCGAAAGGTCCTAGGGGGGTTTCTATAGGATACCTTCTTTGCTATATGCATGCATTGTTTCAAACCTTTTGTGAATAGAATATACATGTAACATATTTTAGAAAAATTGCAGGCTCAATTCTTGGACTTTGAATTTTAGAGGTTCATTCACAAGCTATTGCATCCTAACATAGAAACAATGACCCACCCAAGTATGCATTCTTTACTCTAGTTATATAAAACAACAACTGAACAGAAACTACCATGCTGTGTCAGGGATTTTCCAGCGGAGAAATCCCAGTTGTAAAATGTGACCAGAAATTGAGACTGAGAGGCAGAAATGGATTTGGGGCAAACCGCGTTTAATAGTGAAAAAACAGTGGTAACTACACATCAAAACACACTACAATCAAACTGCTGTACAGATTACAAAGGGGAACATATATGTGTAAGGGAACTATACATATATACAGGTGAGAATAACATGCTCTGGCTGTACATACACAAGATGGAGTTCGGAAAACAAGTATGCATAGGGATCAAAGGAAAGTCCAAATTCCAAGGCGGAAAATGGCTGAGATAGGGGGGAGCAAACACAAGAGCTGAGGCAGGAGTCCTGGGTGCAGGGTTCAGATTTCAGAGTACCTGGGATCTAGGTACAGCGTTCTGGGATCAAGATGACAAAACACAATGCTAATCCGCCTGAATGGGCTGATCAGCTTATATAGGCTGAGGAGTCACAGGTGCTGGCTGATTGCCAGCACCTCTGCAGGACAGAGCCATCTCCTGGTGGATCAGCATATTGCAGGGGAAGTTCCAGAGAAAGAGCCAGCCAGAAGCAGTATTAACCAGCGGCACACTCTGAAGCATAAGGAGGAACTCCAACCCTGACATGCTGCTTTTGAATCGATGAGGTGCACATGAGAGGAATTTAGCTACTCTTATCAATTCAGACCCTCTACATGTATATTTTTTTATTTAACAACCCCGTTGCATATATGTCGTAATTGCAACACCCATATGTACCCTTATGTTAGATTTTAAAAAAAATTTGCTGTTTTTTTTTGTATTTTGTACAATACAGACTACCCCCCCCCCCCACTAAGACATAAGTCTTAGTAGGGGGGGTAGTCATGTCTTAATATATGCCATATATCCCCTCTGCGTAAATTCAGGTAACACAGTACTCTAAGACCACCCACTAGCACACCCTGGAAGAAAAGCAAAGTATGAACTAGGCTGCTTCAAAGGCACATCCAAAATGGAGGTACCAATAGGGGCAAACAATGAAGATCGCCATAATGGCCAGGTACAGTATTTCAATTGTTAGGGATTTTTAATTTACCGATGGTGGCCCCAGCTCTCACAAGAAGATGTCACTTCATGATAAAATCAGCCAAAGGGTTTCAGGTTGTCTGCCAGGAATGTGGACTGAATACAAAGTATAAGAAACCAAAACACCAGCTAGAAACAGTAAATTGGTGTATGCACTGTAGGGATGATTGGCTAAAAGTGAGTGGGCTCAGTTCTTGTTTATTTTTAAAGGTACTTTAATAAATGCTTTGTAGTTTAGATGTGCAGTCCCATTTTCTTGGGTTTGGCCTATTTAAATGTAACTATATATATAGGAAATATTAATGCAACCTATACAGTGCAATGTGTGTATGTTATTGTTTGCCACAATGATTTCCTCCTCTTCGGCTTACATACATGTTTGGAATATGATGTTCCATGACATATTTTTGCTATTGGGCAATCCCCCACTTTGGAGAGGTATGGCCTCGATAATGTGGGCCAAAAATAGTCGCACAATCTCAAATAACCTACTAACATGACTTTCCTGTTTAGCATATGGCAGCTTGCCCCATCTCTCAGATGTGGAGTTTCCCCTTTCTGGCAGCGAGACACCGGAACTACTTTGGCCGGAGCAGACTGAGGTACCATGGCTGATTTGTTTGAACAGTAACCACATTGATATGTTTGGGGGTACAGCAGGATCCACCATGTAATATACAACATATTTGTGGTTTAGCAGGAGTCCATTACGGAAACCCAGGCTCTGCCCTCTGCCCAAGTGCCATGTGGACAGCCTACAGAGGCTGAAGCAACGGTACATTATAATGGAACCCTTTTGGGAAATGTTTGGGAGGGGATTATCTGCATTGTTCCAGCTTCACTACAATCTTTTTTTTGGTGTTTTAGGCTGAACATCCGACAACTGGAGCTTCTGCACCCACAAGTGCCGATTTGTACCAGCTAGGGGTCCGGATGCTACAGTCACCAACAGCCGCGTGCTGGAACTAATGAGCGCATTACGGCATTGGAAAATCACTTGCTGGTGGATCGGCAACAAATTCAGGACCTGCAGCAACAACTGCGAGAAGTGCGAAATCCCCAGCACTCACAAATTACTCAGGCAATTCAACAAATGTCAAACTCCATACAACAAATGTCACATGCCATCCAAGAATCTGGACAGCGCCAGGAACAAACTTTGTTGTTCATCCATCAGCTAATACAACAGCAGTCTATTTTTTTTACTGCACTGTTGTCCCCCAACAACACCCCTAGCAATGAATCCCAACCTCCAATGCCACCCAGGGAATAATTGTGGCACTTCTTGTTCCCTTGACAAGCATTCATTTTAAGGAATTTTTTTTCTTGTCATAAATGTTTGAACCCAACCTCCAATTAGTGTTTTTGAGAAGACATAGCTACTAACCCAGTCAGGGATAAGTCTATAGATCTAGATATGTACATGTAGGCAGAAATGTATGACACACATTGTTTGCCATACATTACTATGGTTAACACATTAAATGCCTAACAATGTTTGATAACATGTTCTAACTAATGGGTTGCTAGACACTTAAACTATGCTTTACAAGGCACAACACACTGAAAGTAGAAAAATATAAAACATTTATTGCCTTCCAAGGCGCCCAACATGGGCAACATTAATCCGCACAGCGGAAAAAACCATACCTCCCACCCTATCGTTGTTTCTTCTTGCCCAGCAGCATAAGGCGCTTCCGACGGACGCACTGCCACAGTCTGCGATGCTCGGTTTCACAAGCTGTAAAGAGTAAAAAAAAAAACACTAAACCAAATATAATATAATATAATATAATGGGATCTCAACATACACAGATGTAGGGATGTTATGTAATTTGCTTTAATTAACTGACCAACACATTAACATTGGTGTAAACTGGGCCCTTATGTGTTACCATTATATGAGTAGTAGTGTCTGCCTTACATGTGCATTTAACATCCAAACCATACATTTAGTATGAACTCTTCGGAAGAAATGAAGGAATAAGTCCCATTGTGGGCATTTATTGGGTTATTTACAGCCAAACATCATGGCCAAAGTCCTAACACTTAAACTGCTTGTGAAAAGCATATTAGAGTTCCCAACCTTAGCAGGCAAATATTTTTATTTGAAGCAAACATTTTACCAATACGTGTAAAAACCAAAAATGTGAGCCAACAATCAAGCATGCAGACATGCATTTAGGATTGTGGGATGAGGAAATGTCACCTAGATGTGTGCTTAGAAAAGACATAGGGACATTAACAATTAATATATATTTTAAACTAAGACATAGGTGTCCTAAGTATTTTGGCATATGAAGTTGATGTACTCACCATCACAGCTGTGGCTGGGGCCCATGCTGCTGGACGTCCCTGGAGCTGGGGTGGGGAGTATGGTCACAGGGTCTGTCTGTGTGGAAACATCTGTCATGAGACATCTGCCAATTACACATTAATATTTGACATCCATCTGTTTAGGGAGTCTGCCAAAAAATGCTTGCATGGTTACACACATGTTGTCAGACATTAGCATATTTACTGGTCCATGAGGTCATGGGAATTATTTATGTGTGCAACATGGACACATCAATATAATGTGCCAAGAACCTTTACAGTGCAATGCTAAGGCATAAATTTAAGTTGAGGGTAGAATATTAATTGTAGAGTGTGCAACATGTGTTAGCAGGAACAACTTCCAAAACGAACACATTTGCTAGCCACCATCATGGTGTCCGCAGAAACATCGGGGTGGTTGGCAGTTGGATTGGACTGGAGTGGGGTTTGTGAGGTTAATTAAAATGACACTACAATCTTGTACTATGGACCAGTAAACATGTGTATGTTTTTGGAATGTCATTACATATGGCATGTGAGGGATATCAACAAACACTTACCACGACTATGCCAGCGGGCAAGGGCTGGCGCATAGCTGCTGGAGGTGGTGGCTCTATGAGGCCCTAAAAACCAGATAACAATGGCACAGGATTAGTGCTAAGTCACCAGTATCACCTGTAACAGACAAACAAGAATTAGAAATGCACTCACAGGGGATGAACTGCCGCTGGTATCCCAGGGAGGACTCTGAGGAGGAGGCGTGGAGCCTCGACTCCTCACAATCGGCCCTGAAGATCCTAAACCACATGGGCCACCGTCCTCCCTCTCACTCCCAGATCCTCGAGGGAGTGTGGGTGAGTCCACCTCCACCTCCCCACTTGGACTCCCCACTTGAGAGTGGCCCACGGGGTTTGTGGACTCAACTGAGTCCAATTGTGAGGAGCTGAGGCTCCAGACTGCCCGCCCCCCAGCAGCACACTCCTCTGTGGCGTCATCCCCTTCCTCCCCTGGGTCCTCAAGATAGGACTGGTGAGAGGGCCCCTCCCCCGCAGAAGAGTGGTGGGGTCGGATGAAACTGCGGGAAACCCTTCCCACGTTTGCCCAGGGGAGGACGCTTATCTGTGTAAAATGGGGGAAAAAAGGACATCTTGAAAACCCCCAAAAAACATGAAAACTATTGATAATACTACATTAGTGGAATGATTTACATGTTGTGAGCTGACACTTACCTGAAGCATAGGCATCATAGAGCCTATAAACGCCCTCTGGGTCCTGGCACTTAAAGTCAGACCACTTCTGGATGATGGAGCGGACTGTGAGCTGGGTCTGGAAGTGCCGGGACACAGTTGCCTTCACCTCCAACGCTATGCGACTCTTGGCACCACGGGCATAGTCGTATTCCCTCAGCAAAAAATCCTATAAAAAAACACATTTGAAAAACAAACATCAATACATATAGACTAATAACCATAAATAACAAGCTATATGGTTGCACAGCATAAATGGAACATATACATACTTTGACCACCTGGCCGTTGACACGCGTATCAACACGTTTGCGCTTTACTTTTTTTTGGGGGGGGGCAGGGGATTTTGAGGGACCAGGGGAGTCAGGGGGAGGGGGGGAGGGGTTGGGGAGGAAGATTCAGAGGAGTAGCTGGGGAGTGGGATGGCTCGCCGTCTGGGCCTCATTTTTAATCCTCAGAGGTGGAAACCAGACGTTGCAAAACGAAGGTAAAAGGAAAAAAAAAACATGCATCGCTAAAATACGCTTATCAATTCGCAAGGATACGCAACATCACAATAGCGTATAGCGACGAGTCAGCTGCGCCCGTGCCACTACCATGCCACTACCATGATATGCCACATGGGGGAGCCAACCTGCTAAAGTCATCCCAGATAGTAAAAAGCTATTTCATAATAAACGAATTTTATATTATTCCCATATACATACAATTTATTTCTTATAAATAAATAAAGTGCAATGTGCTCAATAAAAGTGCATCAATTACAAGTAACCAGCATATAAACAATAATCCCAGTCAGGCTAGACAAGTGCAAGAGATATACATGAATAAAAATATAACACACAAGTGATTCTTACTGTGAAACCAGCAGGATATCAGCGCCCCCACGCATATCATGGTAGTGGCATGGTGTTCTTTGTGATTTTAATGAAGCTTTTAATGTTGTAATGAGCATATGTGTAGGTGAATAAATAGTATTATTCTATCAAAATAAATGTTTTATTTTGTATATTTTGCAGTGTGCAATTGTTAGACCCCATGGGGCCAATGAGGTGGGGGGTTTTGGGAGGTAACCCCCAATTTGTTGGTATTGTTTGGTTTTGAGTTGGTCCATTTAGGGGCAGTGCACCGCACTAACCCCATTTATTATATTTTTGGGTGCCACCTGCGCTTTTTGTGTTTTGCATGATCAGCACAGCGCCGCTGCCTGCTCCACATAGCGACTCGGCATAGCGACTGGGCCTCGCCGCAACACCACGGATTCATCAAAGAGATTACTATCATAGAGCGTGGGCACTGTTGTTAGCTGACTGCGGCACAGAGCGCCTGTAACGGTTTTCAAAAAAAGATTATTTGGGGGGTTTGACACCTTCGAAAATGCTAACAATAACTGAAATGACATTGGGAGAGGGCTGTGATTTGGACATCCAAGTGACACAGTCCGAAATACATTTAAAATAAAAAAAATAAAAACATCCAAAACATTCAAGACAAATCAGAATTAATGTTTAATGCATGTACTAATTTCATAAAAAAAAAAAAAAAACATATACAAAAGCCAAAAAAAAAAAGTGTCTGCCATAGAAGTGTATGGGAGAGCACCAGGTAGCGAGAGGTAATACCTTGCGCTGTGCAAGGCACAACACTGGCGCTGTTAGCTGAGGATGAAAAATTGATGAATCATTCTCTACATGTCGCTATTCCAGTCGCTACACAGATTCTGGTTGATAAATGTGCTATTGTGTGCCGTGTCCGGCGTTGACCAGGCGTTGACCAGTCGCTATTTGGCGCTAGCTCCCGATAACCAGGCGCTGCATGACGCTATCCCTTGTTAAATAAGGCCCTCAAGCTTAGGAAGCCAGAAAACAGGCTTAATCCCAGACCCAGAAGGGGTGAGTATTGAAAGCCTGTTTGTTAAAGGGACAGCCCAGGTAAAAAATCATATTATATTCTGTCTGGGCTGGGCTTTCACCATTTCCCTCCCGTTGCCTTTTCAACATAGTTCTGTTAAATAAAACTTACCAGATCCATTCTACCATTCAGCACCACAATGGTGGTGACCACAGTGACAGTGACCACAGTGACATATACCACCCCCACAGGTCACAGCAATTCCCAGCATGCCAACTCCATCGCAATGAAAATGGCAAGCCAGGCCTCACTACATGTATCTGCACTATGAATGATGGAGAAGAGACAGCTATTCAATGTGGTGCTCACTGGAGAGGGGTGGGGTGCCTTGAGGCTTGATCTCATAAAGACTTATTTCACTGTTGATCAAGTTTAAAGGGACTGTAAACCCAACCGCAATAATCAGCCAGCAAGAAGATGACCTGATGTCTGTTCCATGTGCCTCACCTCCATTTACAGAAGTGCAGAGCAGAAGCTCTAGCGGGGGTCCAAAATGTTCCCTTTTTCCAAAAGTAATCCTCCAGGACCACACAAAAAATATGTCCTACAGCTACTCTGTCCCTTGGAGCACTCACCGTGAGTGTGCACACAGCAGAGCACATAAAGCTGCCACATGACACCCTTTCCAGCTTAGCCATGACCCTGAAGCAAAAAAAAAATCAGTTTTGCCTAGAGTACATAAAATATACATTTAGAGATTTTCAGGCTCTGTGTCTACGTGTTTCGGGCCAAAAGAGGTCCTTAATCATGAAATGGCATACTTTATACAGTTTCCAAGGGGGGTAAAGTGAGAGAAAGTTGGTGTGTGTCTGGACAGGGACTTTAAAAGGCACACAGATTTTTTTCATGCATATGCTTAAAGTGGGTTCCTGGGTTTTGCTTCTTGCACTTCGGCATCCACATTTGGGATGCCTTGAAACCTCTCCAGTTCACCTGTAAAAACTCACCTCTTTCTGGTCCAATGGCGCATTAACAGGCTCTTGTCCAATCATAGCCATTTGTTGTGCATATGTAATGTTCGGCAAATGGCTCGAGCAGCCACCCGATGTTTACACTGGTGAAGGAGCCAGGAAGAATGTGAGTTTACCGGTGCCCCAGGCAGTTTCAAACAGTTGGGCATGCCAATTTGGGATGCCCTGGGCAAAGGCCAGAGGTCTCAGTGGGTTTTCTTCTGCTTTAAAGTTAGCATTGCAAAGTGGTAGTGTATGCACACACTGTAATAAGGGTTTTCTCTGTCATGGTTGAGAGGCAAAGCTTCAAAGTTAACTCTTCAATTACTCACAATTCAATTCTGGCAAATTAAGCCAATGCGACAAATCAGAAGTCATTCTTTGCTCTCTGAGCAAAAATAAAAACAGCTGCTTAAAATTCATGAAAATGCAAATCCACTGAGAGAGAAAGCAAAGGGCACAATGTAAACTGCTGTCATATATATATTCCCCCTGCTTTATTAGATTGGATTATGCAAAGACAATAACATTTATCACAGTCAAAGTATTTGCAAATAAAGTAGCAGCCGTAAGGATGAGATCACAGGCGTGGTAAACATGATGTATCGATGGCTGGAAATACCAAGACAATAGACGTGACCAGTGTAAAGGTACACTCTAGAATATTATTCTCAAGTGGAAATGGCACTGAGATTGGTTCTAAATGAGTATTATCAGCAGGGCCTTGTCAATGAGTTCACATAACTCAAGATTCAGGATCTCAGCAGGATTGGGGCACATCTATCAAATTCCTGATTTCTAAATATCCTCACCAGCATCCCTGTCTCCTCTTTGTAACTAAAAAATGCTAAAACCTCAGACATAAAACCTCATCATTGCCCCTACAATACTATTGCTTCAGTACCATTGAGTTGTCCATGATCTGTAACTACAATGCTATAGCCTTAGCTTTGGAGGACACTCAGGCTCAGCAGGGATGTCATGGGCAGGCCCAAATATTGGTCTGCAACTTCTTGTAGCAGAACTCCAGCCAAAGAGGCCCATCCCCATAGCAAGGCCACAAACATGTAGCACACATATACCTGAGGGGTTTGGCTACTCAGGCGTGTGGGAAGTGGGTTCTTTGTCATGGGCTTGGGGGACCTCCCAATGTGGGTTTGTATCCAATAACTCCAATGAGACTGACTTTATAAAAAGGCAATTACATTATTAGCTGGACTTCAGGTACACTTGAATGTTCACAGCAGGTCATACAGTCATAATCCAACAGTTGTTCCATAAGCAGTTTCCGTAGCACAGCATTACAACCAGTTGGACTTGTACAGGTGGTGGTCACACATTCTGGTCCCTTAGCAGGATACTGAGGCCTTAGCTTCCTCCGGCTGAAACTGAAAAGTTCATCTTTCCTGTGCTCTTTCCTTCTCCAGTGACTTCTCCCTGTAGACCCTGCTGGTACCTTCCTCACTCCCTGTTCCTACAATAATGAGAAGTGTTTCCAACTAACTAACCCATGACCTCCCTTTATAGACTCCCATATGTTATATAACTGAGGGGGGCCCTATTTACCTTCCATACAATGTTACTCACCTCCAATGGCAGCACATCTTTCTATTTTCTATTTATTAGGTTTCAATGTAACTGTTTGAGAAACCCCCAGAATCATAATACATTCTTTATCCAACAGTGACATCATATGATGTAATGCAACTGCAGGGCACATTAAAAATCTCTGAAAGTAGTAGCCACACATAGCATCAGTGTCAGTGTAGATTTTTGGGCTCAGTAGTGGTACTGACTCTGGGGGTCCACTTTACAGGTAAATGCACACAAGCAGCAAAAAGTGGGGGGTTGGGTGATTTTTAGGTTTCTGTGGGAAGGACCTCAGTGCCATGGTAGGGTACTGGTCTTAGGTAACCCAATGTACCCTCTTCAATTAACTGCAAGTTCCACAGTTCACAATATTCGATCTTAAAGGGGACTTGAAAACCACTGCACACTGGGTTAGGTTTGTTTAGTGCCTCCTCGTACAATGTTGCCACAGTAGTGTAAAGATGTTGTCCTATGGTAGCACATGTCAGGTGTACTTTACCATTCACTATTAAAGTAGGAAAAAAGTAATTTTGTGTAACAGAATAAAGCTCCACTGTTGTGAGAGCAGCTCCCATAAGGATAAGAATAATTGGGCTGATGCAGAGCCTCCCCCGATCTTACCTTATTTTGTTCCATTTTTCCTATGGCCGTTTTCCTTCCGTTCGTCTCGAGGTCCAAATGTGATCAGAGCCGCCGTCGGGAGAGCTCCGTTACTGTTCCGTTTATGTGTCTTCAATCGGGAAGTGTTTTTTCCCCTCACGGGTGCTTTCCGTGTGGTCGTGGGTTCCGTTGCCGTTCACACGGACGATCCATTTTTTGGTCCTTTTTCTTGCGTTTCCAAATGTAGCTTTGTGCCATCTGTTTCCGTTTTAACCCCGATTCCGACTGTTTTTCCGTATATACTTACATTTCCATGGTTTTCCTGTTGTCAATCTGGGTCCACGCAAGCGAACATCCCTAGTCCTCCCTCAAGCTTTCACCATACATCAAACTGACACTTTTACCCACACCAAAACTTACCTTAAAAAAATATTCTTCTCCTTCCTCCTTCTCCCTGTGTTTAATGCTTCCCTTAATCTGTTGTCCTTTTTCTTCTTCTTCCCTGTGTATAATGCTTACCTGAATCTCTTCTCCTTCTTCTTTTTCTTCTTCCCTGTGTTTAATGCTTACCTTAATCTCTTCTCCTTCTTCTTCTTCTTCCCTGTGTATAATACTTACCTGAATCTCTTCTCCTTCTTCTTTTTCTTCTTCTTCTTCCCTGTGTTTAATGCTTACCTGAATCTCTTCTTCTTCTTCTTCCCTGTGTTTAATGCTTACCTGAATCTCTTCATCTTCTTTTTCTTCTTCTTCTTCCCTGTGTTTAATGCTTACCTTAATCTCTTCTCCTTCTTCTTCTTCTTCCCTGTGTATTATGCTTACCTGAATCTCTTCTCCTTCTTCTTTTTCTTCTTCTCCTTCTTCTTCCTATTCCTTGTCCCATGTACTTACTTTTTGGGACATGTAACTGTATGGTTATGTTGTGAGAATGTACAGTGCCAGGAAAGAGAACACACCACACATTTGTTTTTGTTTTTTGTTTATTTAAACTTTTGGGTAGAAAATGTAAAACTTTTGTTTTTAAAATTGTATACATTTTGCAATTTTTTAAAAATGTAAAACAACAGGAGGCAGGAGGCTCTTCTTGGGGTTCATTGTTGCCTTTTTCTTTGATCTGTGAATGAAAACATCATCAGTTTTGCCTTGTAAGTATTTTGCTTATCTCGGGATTTTAGGTCGGTCCATTTTTAGGGTGAATTTTTTAAGTTATTAAATTAATGTGTCTTGGACCATGTTTTTGGTGTTTTGGGACGGAGTTTAAACTACATGTATGATATCTTTTAAAAACTTACAAGGCTTGGGGCCAACAGGGCGTCTGGGGCGCAGCCTCCTCCCTGGGTCCACCACCTCGTCCCGCTGTGAAGCTGTTGGGATCCAAAACACAAGGATATTATTGACTGTTTGTGCCTCCTGAATGTCAGATTAGGTTACGCTTCTATGCATCCAATCACTCACCTTCCCCAGGCACCTCTTGAGGTTGGGCTGCTTCATCCACTCTCCTTTGTGATGGTCCTGTGACATCATCATCTAAAAATAACAATAGTGCACATTAGTATATGTCTTTATTGCATGTATCCGGACATATGTAGGTTTGAGAGTCTTACCCGAGTCAGGTTGCTGCTGTGGCTGGATTGACTCCCTGCCGTGCGATTCCCCCCCCCGTATCCTCAGGTCCAATAGTTCCTCAAAGTCACTGGCAGAGGAGGGTGTGGGCGTTGGCACTGGCAGGGCACCACCTGCACCTCCCAACACTGGGCTGCGGGCTCTTGTCCAGGTGGGGCGGAACCGCATATTCCATTCATGCGCTGCAATATAAACACAATCATAAACACAGGCCCAGGCAAGGGCACTGTGATTATTGCATGTCAAGTAGCAAGACTTGCCTGGAAAGTGCTTGGAAAAGAATCGCCTAACCCGGGGCCTATGCCTCCTCTTCAAGTCAGACCAGTGTTGGGCGATCTGTGTGAAGGTATAGGTGGTTCCCGAACTCCTGGCAATCGCGTCCACCACCGCCAGTGCCAACGTCCTCTTCTCGAAATCGCACGGCAGGAAATCATAACGGTTCCTCAGAATCATCTGTATCAAAAAACACAATGGCAGAGCATTAGTGACACAAATAGATGACACAGTCTCATGCACTATCTAAAGCCAGTTTTGGAGACTCATTCCTCTAGTAGTTTAGTTTAACAAGTCATTTTGTCCTCACTAATCTTGCCCAGCCATAGCTATTTTTTGTTTTGCGCTTGTGCACGCACATAAACGCACGCTCGCCTACTCACATCCATTATAATTTTGTCCTGCTCCTTGATGTAAATGGCTGGCGACATCTTTCAGGATCTTCCGGGTGTGGTTATGACGTTCCCCCGCGGTGGCGTGTGTGCACGCGCATACGCAGCCACACACGCAGCAGAACAAGCCCACACGGGAAAACTATTTAAAGGTCAATGCACTCAGCTCTGTGTTGGTTACCATATCACTATGGCCAGACCAAAAGGGACTTGTAAGACACCAAAAAGCCCAGAGGCACATACTAGCCGCACAGATAGATATCACGAACACCCACACAAGAGCAGGCACAAGAGCCGAGAGGGACATGGCCATAGTCAAAGGGTGGAGAAGCAGCCACACAGGCTTCTCGGAAAAAACGCAGGAGCAAGGAGCCCTTGGCACAGTCGCCCCCAACTGCTAAATCAGCCAGGCCTCACAAGGGCCACAAATCTCTTCCAACCCTGCAGCCTCCACCTCCTCCACCCACAAAGCATGTGGGTAAATCCAGCCACACCACCAAGGGGAAACGTAGGTCCCAAACCACTAGCCCACCCAGGCCAACCACCCCTCCTCCTCGACACTCTGTGTCCCCAAGTACCACAAGCACAGAGTCAATAGAGAGCTCCACAGGTGACAGCTCGACAGGCACCCAGCCATTATCACCTAGCACCCCACACACTCCATCACAGTCACCCATCAGCCCAAGAAACCTAAACTGCTCCCCAGACAGCCAAACATCAATGTCGTCTGCTGCCGGGGACACCACACACCAATATGGGCGCCAACTGCGCCGTGGCTCACTTACAGCCCGTTTCAGTGATGTCCAAAGCATGGCTGTAGCCACTGATGTTTGTGAGCACTATGATGCCCTATTTGGGCGTTATTCAAAGTCAACCCCAAGGCATGCCAAGCAGGAGATTTGGGAGAACATTTGCCGGCAAGTGAATAGCGTAGGTTCGGTGAGGAGGGATGTGGAGCAAATTAAAAGAAAATTGGGGGACCATAAAGATTAGGTGCCAAAAAAATGGACATGCGCCGCCAGCAGAGGTCAAGCCCATTTAGAGTGTAACTGAATGGACAGCCTGCTTTGTAACAGTATGTAACACTCATTAGGTGTGCTTTACTCTTCCCCAGCCTGCAGACAGGGGGTGGTATCCCTACTAAAATCCTCCTAACACCAGCGGAAGACCATGTGTTGACCTATATTCACCCACCCAAATGAAATAGCACTTGCCTACATTTAAGTTAAAATAGTGGCCTCACTACCTGCTACCTTTCTTGGCAGACCCTACCCAGCCCACCCATTATTGAAGTAATTCGGTATTTGGAGGATGAGGACAGAAGTCTGCTGCAGCCAAGGCCACCAGACCCAGTGGGACAACATCCAACACACCAGCCCAAGCAAGTGCAGCCCCTGATGTCCACTACCAATATCTCAGGGGCACAAACCTCTGCTGCCGTGGACATTGGCCGCACAACAGACTCTGCACCCAGCCAGCCACCTGCAGCCACTCAATCAGTACCAGACGCACCCACCCGTGCCAGTGGCGGAACCCAGCAACGTCGCCATATCAGCCAGAGGAGACATCTGCAGATAATGGAGGAAGCATGGCACCAGGAAAATGTGGAGTTTGCAGCTAACACACAGAGGTTTAATGAGACAGTGTGTTCACAAATCACCTCTATGTCACAACAACTAGAGGCTTGGAATCAAAATGGGTCCGGCCTGCTTGCAGAAACCAGACAACAAAGCAGGCATATGGCGGAAATGGTCCAGCAATGACAGTTCATGAATCAGAGCCTTGCTCATATTGCCGCTAACATACAGCAACCCCATCCATCAACTTCAACCTCCTACTCTACCTACCACTGAAGGCATGTGTTTATGTATTGATTCGAGGGAGCAGGACACAAGACTACCGTAACCCCAAACACATGCTCTTCCACAACCCCATAGTAACAGCCTAAACATTTTTCCACAATGTTTGACACAATTTTTTTTTTGGTAATCACACAAAATAAAAAATGCACACATTCCCAAAAATGCGGTGTTACATCTTCTGAAATGACTAAAGCGTCCTCAGCCATGTCACTGTATCTGGGAACCCGGCTACAGATGGCGAGGTTGTGCAGGACCCCACACGCAACAATCATTTGGTGGACCTTGGAGGCCTCATACTGCCAGGCACCCCCAGTCTGGTCCAGACAACGGAAGCGCATCTTCAACAAGCCAAAGGCACGTTCCACCACTGAGCGAGTCCTCCTATGTGCAGTGTTATACCGCTCCTGGGCCTGCGAGGATGGGTGGAGGATGGGGGTGAGTAACCAGGGGAGCAATGGATAGCCAGAATGACCTGCCAAAAAAGATATAAAAATAAGCACACACCATAATACAAAAAACACATGACAAATGGGCCAGGACAGAAAGTTATAGTGGCAACAAAGCCATAGGAGGAAATACTGGTAAGTAAGTGAGTGTTAACTTCTACCGTTTCATTGGAGTCTATAACAGATTAGTGGGTCTCCTCTTCAGCCAAAGGGGCTCCGATCACCCATTGGGGGACCTCCGGCTGCAGGGGAGTGCCCAAAATAGGGTTCCCCCCCGTTTCAGCAGCCGCCGGGATTGCCTTTAAAAAAAAAAAAAAATGACATTTGCTTACCGTCGTGCCCACTGGCTCCCGCCGGCTCTCCTCTTCACAGGGGGGGGCTCCAATCCCCCCCCGCCCTTCCATCTTCTGGAGAGGGCATAACAGCCCTCCTCCCTCCGGAGCTCCGATGACCGCCGCCATCTTTACTTTGGGGGCGGGGCCAATGACGTCACTGCCGGGTGTCGACGGGGCATCCGGCAGTTCAGTTGTCAGATACCGGTGACAGATGGGCAGAGGAGGAGGGAGGTAGTCTATCCTCCGATCGTCTGCCTCCCTCCTCCTCTTTTCAGCCGTCACTGACATCAGATCGTCGTGGGACACAGAAGATGCAGATCGGAGGTGAGTAAAGAAAAAAAAATATATATTTTTTAATAAAGTTATTTTCAAAGTGTGTCTGTGTTTTTTTTTTTACTTTTAACCCTTTGTGAACTGGTAAGGGGTCCATGTGACCCCTATACCAGTTCACAAGGCTCGGGGGTCTGGCAAGTCACCTGCGGCTAGCGGGTTGACTTGCCATTAACCCCTGGCCCCCCAAATTACCTGCCTCCCCAAAGCCCGGGGGGGGGCAGAAGAGCCGTGGCCCTAGGCTATTCCGGCTTGTAGCCTGCAGGGCACAGGGGCCACTAAATCTGGCCCCTGTGCCCTGTTCTACAAGCCCCCATAGCTGGTCACAGGCTGGTTATGCTGGGCAGGGGGGACCTCACGCCATTTTTTGGGGGGATTTTTAAGAGTTTTAACCCTTAAAATTCCAAAAAAATGGGGTTCCCCTCCCCGGGAGGGAGGACCCTATGTCATTTTTTTAAATGAGCAGCAGCAGGAGAGCAGAAGCCTAAGTGATCAGCATGGGACACAGGGATGGATAGGAGGTAATAATAAAAAAATATATATTTTTTTAATATAGTTATTTTTAAAGTGTGTCTGTGTGTGTTTTTTTACTTTTAACCCTTTGTGAACTGGTAAGGGATCTATGAGACCCCTTTACCAGTTCACAAGGCTCTGGGTCTGGCAAGTCACCTGCGGCTAGTGGGTGACTTGCCATTAACCCTTGAGCCCCCCCATTACCTGCCTCCCCAAAGCCCAGAGGGGGGCAGAAGAGCCGTGGCCCTAAGCTATGCCGACTTGTAGCCTGCAGGGCCAGGGGCCACCAACTACAAACCCCCATAGCTGGTCACAGGCTGGTTAAGCTGGGTAGGGGGGACCTCACGCCATTTTTCTTTGGATTTTTAAGGGTTTTTAACCCCATGTTACCTGTCACCCAGTAGGTATAAAAGGCTTCCAGCAGCAGCAGGAGAGCAGAAGCCAAAGTGATCAGCGTGGGACACTGTTAAAAATAACATAAAATATTTTTTTCTCTGTGTCAGTGGTTTTTTTTTACATTTAACCCTTTGTGAATTGGTAAGGGGTCCCCCCATTACCTGCCTCCCCAAAAACCCTTAAAATTCGCCCAAGAAATGGTGTCCCACCCCCCTGTGAAGGGGGACCCCACACCAATTTTTTTTTATTTAACCCTTTATTATGTGGATAGTAGTTGTATTTTATTTGTAAATGTTATAAAGTGCTCTTTTCAGTTTAGGGGATCACCTGGACAGAAATGGGGGGCTACCGATACATATGTGGTAATCGGGAGAAATGAGGCTTTCACATGCAATATGGTTTTCTTTAAAAAAAATAAATGTTTTTGTTAAAATAAAGGAGACAATTTAAAAAATATATATTTTTAATTGTTTTTATTTTCTTAAAAATATATTTAAAAAGTTGAAAAAATACAAACAAGACATTTCATGGTAAAGCCTAAACTCTTCCACAAAAAGAAAATATGTAATTTTCTTGGAAATTCCTGCAAAAATCACAGTTAAACATCACGCAAAATGGTGAAAAATATCCTGTCAGCAGAGGGTGACAAAACCTCAAGTAGGCTGGCAGTTAAAAGGTTACAGGTACCTATGCATGTTGGGTATTGTTCTGCTCGGGGGACCTTGCGCTTTCAGATTTAGCTTGTTTTTTCTTATTTGAATATTGATATTTTTGGAAAAGGTGTTTTTTATTCTGCTTTTTTATACATTTTTTGTGAAATCCTGTGCAACCTAAGAATTCTTCGAGATATTACTTCCAGAAAGATGAGCCCACTACAACAAGCTGGGTACGATTAAAAAGCTTAACGTGTACTTTTAGGGAATATATGGTTTAAGGGGGATATTCCAAATGTAAAGGGTTGTATTGGTAGAAAAGCACAAGGTGCGCACTTTGTCTGCAGAGCTAAAATTTTGAAGTAAAATGCTTTACTTTGGTGTGTTTGGCAACTCTTTCCTTGCCAGAACCTATGCATGTTGGGTATTGTTCTGTTTGGAGGTTGTTGCTTTTTCAGATTTTCAGTTTTTTTCTTGTTTTTTTTTTAGAAAAATGTGGTCTTGATTCTGCTTTTTTATTCATTTTTTGGGAAACCCTGTGCAACCAAAGAATACATTGAGGGATTTCTTCCAGAAAACTGCACCCATGTCAACAAGCCTGGTACGCCTAGAAAGCCTGAGGGAATATATAGTTTGTCGAGGGTATTTAAAATGTAAAGGGTTGTTTTTCTTGAAAAACTGCAAGGTGCGCATATTGCATAGCATAGTTGTATTTTATCTGAAAATCTCCTAAAGCGTTGTTTCAGTTTGAGTCTCCTGGGCAGGAAAGGGTGTCTGCCTATACATATGTGGTACCGCTGTAACCGCGAGAAATTGGGGTTTCACATGCAATAAGATTTTATTGACAAACTTACATTTTTTATTACAAAAAAAACACTACAAATTGTAAAATTGCAAAAATATTGACAATACACTTACAAAATGACAAACAAGACATTTCATGTTAAAGCCCAGGCTCTGCTGAAAAAAACAATATATCACTTTCCTGGGAAATCCCTGGAAATCCCTTCAAAAATCACAGTTGAACATGGGGAGCGCAAAATAGTGCAAAATGGTCTGGCAACAAAGGGTGACAAAATCTCAAGGTAGGCTGGCGGTTAAAGGGTTAAATGCCAGCCCTGGAGTCTATTATACTGATTAACTGGCCCTGGCCGATTCAGTGTGCCCCGCTGTGTGAACCCATCAATCACCAAGCCTCTCAGATCATACCTGCATTCCCTGCTTCCCTGCAGGTACACACACTCCATGTCATTCAGGCACCACCAACTGTAGGGAGATGGGGCATGCATCCACTCCTGCTCCCTATGCTGCCAACAGTCAACAGTGTTTTATTAATATACACATCATAAAGAGCTGATTAGATGACAGCCCACACATGTGCCATTATGTGGGTGATCTGAGCATCAGGATGCCCTAGGTAAATGGACCTATTAACAGGATAGCAAAAATCCTGGTGATCGGTCCACTTTAAGTCATCAATTGTAGTCAATGAAGCAGCTGTGTCTCTTCGGAGAATGGAGAACATCAGCTATTCATGTACAATGAGAGGCACAGTTCCTACTAAGCCTTTTTAAGGGTGCTAGCTACCACCAGGATTGTGGAAACCAGGGTTGTATCCCAGACTGGGCGGAAGAGCTCTCAGTGTCCAATGTCATAGAAGTCTTTGTATAATATTGTATTTTATGGTGAGTACACAAAACTCAATGTTTCTTACCAGTTAACTTTTAATCCTTTAAAAATCTCACAATCACTACGGCTGCATCTGCGGGCAAGCTCTTTCTGTAGATGTGTCCTTGAAAGCTGTCTAAAGTAAAAAGGACTTTTTGAAGTTAAATTGCTGTGTGCTCTAAAGCCTTAAAGAGCAGCATGACCAGTGTGACATTTTTGGCGGGTTATTGACCTGGATAGCTGTCGATTGCTTGGATCAATAGAGCCTCAAACTTCTGGTAAAAGCAACTTTCGTTCCGCATTGAAATATACTCCCTATTATCTGTACTCACTTCAGGCAGGGATGCTGGGGTTCTTTCACCTCTCATGTTGACATGGCTCTGTGGTAGCGGCAAATGAAATCTCAGACTCTCAGCTGCAAGCCTAATTTGGTTCAATGGAACAAATCATCTGAAAGGACATCATTTCAAAAAAATGCATTTGCCTCAAATATATTTAAAATTGTTAGTCAGTAAAAAAAGAATATTTGCTTAGGCTTTACTTTTACAGTATGTTGAGCACAGCTTAACCAAAAAGTTCCTGTTTACCATTTATAGAAGCTGGAGCAATAAACCCAATAACTTCCTCCGAACTACTATGTGGCAAGAAAAAATATTGTCGACCTTCACATTTTATTTTTTATAGAATACCTATTTACATGTTATTTAAAGCAGAACAAACCACAGGATTTCCACTGCCCCAGGTTTTGATCCTTATCTAGAGGCCATCTGAATTTAGGATGCCCCTCGGGGAGGCTGATTCATTAATAGCGCCAGGTAGCGACAGATGAGCGACAGTAGCGGCATTTTCAGAGCGCCCGCTAGTAGTCGCTGTGTTGGCCGTTGTTCTGTAGTTGGTTGGTTCTGTATTACGGTTTGCCGTAATGTTGAATATTGGGTGAGGAGTCGCTATTTGACAGGTACCGCGCTGTATGGGAGCGCATGACAGCGAATGGCCATAGCGAACGGCTCTCAGCATATTCATTAACAAATCACGCTCAAAAAATTCTCGCGCAGTGAAATGCTTGTTTAAACCCCAGAGCGCTGGCGGCGATGGGTTAACTTAAAAGTAGTGTTTTAACCCCCAAACAACCATATTTTTTCAAAACATTTTGTAATATGAATACATTAATATCAGACCTGTAATATCAATTCTGCACAATTTTTTTTTTTTTTTACCTTAAAAAAAATATCTAACATTGCAGGAGTGGTCACAGAATTTTTGACATTTAAAAAAAAAAAAAAAAAAAAAACATTAATAGCAATTAATTAAGAATATTTAAAGATCGCTCCATTGAAATGCATTGGAGAGCGCCAGGTAGCGAGAGGTCATACCTGTCGCTGTTCAAGGTCGCTCGCTGGCGCTGTGGGGTGAGGCTGGAATAATGATGAATGATTCGCTATCTGGCGCTCTGTCAGTCGCTAAGCAGGATCGGCTTGATAAATGTGTGATTGCGGAGGGGAGCCGGCGTTCTCGTGGCGGTGACCGTCATTACCGTTCGCTCACCATTCGCTACCTGGCGCTATCCCTTGTTAAATAAGGGCCCAAGTATTTTCCCTTAGATAGGCCATAAAAAATACCCCAGGTCCTGCACATGTGCGGGCTCTCGTCCAGTCAGCACTGTATGTCGTGCATATTAATGATCGGCATACAGCTCTGTTTGCATGCATGCACAGAAGCAACAATCACAGTTACAGTAACTTAAATATACATATTTTTTTATTCCATTTAAGACAAGTAGCATGCCCTGGCTGGGAAAACATACCTCGACCTACACCCCAGTGCTGCGCACATCCATTCCACACCCCAACTAACAATGGGGTTCGCTCAGTTAGCATATGCAGCGCCATACATGTTGCATGTATGCCCACCAGGCAATCCTAATCAAGCGTTGGTGATGCAGAGAATGCACAGTTGTGACATTGTTGTGACATCATAATCCTAAATAAGCAATTGCAGGTTTCAGGAGCTTCTATTAAATGGGCATCACACATTTTTATTTCCAGGTTTCAATAGTTTCCAGCAGGTAAGCATCCTAAATAGGAATGCCCAATAGGGACATGATAAAATGTACAGTAGGTAATTTAGTTTTGTCATTCATTCAAATCACCTTGCAGGGATTTCTTTAATTTTTCCTTTCTATTAATTAATAGAGCTTATGGAGGGACAAACCTCTAACAAGGTGAGGTAAGGCAAGATGGGTGTCTGCCAGTTGCCTGATGGAAGATACACTGTAGGGGGGAACACAGTCATTAATCCTGATTTTAAGCCTCTCCATGATTGTTTTTTTGCAGAAAGAAAAATTAGCAAACCGCAATTTTGCGGGCACTCATATTATTCACAACCAGGTGTATGTGAGAGTATGTTTTCATTTTAGCCAACCAGTTGTGTATTTGGTCGGAAAACTAGCCTTGTTAACTGAGTTTGTACCTTTTTCCAGCCATATGTGAGTCCTTGGTGTGTGGCCAACTTGCTTGTGTCCCGTCATATGCCTACAGGTTGGTTGTTGTTTTTCCCTTGCTGAACCCCACCTTTGGAGCATGCCATGTTTGTGTGCTTCCCCTCAGTTTGACTTAACTTCCCCCTATGGGTTCCTTTAGGGGAATCCCATGTAGTGTGCATCCCCGCATTGTGACTCATCTTATCCCTCCTGGTTCCTTTAGTGGCCACTGCCACCTTCCCCCCGTTTTTAAAAACACACCACACTGCGTAATTTTCTTGTTTAATGTTTCTTTTTTATTTGTTATATTTATTTTTGTCCTTTTGGCTCCTTTTGGCTCCTTTTGGGGGGGTTTAAATGTCATGGGGGGTTTAAATGTCATGTAAAAACATTAAAACTTTATAAAAAATCTAAGCATTTTAAAATTATTCAAAATTTTGGGCACATATGCTTCTCTGCCACACGCTCTGCTTTATGGCACCTGTAAAGACAAAAGAAAGGCAAGTCAACATTTGCTTGAACACATGTGTGCCAATTCCCCCTGCCAAATGCCCCCATCACATACTGCATCCTTATTATTGTCCGTTTTAAGAAGCCACCCTCCACCATTGTGTCATGCCTTCATCAGGCTCTGTAAGGACATGAAAACAAATGTTAGAACTAGGCACATGTGTGATGTTAGGCCTGCTACTGAATGCATCAACTTCAGTTTTCTGGAACCCATCTGAGTCGTTGGAGGGTCTGGCCTTAGGTGACCCCTTAGCAGCAAACTCTCCCTGGTCCGAGGACAGGGAAAGAGAATCACAAAACACAACATTGTGCATGTCATTGGGAGTTCCTTGCCTTGAGATGTGTGTGTTTTTGTCTGTTGTCCTACCTGAGTTCTCTAGCACTGACTGTGACTCCGAGACCAACACCTTGGCCTCCTCCTCTTCGGCTTGTTCTTGTGCTGGTGTTGGGGCTATCGAAGAGGAGGATGAGGACCCTGGCAATCTTTGGGGTTGACACCTTGCCCGCACACCCAGTCTTTGTCGTGGTTCTGGTTGGACCCCTCTGCTCCTGGTGGGCTTTATTTTCTGCCAGATGTTTAACGCTGGAGGAGAAGCGCAATTCTGTAACACAGTTCTGCATTAGTGGGCAACTTATCTATGGACCATCCACTTAACTTGAAAGTTCTGGCTGAAGAACTGCCTCACTCAGGGCCTCTTCCATCTTTTGAGGTCTGACCAGTGCTGCATTATTTGGATGTGCATGTATGCCCCACCTTCATTGCCAACATCCTCTAGCTGTGGGTGTTAAGTCTGCAATGGGAAAACACAAGCTGTGGTTTATTGCTCCAGGCAAGCCAGTAGCTGTGCAGGACAATGCAGGCAAAGGTGATCTTGACCACCTTAGGGCTGATTCAAAGCCTCTTTCATATGCACTTTCGCATGTGTTTGTGTAAGTTTTGTGAGTTTTTGCATGCTTTTTCTGAATTTTTGTTACTGTTTTCATGCGTATATGCATTTACGTTAACGTGAATACGCACTTTCAATGGCCCTATATTTATCCTATAATTTCCGTTATGTCGGGCAACTTACATTATTGGTATGGGCTTGCGCATGATTCAGAGCCTTGATTGTTGATTACAACCCGGACAATAAAACGAGTTTGTTTTCATTCAACTTACGGGGTCGTTTTGTAGGAGAAAGTTAGCTGTTGAGATCGGATATGATGTTTGCTGAGTACGTGGAGTAATACGAGCGATTGCAGCCACGCGGCGTGCTCTGCATGAGCATGGGCGAATCCAACATAAACATATAAACATATAATTACAACTGTCTGTAGTTAAATTGATTTTGTAGCAAGTGTTTTCATTTGTAGCAAGTATTTCTCCGTATTGCAGCAAGGGATTTAATACCCATAATCTGGTGCAGACGCTTTTCGCAAATTGCTTCCTCAGTACACCACAGAATACTATAACATAAGCATAGTGTCATATCCATTCAACATTTTTTGTTCATTGTTGTTTTTAACATAATTTACTATTAATTATGAATGCACTTACTTTCTCAATAATCCTTGCTTCTATTCTCAAAGCTGGCTTTTCCAATAGTATAACTTCTAAAGCTGTATAGAATAACTTATTTTCAGTTGTGTAACATAGGTAAGTATTTATGTTCTATATAGGAGGTAGATATTTCTGGTACTCACATATTTTAGAGATATAGTAGCTACAGGATAACCCTGTCAAAAGAACAAATTGTAACTTGTAAGTGATCTTGTTACCCTTATTATAGTTACATCTATAGTGGCTTTTTAGGCCTTCTATATGTACTCACTTGGCCCAATTGCCTGTTCTGTCACCTAGTCCGGTTCTCCTATGTCGTCCAAAGACGGGCAGGAAGACGTGGGGATCAGTAATTATAAGTAGTGGCCGCCTTTCCCTTTATACCTTGAGCTGATGTAACCAGATCCCAAAGTTTCTTCCTGTCGTCCTTCACATTGTTTTTAGGGCTGAGGCTGTTCGTGCTTCTGTTGTGTATATGTATATGCTGCGCTCCAGCGCACTTTGTCAATGTCCCTCACGTTCGGCGGTATATGCTGCGCTCCAGCGCGCTTTGTCTGTGTCCCTCACGTTCGGCGCTGGGGCCGCTTAGATGAGGGGAACTTTTTTTTAATGTATATATAAATCAATTATTTTCATGTAGACCTTAATGAATCATTTTAATGTAGACCTTAATCAATCCAGAGTGACCAACTACTAATTAGTTGTTTTAGTGATAATTATATTTTCTTAACAAACAATCTGAAACAATAATGGTCCTTTAATTTTTATTTGAGTTATTGTTTTGGGGTACTAAAAACCTTTATTTCTGCTATTACAGGAACCGGAAGGTGGGCCACTCCATTAACGTTCAAGCTGTCGTTTGGCCTGACCTTCGGTTACTCAGTGTCATGGCAGGGTATCCCCGATCCACCCACGATGCGTACATCCTGAGGAATTCCAGCCTCTATGGTCGGTTGAATCAGGAAACTTGTCTGGTGGTTGGCTACTGGGTAAGTGTTACCAAATAGCTTAATTAGGGTTTCACTGTATGACTAGGAATGTTTTTTGATAACCCTGTCTCAACATATGATGTTCTTTCTCTCTGATGACTTGATATACAATGTAACTATGAAGTAGAGACTAATTTTGTGTTTTATTATTTTTAGGGGATTCTGGTTATCCATTGCTGCCGTGACTCATGACACCGATCCTTCGGCCTCAGGCGCAGCCACAGGAGGGCTATAACCGTGCCCATAGAAAGACCCGGGCTGTGTGGAGAGGGCATTTGGGCTTCTGAAGAGTCGATTAAGATGCCTGGACCATACAGGGGGGCCCCTGCAATATGACCCTAGCAAGGTCATTAAGATCATCATTGCCTGCTGTGTTTTGCATAATTTTGCAATAATGCAGAGGGTCCCCCAATATCTCGAAGTGTCCCCCTCTTCAGCAGTAATGGACATTTCAGAAGAATTATATGATGGCACCCAGAGTGCTTCTGGGTAGTCAGTCCGAGCCCACCTTATTTCAAATTATTTCAGTTAACCTTTCATTATTGTTGGTTATTTTTGGTGTCATGATTTATCTTATTTCATTGTGAATCAACTATTTTCGATTATTTATACATTGCTTTGCTTATGGGCAAAACAGAATACAAAAACATTTTGAAATGATTTGAGCTTAATGAATTTTTATTTACAAATATTTCCTTGAACAACACTCATCTTTTTGTAACCAAACAGATAAAAAATCCTTAAAAAAACACAGAACAGAAACCGTCATTAAATACATTTTCAATAAGGTAGGGAAATTAGGTGGGGAAGGGCACTCGCAGCCTACGAGGACATCCACTAGGAAAAGGAAGGATCCATTGGGGCAGACTCCAGTCCCCTCAAAATCTGGCACATCCACGATGGCCAAGGAGACTTCCTCCAGGCATAATGCTCCCCGTCCAACAACATCCTAAACCATAGGGAGCACTAGTATTAAGGGCAAGGGGAAGAGTAGTGCTAGAATCCATAGCCCCCCCCAACAACACCGTCTCCTGCTCGAGGCCTATTTGAGTATTACAATGTAGAGAACCCTGAGTCAGGGGCCAGCTCAAGCAAGTCCAGCCCAATACTTTCAGAGCAAAAAAAATGTGTGAGATAGTTGCTCAAATATATGTTGTGGCAAGTAGTCATCTTGCTTCACATGCATCACCAGTTAGTGCATAGTACACTTACCAGATCAAGCTGTTCCTGTATAGGAGATGTTGCTAACGGCTGGCGGGACGTACTGGCAGTGGCCAAAGAAGTGGAGGGTTGCACACTAGCTTGAGTACTTTGATGTGCTGGAATGTCAAAGTAAAGACACGTTAACACATACACATACCTTGTGTACCCAGAGGAGTAGCTAGGCTTTCTGGCACCCAAGGCAAAGCTTAAAAATGGTGTCCCCCACCTGTTCTCAGGACCCCCTTTGGCACCCCTCTGACCTGCTGCACCCGGGGAACGTGGCCCCCCTGCTCCCCCCTAGCTATGCCCCTATGTGTACCTAAGCTTTTAATCTACATTTTTAAAACCCAAAGCAAAAGAACTGTTCCTTTAAATACTAACCTGCTGGCATGACATTACCATCAGTGTCTATGGCCCCGGCCAATCCCTCAAGTAAAGACGGGTGTATTAGGCCCAGAACCAGCTCCTCAGCTGCGGTGAACTGGAGTTTTGATGGGAATCCACCTCCTGTTTGCAACCTTTAAAACAAAGAAAAAACATTACTTATAAGGTCATGCGCAACAACAACCAGCCCAACCCAAACACCCATCTGTACCCATGCTGCCTGCACTTATTTCGCTTCTGGCGAACTGCATATTTCAGGTCTGAAAATGTGTGCTGTATTTGCTCCACATCTTTCCTCTCAGTCCCAGCACAATTCACCTGTCTGGTGATCTCCTCCCAGATTTGTGTCTTTCTCACTTTGCTGGTGGCTTTTGAATTTTTCCCATATAGCTCATTATAGTGGTCAGATACCCCACTTGCCAATGTCATAGTTTGGGCCTCAGTAAAGCGGCTACTCAAGGTCCCACGCCGCAGGTTTCTACCTAATGTTGTCCTGGCTGGCTCTTCCTGGGTCGGTGGTATAGTTGGTGACATTCTTGGCTGACTTTCAGCCGACGAATAGGCAGACCTTTCGCTAATAAAGGATTGTGCTGGACTTGCATGGGGGCTGGGTGTCATAGGCTGGCTGGTAAAAGAAGTTGCAGCCGTTGAGCTGCCCGGTGACTCAGGGCTCTCCACATTGAAATGCTGATATTGGCCACAACAGGAGAGTGTGTGGTTGGGGGGTTATGGATTCTAGGCCTAGTCTTCCCCTTGCCCTTAGCAGTAGTGCTCCCTTGGGTTCTAGATGTTGTGGGACGGGGAGCATTATGCCTGGAGGAAGTCTCCTTCTCCTTCCGGGATGTCCCAGATTTTGAGGGGGCTGGAGTCTGGCCCAAGTGAAAAATACACATTACGAAACAAATACAAGATGGTTTTGAGGAGGCTCTGAATCAACCCTCTTGTCCGGCTTGTACTGAAGCTCTCCACTAGTATGGTGCAGGGGGCGAAAGTAGCTCTTTAAAAGCCCAAAAGCCCGCTCCACCATGGCACAGGTACAGTGGTGGATGCGGTTTAAGGCCTCCTAATCTTGTGTCTGGGGAATGGAAAAAAGGGGTCAGCAACCAGAGCAACAAGTGGTATCCCAAGTCACATAAAAAAAATAAAAAAAAACATTAGAATCAAATAAAGGTGGGCAATGTAACAAACTTAGAAACATTGTTACATCAAATAGCTAAATTGGTGTAGTAAATAAAAAAAAAACATCCATACTATAGTCCAGGCCTGGCCGTCCCAACTCCCTGCAACATCATCCCACCCCTGGACTTATCCAGAGAGAAAAAAAGAAAGAATAAATGAAGAGAACTAGAAAAATTGAGAGAATGAAAAGATATATAGTGATAGATAGATAGATAGATAGATAGATAGATAGATAGATAGATACCCCTCAGAGCCATTTGATGTGGCCCCTGACCTTCTGCGGGGAAAGTGGTTGGGGTAAATAGGACTGGTGTGCTAAGGTAAATAGGGGTACAGTAAAATATAGGCAATTGCATAGAAAGTGATAAAGTAATATATGGGTGCATTGTCAAATATTGGTGACAGCAGTGGCTTGGAGGATCGGGGAACATGACATTATTTGTACAACACCACCCCTGGGTGAAATTGTTGACAGAATAACTTGGTAAAATAATTTTTGATTTTAATTGTATGCATAGCATTGGTGGGACCTTAGATGGCAGTATGATGAATAAAGTTAACATAGTGAACTGATGAACTCTTATTTTCAGAGAGGTAAGCCTATCGGCTTGTGTATTGCCAGCATATAGGGATTGTTACATATGAATGTAGGGGTGTGGTGGGAGGACATATGAGTACACTTTGTGGAGACAGTGGGTATCTTGATTGGCGTAGCCAAACTTCAGTATGCAATTCCAAAAAAAAAAATTCTGAATCTATTAATTGTGGCCCGTGACCAGGTTCCAAATCATTTACCTGGTCCCTGCTCATCAAAAGGTTGTGCACCCCTGACTTAGGGTGTGTGGAAGGGGAGGGATTTTTAACTGAAGTGAGAGGAGAAGCATACAGCCCTCATTGATAGGCTAGGAATGTGACACTTCCCTCCTGAGTCCTGCTGCTGTCTCTGCACAGGCTTGGAGCCTTCCTGAGGGGCTTGATCTGTGGGGGTGTGCGATTACACAGCCACCCACCTTAAAGGGAACACAGCCTTTTACAGTAGTTTACTATATGATAATGCAGCAAGGGTGGGGTCCTGTTTTATAGTTTCACTCAGGCAGCAGAAAGTCTAGGTTCACCCCTTATCACATAAAGCCCCCTGTGTTTTAATGTATGAGAACAAAATACTTGTATGTATTGTCAGTGCATATAATTTATCACTTCTTAATTGTCTATATATATATATATATATATATATATATATATATATATATATATTTCCAGTTTAATTTGTTTCTAACTAAGATCTACACTGTTATGGATAGATCCCTGATTCTTCCCATACCAAGGGCATCTTCGGATCCATGCTTCAGATTATTACTCGTAATAAAAGAAACTGTTTGTATTGTCTGGGTAAAGGAAGATCATTCTTTGCTTTCCCGGTGACAGGTAGTACAGCCTATGCTGCAGTATGCAGTTAAATCACCGCGCTCTGTTATATAAAGACAAAGAGGTTTGCTTAGGCAATAAACATAATCTGCCTACAGCTGCATAAATTACTAGAAGCTTATTAATCACATTCTTTTCACAGGACTCAGATTATTACACAAGCAGGTTTAAGCCACTTCAGACCTGCTGGTGTTTTAATTCTGGAGGAAAATAATGCACAACAAGCAGAATATGATATATCCAATTATATTATGCAAGTTGCTTAACTCTTCCTAACTGCTTCTATTGATATTCCCTGAAGGGCTCCATACTCGTTCTGAATAGACTATTTTGAATTTTTTCCTCTACCTCTCTATTTGGCCTCTAGCGACAGTTGTTCAGCGTGGTGCGGCTTTCATAAAATGTAATCGTAAACACTGACGGGTTAACTAAAAAAAGCAATGTTAGCATGATAGAAATTAAAGCATTTACTGTGTGCATATTCCAGGAATGTATGGTGTAGAAGCCGTTACCTTTCTAAACTATAATCCCCGATTTCCTAGCCAGGGGCACTGCAATATTACTTTAGGTCCACATTTCATGTGACTGATGAAGTACGGTACCTTGCTTGCTAGAATGCATTTCTGAAAGTAGACTTGGGGGGGGGGGTATAGCACCTAGAGGAAAATGACTGGTGCTGTAGGCATTTGAGGAGCTGCTTAAAAATACACAAGAATGATACTGACAGGTTGTCTGGGTACGAGCTTCCAAACCCAACTTCAGTTTTTACACCCCACATAATTACTATCTCCTCATTTTTCTTGGATAAGGAACTCCCCATGTGGCATGTCAGACGGGGATATCCTGGGATCGGGACCCCGTCTATGTGGCACTTTAGATTGGAATGTCTGCCTGGGTAGGAGTTCTAGTTCAGAGAGAATGCATACTTTCTATCAACTTTTGCCAGCTACTCCTTCTTTTCTCTTCCCTATTCACATGGTGCCTTCCATATTCATGATCTCAAGAATGGTGGCTGATGTGACTACATTCCCAGTTTCCCTGTAGACTAAATGGATGGGTGTGGAAGCACGGCAAAGCTACAGGGAATCCAAGGATGTGGCAACTGGCGAAGATAGCGTTGTGGGAGCAAGGGGGTTTCATACAGCAGGGCATGGGGTCAGGATAATGGATGTTTTGGAGTCTTTCAGACTGGTCATTGCAACTTTAGACTTGCTTTAAAGGTGTGTTGTGGGTGGTAGGCTTTTTCATTAAAGTGAACCAAACGCTGCTCCCCTCCAGACTATTTGTGTGTGTTAAGTACACAGACCAAGAATGCCTCCAAGGCCTGTGCATGCATCATATCAGGTGAAATGGAGGGGTCCATCTGTAAAAGGGTCTAAACCCACATCTTTCTTTTTACTAGCTCTTACATTAGGTCTATAAGCCTGCTCATATGGACCAAAAGCTGGGGCTTTCCACCCCCCCCCCCCCCCCCGATTACGTGAGTGTCAAGCGCAAAGACTAAGGATGCTTTCCTGGCCTTTGCATGCGTCATATCAGGTGAAACATATTGGTCATTGCTGTAATCATGCCCCCCCCCAGAGTCTTTAGAACTCTAGGTTGTAAATACTTTGTGTAACCTCAGTGCTATTATGTGTGTGTGGGTGTATATATATTTATACACTCAAATAAAATGTCAAAAATTGGGACAGAAATAACAGGCTAATAACAATAAGCTTTACAAAGCTAAGCTTAGGAGTTGCTAGGACCTAGTAACATTGAGTCAGTACTCAACAGATGCACACTCTTGATGTGGCGATTGGCCTCAGAGCAATATTCTTTTCTCCTAAAGCATGCCTGGAAATGGACCCAAAGTGGACCCTTTTGAAGGCTCTTTTCATGGAAATCAAGTGGCCAGGGAACATAATTATTATCCCTCTGAATAAATATACCAGTGAAAGGCATTTAGCCACACCCCAACACAAAAATATACAGATTCTTAAATATCTAATGAGCAGTGTACAAGTCAGAAATGTCTTCTTTCATACATACTGAAGGATGATTTGGAGCAATAGAATATGTAAGATCCGTAGGTAGGTAGGTATATGAACAATCTAGTAAACATTTTTATTCAAACCCGTTTTTATCAATGAAGCAGTAGTTGACCATTATATCCAGTGTAAACAAATAATAATAATAATAATTATTATTATTTTAACAGTGTACAATCACTGCTACCCATTACTGTGCAATAAAGGCTTTTAAGGGAAAGTCCACTTTTGTGTACTTAGCAACAGACCTCAAAGCAATACATGCCCTCTGGCACAACATTCAGTTGCCCCAGAGCCACTGATCTCTCACCCAGAGAGCAGCTTTGAGAATCTGGGCCAGATTTGATCTAGTATGGCATTACATAGCAGCACTGTCTGTGAGTCATCAGCTGCGCTGGATCAGCTGCCAGAGAAGTCATGAGTAGAGATGAGCGAACTTCTTAAAAATTCGATTCGGGCGATTCGCCGAATTTCTCCAAGAAATTTTGTTTTGTCCGAATCGAACTTTAACGAATCGCTCATCTCTGGTGGGAGCGGGGAGGCCGGCTGCACTGTCAGCGGGCGGCGGAAGCCGGCTTCCGCCACCAGCTGACAGCGCAGCCAGCCTCCCCGCTTCCACCATGCTGTGTGTAGCACAAGCTTACCTAAATGCCGACAGAGGGAGGAGGCACTGGCTGCACTGTCAGCTGAGGCACTGGCTGCACTGAAGACCAGTCAGGGCTTCCTAATTTAGGAAGCCCTGATTGGTCTTCAGTCTGTGACGTTTACACAGTGAAGTGAATATCAATTAGCCATGTGCTTGTGTGTTTTCCAATGACGTGGCTGGTAATGATTGGAGCCTGCCGGACCCTGTGCAGTGAATATTAATTAGCCATGTGTGTGCAGTGTCTTCTAGCAAGATTAGCTACAGCTATCCAGCGTTTTATGCTCCGCAGGGTATCACCTCTTTGGGTCGACTTGTGGGTTCTCTGCTCCCCAGGCTGCCCTCTCTTTGGGAATATGCATAACATGAGAGTCGGTTAGTTGAATTGCCTCTCGGATCCCGGACGTTCAAGCCTCTCCCCTCCACAACTCTTCTGGATAGCAGGCCTGCTTCCATTGGGCCACTCTGCCTGGGGTGCCTCTCTCCTTCCTCCGTATCACTATCCCCTTCTCCGGATAGGTCCTCTTTCCACCCCCCCTCCTCACTGTGCCTCCTTAAGTTTTGCTGGGGACTCTGGTCCCATGGGTCGGCTTGCCCCCCATCCCCGGGGCCCCATACTGCTGCATCTTCCGGCGCCATTATGTGCCTCCCACTGTGGTATGCGGTTTCCCCCAGCCCCGTCTGTGGCCGTGTATAAGGACTTTCTCTGTCATTGCCGGCGTGCACGGCGTGTCTCCATCATGTGCCTTTGCCAAACTGGACGGTGAGTGTCCTTCCTAGGTGGGGAGCCCTGCTATGGGGTGTGTATTATGAATTCTTTAAAGTGGGATTCCAGTGTAGCAATAACCCCCTGTCCTCAGAGCAGAGCAAAAAAACAATACAGCACTATAAATTCATTTACAGACATGATTACATATATTGTGGTTGATTCAGAGCCAGGTAGAGTGGGATGGGGGGACAGAGTGTGCAGCAGTGTAAGTTACCTCAGCCTGAGCCTCTTCCTCAGCAGCAGTGGAAGCAGCAGAGCGGCATTTTAATTTGGCCGCAGCCAGGGCTACGGAAAGATGGTCACTGGAGCCCCCACTGCTGAGGAAGCGGATCGGGCTGAGGTAACTTCCTACTGCTGCACCCTTAGGTGAAACAGGTTGAAACAACTAGATTTTCCGTGTTTTGACCCAACACCAAACTCGAACATGAACATTGTGGTTCGGGTTCACCTATCTCTAGTCATGGGCCATTTATTGGAATTTAGGTAGCTTACAATGCAATGTGATGTGTGCCACGCTCGCTCATGCTAAGAGCTCCAAAGAACAGAATGGCTGTTAGACCAAATTTCGTGTGGTCTTGAAATTGAAAGGGGGGCAAACTTTGGAGCCCTGCTTCAGCTTGTAGCTAGCACTGCAGGAAATAGGTGAGCTGCTTGCTGCCTCATTATTGACATTGGGTTTACAGTCCCTTGATGTTTAAAAACATTTTAAGCCCAGGACATATACTACCTAGGTTTATAAAGATTTGAGGATGCCCCACAGCATGAGACAACAAAGAAAACTATGTTCTAAGATACTCTAGTGCTGAGCAGCTTCTTCTCGCCTTTTATCTATTCATAGTATAATGTATAGACAAAAGACCGCACCAACATGTAATAAAGTTAAAGTGTGCTGCACTAGGGGTTGGTGTGGCAACAGCCCAAATATGAAATGAAGGGAGGGGGAGTCCCACAAGTCCCCCAAAACAGCAAACCCAACCCCAATAAACTGTGGCACCACTATATGTACCAAAATATATATACTTTATTAATACATAAATCTACAGTTATACAGACAATTTAAAACCAAGATAAAAACAACACAAAACACAAAATCAATCCAGAGGGGGAGGGGGAGGGGGAAAGCAGCCAGATGACTTGAAAATACTGCTGAGCCTATTAACACAGGTCTCAGAACACATATCTGTACACTATAATAATATCCTACAACAATGGCTTCAAATTTACAGTGTAGTATTATGACATATGATACAATACAAACAATATTATATGTGCAAAAATATTACGATCCCATGCTTATGATAACAACCTTGTGATGAATACTAACTCCTAAACAACCTAACCTATAATGAAACTAAGAATACAAAATCTAATCTATAAAGTGCAATGTGCCAAAGTGCTAAAGATAAGAACACTAAATCCACTGCTACAGTGCCTAGTGTTAACATTTAAATTTAGATTTAAGGACCAGCCGGGTAGGAAAACAGACCAACAACATATATTAAATACCTTACTGATAAATACAGGCCCGCAGGCTCCCCCACCACAAACTCAATGCCGACGCATTGCGTGACGTAGGATCGTCACTTCCTCAAGGCGAATAGGGCTCTGAATGATGGGCTCACTCTTATACTCACCACCACCATACTCACTGCGTTCCCGTGCACCGCCCGCACACGATGACAGGGGGAGGCTTGGCCGAGCACACTCACAACAGCGACCACGTGACTGTCCAGGAAACGGCTGCCTGACACACATTGCGTGTCAGGCCTCCAGGCCTGCGGAAGAGCGCACACGTAAAGTGGCTGCCCCAGCGCATGCGTGGGGAGATGTTGTCATCACCTGCTTACCGGTTCCCCGTTCCAGCATCGTCGCGGGTCCTCAGCCGCCCGCTCCCGCTGCGCAGCCACCTGTCCGGCGGCCGCGGCGGGCGGCGGCTTCTGTCCCGGCTGGGGTGTACGCGCCTTCCTCCTCAGCTGACGGCTCCAGCGTCGTCTCTCGTGCTCGCGCGCGTGCGCGAGCACGTTTTGTTTATACCCTCCGGCGGCGCTGCTCTCAGCGCGGCCGCCGGAGGAAGGTTAAATAAATTAAAGGCCCAGCTGCACCAGTGGGAGTGCCCCACTGGGACTGGGCCAATCGGCTGCCCCTGAGTTCTGGGCTGTACGCCCTATGTTACCAATCCGTGTGAAGTTCATAAGTTGCACCTAGAGATGAGCGAACTTTTGAAAAATTCGATTCGACTGATTCGCCGAATTTTCCGACAAAAATCGTTTCGACCCGAATAAATTCGCGACGAATCGCTATTAAAAACGGCTATTTCTGAGCCTCCTAGAGCCTCAATAGGGTTGTAAACCATTCTGCCTTGCTGTAACACGCACAGGATGCGTGCTGGGTTAGTTAAATAATACTTTGAAGAAATATCACATGCAGATCAGAGGCATCGCTAATAGAATCGCAGAGCGGCACAATTGCAGAGAGTTGAAGTGGCATCACTATGAGGGGCAGAAGGAGCCCAAACATTGCTTTAAAGAGACACTGGAGTTGGCAGCAGCAGGAGCCCAAAAATTGGATGAATCACACCCTGGAGTTGGCAGGAGTTGACAGCAGCAGCAGCAGCAGGAGCCCAAATATTACTTTAAAGAGACCCTGGGGTTGGCCTCAGGAGCCCAAAAATTGGATGAATCACACCCTGGAGTTGGCAGCAGCAGCAGGAGCCCAAATATACACTGGAGTTGGCTTCAGGAGCCCAAAAATTGGATGAATCACACCCTGGAGTTGGCAGAAGTTGGCAGCAGCAGCAGCAGGAGCCCAAATATACACTGGAGTTGGCTTCAGGAGCCCAAAAATTGGATGAATCACACCCTGGAGTTGGCAGGAGTTGACAGTAGCAGCAGCAGGAGCCCAAATATACACTGGAGTTGGCTTCAGGAGCCCAAAAATTGGATGAATCACACCCTGGAGTTGGCAGCAGCAGCAGCAGGAGCCCAAATATACACTGGAGTTGGCTTCAGGAGCCCAAAAATTGGATGAATCACACCCTGGAGTTGGCAGAAGTTGGCAGCAGCAGCAGCAGGAGCCCAAATATACACTGGAGTTGGCTTCAGGAGCCCAAAAATTGGATGAATCACACCCTGGAGTTGGCAGGAGTTGACAGTAGCAGCAGCAGGAGCCCAAATATACACTGGAGTTGGCTTCAGGAGCCCAAAAATTGGATGAATCACACCCTGGAGTTGGCAGCAGCAGCAGCAGGAGCCCAAATATACACTGGAGTTGGCTTCAGGAGCCCAAAAATTGGATGAATCACACCCTGGAGTTGGCAGAAGTTGGCAGCAGCAGCAGCAGGAGCCCAAATATACACTGGAGTTGGCTTCAGGAGCCCAAAAATTGGATGAATCACACCCTGGAGTTGGCAGGAGTTGACAGCAGCAGCAGCAGCAGGAGCCCAAATATTACATTAAAGAGACCCTGGGGTTGGCCTCAGGAGCCCAAAAATTGGATGAATCACACCCTGGAGTTGGCAGCAGCAGCAGCAGGAGCCCAAATATACACTGGAGTTGGCTTCAGGAGCCCAAAAATTGGATGAATCACACCCTGGAGTTGGCAGAAGTTGGCAGCAGCAGCAGCAGCAGGAGCCCAAATATACACTGGAGTTGGCTTCAGGAGCCCAAAAATTGGATGAATCACACCCTGGAGTTGGCAGGAGTTGACAGTAGCAGCAGCAGGAGCCCAAATATTACATTAAAGAGACCCTGGGGTTGGCTTCAGGAGCCCAAAAATTGGATGAATCACACCCTGGAGTTGGCAGCAGCAGCAGCAGGAGCCCAAATATACACTGGAGTTGGCTTCAGGAGCCCAAAAATTGGATGAATCACACCCTGGAGTTGGCAGAAGTTGGCAGCAGCAGCAGCAGGAGCCCAAATATACACTGGAGTTGGCTTCAGGAGCCCAAAAATTGGATGAATCACACCCTGGAGTTGGCAGGAGTTGACAGTAGCAGCAGCAGGAGCCCAAATATACACTGGAGTTGGCTTCAGGAGCCCAAAAATTGGATGAATCACACCCTGGAGTTGGCAGGAGTTGACAGCAGCAGCAGGAGCCCAAATATACACTGGAGTTGGCTTTAGGAGCCCAAAAATTGGATGAATCACACCCTGGAGTTGGCAGAAGTTGGCAGCAGCAGCAGCAGGAGCCCAAATATACACTGGAGTTGGCTTCAGGAGCCCAAAAATTGGATGAATCACACCCTGGAGTTGGCAGAAGTTGGCAGCAGCAGCAGCAGGAGCCCAAATATACACTGGAGTTGGCTTCAGGAGCCCAAAAATTGGATGAATCACACCCTGGAGTTGGCAGGAGTTGAGAGTAGCAGCAGCAGGAGCCCAAATATTACATTAAAGAGACCCTGGGGTTGGCCTCAGGAGCCCAAAAATTGGATGAATCACACCCTGGAGTTGGCAGAAGTTGGCAGCAGCAGCAGCAGGAGCCCAAATATACACTGGAGTTGGCTTCAGGAGCCCAAAAATTGGATGAATCACACCCTGGAGTTGGCAGGAGTTGACAGCAGCAGCAGCAGCAGGAGCCCAAATATTACTTTAAAGTGACACTGGGGTTGGCTTCAGGAGCCCAACAATTGGATGAATCACACCCTGGAGTTGGCAGAAGTTGGCAGCAGCAGCAGCAGGAGCCCAAAAAATGGCCTAAAGACATAAATATGTTTTGCACCATTTGGAAAGTGTAAAACGTGGCACCATGCTGAATCTAGTCGCATGCATCAGGCATTGGTGGGTGGAAATCCTGGCTGATCCATCCCTGATTCATTTTGACAAAGGTGAGTCTCTCCACATTTTTAGTTGACAGACGAGTTCTCCTCGCCGTAACTATGGCCCCCGCCGCACTAAACACCCGCTCAGATGGCACGCTACTTGCCGGGCAGGACAGCTTTTCCAGGGCAAACTCTGCTAGTTGCGGCCACAAATCAAGTTTGGCTGCCCAGAAGTCCAGCGGATCCTCAAGGTGTGTTGGCATGGTCATGTCAAAGTATGACATGACCTGCTGGTTGAGGTCCTGCTCCAGGTCTTCCTGCTGCTCATGAGTAGCCTCACTATGCGGGTGTAGAAAGCTACTCATTAGCGACTGAAGACTGAGGCTGCTGCTGCTGATGGAGCTGCTGCTGCTGCTCCTGCCAACCCCCCCAGCGGCCATGGCAGTGGAAGGTGAGCGCAGAGGTCCCCTCGAGTCAGACCTGCGAGAGTATGGACCATGGCGCAGATAGGCATCGGCCAACTGCCTACGTAGAATGTCTTTGTAGTAGTTGAGTTTGTCCTCCCTCTCGGTGGGTTTAAAAAATGCCCCCATTTTGTGCCGGAAGCGAGGGTCCAATAAGGTGGACAGCCAGAAGTCATCCCGCCGACAGATGGAAACAATTCTGGGGTCACTACGCAAGCACGTGAGCATGCTTCGTGCCATTTGCGCAAGTGACTCGGATGGACTACCTGTCTCCATCTCCACTGCATACTGCCACGGTGTGCCCGGGTCCTCTGTCTCGCCTTCCTCAAAAACCTCTAGCTCCTCTGGCTGCTCCTGCTCCTCCTCTCCTGTCCGCTGACTAGATAAACCAGCCATTTCGCCAAGCCTAAACTGTGTTTCGCTGGGCAACTCCTCCTCCTCCTCTTCCTCCTCCTCCTCCAGTTCAGCTCCAACGGGGTTCATGTGGCCGTAAGATGTAAACGCCATGTCTCCAGTGCCCTGACCAGCCATGGTTTCCAACATGTGCTGTAGTACATGAAGCAGTGGAATCACGTCGTTCATCCCGTAATCCTGCCGACTGACAAATAAAGTGGCTTCCTCAAAGGGCCTGAGCAAACGGCAGGTGTCACGTATGAGCTGCCACTGGTTGACATTGAAGTTACACAGGGGAGTCCCCCTATCTGCTTGGATCATCAGGAAATCCGTGATGGCATGTGAAGGGTGGAATTCCAACGGGTGGAAACATCGCAAATCAGACTATGTTGGGGGATACCATTCTGACGCTGTAGCTCAAGAAGGGTGTGTTTGGCGGTGTAGGAGTGGCTGAAGTGCATGCAAAGTTTCCTTGAAGTTGTTAGGATGTCCTGCAGATGGGGGGAACACTTCAGAAACCGCTTGACAACCAGATTGAAGACGTGAGCCATGCAGGGGGCATGGGTCAGGCTTCCTTGGCGCAGCGCAGACAAAATGTTCTTCCCATTGTCGGTAACCATGATTCCCATTTTAAGTTTTCTCGGAGTAAGCCATGTTTGGATTTCCTGATGAATACATTTAAGCAGTTCCTCCCCTGTGTGACTCCGTTCGCCAAGACAAACCATGTGAAGCACTGCGTGACACCTCCGTGCCCTGCACACATGGTAGACTGGAGGGGCACTGAGACTTGAGCCTACAGTGGAGGGTGAGGAGATGGCGGAGGATGAGGAGGCCGAGTCGCACGGTGTCACAGGCCCAATGGGCAGAGAGCGCGGAGGCCGAAGCGGCGTGACCTGTCCAAGTTGCTGCTGCAAAGGGACCACATTCACCCAGTGGGCCGTAAACGACATGTACTGTCCCTGACCGTAGTTACAGCTCCAGATGTCGGCGCTGCCATGTATTTTGCTACACACCGACAGGCTCAAGGACTGGCCCACCTTCTGTTCAACAAAAGTGTGCAGCGCTGGTACTGCCTTCTTGGCAAAGAAATGACGGCTTGGGACTCTCCACCTCGGCTCGGCACAAGCCATCAGTTCTCTGAAAGGTGCAGATTCCACCACCTGAAAAGGGAGCGACTGCAGCACCAGCAACTTGGACAGGAGCACATTCAGCTTCTGCGCCGTAGGATGAGTGGGCGCATACTGCTGTCTCTTGGACATGGCTTCGCTGATGGATTGCTGGCGGGATGCATGACTTGGAGGAGGAGGAGGAGCAGGAGCGACAGAGGATGGGTATGACGCACAGCTGCCTTCGGCTGAGGTGCTGGAGCCTTGGCTGGCAGAAATTGGGAGCTCACTTGGTGAGGAAGCAGACTGGACCACCCCTTGGGAGCTTCGGTTCTCCCAGGTCGTTTTATGGTGACGCATCATATGTTGACGCAGGGCCGTGGTGCCAACATTTGGACCCTGGCCACGCTTCACCTTTTGCCTACATATCTTGCATGTGGCCATGTTACCCTCCTGCGGATGCCTCAGGAAAAACTGCCACACTGCCGAGTAGCTACTTTTCCCACCCCCTGGCCTCACTGATTCACTGCTGCTGTTGCCAACTCCAGGAACCCCTGCTCCACTACCTCCCGATAAGGTAGACTGCCGCACAGCAGGTGCTCTACCCCGGCCCCGGCCCCGGCCGGCTCCAGCCTTTGGAATTGTGCCCCCATGCTGACTGCTACCACCTTGCTGCCTCAGCTGCTGACTCCGGGGCAACCTGCGCCCCTCTTCTCCTGATGATGACGATGAAGCCCCTTCATCACCCGGCTCCCAAGTGCGATCGGCTTCATCGTCATCATCATCATCATCACCGAGTTGTGGCTGTACGTCACTGATGTTCGTGGATTCGTCAACAGTGTCTGGCGCAGGAGCTGAAACGCTCGCAGCACCCACGACACTGTCCACATCACTATTTGTCTGCCTAGCTAAAGAAGCCACCTCCATTTCTTGGCTGGGCAGTAGCTGCTGACTGTCCTCCTGTATCTGATCGTCCTCCTCACTAAAGAGTGGAGCTGAACCCAAAGCATAGGATACGTCGCAGGGGGAGGGAACGGCGTAGGACAGAGGCAATGGGAGGACAGGGACTGCTCTCGGGGCATGCCAACTCAGGGTTGTGTCAGAGGAACCTACCGACCCTAGACTGGGGGTCTCAGACGTAAGTTGTGATGATGTTGTTGATGAGCGCGTCAACCAATCTACCACGGCAGATGCGTTACTGGTGGAGACCCGACCGCTAGCAGATACTGGCAGATTAGGTCTCTCAGCGTGACTCCTGCTGCTACTGGCCCCCAGTCTGATGCGAGCTCTGCCTGCGGAATCTTGGCCTCTGCCACTCCTCTTTTCACTTCCAGGCACTTGTCTGCCCGACATAGTCTAACTGGCGTGGTAGTAGGTGATATTTTAAGATCCCCCGGGCAGCGGTGGGTCTATATGAAACAGAATATAATGCACACCAAAAGTGAGCAGTAACACTCAGCCTCCAACAGGCCTGCTTAGTGTAAATAAGAGAGCTGCTTAGTGTAAATAAAGAGGGGTATGCTATGTTACAGAATGGGATGCCTCAACAGAAGTGCACCTGGCAGGCAGCAGTAAGCCTATGCCCAGCAAAAGTGTCTTATAATATAAATATAATAAGAGCAAATGGTTATATGGTCTTAAACAGAGGCTGCTTTAGTCACAGAATGGGATGCCCCCAAAAAAGATCCAGTAGTACTATGCCCAGCAAAAGTGTCTTTATCAGGCTAATTTCAAAATATAATAAAAGCAAATGGTTATATGGTCTTAAACAGAGGCTGCTTTAGTCACAGAATGGGATGCCCCCAAAAAAGATCCAGTAGTACTATGCCCAGCAAAAGTGTCTTTATCAGGCTAATTTCAAATATAATAAGAGCAAATGGTTATATGGTCTTAAACAGAAGCTGCTTTAGTCACAGAATGGGATGCCCTGGCAGGGACAAGTAGTGCTATGCCCAGCAAAAGTGTCTTTATCAGGCTAATTTCAAATATAATAAGAGCAAATGGTTATATGGTCTTAAACAGAGGCTGCTTTAGTCACAGAATGGGATGCCCTGGCAGGGACAAGTAGTGCTATGCCCAGAAAAAGTGTCTTTATCAGGCTAATTTCAAATATAATAAGAGCAAATGCTTATATGGTCTTAAACAGAGGCTGCTTTAGTCACAGAATGGGATGCCCCCCAAAAAGATCCAGTAGTACTATGCCCAGCAAAAGTGTCTTTATCAGGCTAATTTCAAATATGATAAGAGAAAATGCTTATATGGTCTTAAACAGAGGCTGCTTTAGTCACAGAATGGGATGCCCTGGCAGGGACAAGTAGTGCTATGCCCAGCAAAAGTGTCTTTATCAGGCTAATTTCAAATATAATAAGAGCAAATGCTTATATGGTCTTAAACAGAGGCTGCTTTAGTCACAGAATGGGATGCCCCCAAAAAAGATCCAGTAGTACTATGCCCAGCAAAAGTGTCTTTATCAGGCTAATTTCAAATATGATAAGAGCAAATGCTTATATGGTCTTAAACAGAGGCTGCTTTAGTCACAGAATGGGATGCCCTGGCAGGGACAAGTAGTGCTATGCCCAGCAAAAGTGTATTTATCAGGCTAATTTCAAATATAATAAGAGCAAATGGTTATATGGTCTTTAACAGAGGCTGCTATAGTCACAGAATGGGATGCCCCAAAAAAAGAAGTGGACCTGGCTGGGACCAGTAGTGCTATGCCCAGCAAAAGTGTCTTTATCAGGCCTGATTTCTATGAGAATAAGTGCAAATGGTTATTATGCTATTAAATAGAGGCTGGTGTTGTCACAGAATGGAATGCCACAAAAACCAGAGAGCATGCACAGCAAAAGTGTCTTTATCAGGCCTAATTTCTATGAGAATAAGTGCAAATGGTTATTATGCTATTAAATAGAGGCTGGTGTAGTCACAGAATGGGATGCCACAAAAACCAGAGAGCATGCACAGCAAAAGTGTCTTTATCAGGCCTAATTTCTATGAGAATAAGTGCAAATGGTTATTATGCTATTAAATAGAGGCTGGTGTTGTCACAGAATGGGATGCCACAAAAACCAGAGAGCATGCACAGCAAAAGTGTCTTTATCAGGCCTAATTTCTATGAGAATAAGTGCAAATGGTTATTATGCTATTAAATAGAGGCTGGTGTAGTCACAGAATGGGATGCCACAAAAACCAGAGAGCATGCACAGCAAAAGTGTCTTTATCAGGCCTAATTTCTATGAGAATAAGTGCAAATGGTTATTATGCTATTAAATAGAGGCTGGTGTAGTCACAGAATGGGATGCCACAAAAACCAGAGAGCATGCACAGCAAAAGTGTCTTTATCAGGCCTAATTTCTATGAGAATAAGTGCAAATGGTTATTATGCTATTAAATAGAGGCTGGTGTTGTCACAGAATGGGATGCCACAAAAACCAGAGAGCATGCACAGCAAAAGTGTCTTTATCAGGCCTGATTTCTATGAGAATAAGTGCAAATGGTTATTATGCTATTAAATAGAGGCTGGTGTTGTCACAGAATGGGATGCCACAAAAACCAGAGAGCATGCACAGCAAAAGTGTCTTTATCAGGCCTAATTTCTATGAGAATAAGTGCAAATGGTTATTATGCTATTAAATAGAGGCTGGTGTTGTCACAGAATGGGATGCCACAAAAACCAGAGAGCATGCACAGCAAAAGTGTCTTTATCAGGCCTGATTTCTATGAGAATAAGTGCAAATGGTTATTATGCTATTAAATAGAGGCTGGTGTTGTCACAGAATGGGATGCCACAAAAACCAGAGAGCATGCACAGCAAAAGTGTCTTTATCAGGCCTAATTTCTATGAGAATAAGTGCAAATGGTTATTATGCTATTAAATAGAGGCTGGTGTTGTCACAGAATGGGATGCCACAAAAACCAGAGAGCATGCACAGCAAAAGTGTCTTTATCAGGCCTGATTTCTATGAGAATAAGTGCAAATGGTTATTATGCTATTAAATAGAGGCTGGTGTTGTCACAGAATGGGATGCCACAAAAACCAGAGAGCATGCACAGCAAAAGTGTCTTTATCAGGCCTAATTTCTATGGGAATAAGTGCAAATGGTTATTATGCTATTAAATAGAGGCTGGTGTTGTCACAGAATGGGATGCCACAAAAACCAGAGAGCATGCACAGCAAAAGTGTCTTTATCAGGCCTGATTTCTATGAGAATAAGTGCAAATGGTTATTATGCTATTAAATAGAGGCTGGTGTTGTCACAGAATGGGATGCCACAAAAACCAGAGAGCATGCACAGCAAAAGTGTCTTTATCAGGCCTAATTTCTATGAGAATAAGTGCAAATGGTTATTATGCTATTAAATAGAGGCTGGTGTTGTCACAGAATGGGATGCCACAAAAACCAGAGAGCATGCACAGCAAAAGTGTCTTTATCAGGCCTAATTTCTATGAGAATAAGTGCAAATGGTTATTATGCTATTAAATAGAGGCTGGTGTTGTCACAGAATGGGATGCCACAAAAACCAGAGAGCATGCACAGCAAAAGTGTCTTTATCAGGCCTGATTTCTATGAGAATAAGTGCAAATGGTTATTATGCTATTAAATAGAGGCTGGTGTTGTCACAGAATGGGATGCCACAAAAACCAGAGAGCATGCACAGCAAAAGTGTCTTTATCAGGCCTAATTTCTATGAGAATAAGTGCAAATGGTTATTATGCTATTAAATAGAGGCTGGTGTTGTCACAGAATGGGATGCCACAAAAACCAGAGAGCATGCACAGCAAAAGTGTCTTTATCAGGCCTGATTTCTATGAGAATAAGTGCAAATGGTTATTATGCTATTAAATAGAGGCTGGTGTTGTCACAGAATGGGATGCCACAAAAACCAGAGAGCATGCACAGCAAAAGTGTCTTTATCAGGCCAAATTTCTATGAGAATAAGTGCAAATGGTTATTATGCTATTAAATAGAGGCTGGTGTTGTCACAGAATGGGATGCCACAAAAACCAGAGAGCATGCACAGCAAAAGTGTCTTTATCAGGCCTAATTTCTATGAGAATAAGTGCAAATGGTTATTATGCTATTAAATAGAGGCTGGTGTAGTCACAGAATGGGATGCCACAAAAACCAGAGAGCATGCACAGCAAAAGTGTCTTTATCAGGCCTGATTTCTATGAGAATAAGTGCAAATGGTTATTATGCTATTAAATAGAGGCTGGTGTAGTCACAGAATGGGATGCCTCACAGCAGACTTAAGATCAGTTCAGTATATATGCACAGTTAGTTAGTATAAGCAGCCTGAAAACGCTAACAAAGCAGGCTGGATGAAAAAAAAAAAAAAAACTGACAGCCTCCGATTTTCCCTTCCTTTCCCTGTTTTTCGCTTACTTTCTGTCTGTCTCCTGTCTGTCTCCTGCCTGTCTCCAGCCTGTCCCTGTCTGTCCCTGCCTGTCTAACTGTCTGTCTCTCCCTCAGCTACACAGCGTTCTGTCTCTCACGAATGCAATAGAGAAATGAGGCTGGAAAGCAAGATGGCCGGCCTTAAATACCGCTGTGACGTCACCGGGCTTGCTGGCTGCTGATAGGCTGCATGTGACTGTCCCAGCTTGCACTGGCGCGGGGTTGATGTCTGGACATGTCCCGTCCGCCATCTTAGAATGCCTGTAATGTAAATGAATGGATGTTAAAGGAAAACTTCGAGCGATCGAATCGCGGGGAAATTCGGATTCGATCCGAATCAAATTTTTCCTGAAATTCGGATCGAATCCGGGTTCGTCCGGATCGATTCGCTCATCCCTAGTTGCACCAATCACCACACCGATTCTCCAGGGCCAATGATGCCTGTTCCTTATTTAACCTCACCCCAGTCAGTTTGTCATTGCCTGTTATAGTGCCTAGACCCTAGTAGTTGTTTATCCTTGATATTGATCCTGACTCCAGTTGCCAACCTTTGCCTGTTTGACCATCCTCGATCTCCATTCCAGTTGCCGACCTTTGCCTGTTTGACCATCCTCAATCTCCATTCCAGTTGCCGACCTTTGCCTGTTTGACCATCCTCGATCTCAATTCCAGTTGCCGACCTTTGCCTGTTTGACCATCCTCGATCTCCATTCCAGTTGCCGACCTTTGCCTGTCTGACCATCCTTGATCTCCACTCCAGTTGCCGACCTTTGCTTGCCTTTGACCATCCTCGATCTCCACTCCTGCTGCCGACCCTTGCCTCGAACCTAGACCACGATTTGTCTATTGCTATTGTTCTGTCGCCTCCACAGGTCTCCTGTTACCAACCCCCAGCCTGTCCTTGGACTTCCACCTTACGCTCATATACCGGCTACCCAATTCCACTTCCAGCCGCGGGCTCTCCAGTCCTCTGTACCGTAAGGTTTCATCCTTTGAGCCATAGAGTCCTGGGGGCAACCGATCCCGAGCAGGCGTGTTCTGCGTCTCGGCAAGCGGGGGCTCCTATAGGTGAAGCTGGCTGCGGAGATTGGGGGTTGAGGGCCTTACCAAGAGAGCTGGAGTTGTCCAAGTGGTTAATTGCGGTACCCGGAACGTGACATTATAACAGGCCAGTTTATTAATATGGAAGACCTGGTACAGCAAGTTCAGGCGATGGCCACCGCTATCAACCAACTTGCCCAGAGAGTGGCCAATCAAGAAACCCGCCAGATTTCAACACCCGCTGTACCACCTCATATTCCTGAACCTAAGGTTCCTGAAAAGTTCTTTGGAGACCGGACCGGTTTTTCGAACTTCAAGAATTCATGTGAACTTTATTTCAGGCTGCGGCCTTTATCTTCTGGCACAGAAACCCAACGGGTGGGTTTAATTATCTCTCTGTTGCAAGGAGATCCTCAGTCATGGGCTTTCAGCTTGCTTCCTGAAGATCCTGCCTTACACTCCGTTACTTCCTTTTTCTCAGCTATGGGAGTGCTGTATGCGGATCCAGATCGTCAGTCCACGGCGGAAAACAGGCTTCGGGCCCTGAAGCAGGGTCGGAATTCCGCCGAGGACTACAGCGCCGAGTTCCGGCGCTGGGCGGTGGAGTCTACTTGGAATGATCCAGCCCTATGTAGCCAATTCCGTATGGGGCTCTCTGAAAATATTAAAGATGCCTTGGTCAATTTTCCCACTCCAAAAGATTTGGATCAACTTATGCAGGTCTCCATCAGGATCGATAGACGTCTTAGGGAGAGAGCCAGGGAAAGGGTTAGGGTTTCCACTCCCTTTAGACCTTCACAAACTCCCAACCCTTCAACTCCTGGTGGGGTAAATACCTCCTCCTCCTCTCAAGAGGAGCCAATGCAGGTTGGCAGAGCCCGTCTTTCTCAGGATGAGAAACAACGGAGACGGTCTTTGGGTCTTTGCCTCTATTGTGGGTCCCCGGGTCATTTTGCCAGGTCCTGTCCGAATAAGGGGTATCCGGCGGGAAACTTTCTCGCCTAGATCAGGAAGAGGGTACTGATCTAGGTGGGTTGAAGCATTACTCTCATCATGATAAGATGTCAATCCCTACGGAGCTTTTCTGGGCTCTTTCCAAACAGGCAGTATCTGCTTTTGTCGATAGTGGAGCTGCAGGTAACTTCCTGGATCGGAGCATAATCTCCATCCTAGGGGTTCCACTGGTACCCCTTGAAAAGTCTCTCCAGGTTTTGGCCATAAATGGGAAGGCTATCCTGGGAGGACCGGTCAGTCACAAGACCCCTCCTCTCAGATTGGTGGCCGGCTCATCTCATACTGAACATATAGAATTCCTGGTGTTTGATTGTCCGGAAACACCAGTAGTTTTGGGATACCCATGGCTAAAGCTCCATAACCCCATATTTAATTGGCAGTCGGGTGATCTGGTTAAGTGGAGTAATTTCTGCAGGTCACATTGCTTCTTCACTATCCTTAGGAGTGTGCAGATTTCGCCCCAAGAACTGCCTCTGCCTTATATAGATTGGGCAGATGTCTTTTCTGAGCGGTCCGCTGATAATCTTCCCCCACACAGACCCTATGACTGTCCCATCGACCTACTTCCTGGAACTATTCCTCCTAGGGGCAAAATCTATAATCTGAATCGAGCTGAAGAGCAGGCTATGAAAGAATATATTTCTGAAAATCTGAGTAAAGGCTTTATCCGCCCATCAACATCACCGGCGGGTGCCGGCTTCTTTTTCGTTGAGAAGAAGGATGGAGGTTTAAGGCCTTGCATAGATTATAGAGCCTTGAATAAGATCACCGTTAAAAATCGTTATCCTCTTCCCTTAATAGGTGATTTATTTAATCAGGTAGTGGGGGCTCAAATTTTTTCTAAACTAGATCTAAAGGGGGCCTACAACCGGATCCGTATTCGGCAAGGGGATGAATGAAAAACGGCGTTCAATGTTAAAGATGGTCATTATGAATATTTAGTGATGCCTTTTGGCCTTTGCAATGCTCCTGCGGTCTTTCAAGACTTCGTTAATGACGTGTTTCGTGACTTTTTGGGTAACTTCGTTGTGGTTTATTTGGATGACATCCTCATTTACTCTAAGAACCTTTCCGAACACAGGCATCATGTAAAACTGGTCCTTCAGAAATTGAGAGAGAATAATTTATACGCTAAAATCTCTTGAGGTCGCCTCCGTTCCCTTCTTGGGATATATTATTTCTAGTCAGGGGTTGGAGATGGATGGGGGAAAAGTTTCGGCAGTACGGGATTGGGTACAACCCAAATCCTTAAAAGAATTACAACGCTTTTTAGGATTTGCTAATTTCTATCGACGTTTTATCAAGGGTTTTTCTAGTATCGTTGCGCCTCTCACCAATCTCACCCGCAAAGCCGCGTTCACTGTTAACTGGTCACCATCAGCTATTGAAGCCTTTCGTGTCCTAAAACAGGCTTTTACTTCGGCGCCAGTTTTAGTACACCCCGATGTCAACAAACCTTTTGTTATTGAAGTAGATGCGTCTGAATTAGGTGTTGGAGCTGTTTTATCGCAATTCTCCGGATCTCCTGAACGTATGCATCCATGTGCCTATTTTTCCCGGAAATTTAATACCGCAGAACAAAATTATGATGTCGGCAATAGGGAACTATTAGCTATTAAACTGGCATTTGATGAATGGCGTCATTGGTTGGAGGATTCCTTACATCCTATCACTGTATATACCAATCACAAAAATCTCGAGTATATAGGCGCCGCCAAGAGGTTGAATTCTCGACAGGCCCGTTGGGCATTGTTTTTTTCGCGTTTCAATTTTATTATTACCTTTAAGCCGGGCGTGAAAAATACTAAAGCCGATGCTCTGTCGCGCATGTTTGGTGAGTGTAAGGATCGGGGGGATACTGGTGAGCCTATCTTACCTGCAGGTTGTGTAGTCGGGGCCTTGCTCCCTGATCTCTCTAATGTTTTGGCACCGTTCCAAGAATCGCCTGTAAACGCACCTATAGGATGTCAATTTGTACCGCCGCATTTGCGTTCTGATGTTATTCGCGAATTCCACGACGCAAAGACTGCTGGGCATCTGGGAGTTCGTAAGACTTTTATTTTAGCTCGGCGCCACGTATGGTGGCCTTCTATGAGACGTGATATAACTACCCTTATCGACGCATGTTCCGTTTGTGCACGAAGTAAAGGGGTACACAAGGCCCCTAGTGGTTATCTTATTCCCCTTGAGATCCCTAAAGAACCATGGTCTCACATTTCGATGGACTTTATTGTTGGTTTGCCTCTTTCTCATGGGAACACTGTGATTTGGGTGGTCGTCGATAGATTCAGTAAAATGGCTCACTTCATTGCTTTACCCAAGCTACCCTCGGCTCCTGAACTTTCGCGTTTATTCGTCTCGCATATTTTTCGGCTCCATGGTACTCCAGTAAATATTGTTTCCGATTTTGTATCACGATTTTGGAAAAATTTTTGTTCACGTTTGGGGATTCAAGTTTCCTTATCCTCTGCATATCATCCCCAGTCTAATGGGCAGACTGAAAGAACAAATCAAAGCTTAGAACAATATTTAAGATGTTACATCTCTGACACTCAGGAGCAGTGGTCGGAATTTATTGACTTTGCCGAATTTGCGTATAATAATGCGCCGAGTGACAGTACTAAAATATCCCCTTTCTTTTGTAATTATGGAAAGAATCCTAGGGCTTCTTCTATTTCTGCAGCACCTTCTGATTTTCCGGTGTTAGAAGAGTGGCTTCAGAATCGCAAGGATATTTGGGCACGCGTCCAGGAAAATTTAGAAACTATGCGCACTAAATATAAGAAATTTGCTGATCTTCGTAGGTCTCAGGAACCTATCCTTCAGTGTGGAGACCTTGTCTGGGTTTCCACGAAGAACATTGCTCTCCGGCAGCCTTCTTATAAACTGGGTCCTAAATTTATCGGTCCTTACCCCATTGTCAGGAAACTTAATAATGTGACCTTCAAAGTTCAGCTCCCTCCTACTATGAGAATTTCCAACTCGTTTCATGTATCTCTGTTGAAACCTGCTAAAAACTCTTCTCCTGCTGGTCCTCCTCCTGTTTTAGTGGATAATGTGCAAGAATTTGAAGTGAACAAGATTTTGGATTCGCGTAGGGTTCGCAATACGTTACAATATTTAATTGATTGGGTTGGTTATGGTCCTGAGGAAAGGTGCTGGGTTTCTTCTTGTGATGTCCATGCCAGGGCTCTTGTACGGAAATTTCACCGTGACAATCCGGGGAAGCCGGGTGAGGATCCGGAGGCCCCTCGTGAAGGGGGGGGTAATGTCATCACCCGCTTACCGGTTCCCCGTTCCAGCATCGTCGCGGGTCCTCAGCCTCTGTCCCGGCTGGCGCGCACGCGCCTTCCTCCTCAGCTGACGGCTCCAGCGTCGTCTCTCGTGCTCGTGCGCGAGCACGTTTTGTTTATACCCTCCGGCGGCGCTGCTCTCAGCGCGGCCGCCGGAGGAAGGTTAAATAAATTAAAGGCCCAGCTGCACCAGTGGGAGTGCCCCACTGGGACTGGGCCAATCGGCTGCCCCTGAGTTCTGGGCTGTACGCCCTATGTTACCAATCCGTGTGAAGTTCATAAGTTGCACCAATCACCACACCGATTCTCCAGGGCCAATGATGCCTGTTCCCTATTTAACCTCACCCCAGTCAGTTTGTCATTGCCTGTTATAGCGCCTAGACCCTAGTAGTTGTTTATCCTTGATATTGATCCTGACTCCAGTTGCCGACCTTTGCCTGTTTGACCATCCTCGATCTCCATTCCAGTTGCCGACCTTTGCCTGTTTGACCATCCTCGATCTCCATTCCAGTTGCCGACCTTTGCCTGTTTGACCATCCTCGATCTCCATTCCAGTTGCCGACCTTTGCCTGTTTGACCATCCTCGATCTCCATTCCAGTTGCCGACCTTTGCCTGTCTGACCATCCTCGATCTCCACTCCAGTTGCTGACCTTTGCTTGCCTTTGACCATCCTCGATCTCCACTCCTGCTGCCGACCCTTGCCTGGAACCTAGACCACGATTTGTCTATTGCTATTGTTCTGTCGCCTCCACAGGTCTCCTGTTACCAACCCCCAGCCTGTCCTTGGACTTCCACCTTACGCTCATATACGGGCTACCCAATTCCACTTCCAGCCGCGGGCTCTCCAGTCCTTTGTACCGTAAGGTTTCATCCTTTGAGCCATAAAGTCCTGGGGGCAACCGATCCCGAGCAGGCGTGTTCTGCGTCTCGGCAAGCGGGGGCTCCTATAGGTGAAGCTGGCTGCGGAGATTGGGGGTTGAGGGCCTTACCAAGAGAGCTGGAGTTGTCCAAGTGGTTAATTGCGGTACCCGGAGCGTGACAGATGTAATGCCGTACTGGCTGGACGGCGGTGATAAGGAACGGGGCGAGGTGAGTAGGTCCATCATGCAGCGAAAACACAATAAAAACTTGTTATTGAACAAACTACATACTATCATCTAACTATATGTGTATATATACCCTAAATAATTAACAAATGAAATCCACTAATTAAACATAAATCAGCCAACCATGTATGCACATCTAAGATTATGGAATATAACAATTATGCTTTATAAGCATTTTCATTTTGTTTTCGCTGCATGATGGACCTACTCACCTCACCCCGTTCCTTATCACCACCGCCCAGCCAGTACGGCATTACATTTCCCCGCGCATGCGCTGGGGCAGCCACTTTACATGTGCGCTCTTCTGCAGTATTCATCACAAGGTTGTTATCATAAGCATGGGATCGTAATATTTTTGCACATATAATATTGTTTGTATTGTATCATATGTCATAATACTACACTTTGTAAATTTTCAGCCATTGTTGTAGGATATTATTATAGTGTACAGATTTGTGTTCTGAGACCTGTGTTAATAGGCTCAGCAGTATTTTCAAGAGTTTTGCCTTAAACAGCAAAGAAGGAAACAATAAAACTAAGCAATGTTTGCAGGTTTTCACTAGTTCACTTTACCTTCAATGCCCCCTGTGTGCAGCAACTTGTGAGCAGAAGTTGTTCAGTAGGCATTATGTAGATATTCTGCAACACATTTGGCAATGGAAAACCTCAAGCAAAATTAGAGCAGAGTTATTATAAGGAGAGACCAGAGGGATAGGGGAGATCATCTATAACCATGCCAAGGGGAAGACTGAAGTAGCCCCCCTGTGTGACACGGCTAATGGGGCAGAGATGAGGCCTGAGTACAGCTGGAAGCGAGTAGGACGTAGCTGTAGTGAAGAAGAATTGCTAAGAGGCCCTAGCGGGAGAGTGAGAACCCAGGGGGGTCCTGGATTTGGATGTGACAGAAGAGGATCCCCGTAGAAGCAGAAGGGATCCAAAGGGACAGACAGGCCAAAAATAAACATTGAAAAACTATACTGTGGACTGCTCTCTTCTATGGGGCATCTAAAGTTCTGTTGGTATCATTACAGATCTGAAGATGTGAAATGTCTGAAATCTGAAAGTTAACCCTTATTTTAAAGAAAAGGAAAACTTTGATGATTTTTAACAACACACCCTAGACTATTATGAATTGCAGAATAAGGCTCCCCTGCTTATCTGCAGCCAATTCCATGGTATCTATTACTCTACTCAAGATGCATTGATGTTTATAGGACAAGGGCAAGACTCCCAAAGAGATTATTAAGCGCCTCAGTTTTGTTTTGTACTTACCTTGAAACAGAAAACCAGAACTGCAGAGAGATCATGGAGGCACTGGTCTCCGCAGGAGCAGCTGTAGGTAAGCAGGGGACCCTCATGCTAAAACAACATTCTGATCTGGGTCACAGTTGAGGAAGACTTTTCCTTTAAAAATGTTATTTTGAAATATTGCTTGTAGAGATATAGGCTTGGAATTACAGCTACTTCCACTGGTAGACATTCTGAAAAACCAAGACTATAAATGTGTCAGACATAATAATAATACCTGGCTTGATTTTTTATACATTTAGCCCATTGCTAAATATAAGACTAAAAAACCTGAGATCACAAAGTGAACCTTATGCATACTAAAGCTCTTTGTTCTGAGATGCAAAGTTTCTTTAACTTTTCATTATATTAGCAGTACTGTCTAAAGTTTTGACTAACCAGCCGGATGCCATAATCTAATCAAACGATGCCTTGGAGCAAACATATACATACACAGTATGCATATCAACATCTTCATAGAAAACCTTCAAGAAGAACAAAATAAAACAGGACAGATATTATTCCAGTGTGGTAAAAAGCTGGAGCTTTGTGTTAATTGTGCATATCTTTTTGATGGAGAAGGATAAAAGAGTAGCTTAAAACAAGATCAAACCTCATCCTCATCGGTTCAGAAGGAGGGCCCTCTGAGGTCTCTCCATTGCCTAAATTACAAAGTGTCTCTTAGTTTCTTTTAAACACTAGTTTAAAAAAGGCTCACATAATTAGCAACACCCAAAAGCAAACACATTTACAGTTCTATCAAGTTGAATATTTTTGTATATAGGCGCGTTTTTTGTGAAGTTGTTTTCTTATTAAGATTTAAAAGCAGATTGACCAGTGCAAGTTTCTTGGGGCTACCATCTTGTTTTCATTCCTCAAACAAGGTTCAAATATAAGGCAAATACATTAAAGTCTATTGGGTTGATTCAAAGAAACATGTAACAGCTTGGATTTGGCTCACGATCATCCTATTTTTCACGTCCGCTCGTGCGTTCGTATGAACTTGCGAGTGATTCAATAAGCAAATACGTTTCTATCCTAAAATATACGTCCGTTCGTATGGCAGTTCGGGAATCAGACCTATGTCAGTTTCCATCCTGAATTTTCCGTTTCATTTCTCAGGTTGCAACATTGGTTTTGCCCTTTTTCCTTTTTTGTCTGGACGTAAATCCTTCTGATCTTGCGGCTCCGCACTACAAACTTACCTCATTAAAGTGCATTCTAAATATTTGGTCTTTTAATTTTCGTTATTTCATTCATTTTGTAGTAACCAACCATTAATGAATGCATTTGCATAAGTAAATCTTACTTTGTTTAATTTTTAGTTAACTTGCATTTTTTACTTGTGGATTTAATTTTAATTTTTGGGCTTCAAATGGTACAACTTTAAATTTTTTGTGTGGTTACCCACACCCTCTACATACAGATTGCTCACAAATATTAAAAAACACCCAGCAACTTCTGCATGTTATGAGCCTAGAAACAGCCAAGATGGCGGCTCAGGTATTATCGGGCAGCCTGCAAACAGAAAGGGCCTTGTGACTGTGTTGCTCTGGATTCTTTGATTTCTGACCTTTCCATGCCCCCAGCTCTGCTGTGTCTGTGCAAAATACAGCAGTAACCCACATCCTGCACTTTATCCCGCTCTCCTCTCCTCAGTAAGTGTGATGCATCTGACCAAAGATGTGCTTAAATAATTAAACAAAGCAAAGGTAAACAACTACACCAATAAATGCAATCTAAAAATATTATTCTAGTACCTCAATTTAAAAATAAATAACAAAGGACATAAGTTTCTTTAATTAACGCAAATATATTGCAAAATAAAGGTTTACATGCAAAGGACTAATTAAGGTCCACATTAAAATGCTTTTATAAGGCATACATGAATCAGGTATGCATTGCCATACAATTTATGGCCTCGGCCATGCTGATACATGCAGTTCATTGGAGCTCAAGACGCGCAGACTCCTCCACATAGCCAAAAAACCTGTTCACGAACAGCAATCCGGCTGCTAAAAGGTGTCGGCTGTGGCTTTCTTTTAAAACGCGTTTAGAGGTTTCTCTGAATCACACCTAAACACATCCAATTAACCTAAGTTTTACGTTTTGATCCTAAGTTTTAGGATTTGATCCTAAGTTTTACGTTTTGATCCTAAAATTTAGGAACGAACTTCCGCTGATCGTAAGAGCATATACGCATTCGTACGTACGCTCGTGCGAGTCGGAAATGGCCAAAAAAACTGGAAAAAATGACTAACACCCACCCAAACTTACGATTCTCGATACGAAATCAATTAACTTTTGCTCTTTGAATCGAGGGGATTGTCCAGGCACAGAGAAAAGTGTTCCCATTATATGGGGCTACACAAGGCAACCTTATAATTTTCATTTCCTTGGATGTTCTATAAAACTTAAATTTTTTTGAAAAACAAAACAATGGAAGAGCATGGCACTGAGAGACCAAGACAATCATCAATTATACGTTAACCATGTGGTTGTATAAAAAAAACACACATTTATGTACTCTAACGCAGATTTATGTGGGAATTATCCATTATGTGGGAATTATCCATTAAAGAGGGCCAAAACCCACCCTGGAGTCCATAACCATGTGTAGCGGGACTGGCCAATGGCACACGCTCTGAGGTTCTTGGACCTAGGGTAGACTCAGGCGACTCAGGTCGGTGTGGCATATGTGGGGTGGAGGTGCACTTACTGATTCAGTCATCAATGGTCTTCAATTATGACACATCTGGTTGCAAACAACAGGGTCTTTATTTGAGGGCTTCCATCCATCTCAACAGCATATCTCAGTACAGGCAATATTCCTTGGCAGTTACAGCAAACAGTCTTTACAGCTTCCAGTTACTCTCCACGGGCTCCTTCCCTCACTGTTGCTCGGCTCCTCCACTATATTAACACTCTTCCCCTCTTGACTAGAACAGAGTTTAGAACAGAACTAAGAACACTCTAGAAGGGTTGGGTCCTCCCTTATATAACCTCTAGCATGTTGCCTTTACCAGCTATGTAGCTAGGCTCAACCAATGGCAGGGCAGGTGATGTTGCCAATGCCACCTGGCTGAGTCTCACTAGACTAATTAATTGTATCTCCTGCCATCATGTGGATTCATGAAGCAACGGTACCTAAGTCCCACATTTAACTACTATTTATTAAAGTTCCTATCACCTTTAGGGCCTACCCCACTGACAGGACTCTAATCTTTCCTATCTGTAGTGTTGACTACTGTATCCACCCGGCACACATGCAACAATAAAGAAGCTTATTCCTTCATTTATCCTGCTTGCAGTTGAGTCTCTTTTTGCTGTGATACCATCTTGCCATCTCCCCATGCTGCAGTCCCATCAATCCTTATCCTCGGTTACTATACCTGTATGCTGGGACATCCCAAATAAGGATGCCTTAGGCGTTTTTTTAAACCACAAATAGTAATTTTTACTATTGGTCCACTTTCATAGTTTAGGTGTTATTCTGTTAAAATTATTCTAGCAGATTATAGATTAGACTAATAACGCCATACAGAGAACTGTCTGTACTGTCACAGCCCCCCTCCCACAATATCTACCAGTTCCTTGGTTCCGATGTTGGATGCCAAGCAGTGTGAAACCCCCAGGTTCATTGTATATTCACCTCGCCAGGATCCTACAGCGCTTGTGGCTCTTGCCCAGCGTCCCTGATGTGCATGCTCACCAAGCCCTGAAAACTTGAGTGGCTGCCACTGACAGGTCTATGGCTAAGCAGAGACTATATAAAGGATCTGTTTTGGGCAAAAAACAAACACCAAATACTTTCCCATCTGATTTAGTTGTACCAGTTTTAGAGTCCAGGTCCCATAGGGTCCTGGTGAGCATCCGAGGAAGTGTGCTCAGACAGTGACCTGAAGCCTTGCTCTGTAGTCACTATGTGGGAGGTCTATTTTATATTTGCTTAGAAATGGCAGACAAGCAAATGGCAGACAAGCTCCAAAATGTGCACAGCATAGGATCTGATCTTGGAAAAGGGTAATTTCAGAGCATCAGACCTAAAAGAAGCAGCTGCAGAGGAGAAAGGTAAGTATTCATTTTTTTGTTTTGCCTGAACATGGCCATTTCCAATGGTTGCTATGATAGTCTAGATAGGCACAGTCTGATCTGGCACCCCCACTTTATTTTATTTCCTTTTGTTCTCATCAGTTTTCAACCTTTAAGTAATGATAATTATTATATTTATGAGCTGGTAGGGGAAGGTCCACATTTGTGCAAAGTGGCTCCGCTAATGTACTTGCGGTTACGTTGGAATTACATGGTAAGGAATGTACAGATAAACTTTGCTGGCAGATGTCTCAAGGACTTGGACTAACCTTAGCTGCTTTACCAGAGTACAGTATGTTCATTGTTACTGTTATTTTTCAGACTTGTCAGAGCCAGGCATTATCTTTTGGGATAGTTGAATATTGTGAAAATTTATAATCTCTTACAGGTAGCCCTTAATATTTTTTATCCCTTTTTTTGCATCATTTCTTATTTTAACTTAAGTACAAGTATTGTATGTCTAAGCCTGACTGTGCCTCATTTCTACTGGGGAACACCCTCTTCTATTTGTCATTGCCTTTATTTCTAAGCCTGGAACTCCTTAAATCCTATGTTGGCTCTCTGCTCAATTCCTTCACATTTCTAAATCTCTCCCCCACTCTCTCCTTCAATAGCAACTTGAGCCTATAGCATCAAAATTTGAGCAAATATGGTTACAACAAATTGGATACTTTGTCCTGCGCTCTTCTGATTAGCAAAACCTAGGACCATATGTTTGCAGAGCATGTGCAGCATAATTGCAAATAATAAAATGAGGTTTCCCACTTTTTACTAGCATACTCGATTTGGGGCCTGATACCAATTTGTTCAGTAGTGTGGAGATTAGCTCTGGTAGGCGACTGGGTGTCAGCAGTATAGAGGCGGAGGCAAACAGTTCAAAATAAAGTCTGTGTTTATTTCACACAAAAATCCACAAAAGCATATGTCCATACAGGTTACATCACCTTTTCAGGAAACCGCAGCATAAATGATACAGTCAGGCCAACAGCTTTTAGTCCTTGAGCAAAGGTCCTGTTTACAGTCAAATAGGCCTCAGGTCCGCATGAACAGCCTCCAAAGGAGATTTCAGCCAGGCTCACAGAGTCTCACTCCCATGTGAGCTCTAGACAAAGGACAGGCCACAGCTGATTCCCTAGGCTATTTAAACAGCCCGCAAAACCCGGACCTGGGTAGTGGGATGGAGTCCCACCCTGCTCTACTCCATCCCAGTAAAGCCGTCCCAGGTTAGCCTTTCGGCTATTCTAAAGCAACAGCAGCAAACTGCCACCAGCAGCTGATGCTGGAAATCAGACTACACGGCTTTACTGCACCAATGCCAGGTACATTGGTGCTACATACCTGCCGTCAATAACGGCCCCTTGCACCTTACCACATACCCCCCCCCCCTTTGTTCAACCCTGAGGGGGTGGACACATGTCAAACAATGTGCTCTGGACAGGGCATCCGCGTTACCCAATAATCGTCCCGCTCTGTGCTCTACTGTAAACTTGAAGTTTTGTAATGACAAGAACCATCGGGTGACCCTGGCATTTCTGTCCTTAGCCTGGCACATCCACTTGAGGGGAGAGTGGTCCGTAATCAGATGGAACCTTCTCCCCAGCAAGTAGTAGCGAAGAGACTCCAGGGCCCATTTAATGGCCAAACACTCCCTCTCCACTATACTATACCGGGTCTCCGCGGGTGTTAATTTGCGACTCATGTAGACAACGGGGTGCTCCTCCCCGTTGACTTCCTGAGACAGTACAGCACCGAGACCTACCTCGGAGGCATCGGTCTGCACTATGAACTCCCTCTTAAAGTCGGGTGTCACCAACACCGGAGACCCACACAGGGCAGACTTCAAAGCGGAGAACGCTTTTTCGGCCTGTTCATTCCACTTCACCATGACAGACTTGCGTCCCTTTAACAGGTCTGTCAATGGTGCCGCTAGGGTGGCAAAATTGGGAATGAACCGCATATAATATCCCACCAACCCCAGAAATGACTTTACCTGGCGGGTGGTGTTAGGCCGGGGCCAGTTACAGATGGCTTCTAGTTTGTTCACCTGGGGCTTGACCACTCCTCGTCCAATCACATAGCCCAGGTATTTTGTTTCTTCTAGGCCTAAAGCACATTTTTTCGGGTTTGCCATCAACCCAGCCTTCCTGAGGGAATCCACTACGGCCTGGACTTTGGGTAGGTGACTTTCCCAATCCGTGCTATGGATAATTATATCGTCCAGATATGCCGAAGCATACCGACGGTGTGGCCTGAGGACAATATCCATTAACCTTTGGAACGTAGCGGGAGCGCCGTGTAACCCAAAGGGTAACACCTTGTATTGGAACAGTCCCTCTGGTGTAATAAAGGCTGTTTTCTCCTTGGCAGCCTCAGTCAAGGGCACCTGCCAGTACCCTTTTGTGAGGTCCAAAACCGAAAAGTACCTGGCTTGGCCTAGCTTCTCAATGAGTTCATCTACCCGGGGCATAGGGTAGGCATCAAACTTGGAAACTTCATTAAGTTTGCGGAAATCGTTACAGAACCGCAACGTACCATCGGGTTTGGGAATCAAGACTATGGGGCTGGCCCACTCACTCTTTGATTCTTCAATCACGTCTAACCGGAGCATTTGCTGCACTTCCTCCGCGATAGCTTGTCGCCGGGACTCAGGTACCCGGTAAGGCCTCAACCGGACCTTGACCTGAGGTTCCGTGACAACATCATGTTTGATGACATGTGCGCCCAGGGAGTTCTGAAAACACGTCCGTGTTTCTGCTAATAAACTCCCTGGCTTCCTGAGTCTGTTTAGAGGAGAGGTTGTCGCCAGTTTTCACCTCGACTACTGCTTCTCTAATAACAGACCGAGGAATGGGAAGCTCCACCCCCACCACACCTGGTCGGGGACTGTCACCCCCAGGGGTCTCCCTGTCTTTCCACAGTTTCAACAGGTTTACATGGTACACCTGCTCTGGCTTCCTCCGCCCAGGCTGATGTACCTTGTAAGTCACTTCCCCAACTTTTTCAATGACCTCATAGGGACCCTGCCACCTAGCTAGAAATTTACTGTCCACCGTGGGTACCAGAACCACAACTCTGTCACCTGGGTTAAAGTTCCGTACCCTGGCTTGCATCCTGCTTTGGGCCCGCTGCGCTGCCTCCATATGTTCTCTGACAAGCGGCAAGACGGTCTCTATCCGTTCTTGTAGGTGAGTAACGTACTCTACCACACTTTTGTGGGGTGTGGGTTGCTGTTCCCAGGCCTCCTTGGCTATATCCAACAGGCCCCGTGGATGTCGACCGTATAAGAGTTCGAAGGGCGAGAACCCCGTAGAGGCCTGGGGCACCTCTCGCACTGCGAACATCAGATAGGGCAGCAGCAAGTCCCAATTCTTCCCATCCTTGGCGACCACCCTTTTTAACATGGTCTTTAAAGTTTGATTAAACCGTTCTACTAGGCCGTCTGTTTGCGGGTGGTAAACGGATGTCCGCAACTGTTTCACCTGCAGCAGTTTACAGAGCTCTTTCATTACTTTCGACATAAACGGGGTACCTTGATCGGTCAGGACCTTTTTAGGCAGACCTACTCTGGAAAACATTTCCAGAAGCTCCTTAGCAATGAGCTTGGCAGAGGTGTGACGCAGGGGCACTGCCTCAGGGTACCACGTGGCATAGTCCAAGATCACCAGAATATGTTGGTGCCCTCTAGCGGATTTTGGCACTGGACCCACTAGATCCATAGCAATCCGCTCAAAGGGTACCTCAATAACTGGGAGAGGAACTAAGGGACCACGGTAATGAGGCTGAGGGCTGGTCATCTGACATGTTGGGCAGGACTCACAATATCTCTCCACCCCCTTGTACACACTGGGCCAGTAGAATCGTTGTAAAACGCGGTCCAGAGTTTTCTGCTGGCCTAGGTGTCCACCCAGAACATGTTGGTGGGCCAAATCCAACACCAACTTGCGATATGGATTGGGTACCACCAATTGTTCCACCACCTCTTCACGTACCTTGTTTACTCGGTACAACATTTCCTGGTGAACCACAAAGCGAGGAAACTGTAACTCCGCCCCTGGCTGTTGTGGTTCACCTTCCACCTCAAGAACATTCTCCCAGGCCCGAGACAGTGTCGGGTCCTGGTGTTGAGCGGTACCAAAGTTAATTGTGGAGACATGGAGATCTGCCAACTCTGGACCTGTTGCCAACTCTTCCACATCTCCAACCATAACATTTAGTGGGGTTGACTCCCCCTCTTCCATTTTAGGGGCGGGCACCTCTTCCACGGTGCCTCCTGATTCCGGTTCCCAGGGCATCGGGGACTCCCCTGAGTAGGGCCAGTCTATAGGGGACACACCCGCCTCGCGGGTTTCCGGAACTGCCAACTTGGCCCACAGTGACCTGAACCCTGGAAAGTCTCTCCCAATAATCAGTTCATACGGGAGTTTAGCGGCGACAGCGACTTCATGTTTCCAGCTGCCGGAGACGGTGGTGAGAGACACTTGTGCTGTGGCATAGTCTCTCAAGTCCCCATGAATGCACAAAACCCCGGTTTTCCGCCCAGTGTACTCATCGGGCAGTACTAAGGCGGGTCTTGCCAGGATAACCATGCTCCCCGAGTCCAAAAGGGCCACAGCCAGGGTGTCTTCCACTTTCACCTGACAGAGGTGACTTTGCCCCACAAGCTCAGGGACACCGGCAGCACACAGCCTCCTGGCATACTTGGAAGGGGCGGTAACCAAAGTTCATGTCCATGGGCTCCCCCTGGTGGGGACAATTGGCTCTGATATGTCCCGGCTCCTTACATCCCCAACACAACACTTGGGCAGGGACTTTGGGGGGTAGGCCCTGAGGGGGTTTAGGGGACGCCACTCGCCTGAGCTGGGGCGGAGACCTCCGGGGTTTCCCCGAATCCCTCCTTATGGAGCCACCTTGCACGTTCCTGGTGGCCTCATATCGCTCCACTAGGTCCACCATTCCTAGTGCGTTGTCAGGGGATACCTGGCCAACCCAGTGCTGAAGAGGGTGCGGTAAAGCCCTCCAGAAAATGTCTGCCAGCAAGCGGTCCAACATGGCAGTGGGGCTTAACAACTCCGTCTGCAGCCATTTTTGCAGCAGGTGCAGCACTTTATAATACTGGGGTCGGGCGGGCTCTGCCGACTGGTAGCTCCACTGATGCACCCGCTGAGCCCGAACCCACACATTCACCCCCAGTCTGGCCAGTATCTCACCCTTCAAAGTCAGGTAGTCAGCGGCTTGGTCCTCTGGGAGATCAAACAACACCTGCTGGGGTCCAGACGCCAGAAATGGAGCGATGACATCAGCCCACTGGTCATGCGGCAACTTCTCCCTTGCAGCCACCTTTTCAAACACCGCCAGGTAAGTCTCAACGTCATCTGAAGGGGTCATTTTTGTGAGCGCCGAGCGGACAGCTTTCCGGGCATCAGGAATACTTTTGGGCGCACCTGCAGCTTGCAGCGCCATCATATGTTGCAAAAGCAGCTGGTTGGTCTCCTGCTGCTGCTTGTAGTCCTCGCGCTGCTGTCTGTTGGCCTCATGCTGCTGCCTGTTGGCCTCCTGCTGCTGCAGATTCGCCTCCAAAAGCGCTTTCACGACCGCCTCCATTTTGTCTGCAGTCCCAGGTAGCAGCCTGGCAGGTTTAATATAGGACATGCACAAAACAAAAACTTTTTCGTCGGTTGCTCCTAGCAATGGCCTCACTGCTGTGCCCGCATCTGACACCAAATGTGGAGATTAGCTCTGGTAGGCGACCGGGTGTCAGCAGTATAGAGGCGGAGGCAAACAGTTCAAAATAAAGTCTGTGTTTATTTCACACAAAAATCCACAAAAGCATATGTCCATACAGGTTACATCACCTTTTCAGGAAACCGCAGCATAAATGATACAGTCAGGCCAACAGCTTTTAGTCCTTGAGCAAAGGTCCTGTTTACAGTCAAATAGGCCTCAGGTCCGCATGAACAGCCTCCACAGGAGATTTCAGCCAGGCTCACAGAGTCTCACTCCCATGTGAGCTCTAGACAAAGGACAGGCCACAGCTGATTCCCCAGGCTATTTAAACAGCCCGCAAAACCCGGACCTGGGTAGTGGGATGGAGTCCCACCCTGCTCTACTCCATCCCAATAAAGCCGTCCCAGGTTAGCCTTTCGGCTATTCTAAAGCAACAGCAGCAAACTGCCACCAGCAGCTGATGCTGGAAATCAGACTACACGGCTTTACTGCACCAATGCCAGGTACATTGGTGCTACATACCTGCCGTCAATAACGGCCCCTTGCACCTTACCACAGAAGGCAAATAACATGATTGTCTCTGAGCTCTTTTACTCATCTAAAATAGTTGACTTTTGCTTGCTTTTGTACCTTATTCTCTTTAGAGCAAATCAACAACCTAATAACTACCCTCAGCATCAGTGTAAGACCAATCCCTTTTTGGAATGCTTGTCCACTTTTATCCCTTTAGAAATGCTGGAAATATAGGTGATACAATATGAGTATACTCACCCTACAGCACATCTGCTACACAAGTGCCAAGTGAAGCTAATGGGGAACTTATTGTTGCTAATGATTAGAAAAACTCAGTTTGCTTTTCTGTGTATCTGACTGTTCTTCTGCCTTAGTCCTTGTTCAGCCTATGCCCCCTCCTATTGTTTCTCTCTTAGACCTAGTTTGTACTTAGATTTGGCCACTATCTTTATTTTGTACCTTGTGTTTTTCTCAGTTAACTCCGCGTTGCTGTTTAGCCATTGTCTATACATAAAGAGGAACTTTTGCAGTATTTGTCTACCGTAGTTAGCTCGGTAATATACTTTTATCATTTATCCTAAATAGGGCTTTCATTAGATATATTAGTTATATTACTCTGTGAAACATAATTTCTTGTTTTTTTTTCCAATCTGTCAAGCATAAATGTTAAAACATGCACATTTAGATTTTTTTTTACATCTACATTTACTTCTAGAAAATACTTACTTTACCACCCTCCAGTAGCGAGTCTACTTACTCTGCTTTCTCCCAAAGCAGAGCATAGGAGTGACCGTTACAATACAATTTAAAACAACAAAATGAATATGAATTTCATTTTAATAGTACGCAAGGGTCATTTCATGTGTACTTAATAGCAGCTTAAAAATGAATGCACACTTCTTAATTCAAGAGGGGTTAGCCTCAGGTGGATCTTACAAATGACAAGCTTTCAGAGCTGATGAATGGGTGATCCCTTAAACTCTGCATGCTAAGCAGTACACCAGGGACTAGCTTACTTTTTTCAGAAGTTTGGCATCCTGTATTCTCTTTATTTCCTGCATAAATTTGCCACATTTCCCCTCCCTACAAGTTAGGTATGGTTCAACTGCTTTGCCCATCATGAAGCTTAAACTGTACCAAAAGTCTAAGAAGTTGCTGGTCCAGGATGACCCTGCACATTGTGAAATATTTTGAGTATTGATTTGAAGTCCCCAGGAACGCTCCATGCCCCTCCCATCCAGTTGTGTCCTTAGTCATCAAGTGGGGATTACACAGGGGCTCCTCCTCCTATTCAAGCCTCTATGCTCCATGAGCAGGATTAGCTTGGCAGGATGTCAACATATCTGTTTACAGGGTAGTGGTTGCCGGCATGCCACCTGCCAATATCGGCAGGCAGTATGCTGCATAATTTTAGCTGGATCTTGCCAGTATCAGAGATGGGGTAAACCAGACCAAATCAGCAAGGTGTGGGTTGAATTTAGCTTTGGTCCATATCTGAAGCCCATGGGGTGTCCCCTGCTGGAGCAAGCAAGCCCCAAGCCTGCTAGTGGTCTCATGTATCTCTTACCAGTTCGCAAAGGGTTAAATGTAAAAAAAAAACACACACAGAGAAAAAGTATTACATTATTTTATTTTCCGGTGTGGGGGAGGTATTTCATAATATTTTGGGGGGTTAAAAACCCAGCCTGGGTAACAGCTGTGGAGGCTTGTAGACCAGGGTGTGGAGGCCAGACTTGGTGGCCCCTGGCCCTGGAGCCTGTGGACCAGGGTGCGGAGGCCAGCCTTGGTGGCCCCCAGCCCTGGAGACTACAGGCCCACATGTAGCCTGCATTCCTCATTTTCCAATTCGTGTAAGTTTACAAAATCACTGCAGAGACCAGGAACATTTTCCTAAATATAACAGCTCATGGGCTAACTGCAAAACCATAGATGTTCAGAATAAAATAAATCAGAATAAAATATTTTCCCACTCCTGCCCAAGCTCCAGACAAGAGCAAATTGTGATAAAATGTTTAGAGAATCCTATTCATAGCTCAACATGACTCTAAAGACTATTAGCTTCTGCAAAAACATGGTGGCCCCAACCAAGACATACAAAACTATGAAAATAGCAAGAATTGCTTTATAAACACTGGGCACCCAACCTATACCATCCATGGTTGCTTGCCCACTTGTCCACAGCAACAATGATGATTCGATTTATGGCAAACGAGTCAGCAACATAACCTGTTGGTTCAAAAGTAACAATCTAATTATGAACGCTACAAAAACACTGGAAAAGTCTTTAGGTGCACACCATCTGAGCTTCCGCATTTGATTGTTGATGGTGCAATGGTGGAAAGAGTGAATAGTTTAAAATTCCAGGTTACAATGATACAGAATAATTTTTTGGCAGGACACCACCTCGGATTCATGGCTACTTTAATCAATGTAGGCAAAAAACTTGGTGTTACTCTCGAGGACATAGCGTAAGACATTTTACTACTAGTAATAAACAACAAATCAGGGAAATATTTCCACAAATAATATCAGAGCAACTCAAAAACCTACACAGTCATACTTTCAGCATTCAGCAATTGTCTGAGAAATATTGTGCTAATTAAAACACCCTTTTAGCTAAGTACAAACAAACAACAAAGTATTTGTTTAAATTCTTTAAAATAATATGAATGAGTTGCATTTGTGTATTATGTTTGTCTTGTCCTGTCTTACTTTATGACGTCATTATAATAGTTAAGAATACTACAAATAGTTAAGAGTTAAGTGTCCTATTGTATTATATTTAGTACTAATTATTGAACTGTAATGCACTTGCAATGATATATCATGTTTTTTCTAAAGTAAAATATTTTGACTTCAAAAAAAGTATTGGTTTAATGAGACCCACAACCCTGTTAAAATGTCAGAATTTTATTAGAAAAAAAACTTTTCAAAAGTGCTTCAAATCATCTGATTGCAAGTGCATCTCCTGTGTATATGGTTGGGCCTTAAATGATACCTTTGTTGACGTGGAGATATTATTTGGATCATTGGTTTGTTGTGCTGAAAAGTGAAAATACACTTCATCTTCAGCCTTCTTGCAGAAGCCTAAAAAGCTTTGTTGTTTTGTGACAAAATTGATTGATATTTGGAATTGTTCATAATTCACTTCGCCTAACCTAAAGGCCTAGTTTTATCTTCAGAAAAACAGTCCGGAACCATAATTCTGGCTCCAGTGCACTTCATTGTGAGCATGGTGTCCTTTTGGTAATGTACATTGCCGGCTTTGTGCCAAACATACCTTTTTGAATTATGGCCAAAAAGTACAACGTTGGCTTCATTAGAACTTAAAACATTTTTTGGAACACTTAATGTAGGATTTGGCAAATCTATCATACTTACCCCACACCCAATACATTTGAAGAATAAAGTAGATCGTTGTCACATGCAGTGCAAGATCAGAACTTGCCTGCAGCTTTTTTTTTGAATGGATGTCCAGTTTATGGTAATGGCACTTTTTGATGATGGAGCATGGCTTTTTATATACAATGCAACTTAGAAAATGTAAGGAAAATCCAATTAGTTCAACACGACTAATACTGTAAACTGTTAATCAGAGTCACTTTAGTTTATATCAGCTCTGTACTCTGTACATTAATGCTGTACAATTTCTGTGTGTTTGCTGCTCTTTTTGTAAAAAGAACAACTGTTTAGAGCCACGGGCCAATGTTTAGATGTTTTATATGGTGGACATTTCTAGAATATTTTTTCCGTAACATAGGAGCAGCAAAGTTTATAACAAACAGTCATTATTATTTTCAGTAAGTAAAATTGCCTTAGGAATAAATTATCCTCTTAAGCAATATTAATACAGAAGCTTATTGCACACAGTGATATATCCCCCTAATATAACTTGATAAAGATTAACCACAGCCGATCATTAGAAAAAATTAATTGGGAACATTTTTTCTGGCTTTAAATGCCTGCAAATTAATTCTAATGGAACAAACAAATATTACAGCCAACTTTTTTCAGATATTAAAATCCTGCGTGGATGATTCAAGTGTTACACAAACATGCACATTATTGTTTATATGCTTCTAATGTCCGTGTGATTGCATTACCATCCATGGGATTTAAAGGGCATTAGTATCTATTTAATTTATGGAAAACTAAACAACTGTTTTAATTCAAAAAATAAACAGAAACCAGGCATGAGATATTTAGAGAAGCTTCCCTTGCTAATGTTAATATTTTTTAAAATATGCCTACGGTGTGGACATGTGCCCGGGAGAAGGCTTGATTTGCAGGTCAATCCCCTTTTTTGGGGAGGGGGGGGTGGATCTTATGACTCTACTCTTTTCTGGAACACTTAGGTGTTCGTTATACCTGTAATGGGTAATTTTTTGGTTTTGATAACAATTTTTGTCTCAAAATGTTTCTTGAAAGTTTTTTTTTGTTTTTTGTGTGATTTTTTTATTTTCTATCTATTTTTATTCACGTTACTTACTAGGGGGATCAGAGCCTTGTTTACCACTTAACTCCCTTTCATTTTGTAAATGGGGAGAATTTTTTCTTTTCTTAACTTGGTATGTGTTTTTAGACCCATTTTAATGGCTAGATTGGTTAACGGACACAGAGTTTTTTCTCATATCATTCAGGGTTTTAATTCACCTATTAAATGTAATCAAACATTCTGTTATTATTGTTCTCCTAGGGCTGACATAGTCATGCTACAGAAGACCCATTTTACGGATTCTTCTTCACCAAAATGTTTAAATCATAGGTTTTGAACATTTTCATAGTTTACAGCAGTGTAAAGAAGAGAGGGGTGGTTATTTGTTTAGCCAACAGAATTCCATTTATACACATGGACACAATTGGAGATTCCAATGGTAGATTCCTGTTGGTTAAGGGAAAGATTGGAGACTTGCCAGTCTCTTTGGTCTCTTATTATGCTCCTAGAAGAGGTAGTTCTCATTTTAAAATTCCTTTTTGAGGATGTTATAAGTAAGGCAGAAGGCCAATTAATTTTAGGAGTGGATTCCAACTTTGCTCTTAATGTAGTAAAAGAGAAAACATATAAAAGTTTGGCCACACAGCATCCCCTATCTAAAGCCAGTATCAAATTTGCAAATCTCATACACTCTTAGGATCTTATAGATACTTGGCGAGAGATGACCCCTAACTCTAAAGACTACACCTTTTTTTCTCAGACTCACCATACTTCCTTATAGGATTGGCCATATTTTTATAAGATCTAGATTAACTCCCAATGTATTGTCTTGTTCTATAAAGGAAGTCTCTTTGGGCTGATCATTCCCCGGTGGTTGTGGACTTTAATGATATAGGACTTAATCCATGCTACTGAGCTGGAAAAATATCTCTTCTCTTTGAGCAAAATAAGGCTTATGATATCTCTCCTTCATTAAAATGTACAGGCCCTTAAGTACAGATGCAGCTTTCTTTAACCATTTATTTATTGCACTGGTGCATCAAGCTATCTTGAAATCTTAAATGTATTTCAAAGAATTTGTGAAGCTGAGTGGGCTGAGTTGTGATGTGCCGTTTAACGACTGCTACACCTGTATATATCAAGGGGTTCTAAGTTCTAATCTAATTGCCAAAAAGAAAGAAAATGAAACATTATGAAGCACTTAAACAAAAGGAATAATTATTAAACAAACTATGTAAAAATGATAAATCAAATCCACACAAGGATCTTTACATAAAATTAACCAGACTAGACTGGAGTTAAACCTGATTCTTACTACCTATACTGAAAAAAAACTTAAGATGGAATAAACATAAGTTTTATCATCAAGGAAATAAAATAAGGTCAAAGAGATTAACCCCCAGGGAACAAAATACATGCTTTCCTAAAGTGAAATTATTTTCAGGGAATTGTACTAGTAATCCAATCCTAAATAACTTTTTCATTTTATAACAATGTATATGCTGCTCCTACTCCTTTTGAAATCCATTTCCTCAATTATCAGAGGTTCATAAGGATATTTCAGAGTGCTATAGAAGAAGGGCTATAAAGGAAATCAAGATGGCAATAAAGCAGTTAAATGTCTCTAAGGCTCCTGGACCTGATGGTTTTTACGAACATTTATTATGAAACATTCATACAAATTCTATCACACCACCTTGCTTTATGGTTTAGTAGTTTATGGACTGATGAAGTGAGATTAGGAGATTTAAATAAAGCACACATGAGTGTCCTCCTAAAGCCAGAAAATTATCCAGGAGATTGTAAAAATTATAAACTTATTTCCCTGATAAATACTGACTTGAAGCTTCTTGCTAAAATATTGACATTAAGGCTTAACTCCTTTCTGGCTCAGTATCTTCATCTTGATCAGGTGGGCTCAATCCCAGGAAGAGACCAGAAGAGCAATTGATTTGATTTCTGCAGTTCAATCTAATTTGGATCAAGGAGGAGAAAGAATGGCTAATATCTCATTAGATTTACATGAAGCATTTGACATGTTGAATTGGGATTATATGTTTTGGGAAGACAAGGATTCAAAATATTTAGAAAAGTGTATATAGGGACACTCATGCAGTTATAGGGATAAAAGGGTCAAAGTCTATTAATATATACAGGGGGACTCAACAGGGTTGTCCTTTGTGGCCATTATTATTTATGGAACCATTGGTGAGAACAATTAGATTAAGCAGGGATGTTCGGGGGGGGGGGGAGTGTAGTTAGAGGTAACATAAATGTGCATTATTTGCATTTACACTATTTTTTGTTTCGTCGCCCCACACCTATTTTTTCAGATGCTCAAGAAATGTAGCAAACTTCCGGCTCGAAATGAGCCCTTCTAACACCAGAGATGTAAAATTGACGCGGCTGTCTCTCCTACCGTTAAAGCCAGACACAATTTTATGTGCCTAGATTTCACCCTTGCTGTCTGGGTCTCCTCTTCACCTGGGGGTCTTCAATCCTGCCCACCTGAGCTAGCGGATGACTTGCCATTAACCCCCACCCCATTACCTGCCTCCAGAAAGCCCAGGGGGAGGAAGAAGAGCACAGGGGCCATTAAGTCTGTGCAGGCTTGTATCCTCCAGGGCCAGGGGCCACCGAGGCTGGCCTACGCGCCCTGTTCTACAACCTGGTGCCCCAGCTGGTTATGCTGGGAAGGGGGACCCCACTGTATTTTTAAATTTTCAAAGGTTTTTAAACCTTTAAAAATGTAAACAAAGAATCCACCCCCAGGGAGGGGGACTCCGTGTCAGTTTTTCTTAAATTTAAATCTTTATAGTGTGGATAGTAGTTGTATTTTGTTTCCACATATTATATAGTTACATATTTGTCCATGTCCATCAAGTTCAACCAAGGGTGTTGGTGCAGGGAAAGTTATTTTTTATCCCTATCCCGTGATCCCATGCCTCTTTAATGCTTGATAATATCTTGGTGGCCTTGGAAGCAGCAGCTTGGCATTACATTCTGCTATTTAGCCTGTGCTCTACCAGTATCCCCTTTTCAACAAGTGTTTCTCAGTTTTACTCCCCTGTGGACATACGTAAAGTGCTCTTTTAAGTTTGGGGGGCTCCTGAGTAGGAATGGTGGATTCATATGTGGTACCGTTGTAATCGAGAAAAATGAGGCTTAAACATGCAATATGGTTTTCTTGATTAAACTTTTTTTATATAAAATAAATTAAACACATTTTGAAAAACAATAATTATTTTTCATTAAACCGTGCAAAATGGTGAAAATTTCCTGTCAACAGAGGGTGAGAATATGTAAAGTAGGCTGGCAGTTAAAAGGGTTAAAAGTCTAAGGCGTTGAATTTGACACTCTTGGACCAATCACCAGGTGCTGATATTTATTTGGGCAGGCACAAGTAGAATAATAAAATAGATAATTTTATATATAACAAAGCATAAAGGGGGCTTTGGTGTCCCTAATTTATAAAGTTATTATGTTGCTGATCAATTAGCCCAACTTACACCGATGTTTATTAGTGAAAAAAATCCCAGATGAGTATTAATAGAAGGGAAAGCATGTGATTTGTTTTCCATTGATTCTCTCATGTGGATAGCTAAGGTAAAAGCTAAGCCAGCTATATTATGCCCAGTATTGTCTAATGCATTAGCTCTTTGAGATTCTGTTAGCAAACAATCAACAACAAGCAATCGGTAGCCCCCTAGGGGAAATTTCTTTTAAGCCTGGTAAAAAAAGAGCATATCTCGAATGGTGGACACAGAAAGGTCTTTGCAGGATTTGCAGACTTTATGACTAGTGATGGGCGAACACGCTGAAATTCAGGTTTGTCGAATTCTGCCGAACTTGCCACTAATTTCTGGTTTGGGTCCCCGAGTTCGAACCCAAACACCATTGATGTCAATAGAGACTCGAACCTTGGGGCCAAAAAATGGCTGTAAAAGGGTGGTAACAAGGGCTAGAGGGCTGAAATTTCCTTGCACAAAATGGGGTAGGGAAAGTACTCAAAATATTATCAGAAAAGCCCCAAAAATATAAAATACATAAATAATTTCAAAAATATATTTAGGGGGTTATTTAAGAAGGGATAGCGCCAGGTAGTGCTTCATAGCGGCAGGCAGCGTCTGGTGAACTCTGGGCACTGTACGCAAAACCACATTTAAGAAAGCGAATCTGGTGAGCTTCTCTAACAGCGCCATGTAGCGTCACATGTATTAATACAGGTGGCTCAGCGCATACCGCCGGAACTCTAGGCTCAGGAGCACCATGTAGTACCTGTCGCTCTGTAGCGCTCTCCTATACATTTCAATGGGGCTTCATTAGTTGTGTATAAGTAGTGTGTTTGGCAATTAATTTTTTTTTTTTTTTTTTGCTCAAATCATTGTGTGACCTCTCCTGGCTGCAACCAAACACTTTTATAAATTTTTGACTTTTTAAATTTTTATGCATAATTGTATTTACAAGTCTGGCACTAAAGCGTTATTGTCACAGTGTTAAAACAATGTCATTCCATGTGTTTTCACTTTGTTACTGGTGTATATGTGTTCAGAAACAGACTTTGATCATACAGCATCTGGCGCTCTATGCTACAGCGCCCAGCTTTAAAGCGCCAATGCTGTGTGTGGCTAGTTTTTTGTTAAATATAGTGTGGAGCGCCGAGTGCCGGATGCACTGAGCTGGCGCTACCTGTCACTCGCTGCAGCGCTGTACTGTTAGAGCGCCCAACACATTCATCAATGCCGGCCAGGTTACTAGAGAAACCGAGATGCTCTGTTACAGTGCCTGATACCCACTTACACGTACCTCTAAGCGCCGCTTTACAGATGCTCATCTTGCAATATGTGGCGCTAGTAGTGAATCAGCCTCCAATTGTTTCTGGGTGTCAGAGGGCAAATCAGGGGTAGCACCAGGGAGATTGCCCTGCAAAAATAGAGTAGGAAAAGTATTAATCTAATCATAGAAAGCAAAAAAATAATTAAATAAATAAATAAAAATAAAGAGTTTTTCCCATGTTTAATTTGTTCCCGCTGTAACTGCCTGCAGGTTTTTGTTTTTTTTATATTTTTTGGTAATTTTTGGGCATTTTTTGTTAGATACAATTTTTATCTAATGTAGAGTAACCTGGCTTTTTATTTTTTTAATTGCATTTTTTTCACTTTTAAGTATTTTACTAAACACAGCTTTTAAAGGCATCCCATTTAACATTGAAACTGCCTACGGGTTTTTATATTGGCATCTTTCTGAACCCCCGATGTCTCAAATGGGGCTGTGGGTAATGTGTCATTTTAGCTGCATAGCACCCACTGAGCCCAGCAGGTATCATGCCAGCTCCTGACCATAGTAAACTGGTATAGGGGTCCCCTGAACTCCTTACCAGTTCATCCAAGTAAAAAAGTATAAAAGAAATAACACACCACACAAAAGTATTTTTTTTTCTATTTAATCTTCCATCTTCTGTCCACTGCACCGCCATTTGGATGAAAAGGGGGGCATAGGTTCACCCTCCTTTCATCCTTGCTACCCTTCGAGGGACTGAAGTGAGGGCTGGGGGAGTGGGCTTTTATAGTTGGAGACATGGATATGGAATCTCCCTGGCATCATAGCTGACATCACCAAAGGGGAGGGACCTAGAGGGAATTGTTCCCATGCTACCCCATTTAGGGTCCTTCCTTTTTGTAACATCACAGTTACATCACTGAGTCTCCACAAATGCCCCACCTCATAATATAAAAGCCGGCTCATCATGGAGCCCCCCGGCCAGGAGCCAGGATAAACGGAGGGGAACCTGTTTTCTAATTGCTAAATGCCAGTAGAGCATCCTTAGACACCTCTGTGCCATACATTTAAAGAAGCCTGTGCGGGAGCTTGAATGGAGAAGGTAGGTATAAGTTATTTAAGATAAATAGTGCTATGTGCCTTCGGGCTCACCACCCTGGCCATTGGTGGTGCTGGTAATGGAGTATGAACAGGTATAGGGGTCCATGGCAGTTCAAAGTGAAAGTATATTAAAAAAAAACTTTATAAATCTTAATTAACTTATAGCTACTTGCCCACGCATGCTCTTTCAAATGTATGCTGCTAGCGTGTCTATGGACACTCCAATGGCATTTAGCAAGAAGGGGAACACAGGTTCCTCTCCATTCATCCCGGCTCCTGGCCGGGGAACTCCATGATAAGATGCTGGGGAACAGCTTTTATATTAAAAGGTGAGGGCATCTTAGAAATCTCCCTGACATCACTTATGAAATCCCCAAAAGGAAGAGGCCTAGAGGGGGTGGTAGAGGAAATCCCCTCTAGGCTTCTCCCCTTTGATGACATCAGCAATGATGTCAGGGAGATTCCATGGAGGCCAGGCCTCCAAGTATAAAAACCGGCTCCCCCAGCCCTCATTTAAGTCCCTCTCTGGGTTTCTTTTAGTTTTCATGTGCTTTGTCACATAACACATGTCAACAGAATGTGAAAATGCAAACTGATTAATGCTGTACAAAATCATTTTTCAAGTCCTTGTTTGGAATATGCACTGTTTGCAGCATTGATAACCTCCAGGAGTCTGTTAGACTTGCATGTACTGTACTTCTACATTGTCACATTTGTCATTGACTTTCATTATTTACCTTGGGGCTGATTCAGAGCCTGGTGAAAATTTCCATCCGGTAGACAATGAAAGTAATTGGCAGTTTTCTCTCCTAAAAAAGGAGTGAGTTTTCTCACCAGGATCTGAATTGACCCCATTTTGTGATGAGGGGCCTTTTTTGAGTATTTCCTGTATGGATACTACCCTCTATCTCTGATGGTTTACGGATCTGTGTCAGGGGTAAATTTAACTCACATTAAACTCATTCTATCTGGTCTGGTTTTGCCCAGAAACTGGTGGTATCTGGTTGGGAATCCAGGACTTTTCCCACAATGTCTGCTTCCTCTATGCACAATTGCACAATAAAAGTCAAGCACTGACTGAGCAAGAATGGGTTGCCATCAGTCAGGATTTGGCCCAGAATCTAATATCTCACTTACCAGTGAATCTCAAAAGTCTTAAAAAATGAAGGTCTACACTGTAAATATTGAGTCTTTGCATTAATTGGATGTGTTTCTCAAAGATGTGAAAATGCATGAAATGCTTATAATTGTACTTCAGTATGATATAGAAACATCTGAATAAATGATCTAAAATCAAAGAAGCAGCAAACCTTATGAAAACCAATATTTGGGACGGTCTCAAAACGTTTTACCATGGCTGTACATAAAGCAGGGAAGTTCATGAATAAGGGTTCAGAGCTATCCAATGAGATTGAATCAGACTTCACATTGTAAATAATTACCCATCATTCAAGTATTTTTGCCTAAAAGCTGCAAAAATGCCAGATTCACACCAACATTTGTGAACATAATTTTGCACACTTTGATGTACAACACAGCAATTTCAAACACCAGAAACTCTTTGTAGGCAAATATTGTAATCTTTATGTGTATTGAACCCATTCACTGAGTCCTTTTACCTTAATTCAAAAAAACTGGAAATCTGCCACACACTTCTATGCTAGAATGTCTCACTGGCACGATTTATTAGCAATGTAGTAAAGTAAGAACAAATGTTTCATCTTTCTTGCTCAATCTTGAAAGCAACTATGGAAGAATGTATTTTTTTGCTAGATCTGTCAATATCAGAATCACATAAAGAGGATAAAAACCCATATGAGAACCTGTGGCATCCAACTTCGGTGCCTCCTAGCTGAGTGAGTACACACAGCAGAGGGAGTGAGGATGCCATGTGGTGCATGGCTAAGTTTAGTCAAAGCACTTCCGGGGACAATCCAGAGCTATGCATAAGGGTTTTCGGTCCTCTTAATCTCACCAATTATATACATATACATACTGTACATGCAATTCTTGATGGCACAATAGCAAAGTACATTGGGTAGGGAATAGAAAATTGTCTGTTTTATTTTGAAAAGCATATGCTCAAAGTTCTGTCTATACCTGCAGAATTTTAAATACATATTAGACAGCCAGGGCGAAAGTAGTCTTTCTAGAGCTCCCTATAAGCATTGAAGTAATACACTCATTTTATTTTTAGAAGAGAAACATATAGCCACTAAATCACCTATGATTGAAAAGTTGGAAATGCAGCTACATAAATGTTTACAACCTCCCAGGGGCAGAAAGCTATAACTTCCTCTACATTTTCACACTGTGTAAACTGCTAAAAGCTTTTCGCAAAAGTCTTCCTAAGGTGGTAACTTACATTGATGAGATAGAGCAATATATACTTTAAACATTGGAGTGGGGATAACAAAGCATGAATACTGCTACGTGAGACAACATGAGCATTCAAACAAGTTCTGAAAATGTATTGTTAAGAAAATAGTAAAAAAAACAATCAAAAAACAACACAAATTGTTCCCATTTCCACAAAAGTCGTCTTTTACATTTTTGAAATATTCTAATATTGCTTGACATAATTAATGTTATTGTTAGGATTCCGGTAAAAGTTAAATTCATATGCTAATTTAGCTTGTTTTTAATATTGTAAAATAAATTTGTTACTTTTCTTGTAATAAAAAAATATTAACCCCCTTAGCAGTCCTACTAAAATAGAAAACCTAAAACAAAAATGTTATGTTTGCCTCAAAAAGCAGGAGCGGCTCCAGACAGAGTGTAGTCCTGACACATAGGGTGAGTAAGGATCAGCAGTCTGCTTGCTCAGAACTGTAAGTTGCTTTACTTAAACCGGACCTTCAGCATGATTTAATAAAAAGTCCAAACCCTTAAAAAACTATTCCCCAGCATTCAAAATTAATATATTTTAAGATTTTCGTCAGTTACTTATTATTCTTTCCCCTACTGGGCTGCAACTCTGTTCAGGACTCTAGGATACGGGCGCAGCCATCTTGACTCAGAAGCATCACATACTGAGGAGAGGAGAGCAGGATAAAGTACAGGGGTGGTGGGGTTATAGCTGTGCTTTGCTCAGACAGAGCAGAGCTGGGGTCAGGGAAAGGACAGCAATACCAGAATGCAGAGCAACAAGTTCCAAAGACACTTCCTGCTTGCAGGCTGCCTGATGCCCCATTGGCCGCCATCTTGGATGTTTAAAAGCTCATAACATGCAGTAGAGGCAGGTAGGATGATATTTAATGTGAGCAATTTGTATGTACAGGGTGTGGGAAACATAAAAGATATGTTCTTATTCAGGGTGAATGTCTGCTTTAATCCTTGAGCAAAACTGTTAGGGAGTTAATAAGCCTGCCGGGATTTCAATCTTGGATGATTTGTTGGCTGGAAAAACAATTTTTGACATTTTTACCCATCTCCTGATTCAGCAGACCATTTTATTGAGTGAGATTTTATGGGAAAGAATTTTCAATCTTTTGAGAGAATTTTCTTTTTTCCTGCAAAAACTCAAACGAAAATTCACACCAAAAGAAAAACTTGTTTTATTTAGGTTTTTAAGGGAAAATTGGGGTGAGAACCATTTTTTCTTGGTCGCGGTTTTTACCAGCAAAAGTAGATGAAAGCGATTGGCTTTACAAAAGTCATACTGCTAGAGCCAACATGATTTTTATCAATTAAAATGACAGCTGTTTTATGGGGGTTATTTTTTGTTACATATGATCACCCCCAAAAGACAACCAGCCCAGGCACCAGGTAGAGCTTGTAACCCAAGCTCAGAGGCTGCGCCAGCTGGCCAGCCCTGTACCTGCAAATTACAAGCCCTTGTGCCCCTCGGTACGGGTCCAGGGCTCCTCAGGAGGAAACTCTCCTCCATGCCCCTCCCCTTTTGTGACATGATAGTCAGGTGGGGGAAAACCGAGAGAGGATGCACCTCTCAGTATAAAAGGTGACTTGCCCCGAACATGATGCTGATGTGGTCTGAAACAGCAATGGCATAGCGAACCAGAGGAGACATCATGGGAAAAAAGAAAGAAGACAGGGTCCGATAAGTAGTTACATTTATATTGTTAAAAATGTAGTGTATGGTGTCTTTTTATTCTACACTCCAGGGGTTCCCTAGTGCCTGAGCTGGCTGTTTTTTTTGTGGAGGAGACATGCTTTTTTCACAGAAAATGGTTTTAAATTAGCAAAAATCAGCTGTCATTTGCATCAATAAAAATAATGCCATTATGGTCTTTATTGATGAAAACTTGCTGACAGTGATTGATTCAACTCCCATGCGAGTTGTAAAATCTCAGATGGAAGTGACAATTCTCACCATGAATTCTTGCTTCCTTATGCACAAATGAAATAATCTCAGAAGGAGCTTTGAATCAGGTGCCAAGAAATCACGTTGGTGAGTTGCATTAGGAACGCAGCGAGGCAACGGCTCTGAATCAATCTTAATCTGTTAGAATTTGCCACATTGGTATTCTGCATATTGCTGAATACTAATATTTAGTAAATGTGTTTCTTGCAATGCTGCAACATGTAATTCCCAAATTCGCTCACGTTATTGTTGTTTGTTACCTATAACACTTGAAAACCTTTTATTTAACATCAACCAATTAACTTTTTGCTTTAGGTATCCAAAGGCAATACCTGCCTTTTTCCAGGCGCAGTGATCATCATCTTTGCCGCCGCTACAATCAATCCAACCAAGTGAGTTTTTTTAACTATAACAATCAAAAAAAGGCAGAAAAATATATTTGTCCTACATTTCCCCCCAAGAAATTACCTGTACATGTGAAGGCACATTTTTACAGTTTAGGTACATTATTTTTCCAGAGATATAAGGATATATTTTTAAAGTCTGGAAATAGCAGCACCCTATGGGCTATGCTAAAGTTGTCACCATGTTTTCTGCATAGCCCATAGGGTTCTGTTGTTTCCAAACTTAAAATCAAATATCCTTACCTCACTGGGATAATGATGTGCCTAACCTGTAAGGGGTACATGTAATTTTGGGGCAAAAACATTTGTTGTCACTTTTTTGTGCCTAAACACCACAAAGCTAATCACAATGCACACTGCAAGTCACACTGGCTTCACCAAATATTTAGCATCACCCCCTATATTTACAATGTAATCTGTAAATGGAAGATGACTTTTTTTTTTTTCAATATGTCTTTATTGAATTTTAACATTTTATACAGAACAGTAAATAGAGACAGGAAAATAAAGGATCAGAGGGCAAAGACGACTCGGCAACCAAATGCAAAGCTTTACAAACATATGCGGCCTACAGGGTTCCGATCCAACTTCTTCCTCATCTCGGGGTACACACTCATGACGGGCAAGTGGGGTCTATTGTCCAACGCCCAACATCTACCATCTATATCACGCTGGACTACATGCACTATGGGGTGACCATCCCCTTCTTGGGATCCCTTCTCATGTCGGCCATTCAGCACGTAAGCTGCCGTATCCACTCCTCCCAGCGATCAGAAGGGATGGAGAAAGTGCAGAAGGAAATAGAAGGAAAAGGAAAAAAGGAAAAAACAACAAGAAGAGCAAGCAGGGAGAGTAGAGTATCTTGAAGTTCCAGCATCCGCGACCGGAGCCCCCCCAACCCCCCCGCCTGCACCCCGTCGACCATGAGTCAGGCCCCCCACCCGCCCCACTCATCGCTACTTCCTCTCCAGGAGCGCCTGGAAATCTGGCGAGACCCGTGACACCTCCCAAAGAATCTATGTCTTAAGGAACCTCTATGTTCCTTCAATCTTTTCTAACGTCAACTCCTCCATCCTTTTGATATTCTCCCCCTCCCCATACCACTCCACCAGGGAGGGAGCAGCATTAGTACGCCTATGCCTGGGGATCACCGATTTAGCGGCTGTAAGCAAGTGCCTCAACAGCCCCTTCTTGTTCGCCAACACCGACCCTGGGATCATTTAAAGGAGAGTCACCTGCGGTGTGTTCAGGACATTTACAAGCGTCAAGTGCTTATAGATTCCAAGCACCCCCTCCCAGAAGGTCTTCACTACCGGCCATTCTCACCATATGTGGATCATGGTCCCCGGGGCCCTCCCGCACCGCCAGCAGTCCTCAGACTCCGCACCCCAAATTTTGCCAAGTCTGACAGGCATCTATACCATCTTGCCAGGATTTTATAATTTCGTTCCTGGGCCCTACACGCCATAGACAGTTTGTGGGTAAGGGCAAAGGACTTCTCCCAGTCCTCAGATTCAAATGTTTGCCCCAAATCCTCCTCCCATGTCCTACAGAACTGGGGTTCCTGACCCTCCCCTTCTCCCTGGAGGATCTGGTATAGGGTAGAGATCACATGTTTAGGGGGTGTTGGTTCCTTCAGAAGCCTCTCCAGGGGCGAGAGAGCGAGAGAGGTTCGAGGCCGGGGTATGGGACCTGATAAAAACAACCAGCATGCAGGAGCCAGGAGACACTCCTATCCCCTCCCTGGATCCACAAGTCAGAAAGGGAAGGCGGACCCGAAACTGACACTATGTCTCCCAGTCTAGTGTCCTGAGTCACCTCAAAGGAGCAATGTCTTAGAGTTCAACCCCGGTGGGAAGGCTGGGTTATCGAATACTGGGGTGAAGGGTCCAGGTCTGAGTGATAGCTCCCCCCGCCTCAAAATCCCAAATTGTCAATAACGGGCCCACCAGATAGGGTGGTTCCTGCTTCCTGGGCCGGCGTGGGTGATCCACCCAAGGCAGGCCCGCCAGACCACATTTATTTTCTTTTTGGTGAAACCAGTCAGAGAGACGTACCGACACTGATGCAGCATGATAGAGCTTGAGATCTGGGACTCCAAGACCCCCCCTATTTTTGGGCCTGCAGAGCATTGCCCTTCACACTCTGGGCCTCTTATTGCCCCAAATGAATTTAAAGAAGGCATCCTGGAGCAGCTTATAGAAGCCACGCTCCAGAGCCAGCGGGATTGCCTGAAACAAGTCGAGAAATCGGGGCAAGATGTCCATTTTCAAAATATTTATGCGCCCTAGCCATTATATTATACATTGAGTATTGTTTTTTATGGTAAAGGTTTAGGTTGGTGACCGTAGAGTTGAAGAGAGGGGCGTAGTTAAGTTTGTAAAGTTTCCGCAAGTCCGAGGGAAGCTGGACCCCTAAATATTTTATGGCCTCCCCCTGCACCTGAAGCAAAAGTTCACTTGTAGGAGTTGCTGAGTCCGCTTATCCAGTGAGACATTTAGGATCTCTGTTTTAGATAGGTTCACTTTAAAGTTACTGAGTTTGCCAAACCGCTTGTTAAAATAGAGGGCAGAGATATATGCATTGAGGTAATATACATAAGCAAATCATCAGCAAAAAGAGAGAGCTTGTGCTCCTTTCCCCCACAAGAAATCCCCCTGATGGAAGGGTTAGCCCTCAGGGCATTGGCCAAGTGTTCCATCACCAACACATAAAGCAGTGGGGATAGGGGACACCCCTGGCGAGTACCATTCCGGATACTGAAGGAACCCGACAGGAAGCCATTGACCTTCACCTTTGCTGTGGGGTCATGGTATAGGGCCATGATTCTAGCTAACATGACCGGACCCATTTCCAGTGCAGCCCCCAGGAACCCCCCAGTGCACCCTGTCGAAGGCTTTTTCTGCATCCACAGCCAGCACGCAGGCCGGGATGGCCCACGACTGTGCATGGTGCATCCGGGATATAGTCTTAATGGTATTATCTCTCGCCTCCCATCCCAAGACAAACCCCACCTGATCCAGGCCGACCCACGAGGGAAGCAGCAGCTGAATTCTAAGAGCGATGATTTTAGCAAATATTTTTACATCCACATTGATCAACGAGATCGGCCTGTAACTTCCCGGCAAGGTGCTATCCCTGCCGGGCTTTGGGATGACCGCAATGTGTGTCTCTAGGGCCTGTCTCGGGAAGGGGCAGCGGCTCGAAATCGAGTTAAACACCCTGACAAGGAAGGGGGCAATTACAGATCCCATCACTATATAAAACCGGGGAGTGAATCCATCCGGGCCCGGACTCTTACCTGCCGGGGATTGCCCTATGGCCTGAACTACCTCCTCTATCTTGAAGGCATCTTCCAGTGAATCACTGTCCTCTGGAGGTAACGTTGGGAGGGCTGTTTCCCTTATGTAGTCTACCACTGGGTCGCTCCCAGCTTGTCGTAGTACTTGGGCAGGGGTGCTTTCAAATAGAGTTTGGAATAGAAGGTCCAGAACTCGCTCGCTTTCTGGGGTGTTTTATGAACCTCTGACTCCCCAGCCCCCCTAATGGTGGGAATGAACGCACAGCCCTGCCTTGGGTGGAGAGACTGGGCCAGCATCCTGCTACATTTATCTGAATGTTCATAGATACGGGCCTTAGATCTATCCCTGTATTTAAGGAAACACTGGTCATACAGGCCCTTCAAGCTCTGTCTGGCATCCAGAAGCTCTCTCAAAATTGTTTGGGCGGGGGAGGTTTTGTGCGCCTCTTTTAATTCCTTGATGCGCTCCAGAACAATCCCGATCTGCCGCGCCTGTTCCCTCTTGAGCCTGGATCCGTGCTTAATGAAGACCCCCCGCAGTACACATTTAAGTGCTTCCCACTGCAATGGCAACGGGGTCGGGTCACCAGCATGGTCAGAGTGGAAGTTAGCTATAGTGGTCTTTATTTCCGCTAGACACAAGGCGTCCTTCAACAAGTTGTCGTTAAGACGCCAATTGTAGCACCTAGGGACCACTTCCGGGATTGAGAGGCTCAAGAAGACAGGGGCATGATCCGACCAGAGTATCTGCCCAATGGAGGCATCAGGGTCATGCACAAGTGCATGGTGACTGAGGAAGATGTAATCCAGTCTGCTATAGGTATTGTGAGGATGGGAGAAGAACGTGTAGTCCCTTGCCCCCCCGTGCTGAATTCTCCAGGTATCTACAACCTGGAGGGTGCGGAGGGCCCCACGGAGCCTGCCCAACCCAGAGTGGGATATTGCTGACTTACCGTGGGAGGAATCCAACCTTGAATCTAATACCAGGTTGAAACACTATAGTGCCCTCCGCAAACTCCTCCAGCACACATAAGATCCCCAGGCCTACCTCCACCTGGTCCTGGTTGGGTAAATACAAGTTGGCGAGAGTATACCTGGCCTCATGTAATGAGAACTTAAGAAATAAATACCTACCATTCGGGTCAACTTTCGAGTCTAAAGGCTCTAGGGGGGTGGATTTAGACTTGTTTTCTGGATTGGGGCTGTGAAACCATCTGTCATAGTACCTGTTTCGGATTTCTGGAATTTTCCCCCAAACAAAAATGTCTCTTGCAACATGATGACATCTACCCTTTCTTTGTGGAATCCGTACAGTACTTTTGCCCTCTTTTCAGGAATATTCAACCCCTTAGCATTAAAGGTACAAAACTTGAGAGTTGCCATATTAGCCGGTTGTCTGGGATTATGGCTTGGGGCAAGGTGTAGCAGCCAAAGGATCACAGAGGGCCGCGGAGAAACCAAGGCACCGGGGGCGCAGGATCCGAACCAAAGACCGAGACTCCAAGAAGGAACGGGGAAAGGGGGTGAGACAGAGGGATAAGAGTAGGGAAAAAGATTAGTACCCCAAGGGGGTCACAGAAACAGAGAGAATTTGTAAAGATTAGAGGAAGAAACCTAATGAGCCTTTCCTTTACAGAGGAGGGCGAACAAGAATACTGAGGACAGAGTCCCCGAACACCACACGCCGCCCGCTGGTCAAGGTCCAGCAGGACAGTGTGGGGCGGTTATTGGGGAAAGTGACCTTGTCCTAGCTGACCGATTCGGGGATGCCTCGAATCTTCAGGTTGTTACGCCTGTTTCTATTCTCCTGGTCGTCTGTTTGAAGCCGGAGGTTGATCAGTTGGTGATGGTGAAGCTCTTGAGCTCTTTCCAGGGCCACCAGGCGCGTTTCGTGGTATGTGCGGGAGTCTTCGAGCGACGCGACTTTAGTGTCCAAGGCAGAGGATTTTTGTTGTAGGTCCTCTATTTCTCTGCGTAGAGCCCGTTCGATTCTAATCGCAACCGCCTCCAGGTCCGCCTTAAGCTCGGCTTTGGTCGGGAGGCACTGCAAAATAGCTCGGAGACTGGGGTCAATAGCTGGCTGTGGGAACAGCTGTCTGACTGGAGCCTGGGACAAGGGCATCCCGAACGGGGAGCAGGAGGGACCCCCATCAGCCTGGGCAGAACCGGAAGGACTCAGGCCCTCGGCACCAACCGCGGACCCTGGGACTGGGGACAAGCCGCCAGGGGAGTTTAGGCTTGAGCCAGGCGACCACTCAAAGCGCGAGGCCCCGGAGGGCACTTGAGCAGGCGTGCGCGGAAGAGTAGTCCCCACAGGATCCTGATGCACATCCGCCCACACAACTCTTTTATTACAGTCAGGACTGTCTCCCCAGGTGGGGCTCATTATTTCTGAATGGGTCTGGGAAGCCATCCCAGAGGGCAAGGGACTGTGTGTTGGCAGGGATCCTGGGATGGTGTATTTATTTACTCCCCTCTCCCCTGCAAATTGCTCTTCACCCAGGCTGCCCTTGGAGCTGCAGGGAGTCTCCCTCCTGGGCGGCGAAGGCACGTGTGAGGGCTCTGAGTGCCCCGCCGTGTGAGGCACCACGGATCGCTCTCCCTCAAGGGAAAGCTGTTCACCCGGCCCCTGCCCCCGCCGCTCGAACCAGCTGATTCTACAGGCGGGGTCGAGGCAGGGTCGGGTCAGCTCGGCTCCTCGCGCCACGTCTCTCGGCGGCTCTTCCCCACCTCAGCGGCAGGCTCGCGTCCAGGTGACATCCCCCCTCCACACTGGCGGAACGCAGCTGCGACGTCCCCCTCGATCGCAGCTCCCAGTCCCGGCTGCGGGGGCAAGGTAAGAGGCGCATCTCCTGCTCCCCGTGGCTCCGCAACCTCCCCTCCAGCCACCGGTCTTTCTCGGCGCTCCTCTCCTCCACGGGATCTGACAGGCGCCATCTTGCTAGTCGGGGCCCTCGGCCCCGCCGGGTCTCGGGGCTTAAAAAAGGAATCAATAACCTTCTTAGGGGGCTTCTTGGTTGGTCCCCCGGCTCTACTCTTCTTTCCGCTCCCCATTTTGCAGTTTTTGGGGGGGGTATGTTGCTCAGATCAGCTATAGGATCAGGGGCTGCAGCAGAGCTCTCAGAGGTGCTTCCTCACTCCTTCATGGCCAAGCCACTCCCCTGACTTTTTATTTTGTTGTTTTTATCCTGTTTCAGCTAGTGCTCCTCAGTGGCCAATTGTGTATTAGTACGAAAGGTCTCATTATAGTACTATTGTAGGCAAAGTTTTTGAAATTTATAATAAAGTCACGAGGAGACTGGCTGTCCAGCCGTGACATGGAGGCTGATTCACTACTAACGCCAGATATCGGCAGATGAGCGTCTGTATAGTGGCGCATAGAGCGACCGCTAATAGATGCTGTAAGCGAGTATCGGGCGCTGTAACAGAGTGCCTCAGTCGCTATAGTAACCTGGCCAGCATTGATGAATGTGATGTATGTTGGGTGCTCTAACACCAGTACAGCACTGCAGCGAGCGAGGGTTAGCGCCAGCTCAGTGCGACCGACTCTCATCGCTCTGCACCATGCTTATCAAAAAAGGACAGACAGCGTCAGCGCTCTAAATCTGGTCGCTATAGCATAGAGTGGCAATGACAATGGAATGACATTGTTTTAACACTGTGACATTAACACTTTAGTGCCAGACCTGTAATGACAATTCTGCATAAAAATATAAAAAGTCTAAAAAGTTTCTAAAAGTTTGCAGCCAGGAGAGGTCACACAATGATTTGAGCAAAAAAAACAAAAAAAAAAATGTCAAACATGCTGTTTAACCCTTTCGCTGCCAGCCTACCTAGAGTTTTTGTCACTCTTTGTTGCCAGACCATTTTGCACTATTTTGCGCTCCCCATGTTCAAATGTGATTTTTGAAGGGATTTCCCAGGAAAATGATATATTGTTTTTTTCAGCATAGTCTGGGCTTTAACATGAAATGTCTTGTTTGTCATTTTTTAGGTGTGTTCTTAATATTTTTGGGTGAAATATGTGAAAAAAAATCTATATTTTACTATTTGTAGTGTTGTTTTGTAATAAAAAATGTGAGTTTGTCAAAAAAATCTTATTGCGTGTGAAATCCCAATTTCTCCCGGTTACAGTGGTACCATATGTATAGGTAGACACCCTTTCCTGCCCAGAAGACTCCCCCAAACTGAAACAGCACTTTAGGGGATTTTAAGATAAAATACAACTATGCTACGTGCCGGGGGGGGGGACCCCATTTTTGGGGGGGATTTTAAGGGTTAAAAGCCCTTAAAAATCTAAAAATAAATGACATGGAGTCCCTCTTACCCAAAGTAACCTGCCCGGGACCAGCTATGCAGGGCTTGTAGAAACAGGGCGCAGGGGCCAGCTTTTGTGGCCCCTGGCCCTGCATGCTACAAGCCCACATAGCCCATGGCCACGGGCTCTTCTGCCCCCCCCCCCCCGGGATTTGGGGAGGCAGGTAATTAGGGGTGCCGGGGGGTTAATGGCAAGTCACCCGCTAGCCGCAGGTTACTTGCCAGCCCCCAGCCTTGTGAACTGGTATAGGGATCTCTTGTAAAAAAAAAACACCCCACACATAGAGAAAAAAAAGATTTTATTATTATTTTTTTTTAATACTTGCCTTCCATCCATCCTGGAGCACTGGGTCTCTCGGCAATCACTGGCTTCTGCTCACCTGCTGGAAGCCTTTTATAGCTGCTGGGTGACAGAACATAAGGGGTTAATTTAAAAAAAAAAAAACGTCATTTTTTTGGGGGGATTTTTAAGGGTTAAAAACCGTTAAAAATCCCCCAAAAATGACATGGGGTCCCCCTTACCCGAAGTAGCCAGCCCGGGACCAGCTATGCAGGGCTTGTAGGAACAGGGCGCAGGGGCCAGCTTTTGTGACCCCTGGCCCTGCAGGCTACAAGCCCACATAGCCCATGGCCATGGGCTCGTCTGCCCCCCCGGGCTTTAGGGAGGCAGGTAATGGGGGTGCCGGAGGTTAATGGCAAGTCACCAGGCTAGCCGCAGGTGACTTGCCAGTCTCATGGACCCCTTACCATTTCACAAGGAGTTAACAGTAAAAAAAAAAACACACAGAATAAAAAATGACTTTATTAAAAAATAAAAACTTATTTTTTACTTTACTCACCTCTGATCCTCAGCTCCTGTGTCCCTCGCAGCTCTGATGACAGTTGGTGTCATCGCTGGCCAGTGGAGGAGGGAGGCAGGCGATCAGATCATCACCTGCCTTCCTCCTCCTGCGGCCAGCGATGACAAGTGAAAAAAATGACAGCCGGAGTCAGGACGACACCCGAGGCGTGACGTCATAAGCGTCTTAGCGGCAAGATGGCGGCGCCCGTCGAGGAGGACAGGGAGAGGGCCTTTCAGGCCCTCTCCTGAAGCTGGAGAGCCAGGGGGGGCAATCGGAGGCCTCCCTGGTGAAGAGGAGACCCTGCGGGAGCGATCGAACATTGAGGTAAGTAAATGTCATTTTTATTATTATTTTTATTTTTACATGTATTTCGGCGGCTGCTGAAGGGGCGGTGGCTATTCCGGGCCCTCCCCTGCACCCGGGGGGGCCTGGGTGGGGGATCGAAGCCCCCCCAGATGAAGACCCGGCCGGATCGAACAAAGGGTCAGGTGAGTGTTTTTGTTATTTTACTTTTACTGTAGCAGGGGGAAAAGTCAAGCACGTAGATTCTATGTGCTTGGCACTTAAGTGGAGTGGAAGCAAGCACGTAGAATCTACGTGTTTGGCACTGAGAGGGTTAAACACAAGCAAATGAACGTCCATTGAAATGTATGGGAGAGTGACACTGAGCGAAAGGTAATTCATGGCGCTCTGGAAGCTAGAGCGCCAGCGCTATACACTGAGCCGCCTAATACATCGGACGCTACATGGTGCTGTGAGAGTCGCTCACCAGATTTGCTTTCATAAATGTGGTTTTGCGTACAGTGCCCAGTCACCAGACACTGCCTGCCGCTACGAGGCACTACCTGGCGCTATCCGTTCTTAAATAACCCCCTTAGTGACTAGTCAGCTAATCAGTACAGGAGCAGTGGGGGTTTGAACACTGATTGGCTGAAAAGGCACCCAGTCATGGACAGGCCCTCGCTAATAATGCAGGAGAGCTGCACGTGGGGGAGTGAGTGGACAGCACAGAAAAGATAAGATTTTTTTTTTTTGAAATACCACACCATGTCGGGGGGGGGGGGGGGGCAGATAAATAAATGACTTTTTCTTACTAGCACAAAATAGTAAGGTTGAAGGGGCTAAATAGAACCAAGGATAATTATTACCCACTTAAAGGAGCACTATCACTAAAAATGGCCCAGTGATTAGGAAGAGCCTCTGTGGAATCCCCCCATGTAAATAATGACGTTACTGGAGAGGAGGATATGGAGGGGGATTTCACCGGAATTTATCTCCCTCCATGTTCCTCCTTTCCAGTGACATCATTAATCACATGCTGGAGATTCCTATTCTGCCACAAAAAGAAGGTGTGGGCAGACTTGCCCTTGTTTAATTTTTTTTTCTTTGCTTCCCTAACCCATAAGTTATTTCAGGCATTTACATATATAAACTTGAGCAATCTTAATTGTCTTATGTGCACTGTATATGTTATTTTGAATCTTTTTACAATAAATTGGTTTATTAAACCAATTAAATAATTATTAATCCAATTTCAAATTAATATCACAGTATTTAAAAATTAGTAGCAATTTCTCACATCATTAATCACATGCGGGAGATTCCTATTCTGCCACAAAAAAAAGGTGTGGGCAGACTTGCCCTTGTTTAATTTTTTTGCTTCCTTAAACCATAAGTTATTTTCTTTACCCTGGTAATTTATCTTTGTTGGTCATGGTCTGGTGTACTGTACTTCAGGCTCCCCTCATACCACACTAAAAAGGTTGGAACTGAGACTTTGCACGACCATGGTTTAAGTCTCTGACTTTTTTCAATGCAGAGCAAGAATGTTAACCAAGTATTTTATTAGGTTTAATATTATTATAATGTATTAATTTGTGCATTATCTAAGGCAACTACTGTATGAAATATATCACTCAGTTTCTTCATGCTTGTTGGTATTGCAGAGGACACCAATAGAACATGTACAGGAGATCCTGTACAGCATTCAGCAGGACAAAGGACCCTCATCCTTGGCCTTGCGCTGAGCTCCCAGCATCTTGTCCCCCACTTCTGGAACATCAGCTCACTCTGGCAGTATAAACAGTCCCTTCCTGCAGCTGGAGCGAGATGTCAGAAGCCAGCGAGATCGAAGGTCTCCCTGCCTTTCAGAGCAGCGATAGACGGTGGAGGACAGCTCACTCCCTGTTATAAGTAGCCTCTAACTGCAGTGGATAACGAAGTGACTGGAGCCCAACGTGGGACTCAGGCCCTTATTTATGAAGGAATAGCGACAGGTAGCGACTGGTTAGCGGCCGGTAATGACGGGCACCGCCACGAGAACGCCGGCTCCCCACCACAATCACACATTTATCAAGCCAAGCCTGCTTAGCGACTGAGATAGCGCCATATAGCGACTCATTCATCATTATTCCAGCCTCAACCCACAGCGCCAGCGTCCGACCTTGAACAGCGACAGGTATGACCTCTCGCTACCTGGCGCTCTCCAATGCATTTCAATGGAACAATCTTTAAATATTCCTAATTAATTGTTATTAATTTTTTTTTTTTTTTTAAATGTGAAAAATTCTGTGACCACTTCTGCCATTTTAGATACATTTTTTAAGGTAAAAAAAATAAAAAATAAAAATTGTACAGAATTGATATTACAGGTCTGATATTAATGTATTCATATTGCTAAATTATTTTAAAAACTTTTTGGTTTCCAAAAATATGGTTGTTTGGGGGTTAAAAAACTACTTTTAACCCATCGCCGCCAGCGCTCTGGGGTTTAAACATGCATTTTACAGTGCGATAATTTTTTGAGCGTGATTTTTTAATGAATATGGTGGGAGCCGGTCGCTCTGACCAGTCGCTATCATGTGCTCCCATACAGCGCGGAACCTGTCAAATAGCGACTCCTCACCCAATATTCAACATTACAGCAAACCGACTGAGTCGCTATCAACTACCGAACAACGGCCAAGCACAGCGACTACTAGCGGGCGCTCTGAAAATGCCGCTACAGTCGCTCAACTGTCGCTACCTGCCACTATTAATGAATCGGCCTCTAAGATTCTAAGGAGAGTGGCACTGGACAGAGTGGACTGGATGGACTGGACAGAGAGGGAGCAGGTGAGTTTTTACATTTCTTATTTAAGGATTTCAGGAAAAATTTGGTTGCCATGAATCCTAAGAAATTTGGTACATTAGAAATGAAAAAAATTATTTTTTTGTATCGAACTTTGGTTCATCAGAAACATTTCACTGATCTCTAATTTTTTGCTTTCTTTATATTGAACAGAGCCATTTTCATTTAGTCAACTATTTTCTTCTACTAAATTTTACACATTTCACACAAATCACATTGACAGCAAAAGTTGTCCTAAAGGGCAACGGCTAAGTAGCTCATTTACTGAGTAGCAAAGAGCAGTTTTTAGACCAAAAAACATACATTTCTCTGTAGTCTTAAAAGAAAGCAGGTTTTCTAAGGCCCTGCGAAAATAACTACCTGCAACACTTAATGGAACAGCGTGCGCTCTGCTCATGAATACAGCAGCTGATGGCAAAGCCGCTGGCTTTGCAAAATCCTAGTGAGAGAGAAAAATCAAGGATGCCAGATTTGCTTATCAATCATCACGCCACAGCATGAGCAAATCATACCACCAACAGCACGGCTAATTTGATGACAATACATAAAATTACATTAAACAGAACATTAAAAATTCCAGCTAAAGCTATTGACATTACATTGAAAGGTGTTGCCCTCATAACAGCACTTGCAAAGTACATACACTGCCTGCTGCCGTTATTAGATCATGCTAGTTGAATTAAGACATAATTAATCTCTTTATCGCTAATTATTACTTGCAGATTAATTTTAAACTATTTAAACTGTATTGAAGTTCCACAGAATTACTGTAACAATTTCTGTACAGAAAACAAACTCAGGTAAATTGAAAAAAGTATTTGTCTAGCAAAGATCATTGATTTTACAACTTGACCTTTTTCCTGATACAGATGGAGCAGACTTAAACCGGACCAACAGCCTGGCATAGTTGGAAAAGAAAACTCACTTGCACCATATGCATGCATGATACTAAAGCATTGTCAACACTTACATTTGTTCCTGCATCCACTCAAAGCTGAAACTCCTTTTTGTCTGTTTTATAGTGGTAGCAGCCATTTTAGAGCTTCCTCTCCGAACATCTCAGCCATGCTGCTGCCTGGATTCAACTGACATAACTGACAATGCACAGTAATAGAAAACCCAGCACCTCATGTTTGCAGGCAGCCTGCAGATCCTTTCCAAGGATCCTTTTCCAGGGTAGCATTTACTACCCTGAAGGAATGCCATTGCCTTGACCCTGACAACCCACCACATGTAAATGTTATTTAATATAAAGAACAAAATGTTGCTGTGGGGTGTTATAAATAGATATTTTTCTAAACCAGTAAATTAGTTGTCATGCTGACTCCATCATGTGGTCTATTGTGGATCAACTCTTGCACCTCTGCACTCATCAGTCTCCTCAGGTGTGTACAGACTGGGTTACCCCTACGCAAGCTGGAGCTGCCTAAGGAGACCTGTAGTGATGTTGGGGGATAGAAAATATGGATCAGACAGAGCAACAGTGTCCTTTTGTGGCTCCTGGATCAATCCTTTTCTGATCCACATGAACCTGGGCCTCTCTAATCCTGGATTTTGCAGGTTTCAAGACGTCGCCCTTTCTAAAGCATGACCTGACTTCACAGACTTCCTTTACACTGGAAGAATCCTTTTGGTTTGATCCCAATTCTTTTTTCATTTAAAAGAAATGCTTCAGATGCAGACACGCAGCTGCATTAACTATGCAATAAATCCTGTCACCTTATCCTGTCAACCCCAAACCCTTGATTCTGAAGACTGGTTTCCAGATGGAGATGGAGATTTTATTAAGGCTCTCTTTTTCTGCCTTTCCCTGTTATGTTGAGTAATGCTGCTATTGAAGTTGGGAAAATGGCAACCCAACCTACCACTCATCCTTTTCCTCTTGCGACATCACCTTACTCTTTTACCCCCAAAGAGTGTCAGTTTCCAGGAGACAGAAAGTAGGGATGCGTAACTGATGACTGCTATCACGAGTGACCAATTTTGTAGCTACTTCCAAAGAAATAGACCAGCACACACATCTTCAATCTCTAGCACTATACAGGGATGAAGTACTCAAGTTCCATAGAAGATGATGTGTCTTATACTTTATGATAGCTGTCAGTAAATTACTAACATAGATTTTGCAGTATGTAAATGAAGCGGTTTGCAGGTATGGACAGTGCACTTTAACCAATCAAGAGGGGAGTTGGTAGGCAACAATGAAAAATCTAATCAGTCTTTCCTGGCCTTATCTGTCAGCAAATATAAGCCTAGGTAGTTGGTAAGGAAGCAATCAATTACCAAGTTCATCACAAGGCACAAGAAAGATATGTGTTTCAGGTACTTGGAATAAATGCTGCCAGCCCATTATGGGCCCATTGTATCACGTAACCATGCCTGGCTGGTACTTTTGTGGAGTCAGTCACATATAAGTCTATGCCCACATAGCCCTCAGTTGCTATAGACCTAGCGCTGTACTATGTATGGGCATTAGGATGTCCAGATGACATTGAGAATGTAAAGGTAGTGTCACTTAAAAGAGAGGAAACAATCAAAAAGGAGAATGTACATGGGACAGAAATCCCCATCTTCAAATGTTGGTATTGCTCAGTCGTTTGTTAATTGGCTTTCACAGTGAGTGTGTAATTGGAGTGGAGTTGCATAGGCTGCACGGAAGGTACATTAAGAGGCTGATTCATCATTAGCGGCAGGTAGCGACAGATGAGCGTCTGTAGCAGGCATTTTCAGAGCGCCCGCTAGTATTCGCAGTGCTCGGCCGTGAGTCGCTAGTTTATAGCGACTCAGTCGCTGTGCAATAATGTTGAATACATTGTGAGGAGTCGCTATTTGACCAGTACAGCGCTGTATGGGAGGGCATGGTAGCGACTGCTCATTGCGACCGACTCACAACATATTCAAGAAAAAAAAGTCTCACACAACTCTGGCGCAGAAAAATGCTTATCTGAAGCCCAGAGCGCAGGAGGCGGTGTGTTTAAAGTCTGTTTTTCAGCATCTATCAACTAGTAACAAAGCACAAACATATGGAATTACAGAATTATTTGTGATTTTTGGGAAAAATAAAAAAAAACTGTTTAAAGAGAAGAAAAGGTTTGTCCATTGAAATGTATGGGAGAGCGCCAGGTAGCGAGAGGTCATACCTGGCGCTGTGCAAGGCTGAACGCTGGCGCTGTTCGCAGAGGCTTTGAAAATGATGAATCAGACGCTACATGCCGCTATCCCAGTCGCTAAACAGATTCTGCTTGATAAATGTGGAATTGCGTGCCGTGTCCGGCGTTGATCATTCGCTATCTGTCGCTACCTCTCATTAACCAGGCGCTACCTGACGCTATCCAATCCAATCTTTGCCCACGCGGTTAAGCATGGTTTTGGGGCCAAATCATTTGAGAAGCGTGGGATCAGTGTCTGCTCACTAGAGTTTGAAGTAAACATTGCCAGCCTATTCTGGGCCAATTGTAACACACAGCCATGCCTGGCTGGAGCTTTTGTGGTATTAGTCACTGTGCTCACAGAGCCCTCAGTAGCTCTAGAACTAGAGCTGTACTATGTGTGGGCATTAGGAGGTCCCGAAGACGTTGAACATGTAATGGTATTGTCATTTGAAAGAAAGGAAACAGACAAAAAGAGGCACAGGAGAATGTACAAGGGGCAGAAATCCCCATCTTTAAATGTGGGTCTTGGTCAGTTTAATTGTTGATTAGTTTTCACAGTGAGTGTGCAATGGCATTGAAGTGGCATATGCTGAACGCAAGGTAAGTCTTTTGTCTTTACTGCACTTTCTGGTCACAGGGCAATCTTTCCCATAGAGTTAATGGGATTTTTAGGGCAAAATAACTTGAGAAGCTGGAGCTCGATGTCTGCTTACAAGCAGTCTCAATTTAGCTTGTTTCAAAGCTCCAGGACAGCTGCCATGGTCTTCTAATACGGGAATCCTGGAATCTAGCAACTAAATTGATTAAAAATGTATATTCTTTCTTTCTGTAAAAAACATAGAAAAATATAGATCTTACATGGGCCTTAACTATGTCGAAATAGGAGGAAACTTGTAATCAATGTCTTTGGGTAACTGTGCTTTTTAGTGCAGCTCTCTAATCTTTAACCAGGTAGTGAGATCTTAAATTAATGTCGTCCTAATGTATAATGGATCACACTGTTGTAGCTTGGTGTATGTTTCACAATTAAGTGCATCTCCCTCTTGTCCTGTCGTGTCAATCTGGTAAGTGTAAGTCAATCTGGTAAGTGTAAAGTGGCTGTCTCTAAATTCTAGGCAAAGAGAAGAAATATTATCTGTATTCTGATCTCTGATCACAAATAGCAAAATGTATCTCAGAAATGGAAGCTGGTTGTGGCCCACTCTATTTGATTTACAAATATAACATATAAAATGTGATTCTATTCAACCAACAGGGCAAGCAGCAATGGACTGTGATTTGCAAGTAGCCTCTTTTATAAACTATATTTTTAAGAGGAGGCAAAAACTTACTGAGATCCTCAGATGTATGCAAGGGCACAAACAGAGGTGTCTCTTTCCTAAAGGTGCATTTTATTTCACCACATGGTTCAAAGTATAAGTAAAGCTGTCAGTCTTACTGTTCAAGGGTCCACTCAGGCATCAACTGCACGTCCTAACAGCTCTGCGGCTATGGCAACCTGGCATGGCCAAACTTACAGTCCACATACAATTAAATAAAACACAAATAGTATTTACCCCTATACATCCTAAATAAACTAAGCAGTACTTATGAATTGTGCTATAAATATACCATTGGTATAAGTAAATCACATTATTTGCACAGCAGGTTTCATTGTTACAACGCCCCTGGTGCCCAGTTGGAGGCACAGATTATTGTCCACTAAGAATGAGTACAGGTGCGACTTAAAAGATCTGCTCCATTTGTAGGTTGTGGCCCCTTGCCCTCTAAATTAGTATAGGGGTGCTTACATACCAGTTCACCAGTGGATAAAATGGAATTAAACCCTACTCCAACCTATTTACCACTTTAGTACATACAAACTAAAATCTGCATTGTTTTCTTACTTGACCCCAAAGTCCTCCTCTGACATTTATGTTGCAAGAAGTCTTCTCCATGGTGTATTGGTCTTATCCTAGAATCTTGGTATTTTCCCAAAGGCAGAACTTCCCTTAATATCCTGTCACCCCAATATTTTTTACTAGGCTCACTGTCAAAGCCTGAAAACTGCTGCTTGGAGGGCAACTTTTGAAAAATGTTATCACATGGGGAGGCTCCTTTAAGATTTGTCTGGAATCCCTATGGGCTAGTAATATTTTAAAAATAAAATATTTTCTTTATTAGACACTGTAAAATACGGCGGGTGCATTTTTAAAAAATGAAAGATTAGAAGAAAAATGTTTATTGTGTGCTTAGCGAACAAGACTCCATCCAGCCGATCCCTTCAGGCTTTCTTTGCCCATGCTGCCCATGCAGATAGGCTTGGCACAGGAATGTGGATCAGCCAAGAATGCCACCATGACTCATGTGCCATTGGGGCATCAAAAATGTACGTTTCACTGCAATCCTAGGGCATTTTACACAGCAGGGCATCCCAAATCAGGATGTCTTGCGGAGAGGGAATCAGCTGGCCTTGGAGTGTTTTACACTCCAAGTGGATGAATACCAGAGACACGTCGTTTTAAATTAACTAGTCTGATCACTGAAATGTGTAAATTTTATTATTTTTGTTACTGCTCAGTTACTTTTGTATTGTACACTGCTGAAAAATATATTGCCATTTAAAAAATAAAATACAGTCATGAAATAATAATATTTGACTCTAGGAAATTTACATGCTGTAAATATTAGTTTTATAGCTACCGTTTCAGTCAGATTTCCTCTCAGCAATGAATAGTGACATTATACTGGGCTTCCTTGAAATGTTGGGCAAATGCTATCTGTGAAGAGCACAGCAGGAGATCCACATTTTACTGTTTTGGAAATGTCACATAGTGTTCGATTTTTTTGTGGAATTTCTATTTTGGTACACAAGCTTTATGAGTTATAAAGTAAAATGGAAACAAACAACCAAATAATAACTACAGGAGAGGCATGCAGCTGGGCATCAAGCTGGGAAGAAGGTGCCATACAGTCCTTAAACTGTATTAAAAAAATGTAGGTGATGCAGTGGAAAGAAAAAAATGTATTATTTGGAACTTAGTTTCATACAATGCTTTAAGTCTTTTTACCTTTTGACCCTGAAAAGAGAAGCAGTACCTTAGTTCAGGTATAAGTGAAGGTTTGCAGGAAAGCATGCAGTTTAGTGTAACTTGTGCTATCCCTTTGATGGCTGAATATATCGACAGTAGTTAGGACTGACTTTCCTTTCCATAACAGAGGGATACAAGATGATTGCTCACTGCAGCAGTCTCATGCCTCTAATTGGTAAGGGTGTGTCCTGCACACTTGTGTAGCCATTTTCGGTGTCCCTGTGTTGGCCAGGATGGGTAATGAAGGGAAAAAAGGCATCTTTTCTGTTCCCCACAATATAGCTCTGTTCATCTTTGTTTTCATCCTTGGGCAAGGCTGTCTCAGGCCCTTATTTATGAAGGAATAGCGACAGGTAGCTACTGGTGAGCGGCCGGTAATGACGGGCCCCGCCACGAGAACGCCGGCTCCCCACCACAATCAAACATTTATCAAGCCAATCCTGCTTAGAGACTGAGATAGCGCCATATAGCGACTCATTCATCATTATTCCAGCCTCAGCCCACAGCGCCAGCGTCCGACCTTGAACAGCGACAGGTATGACCTCTCGCTACCTGGCGCGCTCCAATGCATTTCAATGGAACAATCTTTAAATATTAATAATTAATTGTTATTAATGTTTTTTTTTTTTTTAAATGTGAAAAATTCTGTGACCACTTCTGCCATTTTAGATATTTTTTTAAGGGAAAAAAATTAAAAAACAAATTGTACAGAATTGATATTACAGGTCTGATATTAATGTATTCATATTACTAAATTATTTAAAATTTTTTTTTTTTTGGTTTCCAAAAATATGGTGGTTTGGGGGTTAAAAAACTACTTTTAACACATCGACTCCAGCGCTCTGGGGTTTAAACATGCATTTCACAGCGCTTGAATTTTTTGAGCTTGATTTTTTGATGAATATGGTGGAAGCCGGTCGCTCTGACCAGTCGCTATCATGCGCACCCATACATCGCGGAACCTGTCAAATAGTGACTCGTAACCCTGTATTGAACATTTAGCCACACCGACTGAGTCGCTGTCAACAACCGAACAACGGCCAAGCACAGCGACTACTAGCGGGCGCTGTGAAAATACCGCTACAGTCGCTCAACTGTCGCTACATGTCGCTATTAATAAATCAGCCTCTTAGTCACAGTGCATCCCCCCACCAGCCTATTTAACTTTAAAAAGGGGTGGCAGGGTGCACATTGGCAGTTCCATAACCCAGTATGTTTAGCTTTGTCACGCAAAACATTGGACAACTATCAAAAGTAAGCAGGGTGGGCAGAGTCTTCTGAATGGTTAAATATTAAGTAGTCGATTAAACCAAATGCAGTAGCCCAAGACAGTAGTGCACAATATAATAATAATAGTGCGATATTGACCTTGGAAGTAAGCTTATACACCCTTTGCTTTGCTCCACCATCTTCACATACACACATACATACATACATACATACATACAGTGTTGAACTAGGGTGTCTGGGACTGACCAGGGTGATGAATCAGGGGGCCCGCACTACAGTTGCATGACAATATTATCTTCTTACTTTTAGGGTTTATACACATACAGGGATTATGCAAAAATGGATGCACTTAGAATACTACAAGTAAGCTATACATACTGCAGAGGGGATCTATAAATAATAGTGATTCATATGAGTAATTCAACATCTTTTTACTTTCACCTTTACAATCCAGCACTCCAGGGGATTAGAAGGGATTCCTGCTGTAGAATAGATACATTCAGAAAACAACTTCAGGTCTTCGGGTTTGTGTCAAATGTAAATTGGACCAGAATCTAGCAAATATTGGGAAAGTTTGGGATCAATGTGACCAAAAAAAAGGAAGGGAGGAGGACCGAAGGCCTTTTAATGAGTGCGGGCTCTTTAAATGTGGTTAAGTGAGTCGGTTAAGTGGAGTTATTTACTGTGTCCAATAGTGGTGTGTGTGTCACGGGAAGTGTTCTGGTCAAAAGACAAAACCGGATGGGAGTATTTCATGGGGCTAATCTGGCCAATCCCTACTGGTTATGCATATAAACATGAGGTTATATTAAGCAATGTTCAAAATCATATAGACAAGGCATAGCTTTGTGTGTAAACGTTTTGCAGTTCAATGCTTCTTCATTACACCATTAATTTTGCTTACAAATTGCATTCTATAGTAGTACATAATATATAATAGTTCAGTTAGTAATTGGTAGTTATTTTATAGTCATTGTAGTTTACATTTAAAGGTAGGTGCACTTACTTCTTTGGCACTGAAAGGTTGTGTGTTGAACATGAGTAAAATAGGTTGGTAATCCCCTAATGGATCTAACTTTGGGTTTATAGAATAGGATTTAGTTTCACTGTAATTCACCCATAAAAGGGTTTTCTGAAAGCTATTTACCTTGTTAACATTTTCCCATCCAGAGTTAATGGTTTTTTGCTGATCTTCAATATTTATACCTATATAAGTGTTTGAAAAGATGTTTTGTGTAAACCTCTTTATATAAAGTAAAATGATGTGATGTGCAGCTATAGAGGAGTTTGCTTACCTCTTGTTCCGCCTGAGAGGACACCATTATAGCTGACACCCATCCTCTGGAAGTGAGAGCAGGTGGTGATCTTGCTCGGGAGTCTAGCAGTACCTCCCTGCTTTCGTGTGTGGTACTTATGTTATTTATGTTGCCTTTCAGGGCCAAGCAGGCTGCACACCTTTACAATCATTATATTTGTGTATACAATGTAAAGTGTACTGTAACCTACACTTTCTCATCGGTGATTACAATAGTGGCTGCATCAGTTCCATTTATTCCTTCACTGAATTACTTAGGCCCTTATTTAAGAAGGGATAGCGTCAGGTAGTGGCTGGTTAATGAGAGGTAGCGACAGATAGCGACTGGTGAACACCGGACACGGCACGCAATTACACATTTATCAAGCAGAATCTGTTTAGCGACTGGGATAGCGCCATGTAGCGTCTGATTCATCATTTTCACTGCCTCAGCGAACAGCGCCAGCGTTCAGCCTTGCACAGCACCAGGTATGACCTCTCCCTACCTGACGCTCTCCCATACATTTCAATGGACGATCCTTTCCTTCTCTTTAAACTGTTTTTATTTTTTTTTTGGTTATTTGTTTTTCAAAAAAATCACAAATAATTATTTGACCTCTTCTGGCATTGAAATAGCATTTTTTTCATATTTTTTTCATTTTTTATATATTTCCTAAGAAATTACATTACAGGTCTGGCATTAAAGTGTTCATGTTACAATATTGCTACAATGTAATTCCATATGTTTTCGCTTTGTTACTAGTTGATAGATGCTTGAAAACACACTTTAAACATACCGCGTCCTGAACACTGGACTTCAAACAAGTATTTTACAGCGCCAGAGATTTGTGAGGCTGCTTTTTGCCGAATATGGTGTGAGTCGGTCGCTATGAGCAGTCGCTAACATGCGCTCCCATACAGCGCTGTACTGGTCAAATAGCGACTCCTCACAATGTATTCAACATTACTAAACAGCGACTGAGTCGTGCACTGCGCACGGCTGAGCACTGCGACTACTAGCGGGCGCTCTGAAAATGCCTGCTACAGACGCTCATCTGTCGCTACCTGCCGCTAATGATGAATCAGCCTCCCCGTGCTCATTATATGTTTATCTGGGATTGGACACTATTTTACTATTTAAGTGAATTTTCTTTTTTTTTTTTGTTTGGTCTTGCTTTTTCTGTTTCCTAGTGCTGTTTTTTACAATTCTTTTTTAGGGGGGCGTTATTATTATTTATTTAAGGAATGGGACAAAGCTACATGCTTTGTTAAGACCTGGGGGAACAGTTGCCTTGAGATTGGAAATCCATTTGGTTTTGCATTGTAATGTCTTTTTTTGGATGTCACCCCCTCTCGGGTGGTGTGGGTGTATTCTGTCTAGGATTGAAATTGTACCACTGTTAGAGTGCCTCCATGAATATACGGCGAAATGCCTCCCTACTGGTGTGAGTAAGTTTCTATTCTTTATGTCTCTAATGTGCTTATAGACACTTTTTTTTAGTTTTCTGTTAGTTTGTCCTATATAGAACTTAGGACAGTTGCATGTTAATACATATATTACGTCTGTAGTGTTGTAGTTTGCAAAATGTTTCTGCTTTATTACTTTTCCTGTCAGGAACATTATAGCTTTGCCAGATTTAATGTACTAGCAAGTGATACACCCTTCTGGTATGTACCTGACACTTTACAGCATGTGTCTTTTATTTCTAGCAAGAAGTGGCTCTGTACTATGTGGTCCCTTACCCAACGGTTCTTCCTAAATGTTAATTTTGGGGTATCTGAACCCTAGATCTGGGTCTCTCTTTAGTATGTGCCAGTTGTCATGTAATGTTTGTCTGATCTGACTGTGTTGTGAGCTAAATGTTTGAATAAAGGGGATGTGCTCCAGCGGTTTCTTTTGTTTAGGTTGATGTGGTTGTAAGTGCACCTACCTTTAAAGTGGACCAACACCCGGGGGGGGGATCGGCCCAAAAATCTATAAGATTCCCGGGCCGATCAGATCCCTCCCCGCAGGGCATCCGAAATCGGGATGTCCCGCGGGGGGAAACCCCCCAGGAAGCCCACAATCCTACCTCTTCCACGTTCCAGCGGCGCGTGCGCGTCCGCCGCCGCCGCCTCCCGCGCGTCCCTCTAGAAGGGCGCGCTCCCGCGCCGGCCATTTGTGAGTGGCTGGCGCGGGTGTGCTCCCTGTAAGAGGGACGCGCAGGAGGCGGCGGTGGACGCGCTCTGCTTGTCCGGCACTGCCTCTCGCTTGTCCGTTGGCGGGGATTGGCTGCAGCGGTCACGTGGGAGCGGGGTGAGATGAGTTTTCGGGGCTTTCTGGGGGGTTTCACACAGCGGGGCACCCCCGATCGGGGTGCCCCACCGAAGTGGATCAAAACCCAGGATAGTCAAAATCCTGGGTGTTGGTCCACTTTAAATGTAAGCTTCAATGACTGTAAAATAACTACCTATTACTAACTAAACTCTTGTATATTATGTACTACTATAGAATGCAATTTGTAAGCAAATTTAATGGTGTACTGAAGAAGCATTGAACTGCGAAACATTTACACACTTTTTGCTTGCTACAATTGTAAATGATCCTTGAAGCTTGCTACGGCTGAGGAATATGTCTTGCTAAAGACTGTAACCGAAACAGATGAATAAAGTGCATTTATTTGTATACTTACCTCTGGAAGCTATGCCTTGTCTATATGATTTTGAACATTGCTTAATATAACCTCTTGTTTATATGCATAACCAGTTGGGATTAGGCAGATTAGCAGCATGAAATACTCCCATCCTCTGCCAATGTCCTCTTTTCATGGGTGTTGGGCTTGAAGTCATAGTGTTTTTTTATGAAAGTCTGCAAAGGAACCAAACTATTACACAGTTATTTCTGCCCTTCCCTGGTTTTGGCTAGTTTAGGACCACATGCCTGCACCTTTCCCTTTAAAAACTGGTCTCTAGCTCTCCCATCCCACAGTAGTGGTGGATTGAAATTTTAGATGCACTTAGACCAAGTGGCGCACCTAACTCTCCCCTCCGCCATTACTTGATGTTTGTAAAGTCTGTGGTCTCTATCCTGTCTGACCCTGCAGCAGGTTCCCCAAATCAACTAGCAATCATCCACTTCGGCACCCCAGCAATGCAATCTAACAGCCTAGATTGGTACATGTGACAGTGGCAGCATATGCCTCCTGGCATTTGGATTTGGTCAAATTTGGGTTTGCACACTAATGTTGGCCTGTAACACGTCTGGACATTCCTCAGTCAGGCAACGTTTTGCTCTTGTATGTTTAGAGTTAGAAACGCTAAAAAAAACCCAATTAGTGTGTTGATCCTGTGCGGCCCACCATGTGCCTTTGATAGAATGCCGCCACTCCAGCAGCCAGTCTGTCACCTGTACGTACCTTTGCTGGATTGTAAAGCAGCACACATGCATAGGCGAATAGCATAGCATGGTGACTTACCATGTAGTGCTGCTGTTCCTAGGTGAATACAGTTGGTGCCATGTTGGTCTTTGGCGTCTGCTCATCATCTGTGTGATGCACCCCTGCGCCAATGCTCCCCAGCGCCAATAGCCCCAGCAGACCCCGGAAGTGTGCTTGCATTGTGCCTACGCCCATGGTGTTGTAGCCTATAGGTTGCATGTGCCTATGCTGCCCTGTTAAATAATCCAGATTGATGTCAATTCACTGCTCACTTATATAAAAAACACACCTGACCACCAGACTATGATGGCAGTGCTTACTTGAGAGTTCAATATGCCAAAACACAGGCATCAGCCCAGCCCCCAGAGGCTGGAAGACAGGACAGGCATGGTCAAAGGAGCAGCAGTGACAGGCCAAGGTATCGCAGCCCCAGCCCAGGGCCCCACCGTGTATCCTGCAAGCACTCCCCTGCTGCCACCCACAGAGCCACTCACAGTGGCTTTTCCTCAGCAGTGTGAGGCAGCAGCAGTGGGGGACCCACACCCAGGGCTCCCGTTGCAGCCCACCAAGTTCCACCCACCGGTTGGGACACCAGAGCCCTGTGCAGACACCAGTGCGGAGTCCACAGGGGAGCCCCCTGAGGAGCAACTGGCAGAGCCAAAGGCACAGCCACAGCCAGGACTATTCATTCCCGCACCAGAAGCCTGCGAGCCAGCCCTTCTTGGCCTGGAAGTGGCCACAGTGGCTTCCCCTCCACCCAACACACCAACCAGCCAACACCAGCATCAGCCACCCAGATTGGGCGCAAGCTTACAAGTGGCAAGCTAAGAGGCAGATTTAATGACCAGCTGTCTGGGGTCTAAGAAAAGGCGTCTGGAGCCAGGGGAGCAGGTGATTACCAAAATCACTTGAAAGGACATTAAAAAAACAATTACAACTAAAAGGGAACAAAACACCCAAACAGCATAGACCAATTAATATGGGGAACCTGGAGGAGATTGGGGGAACACAGTTGTAAGGAGTTAAAACTTTAGTGGGTCATTAGAAAAAACATTGCAAAATAAAGCTAAGCATAAGGCACCAAGCATGCCCAAATGATTGGGACATGAGCACAGTAGTAGTGATGTAGGGCATGAAGCCAAATAGTCTACCACACCTAAATAGAAACACAACAAAAAAAGGTGACACTCATCCTAAAAGCAATATGCAGTGAAAATACAAAGCTAACTATATACACACAGATCAAATACAAGAATAGTCACACCCACAAGCCAACAGCCAGCCAGTTCACCACTCACAAAACGGGTATAGAAGCTTGAACTCCTCAGGATGAATGCGTCGTGGACGTTCAGAGGGTAGCCCATTTTGCTGTTGCTGGAAAATGGGAAACCAAAATGGGGTTAAGAAACTGGCAAGAAGAACTGAACAATAAATACATTAAAAATGCATGGCCAACAGCAACACAGGGAAACTGGTTTATGGGAGCAGAAGCAAGGCTAGCATAAATACAGAAGAGTTGGGAAGAAGGAGGAGGAGCAATGTGTACCTAAACATACCAAAACATATACTCCAGAGCAGCTGGGGGAATCAGGGCCATGTGTGTGTACTTGATGGTGGCCATGACACTTGGCATATTCGCAATGCTGAAAAAAACCCAACCTCACCGCGTTCCAGGCTGTCATGATGTCAGGAAAAGGGGTGTATTTCTCTTGCAGAACAGCTATGCCATCGAGAAATGTAGTCAGTGCGCGGTTCAGCGAAGGCTGGGATATGCCAACTGCCCATAGCCTCTGGAAGGAGACATTCGCTAAAAAATGAAGTCAGCCAGTTTGCTCATACCTCCTATTGCATGCCCCTTTCTTGTGGCGGGAGCCAACCATGGCAGCTCTGAGTAAAGCTTCTCAAGAGAAAGGCGGTTCAGTCGGGTCGGTTTGAACACCTTCTGATAGGACATCTGATTGATATACATTCAACGACGGGTATGTGTAAGCACTGGAAGGTACATGGTTAGCAGCCCCCAGCTGCTGCAGACGCTTGTACTCTTCACAGAACTCATCAAGGGGTTCCATTGTAATCGCATATGCCAGTTAACGCTAGCAAAAAGAACCGAACCAGTGACCTATGATTTTTATAGGGCCGAAAGTGGAGACACGAATGACAAAACTCGGCTTCACCCGTGATAATACAGCAAATAATCGCTTTGGCGTACGCTAACCATAAAATACCACAAAAAAGGCATATCAGATGACAAACATGGCCCAGAATCATCCAGAAAAAAGACAAAATACAGCACTTTGACATTATTCCAGCATTGCGACAATACGTGTGAGAGAGGCTCTGAATCAGGGCTATTGTGTATCCAAACTAAAGGCATATGCAAGCAACACTGGTTGGGCATTGGTATTTGAGATGAAACAGGTTCTCTTTGTGCCTTAATGAAAACCTTCATTTATATGTCACCAACATATTATTTTTACTGAACCGGCATGGTCCTTATCGTTAAAAATGTCAGGTACTCTGGTACATAAAATATTAATAAATCCAACACATAACACAGGATATGTTTTTCCATCAACAGAAAGGTCACATTTTCCTGTTGGTAAATATAAGGTTAGTTGATTCTTGGATTTTGAAGAATATGAAGATAAAAAGGTGATTGACAAGCAGACAAAGAAACAGCAAGCATATAGACTGCTGGTATATTTAACTGCAATAGAGCAACAGGATAAATCTGTCTGGACCTTTTAAAGGGGACTACTGTTAATCTTTGATGTGACCAGAGTGAATAGGCTTATGTTGCTGTTAGTCTCCTCTTTTGTGTTATGTATGCTGGAGCACAACAGGGCATAGGAAAAGCAAGAATACCCCAGTGGCTGAATTGCAAACATAACCCTTCATGCAATCTTTCATACAATACAGAGTAGGATACAATGAACAAGTAGAACACAAAGGTGAGCAGAAGCTACCCTGTGAGTTTCTTCATATTCATTTGTTATATTATATGTACTTCCACTGGTGACTGGAAAATAAAAGGTCCTCAAGGAAACTATTGATGTAAACACAGTGGTTCAAAATAATCTAAACTTGTGGCCAACTCTCCTAAGGTCAGCTGTGAAGAAAATGAATCATACTTGTTCCAGAATTCTCCTTAGAGCACAATGCAATGTTCTTATGAATCAATAAAAACTCATAGTTAGAGATGAGCGAACTTTTGAAAAATTCGATTCGACTGATTCGCCGAATTTTCCGACAAAAATCGTTTCGACCCGAATAAATTCGCGACGAATCGCTATTAAAAACGGCTATTTCTGAGCCTCCTACAGCCTCAATAGGGTTGTAAACCATTCAGCCTTGCTGTAACACGCACAGGATGCGTGCTGGGTTAGTTAAATAATACTTTTAAGAAATATCACATGCAGATCAGAGGCATCGCTAATAGAATCGCAGAGCGGCACAATTGCAGAGAGTTGAAGTGGCATCACTATGAGGGGCAGCAGGAGCCCAAATATACACTGGAGTTGGCTTCAGGAGCCCAAAAATTGGATGAATCACACCCTGGAGTTGGCAGGAGTTGACAGTAGCAGCAGCAGGAGCCCAAATATACACTGGAGTTGGCTTCAGGAGCCCAAAAATTGGATGAATCACACCCTGGAGTTGGCAGAAGTTGGCAGCAGCAGCAGCAGGAGCCCAAATATACACTGGAGTTGGCTTCAGGAGCCCAAAAATTGGATGAATCACACCCTGGAGTTGGCAGGAGTTGACAGCAGCAGCAGCAGGAGCCCAAATATACACTGGAGTTGGCTTCAGGAGCCCAAAAATTGGATGAATCACACCCTGGAGTTGGCAGGAGTTGACAGCAGCAGCAGCAGGAGCCCAAATATACACTGGAGTTGGCTTCAGGAGCCCAAAAATTGGATGAATCACACCCTGGAGTTGGCAGAAGTTGGCAGCAGCAGCAGCAGGAGCCCAAATATACACTGGAGTTGGCTTCAGGAGCCCAAAAATTGGATGAATCACACCCTGGAGTTGGCAGGAGTTGACAGCAGCAGCAGCAGGAGCCCAAATATACACTGGAGTTGGCTTCAGGAGCCCAAAAATTGGATGAATCACACCCTGGAGTTGGCAGGAGTTGACAGCAGCAGCAGCAGGAGCCCAAATATACACTGGAGTTGGCTTCAGGAGCCCAAAAATTGGATGAATCACACCCTGGAGTTGGCAGAAGTTGGCAGCAGCAGCAGCAGGAGCCCAAATATACACTGGAGTTGGCTTCAGGAGCCCAAAAATTGGATGAATCACACCCTGGAGTTGGCAGAAGTTGGCAGCAGCAGCAGCAGGAGCCCAAATATACACTGGAGTTGGCTTCAGGAGCCCAAAAATTGGATGAATCACACCCTGGAGTTGGCAGGAGTTGACAGCAGCAGCAGCAGGAGCCCAAATATACACTGGAGTTGGCTTCAGGAGCCCAAAAATTGGATGAATCACACCCTGGAGTTGGCAGAAGTTGGCAGCAGCAGCAGCAGGAGCCCAAATATACACTGGAGTTGGCTTCAGGAGCCCAAAAATTGGATGAATCACACCCTGGAGTTGGCAGAAGTTGGCAGCAGCAGCAGCAGGAGCCCAAATATACACTGGAGTTGGCTTCAGGAGCCCAAAAATTGGATGAATCACACCCTGGAGTTGGCAGAAGTTGGCAGCAGCAGCAACAGGAGCCCAAATATACACTGGAGTTGGCTTCAGGAGCCCAAAAATTGGATGAATCACACCCTGGAGTTGGCAGGAGTTGACAGCAGCAGCAGCAGGAGCCCAAATATACACTGGAGTTGGCTTCAGGAGCCCAAAAATTGGATGAATCACACCCTGGAGTTGGCAGGAGTTGACAGCAGCAGCAGCAGGAGCCCAAATATACACTGGAGTTGGCTTCAGGAGCCCAAAAATTGGATGAATCACACCCTGGAGTTGGCAGAAGTTGGCAGCAGCAGCAGCAGGAGCCCAAATATACACTGGAGTTGGCTTCAGGAGCCCAAAAATTGGATGAATCACACCCTGGAGTTGGCAGAAGTTGGCAGCAGCAGCAGCAGGAGCCCAAATATACACTGGAGTTGGCTTCAGGAGCCCAAAAATTGGATGAATCACACCCTGGAGTTGGCAGGAGTTGACAGCAGCAGCAGCAGGAGCCCAAATATACACTGGAGTTGGCTTCAGGAGCCCAAAAATTGGATGAATCACACCCTGGAGTTGGCAGAAGTTGGCAGCAGCAGCAGCAGGAGCCCAAATATACACTGGAGTTGGCTTCAGGAGCCCAAAAATTGGATGAATCACACCCTGGAGTTGGCAGAAGTTGGCAGCAGCAGCAGCAGGAGCCCAAATATACACTGGAGTTGGCTTCAGGAGCCCAAAAATTGGATGAATCACACCCTGGAGTTGGCAGGAGTTGGCAGCAGCAGCAGCAGGAGCCCAAATATACACTGGAGTTGGCTTCAGGAGCCCAAAAATTGGATGAATCACACCCTGGAGTTGGCAGGAGTTGACAGCAGCAGCAGCAGGAGCCCAAATATACACTGGAGTTGGCTTCAGGAGCCCAAAAATTGGATGAATCACACCCTGGAGTTGGCAGAAGTTGGCAGCAGCAGCAGCAGGAGCCCAAATATACACTGGAGTTGGCTTCAGGAGCCCAAAAATTGGATGAATCACACCCTGGAGTTGGCAGGAGTTGACAGCAGCAGCAGCAGGAGCCCAAATATACACTGGAGTTGGCTTCAGGAGCCCAAAAATTGGATGAATTACACCCTGGAGTTGGCAGAAGTTGGCAGCAGCAGCAGCAGGAGCCCAAATATACACTGGAGTTGGCTTCAGGAGCCCAAAAATTGGATGAATCACACCCTGGAGTTGGCAGGAGTTGACAGCAGCAGCAGCAGGAGCCCAAATATACACTGGAGTTGGCTTCAGGAGCCCAAAAATTGGATGAATCACACCCTGGAGTTGGCAGGAGTTGACAGCAGCAGCAGCAGGAGCCCAAATATACACTGGAGTTGGCTTCAGGAGCCCAAAAATTGGATGAATCACACCCTGGAGTTGGCAGAAGTTGGCAGCAGCAGCAGCAGGAGCCCAAATATACACTGGAGTTGGCTTCAGGAGCCCAAAAATTGGATGAATCACACCCTGGAGTTGGCAGAAGTTGGCAGCAGCAGCAGCAGGAGCCCAAATATACACTGGAGTTGGCTTCAGGAGCCCAAAAATTGGATGAATCACACCCTGGAGTTGGCAGAAGTTGGCAGCAGCAGCAGCAGGAGCCCAAATATACACTGGAGTTGGCTTCAGGAGCCCAAAAATTGGATGAATCACAGCCTGGAGTTGGCAGGAGTTGACAGTAGCAGCAGCAGGAGCCCAAATATACACTGGAGTTGGCTTCAGGAGCCCAAAAATTGGATGAATCACACCCTGGAGTTGGCAGGAGTTGACAGTAGCAGCAGCAGGAGCCCAAAAAATGGCCTAAAGACATAAATATGTTTTGCACCATTTGGAAAGTGTAAAACGTGGCACCATGCTGAATCTAGTCGCATGCATCAGGCATTGGTGGGTGGAAATCCTGGCTGATCCATCCCTGATTCATTTTGACAAAGGTGAGTCTCTCCACATTTTTAGTTGACAGACGAGTTCTCCTCGCCGTAACTATGGCCCCCGCCGCACTAAACACCCACTCAGATGGCACGCTACTTGCCGGGCAGGACAGCTTTTCCAGGGCAAACTCTGCTAGTTGCGGCCACAAATCAAGTTTGGCTGCCCAGAAGTCCAGCGGATCCTCAAGGTGTGTTGGCATGGTCATGTCAAAGTATGACATGACCTGCTGGTTCAGGTCCTGCTCCAGGTCTTCCTGCTGCTCATGAGTAGCCTCACTATGCGGGTGTAGAAAGCTACTCATTAGCGACTGAAGACTGAGGCTGCTGCTGCTGATGGAGCTTCTGCTGCTGCTGCTGCCAACCCCCCCAGCGGCCATGGCAGTGGAAGGTGAGCGCAGAGGTCCCCTCGAGTCAGACCTGCGAGAGTATGGACCATGGCGCAGATAGGCATCGGCCAACTGCCTACGTAGAATGTCTTTGTAGTAGTTGAGTTTGTCCTCCCTCTCGGTGGGTTTAAAAAATGCCCCCATTTTGTGCCGGAAGCGAGGGTCCAATAAGGTGGACAGCCAGAAGTCATCCCGCCGACAGATGGAAACAATTCTGGGGTCACTACGCAAGCACGTGAGCATGCTTCGTGCCATTTGCGCAAGTGACTCGGATGGACTACCTGTCTCCATCTCCACTGCATACTGCCACGGTGTGCCCGGGTCCTCTGTCTCTCCTTCCTCAAAAACCTCTAGCTCCTCTGGCTGCTCCTGCTCCTCCTCTCCTGTCCGCTGACTAGATAAACCAGCCATTTCGCCAAGCCTAAACTGTGTTTCGCTGGGCAACTCCTCCTCCTCCTCTTCCTCCTCCTCCTCCTCCAGTTCAGCTCCAAGGGGGTTCATGTGGCCGTAAGATGTAAACGCCATGTCTCCAGTGCCCTGACCAGCCATGGTTTCCAACATGTGCTGCAGTACATGAAGCAGTGGAATCACGTCGTTCATCCCGTAATCCTGCCGACTGACAAATAAAGTGGCTTCCTCAAAGGGCCTGAGCAAACGGCAGGTGTCACGTATGAGCTGCCACTGGTTGACATTGAAGTTACACAGGGGAGTCCCCCTATCTGCTTGGATCATCAGGAAATCCGTGATGGCTTTTCTCTGTTCATATAATCGGTCCAACATGTGAAGGGTGGAATTCCAACGGGTGGAAACATCGCAAATCAGACTATGTTGGGGGATACCATTCTGACGCTGTAGCTCAAGAAGGGTGTGTTTGGCAGTGTAGGAGTGGCTGAAGTGCATGCAAAGTTTCCGTGAAGTTGTTAGGATGTCCTGCAGATGGGGGGAACACTTCAGAAACCGCTTGACAACCAGATTGAAGACGTGAGCCATGCAGGGGGCATGGGTCAGGCTTCCTTGGCGCAGCGCAGACAAAATGTTCTTCCCATTGTCGGTAACCATGATTCCCATTTTAAGTTTTCTCGGAGTAAGCCATGTTTGGATTTCCTGATGAATACATTTAAGCAGTTCCTCCCCTGTGTGACTCCGTTCGCCAAGACAAACCATGTGAAGCACTGCGTGACACCTCCGTGCCCTGCACACATGGTAGACTGGAGGGGCACTGAGACTTGAGCCTACAGTGGAGGGTGAGGAGATGGCGGAGGATGAGGAGGCCGAGTCGCACGGTGTCACAGGCCCAATGGGCAGAGAGCGCGGAGGCCGAAGCGGCGTGACCTGTCCAAGTTGCTGCTGCAAAGGGACCACATTCACCCAGTGGGCCGTAAACGACATGTACTGCCCCTGACCGTAGTTACAGCTCCAGATGTCGGCGCTGCCATGTATTTTGCTACACACCGACAGGCTCAAGGACTGGCCCACCTTCTGTTCAACAAAAGTGTGCAGCGCTGGTACTGCCTTCTTGGCAAAGAAATGACGGCTTGGGACTCTCCACCTCGGCTCGGCACAAGCCATCAGTTCTCTGAAAGGTGCAGATTCCACCACCTGAAAAGGGAGCGACTGCAGCACCAGCAACTTGGACAGGAGCACATTCAGCTTCTGCGCCGTAGGATGAGTGGGCGCATACTGCTGTCTCTTGGACATGGCTTCGCTGATGGATTGCTGGCGGGATGCATGACTTGGAGGAGGAGGAGCAGGAGCGACAGAGGATGGGTATGACGCACAGCTGCCTTCGGCTGAGGTGCTGGAGCCTTGGCTGGCAGAAATTGGGAGCTCACTTGGTGAGGAAGCAGACTGGACCACCCCTTGGGAGCCTCGGTTCTCCCAGGTCGTTTTATGGTGACGCATCATATGTTGACGCAGGGCCGTGGTGCCAACATTTGGACCCTGGCCACGCTTCACCTTTTGCCTACATATCTTGCATGTGGCCATGTTACCCTCCTGCGGATGCCTCAGGAAAAACTGCCACACTGCCGAGTAGCTACTTTTCCCACCCCCTGGCCTCACTGATTCACTGCTGCTGTTGCCAACTCCAGGAACCCCTGCTCCACTACCTCCCGATAAGGTAGACTGCCGCACAGCAGGTGCTCTACCCCGGCCCCGGCCCCGGCCGGCTCCAGCCTTTGGAATTGTGCCCCCATGCTGACTGCTACCACTTTGCTGCCTCAGCTGCTGACTCCGGGGCAACCTGCACCCCTCTTCTCCTGATGATGACGATGAAGCCCCTTCATCACCCGGCTCCCAAGTGCGATCGGCTTCATCGTCATCATCATCATCATCACCGGGTTGTGGCTGTACGTCACTGATGTTCGTGGATTCGTCAACAGTGTCTGGCGCAGGAGCTGGAACGCTCGCAGCACCCACGACACTGTCCACATCACTATTTGTCTGCCTAGCTAAAGAAGCCACCTCCATTTCTTGGCTGGGCAGTAGCTGCTGACTGTCCTCTATCTGATGGTCCTCCTCACTAAAGAGTGGAGCTGAACCCAAAGCATAGGATACGTCGCTGGGGGAGGGAACGGCGTAGGCCAGAGGCAATGGGAGGACAGGGACTGCTCTCGGGGCATGCCAACTCAGGGTTGTGTCAGAGGAACCTACCGACCCTAGACTGGGGGTCTCAGACGTAAGTTGTGATGATGTTGTTGATGAGCGCGTCAACCAATCTACCACGGCAGATGCGTTACTGGTGGAGACCCGACCGCTAGCAGATACTGGCAGATTAGGTCTCTCAGCGTGACTCCTGCTGCTACTGGCCCCCAGTCTGATGCGAGCTCTTCCTGCGGAATCTTGGCCTCTGCCACTCCTCTTTTCACTTCCAGGCACTTGTCTGCCCGACATATGGGTTGATTCAAAGAAACATGTAACAGCTTGGATTTGGCTCACGATCATCCTATTTTTCACGTCCGCTCGTGCGTTCGTATGAACTTGCGAGTGATTCAATAAGCAAATACGTTTCTATCCTAAAATATACGTCCGTTCGTATGGCAGTTCGGGAATCAGACCTATGTCAGTTTCCATCCTGAATTTTCCGTTTCATTTCTCAGGTTGCAACATTGGTTTTGCCCTTTTTCCTTTTTTGTCTGGACGTAAATCCTTCTGATCTTGCGGCTCCGCACTACAAACTTACCTCATTAAAGTGCATTCTAAATATTTGGTCTTTTAATTTTCGTTATTTCATTCATTTTGTAGTAACCAACCATTAATGAATGCATTTGCATAAGTAAATCTTACTTTGTTTAATTTTTAGTTAACTTGCATTTTTTACTTGTGGATTTAATTTTAATATTTTGGCTTCAAATGGTACAACTTTAAATTTTTTGTGTGGTTACCCACACCCTCTACATACAGATTGCTCACAAATATTAAAAAACACCCAGCAACTTCTGCATGTTATGAGCCTAGAAACAGCCAAGATGGCGGCTCAGGTATTATCGGGCAGCCTGCAAACAGAAAGGGCCTTGTGACTGTGTTGCTCTGGATTCTTTGATTTCTGACCTTTCCATGCCCCCAGCTCTGCTGTGTCTGTGCAAAATACAGCAGTAACCCACATCCTGCACTTTATCCCGCTCTCCTCTCCTCAGTAAGTGTGATGCATCTGACCAAAGATGTGCTTAAATAATTAAACAAAGCAAAGGTAAACAACTACACCAATAAATGCAATCTAAAAATATTATTCTAGTACCTCAATTTTAAAATAAATAACAAAGGACATAAGTTTCTTTAATTAACGCAAATATATTGCAAAATAAAGGTTTACATGCAAAGGACTAATTAAGGTCCACATTAAAATGCTTTTATAAGGCATACATGAATCAGGTATGCATTGCCATACAATTTATGGCCTCGGCCATGCTGATACATGCAGTTCATTGGAGCTCAAGACGCGCAGACTCCTCCACATAGCCAAAAAACCTGTTCACGAACAGCAATCCGGCTGCTAAAAGGTGTCGGCTGTGGCTTTCTTTTAAAACGCGTTTAGAGGTTTCTCTGAATCACACCTAAACACATCCAATTAACCTAAGTTTTACGTTTTGATCCTAAGTTTTAGGATTTGATCCTAAGTTTTACGTTTTGATCCTAAAATTTAGGAACGAACTTCCGCTGATCGTAAGAGCATATACGCATTCGTACGTAGGCTCGTGCGAGTCGGAAATGGCCAAAAAAACAGGAAAAAATGACTAACACCCACCCAAACTTACGATTCTCGATACGAAATCAATTAACTTTTGCTCTTTGAATCGAGGGGATAGTCTAACTGGCGTGGTAGTAGGTGATATTTAAAAAAACCCCGGGCAGCGGTGGGTCTATATGAAACAGAATATAATGCACACCAAAAGTGAGCAGTAACACTCAGCCTCCAACAGGCCTGCTTAGTGTAAATAAGAGAGCTGCTTAGTGTAAATAAAGAGGGGTATGCTATGTTACAGAATGGGATGCCTCAACAGAAGTGCACCTGGCAGGCAGCAGTAAGCCTATGCCCAGCAAAAGTGTCTTATAATATAAATATGATAAGAGCAAATGCTTATATGGTCTTAAACAGAGGCTGCTTTAGTCACAGAATGGGATGCCCCGGGCAGGAATCGAGCTGCCAGGGTACAGTAGTGCTTTGACAAGCAAAAGTGTCTTTATCAGGCCTAATTTCAAATATGATAAGAGCAAATGCTTATATGGTCTTAAACAGAGGCTGCTTTAGTCACAGAATGGGATGCCCCGGGCAGGAATCGAGCTGCCAGGGTACAGTAGTGCTTTGGCCAGCAAAAGTGTCTTTATCAGGCCTAATTTCAAATATGATTAGAGCAAATGCTTATATGGTCTTAAACAGAGGCTGCTTTAGTCACAGAATGGGATGCCCCGGGCAGGAATCGAGCTGCCAGGGTACAGTAGTGCTTTGGCCAGCAAAAGTGTCTTTATCAGGCCTAATTTCAAATATGATAAGAGCAAATGCTTATATGGTCTTAAACAGAGGCTGCTTTAGTCACAGAATGGGATGCCCCGGGCAGGAATCGAGCTGCCAGGGTACAGTAGTGCTTTGGCCAGCAAAAGTGTCTTTATCAGGCCTAATTTCAAATATGATTAGAGCAAATGCTTATATGGTCTTAAACAGAGGCTGCTTTAGTCACAGAATGGGATGCCCCGGGCAGGAATCGAGCTGCCAGGGTACAGTAGTGCTTTGGCCAGCAAAAGTGTCTTTATCAGGCCTAATTTCAAATATGATTAGAGCAAATGCTTATATGGTCTTAAACAGAGGCTGCTTTAGTCACAGAATGGGATGCCCCGGGCAGGAATCGAGCTGCCAGGGTACAGTAGTGCTTTGGCCAGCAAAAGTGTCTTTATCAGGCCTAATTTCAAATATGATTAGAGCAAATGCTTATATGGTCTTAAACAGAGGCTGCTTTAGTCACAGAATGGGATGCCCCGGGCAGGAATCGAGCTGCCAGGGTACAGTAGTGCTTTGGCCAGCAAAAGTGTCTTTATCAGGCCTAATTTCAAATATGATTAGAGCAAATGCTTATATGGTCTTAAACAGAGGCTGCTTTAGTCACAGAATGGGATGCCCCGGGCAGGAATCGAGCTGCCAGGGTACAGTAGTGCTTTGGCCAGCAAAAGTGTCTTTATCAGGCCTAATTTCAAATATGATTAGAGCAAATGCTTATATGGTCTTAAACAGAGGCTGCTTTAGTCACAGAATGGGATGCCCCGGGCAGGAATCGAGCTGCCAGGGTACAGTAGTGCTTTGGCCAGCAAAAGTGTCTTTATCAGGCCTAATTTCAAATATGATTAGAGCAAATGCTTATATGGTCTTAAACAGAGGCTGCTTTAGTCACAGAATGGGATGCCCCGGGCAGGAATCGAGCTGCCAGGGTACAGTAGTGCTTTGGCCAGCAAAAGTGTCTTTATCAGGCCTAATTTCAAATATGATTAGAGCAAATGCTTATATGGTCTTAAACAGAGGCTGCTTTAGTCACAGAATGGGATGCCCCGGGCAGGAATCGAGCTGCCAGGGTACAGTAGTGCTTTGGCCAGCAAAAGTGTCTTTATCAGGCCTAATTTCAAATATGATTAGAGCAAATGCTTATATGGTCTTAAACAGAGGCTGCTTTAGTCACAGAATGGGATGCCCCGGGCAGGAATCGAGCTGCCAGGGTACAGTAGTGCTTTGGCCAGCAAAAGTGTCTTTATCAGGCCTAATTTCAAATATGATTAGAGCAAATGCTTATATGGTCTTAAACAGAGGCTGCTTTAGTCACAGAATGGGATGCCCCGGGCAGGAATCGAGCTGCCAGGGTACAGTAGTGCTTTGGCCAGCAAAAGTGTCTTTATCAGGCCTAATTTCAAATATGATTAGAGCAAATGCTTATATGGTCTTAAACAGAGGCTGCTTTAGTCACAGAATGGGATGCCCCGGGCAGGAATCGAGCTGCCAGGGTACAGTAGTGCTTTGGCCAGCAAAAGTGTCTTTATCAGGCCTAATTTCAAATATGATTAGAGCAAATGCTTATATGGTCTTAAACAGAGGCTGCTTTAGTCACAGAATGGGATGCCCCGGGCAGGAATCGAGCTGCCAGGGTACAGTAGTGCTTTGGCCAGCAAAAGTGTCTTTATCAGGCCTAATTTCAAATATGATTAGAGCAAATGCTTATATGGTCTTAAACAGAGGCTGCTTTAGTCACAGAATGGGATGCCCCGGGCAGGAATCGAGCTGCCAGGGTACAGTAGTGCTTTGGCCAGCAAAAGTGTCTTTATCAGGCCTAATTTCAAATATGATTAGAGCAAATGCTTATATGGTCTTAAACAGAGGCTGCTTTAGTCACAGAATGGGATGCCCCGGGCAGGAATCGAGCTGCCAGGGTACAGTAGTGCTTTGGCCAGCAAAAGTGTCTTTATCAGGCCTAATTTCAAATATGATTAGAGCAAATGCTTATATGGTCTTAAACAGAGGCTGCTTTAGTCACAGAATGGGATGCCCCGGGCAGGAATCGAGCTGCCAGGGTACAGTAGTGCTTTGGCCAGCAAAAGTGTCTTTATCAGGCCTAATTTCAAATATGATTAGAGCAAATGCTTATATGGTCTTAAACAGAGGCTGCTTTAGTCACAGAATGGGATGCCCCGGGCAGGAATCGAGCTGCCAGGGTACAGTAGTGCTTTGGCCAGCAAAAGTGTCTTTATCAGGCCTAATTTCAAATATGATTAGAGCAAATGCTTATATGGTCTTAAACAGAGGCTGCTTTAGTCACAGAATGGGATGCCCCGGGCAGGAATCGAGCTGCCAGGGTACAGTAGTGCTTTGGCCAGCAAAAGTGTCTTTATCAGGCCTAATTTCAAATATGATTAGAGCAAATGCTTATATGGTCTTAAACAGAGGCTGCTTTAGTCACAGAATGGGATGCCCCGGGCAGGAATCGAGCTGCCAGGGTACAGTAGTGCTTTGGCCAGCAAAAGTGTCTTTATCAGGCCTAATTTCAAATATGATTAGAGCAAATGCTTATATGGTCTTAAACAGAGGCTGCTTTAGTCACAGAATGGGATGCCCCGGGCAGGAATCGAGCTGCCAGGGTACAGTAGTGCTTTGGCCAGCAAAAGTGTCTTTATCAGGCCTAATTTCAAATATGATTAGAGCAAATGCTTATATGGTCTTAAACAGAGGCTGCTTTAGTCACAGAATGGGATGCCCCGGGCAGGAATCGAGCTGCCAGGGTACAGTAGTGCTTTGGCCAGCAAAAGTGTCTTTATCAGGCCTAATTTCAAATATGATTAGAGCAAATGCTTATATGGTCTTAAACAGAGGCTGCTTTAGTCACAGAATGGGATGCCCCGGGCAGGAATCGAGCTGCCAGGGTACAGTAGTGCTTTGGCCAGCAAAAGTGTCTTTATCAGGCCTAATTTCAAATATGATTAGAGCAAATGCTTATATGGTCTTAAACAGAGGCTGCTTTAGTCACAGAATGGGATGCCCCGGGCAGGAATCGAGCTGCCAGGGTACAGTAGTGCTTTGGCCAGCAAAAGTGTCTTTATCAGGCCTAATTTCAAATATGATTAGAGCAAATGCTTATATGGTCTTAAACAGAGGCTGCTTTAGTCACAGAATGGGATGCCCCGGGCAGGAATCGAGCTGCCAGGGTACAGTAGTGCTTTGGCCAGCAAAAGTGTCTTTATCAGGCCTAATTTCAAATATGATTAGAGCAAATGCTTATATGGTCTTAAACAGAGGCTGCTTTAGTCACAGAATGGGATGCCCCGGGCAGGAATCGAGCTGCCAGGGTACAGTAGTGCTTTGGCCAGCAAAAGTGTCTTTATCAGGCCTAATTTCAAATATGATTAGAGCAAATGCTTATATGGTCTTAAACAGAGGCTGCTTTAGTCACAGAATGGGATGCCCCGGGCAGGAATCGAGCTGCCAGGGTACAGTAGTGCTTTGGCCAGCAAAAGTGTCTTTATCAGGCCTAATTTCAAATATGATTAGAGCAAATGCTTATATGGTCTTAAACAGAGGCTGCTTTAGTCACAGAATGGGATGCCCCGGGCAGGAATCGAGCTGCCAGGGTACAGTAGTGCTTTGGCCAGCAAAAGTGTCTTTATCAGGCCTAATTTCAAATATGATTAGAGCAAATGCTTATATGGTCTTAAACAGAGGCTGCTTTAGTCACAGAATGGGATGCCCCGGGCAGGAATCGAGCTGCCAGGGTACAGTAGTGCTTTGGCCAGCAAAAGTGTCTTTATCAGGCCTAATTTCAAATATGATTAGAGCAAATGCTTATATGGTCTTAAACAGAGGCTGCTTTAGTCACAGAATGGGATGCCCCGGGCAGGAATCGAGCTGCCAGGGTACAGTAGTGCTTTGGCCAGCAAAAGTGTCTTTATCAGGCCTAATTTCAAATATGATTAGAGCAAATGCTTATATGGTCTTAAACAGAGGCTGCTTTAGTCACAGAATGGGATGCCTCACAGCAGACTTAAGATCAGTTCAGTATATATGCACAGTTAGTTACTATAAGCAGCCTGAAAACGCTAACAAAGGCTGGATGAAAAAAAAAAAATCTCCCTGTCAGCCAGCTCCGTTTTTCCTACCTTTCCCTGGCTTTCTGTCTGTCTCCTGTCTGTCTCCTGCCTGTCTCCTGCCTGTCTCCAGCCTGTCCCTGTCTGTCCCTGTCTCCAGCCTGTCTCCAGCCTGTCTAACTGCCTCAGCTACACAGCGTTCTGTCTGTCTGTCACGAATGCAATAGAGAAATGAGGAAAAGCAAGATGGCCGCCGTTAAATACCGCTGTGTGACGTCACCGGGCTTGCTGGCTGCTGATAGGCTGCATGTGACTGCCCCAGCTTGCACTGGCGCGGGATACATGTCCAGACATGTCCCGCCCGCCATCTTAGAATGCCTGTAATGTAAATGAATGGATGTTAAAGGAAAACTTCGAGTGATCGAATCGCGGGGAAATTCGGATTCGATCCGAATCGAATTTTTCCTGAAATTCGGATCGAATCCGGGTTCGTCCGGATCGATTCGCTCATCCCTACTCATAGTCATAGTCAGCTATCTCCTTCATCTATCAATACTAAGAACCTGCTGGATCTATGGGATGAAAAATGTATAAGGCAAAAAGTAACACATCTCAAGGGGAAAAAGTTGGACTGGATATCTTTATTCCATTTAAAACCTCTTTACCTTAGTTGGGAAGATGCAAAAACCAAGGGGTTTTGAATGGAGGATGAGAAGTTCTCTATGCATTAGGAAAAATCAAAAAGCGGAGAAAAGAGTAGCAGAGTAAAGCAGAAAACCTTTCCATACTTTAGGAAAGTGTTTACTAAATAGTTAAACCTTCCTGGCCCTTAAAATGGCTATGTGAATTTTAACTGCCTCTTGTCATTCCCCAGTATGCCAGCAGGGGAGAACTATCCATTGGGAACAGGGGAGGATGGGGATTTCCAGTGGGCTCCCTGGCTTGCACTACTGGTTTGCTGCAGTAATTTAAGTCATAGCCACTTGATTGGTGCTGCAGTGTTGTTTATTGGTATATACCCTCCAAGACCCATGCCTTTTGATGACATTCTACCTGTTGGGCTTCCCACTCCAGGTCCAAATTATGTTATTCTCACCCAGCTGGTGACACAATGGCCTTGATTCAGTAAACTTGCCTAAAAAAAATATCATGAAAAAGGACTGTTTTGTGCTTTTATTCAAAATATGGCTTCAGATAAAAAAAGCTTTAATTTTGGGGGCACTTTCAGTAGACTAACATGACAACCTATTCTATATTATAATTATATTTAATCTGTCTTACTTTCTGCAGTCACTAACTATTTTTACTGACCAGGAGTGTTAGTTTTAGACATTAAACTGGAACAAAAGTCATTGTTTACAAAATGGGTGTTTTTCTTAGCATAAGGGGCATCGGCAATTGGGATGCCTCCTACGCTACGAACAACACCCTTTTGTTCTGGTTTTGTTTTCTGCACATTCACTTTGTTAAACCAGTGAAACATTACAAAAACACACTGGACAATTAAAATCACATGGATGACCCCATCAAAAGACCCTATGTGCACTTATTAGATCCTATTATAACAGTTATTTTATGCCGGCATAAAAATTGTATGTGTAAACCCTCAAAGTGTAAAACCTCTAATAAATATCAACTCTTAACAATACCTCATATGTGAAAATGAATAAAAAACTAAATTCCACAGAAAATATATTGGCAGACTCGCCCAGTTCAAACAGTTATAAGTGAATGGAAACAATAAAGATATACTCAAAGTGCAGTTCAAGAATAAAAAATGGCACATTTAAGGGTAGGAATAGACATTGGATACTAACCCTCACCTTGAAGCAACATGGGAGTTGCGGGCGCGGTGATTTATATTTGATGACCATGTGATGCTGACTCTATGTGCCATTTTTTATTCTTGAATATTCAGGTTTGCTGGTGTCATTTAGCACGCACACGTGCACTTTGAGTATATCTTTATTGTTTCCATTCACTTATAACTGTTTGAACTGGGCGAGTCTGCCAATATATTTTCTGTGGAATTTAGTTTTTTATTCATTTTCACATATGAGGTATTGTTAAGAGTTGATATTTATTAGAGGTTTTACACTTTGAGGGCATAAAATAACTGTTATAATAGGATCTAATAAGTGCACATAGGGTCTTTTGATGCATTGTTCCCCTTAGGGGGTTTTTTCATTAATATTATTGTGACCATGGGGTCATCCATGTGATTTTAATTGTCCAGTGTGTTTTTGTGTATTTTAATATCTCCTTTTTCATAATAAAGAATTTTGTATCCATATTGATATTGGTGCTCCTTTTTGAAGAAAGGTGTGTAATTGGACACGTCCACTTCAGTCTTGTTTGGTTCATGTGAGTGAGCACATGTTTATATTCAGTGGTATTGTCTGGTGCACCCCTGTTACTAGAACCAGTGAAACATTACCTTTCTCCTCGGCCTCCCAATGAAAAAGTAATTACTGTAATTGGCTGCTGCACTCCCATGGTTTCCAGTGGCCAGATCCCCAGAAAAAGCCTGCAGACCACATGATCTTTGCGGCCAATCCCATCGCTCAATTTCATTGAAAGATCACAAAGAAAGGTAATATTTCTCCAGTTTTTGTGAAAATGGCTGTTATTCTGGTTTAATAACCAACATATGAGAAATTAAAATCATTTACAAACTTCAGTAATGTTCTGTATGCTTTGAATCACACCTTATTTAACTAACTAATTTCTTATTCTGAATAATAATAAATAAATATTTTAAGGATTTACTGAATTAAGACCTATGTGTTAAAACTAGCTAGTAGTGTGTGTGTGTGTGTGTGTGTGTGTGTGTGTGTGTGTGTGTGTGTGTGTGTTTGTTTGTGCGTGTGTGTATGTGTGTGTGTGTGTGTGTAGGGTCTACCTTCTCTCTTGTCCATCTCTCCTCCAACTTCAATTTTCCACCCTTCTTTTTAGCTGAACTCAACCATATCTTCATTCCAGCTCCCCTCTTCCACTCCCCTCCAAGCTCTATTCACCTATCTCCTTCCAAATCCATCCATTATCCCCCCTCCACAATTCTATTCATCGATCCTCCTCCCAGCTGCACACATACATGCCCCGATCAGCTCCACTCATTCATCCCTTCTTCCAGTTTAACTCATCCATCCCTTCTCCCATCTCAGCTCTGTCATCTCCTCCCCAGATTTATTGACCCATCCTTCCATCTCCAATTGTCACTCCCTTCCCCCAGCTCCACTTATAAACACCCTTCCCAGCTATGTTCAACTTTCAATCACCCTAATTGGCTCAAGCAGTTGAAATAGTCCATTGGGGATGTCTACCGTTTTACCACTTTTGAACATCAAGGTCAAAGTAACACCACTTATAGGCATGGACTGGGCTGTGATCATAGGTGTTATTGTGGGTTGGAGGGTTGCTGGCCATCTTTTTCCTTGCAGGAGCACAGATGCACCAGATAGTCAATTTAGAAAGGCCACTTCCTATTCCACTTCAACTCGGCACATATACTGTATGTTTTCCCTTTATGGTGGACTCCCATGCAGATGTCCTGGCCTATGCTTCCAGACAATTTAGGTAGCAGTCCTGATCTATTCCACTTAACACTTAACAAATGGGGGTCCTAAACTTCCCAGCTTAATCTGAGTAATGGTTCTGTCACATGCCTCCCATGGTATTGACCATGTATTCCATTAGTGTAAGAGGGTGGGGGAGTCCAGGCACATGTCTTAAACTAATATTTTACACTACAGGTATTGGTAAATTGGTTTTAGATCTGAGGTCTATGTATAGTTCATTTTTCCCTCACTGCACTGTCATAAATGTTAAAGACAAAGTTGGAAAAATCCTGAATACAGTTTTGATTCAGATGTTGACGTTATTACAGGTATGCAATGATAGACGAGCAGTTCTCTCCACATAATTAAGCATATATCGGTAAAAATATCGGAACTTTAGATTTGCATAGACAGAAACAAAACAATAGGTAATTTCATTTAGTATCGTGATTGACTATCACATTAGAATCCAGCCTGAATTGATAGCAATATAGCAATATAGTCGCAGGACACGCTTAACCATATTAGAAAAAGGCTAATTTGTTGATTGCAAAGTCACTGTAGTTAGATCTTTTGACTAGTTAGACAAGTTAGCTACAACTAAATAAAAGTAATTGAGTTTCTTATTGGTTTTCTCCTGATACAAAGAAAAACAATAGTATTGATCTGACATTTTAGTACTTCTAGCTGCTTGTGGTTGTTCCTGTTGGAACTCATTTTGTTTCCATGTTAACTGGTGGAGCAACAATGCATGTTAACTTCCCCAAGGGTAACGAGTAAGGCAGTCGAGTAATGGATAATTCTTAGTGGTCTCCTGGTATTTATTTGTTGCTCTAGATTTCCCACCAGCCCCCTAAACGAGCAGTGAGGCAGCAGATGAGCTGAGGTTTCCTGTGAATCTCTAGGTCTTGTTCAGCACCCTAGTCCCTTTTTCCCAAGCACCATTTGCTGCAGGCATCACTCCCTGTGGTTCCCCTACTAGCAGTTGCTTCAGTTTAGTATTATTAATTATAAAGTTTGAGGGCCAAATCTAGAACAACATATATTCAACACTGGATGAATACTGAGTGGGCTGCACTGTTTTAGGTCTGACTAAAACCTCACCCAGAGCCTCTGCTGGAATGTACTTATTTTCCTTTTAACTCCCCTCCACTCCGTGCTTCTTAAATCTTGTGCAAACCCTTATCCCTGTATCTGGACCAAGTAGTTCTATAGCCTCAACCTAATGGCTGCGAAAGGCCATACCCAACTGCCACAGTATCTGCTGCCTACAATATTAAAGGGACATTTAAAACATAGAGTTAAATTATCCTGCTATCTGCTGTCATGCTGGCTGTCAGGAGCTGCATCTTTCAGCTTTCATACAGCCTGCTTTATTTTGCTCAACACTGAACTCTGGCCCTTCTGCGGGGTCTCCTCAGCAGCAGATGATGTCCTATCCATGCATGTTTCAATGGGAGGGTCCCTTCTGAATTAATTTCCTTTCAGGTACCTGGCAAAATGAGTCAGTAGAAGGGAGCAAGTTTTTTAAGGTTAATCAGGGAATGCAAAGCGCTAAAGAATGAAAGATGCCACCCCTGACAGCAAGCATGGGTCAAGAAGAAAGCAGACTAAGTTAACTTATTATCTGGAAAGGTTCAGTATCAGCTTTAGGATAATTTTCACCCTTGTCCATGGCCAATCATGTGTTTAGACTCACCTGACACAGGCAGTCATTTACAGGCTTTGAAGAATATTCGTCTGGGCTCAGCAGTTGGACTGATCTTGAACTGGCCAGGGCCAGTAAAACCCTGCAATAATTTTTGGCCCCAGTCCGCACCTGACTGTGGAAATTTGGTTTAGTGGATACATTACATAGGACTTAAACAATTAAATTTGCTTGCTTTCCACTTGTCTCTTGCTGTTTGCTGTACCAGTCATTCCGCTGAACTTTGCAACCCTATTTCAACCATACTTTCTCAGACCCCTCAATAATCTCACTGCTGAGGGGACTATCACATTGACACATGCATGTATTTACATAAAAAGGGCAATGGTCTGCTGCGGCGGAGCAACCCTGTTGCCATGCCTCCCCTCAATTAACCCCCTGCAAACCCCGTGAATCTTACCTTATACCACATTTCCCAATTTAATGCGACCAAATGATTGGTGAGCAGCTGTCACATGTCCTATTCTTAGCCAGCAAGGCAGAGCAGGCCAACACCTATTTGATGTAAAATGGGTGTCCGTCCTATAAGACGCGCCTGCCAATGAGACGCACCTAGGATTTTGGGGGAGGAAAATAAGAAAAATAATATTCTGAACCAAATAATAGGCAAGGTGCAGAATCCTCCAATTACAGGCAGTATGGTATCCCCCCTCCCATTCCCCATATAGGCAGTGGGGCATCCCCCTCCCATTCCCCATGAGGGAAGTGTGGCATCCCCCTACAATTTCCCATATAAGCAGTGTGGCACCACCCTTCCATTCCCCATATAGGCAGTGTGGCATCCCACCTTCCATTCCCCATATAAGCAGTGTGGCACCCCCCCGTTCCCCATAGGCGGCAGAAGATGTCACAACTCACATGTAAAAAAAACTTGCATGTTACTGGCCCAGGTGCCACACTGCAGGAAGCCAGAAGAAGATGCTTCTTACAGCCATGCACACACAAGCGCCCGGCCCTGTAAATCGGATGGGTGTGGCCTGCACCGCGTCGGCACAGGCCACACCCACTGGCTCTATGGAGCTGGCCCTGCCAGTAAGAAGGAGTGGCAGGGACAGCGCCCACTGCTCCTCCATCTTCTCCCGCCCTCCAGCTGTTGCCTCTTCCGGCAAGGGCAGTGCAGCAGGTGGGTGTAGCCTGCGCCGACTCCTGCAGGCCATGACCACCTGCTGCATGGACCCGGGTGCTTGCGTGTGCCCCGGCAAGAAGAGGCAGCAGCTGGAGGGCAGGAGAAGATGGAGGAGTGGCAGGCGCTGTCTCCGTCCCTGCCACTGCTATCGCTGCTGGAAAAGACAGTAATAGCAGCAGCGGGGAGGGGAACAGAGACCGGCGCTCCTCCCGCAGTGTGGCAGGCAGCCCGGTCAGCAACGTGGGAGCGCCAGTAACGGGTGAGTTTACTTCTTTTTTTTTTTTTAATTTGCCCAATAAGGCGCACTGACATATCCCCCCCACTTTTGGGGAAAATAAGTGCGTCTTATAGTGCGAACATATGGTGAAGTCTGGTGGCGGAATAAAAGATAGAGCCCCCCACACCCAGCATGGGTAATGCAGAAAGTAAGCTAATGTAACCTTTTGTCTGAAATGTCTCTTAAATTACACATTATCATTATTATTGATATTGAATCCGCTCCACTCTATAGTTTCATAGTTACATAGTTAATACTGTTGAAAAAGGGATGGGGTTGGGGGAAGTTATTTTTTTAAATACTGTTCTAAAAAAAAAGCATCTAATCCTTTTTTGAAGCTGCCAGCTGTTGATGCTGTAACAAGCTTCTGTGGGAGGCTATTCCACAGATTTATAGTTTTCATGGTAAAAAACTGTTGTCGCCTCAAGTGATTCAGTCATTTTTTTCCAGGCAGAGAAAGTGGCTCTTTGTCTTTAGAGAAGATTTTACCTGAAATAGTTTTTCCCCATATTTTTTGTATTGCCCATTTATATATTTATACAAGTTAATCATGTTCCCCCCAACAAAAGAGATTTAATTCCCATAACCTTTCATTCTAACTAAGATCCTTCATTCCCCTTATTAGTTTTGTGGCTCTCCTCTGCACCCTTTCCAAAATCAGGGCATCTTTTTTGTGAATTAGTGCCTATTACAGATGAGGACACACCAGTGACTTGTAAAAAGGCAAAATTACATCCCTATCCTGTGATTCCATGCCTCTTTTAATACATGATTATACTATCTTAGTAGCTTTAGAAGCAGCTGCTTGGCATTTCATACTGTTATTTAGCCTGTGGTCTACCAGTACCCCCAGATCCTTCTCAACTAGTGAGTCTCCCAACTTTATGTGGGCATAGGACATAGGACATATGTGGCCTTCAGATTATTAGACCCCAAGAGCATTACTTTACATTTCTCCACATTGAACTTCCTTTGCAAATAGTTCCACTTTTCCTTAACCCGGCAGTTACAAAGAGGCTCTTCCCACCTTTTTTTCAGATTACATTCAACTTTACTACTCTAAAGGTTTCCTTGGCACCATGCCTTTTCCAGTTTGCCTCTAGAATATCAACCAGGATGGGTGGCTCCTATGTCAGGAGATATTTTCCCCATTGCAACCCTTTAATCTAACAGATGTCCTATTATAGTGGGTAAAGACAAATCTCATTAATAACTTCTGATAGTCTCCTATTGTCTGTAAAACAGCAAACACTCAATTTCTGAACAGTAGAAAAGATTGCAGTGAACAGCAAATGTATTTTATTTGGCTCACAAACGCGCAAAGTGTGTATTTTATATTCAGCACCCTGACAGCTCAGATTGTTTTTGTGGCATCAGAACATGTGAAATACTAAATGAATTACATCGCTTGACATGTCCCAAAAGACATATGGACATTGTTGAGCACCTTAAATATTTATGATCTGTAAAGATTATGTATAGCTTGGCATATTCTTAAATTGGCTTTATTCCCAGCACATACTCAAGGGTTCTGACTTTTGTTCCCATAAAGAGCTCCATATGGGTCCTAATGCACCCTCTACATACATTTTTCCCTTACAGTTTCTTATTATATAAAACGATAATTATGCTCTGAAATAAAATTATTAATAATGAATAAAAGGCTCCCCAAACCAATATGCCAAACATTTGTTCTATTTTAAAAAATAACATTTTGTTGTTTTTCTGTAGCATCAGGCATTTGAATAGCAGCTGCAGAGAAATATTAGTTGCCCCTTCCATAGCTAGTCACAGCCAGGTATAAATATAAAAAATGCATTAGCATTCATTAAGGCATACTATATATATATATATATATTGCTTCTACCATTTATAACCACCACTTGTGGATAGTGGTCACTATGAGAATTTCAATTTCCAATCAGAAATGTTATTTAATTTAAAAACAAATTACAGTTCACTTTCACAGTGAGGGCAACTATATTCTACAGTATTATGTTCTACACTGGAGAGCAAGCCTAAGGTATACAAAGGCCATGATTTAATGCTGGAAGAGACAGGAGAGAACTGGAACTACTCTAGCAGAATGAGGCCATTTTAGCTCAATAGAATATGCATAATGTAGGTCTACCCTGAATGAATAAGCAGGAAGCATTATCACTTGTTGGATCTTATACACTATCAACCTCTCTGTGGCATTTGGCCTCCTTTAATCTACAGTTGACAGGTAGTGGTCGATTCAGCACCATTTATAAAAAGTTCACAGTGAAATTTAATGGCACTTTTTAAAAAAGGGAATCACTCTTTTTACCCCTGGTGCTAAATTAAAGGTGTGATTAAGTACCAGTAAACAACCATTCACTTTCATTGTCTACATAGGGGGTGTTTCAGCAACAGACGGAAATCTATTTTTGTGTCTTTACAAGCAAGGTTGAATTGACCTAGTGGTGCACAAATGGAGGAATAGCATTTTTACTCTACACTGAGGTGGTCGGGCAATATACAGTAGACCCCATCAAGAGAAAAGTGTATCATAGCCCATGTGGTAGTATCAAAAAACACTTTCTACAGAAAAATATAAAATGTCTTGCTCTTCCCACTTGACCAGCTGGTCATTAGATGGGGGTATATGACCACAAATGAGAGAAGCAGAATTTTTTTCAAGCTCAGAATAATAGCTCCCCTTTAGGATGAGTAAGTGGGCATACAATACATTTGGGGAACAACATGAAACTGCTGAGTTTTTGGAGGAAAAACCTCAGGCAACAATGTATTGGGCAGAGTTTTCATAAAGGGAAGCCAGACAGACAGGGAGATAGTCCATAGCCCACACCCTACGTATGCTGGCTGGCGTGGGAAGTTTTAGGATGCCCATAGAGGACCCTGTAAGGAGAGAGAGAACCCATGGGGGTACCTTTGCTGTAGAACTAACAGAGAAGGGGCCATTAGTGGACAGGAGCATGTGAGGCCGAGATATGAGACCTCCAGTAAGGTATGGCTGCCCCTGTTGGAAACCCTTAAGCTCTCTGAAGTTTTGAACCCCATTGGGAGTGTTGTCCTTGGACATTTTCTGATTTGGTGTTTAGACCAGTGAGACCACTGGAAGACTTGCTCTCCCTAACCAAACATTTCCCTGCATTATTCACTGCCTAATTTACTAAGAGCTAGTGTTCAAATCAAAGTGATGTGGAATAGGCCCTATGCTACCATGATTTACTGTGAATGGTGCCTGAGAAAACTGATACTATGACTTTGCCTTTGGACATTACTCCTTTAAACTGTGAACTCTGATCTGTGAGGTGTTGTGTTCTGTAGTTTTGCTCTGATACGCTACTTACTGTTGAAGATTTGCTTGTGTGAAGCTACAGCCTGAGTCTGTGAAATGTGCTATGAGCTGCACTGTAATGAAAGTTTATTAAAGATAAGTTACACTGGATAAGACTGTTTATCTGACAACCATGACATATATCTGTTGGATTACATGTACCGTGACCTGTGGAATACAGTTGCTGTGACCGTGCCCAGTCTATCAAAATAGGGGTGACCCTAAAAGTACTCTTACACCCCAGAGGTTACCAAGGAACCCAAGGTAACCTCTAAGCAACTAAAGGCCTTTCCCACATTAGCTCACCTTAAGGTTCATGGGATCTCCATAAGATATGTAATATTGGATCATTTAAAAGAAAGCAAAGCTGTATGATGTCATTGAAGAGCTCTGACATTGTGAAATAAACTTTACTTTTGCTAATAACTCAGAATCAGATTTCTCCTATGGTGGAGAGGTAATTTTAGTGCAATTTAATAACATAAAATTGCATCGTCCAAACCCATTTGAGAGCAAACTTGTAATTCTCTGTTATGCCTAATCCCTGTTCCTCTTTAGATCTTAAAATATATCAAACAGATATCAAGCTGCAGGGTGATGTGTTCTGGAGATTATAGACAAAAAACATTCTCCATTGCTGAATTGCTAAAAATATAATATATACACATTTGCTCAAATATATGCAGTAAACAATATTATTTCTACATACAAGTAGTTTTCTGTATATACTGTATAGGCATATGTGAATTATTTTCAAATGATAGATGTAAAGTAATAAAGTATTTTTCCATTATAGGTTTACTCTTGGATATTGGTCTGGAATTTAAAGGGGTTAAAATGCAAAAGTATTGTTCATTAGCAGTGTTGACAAAGTCATGAGTCATTATAATGAGCAATAAAGCCTGGGTTTTGTTCTATGCACCTGGCTGGTTGCATTTGTTATCCTCTCCCACTTGTGGGCTCCCATCCAGTCAGCATTCTATGCTATGTATATTAATGAGCAGCATAGAACATTGAATGAATAGGGGAGTCAAGCATCCCTTTGGCCATTCTGGCTCTGTGCCCTCCCCCCAGTCATTCAGATAAGTCTGGCAAGGGTGTGTGCAGCAGCTAGAGGGATGCTGGGGTTGCTGCACTGGACCATCCATGCACTCTGGGATTGCCGGAAAGATACAGTTTCTGGATAACTGGGGGGGTTCACTCAATCTTGTTGGGATATCCAACATTGAGATGGAAGGGATGTGTGCAGGCCCTGTGGCCCTGAAGAAATTAATTGGGGACAGGGCATATGAAACATATATGGAATGTAGTTTAACTCTTTAACATGATGGATGAACTCAATGAGTTTACTGTAGTATCTGGAGAATATGGAAGACATTCTTAGCATAAACTGATCTTTGATTTTCTAATTAACATTTCTAGCTGTATTCATTGTGCCAGCCAGAATACATTTCCAAACCACTGAATTATGCTTGGCACTTTCGGCTCCTGAAATATTTAAGCAACTCAGCCTTCAATATTGACCTTGGATGTGAGAAGTTCTGATAAAAATACATTGTGTTTGCAATGTCTGTTCAATTTAGGCAAGACGCTCAGTCATAACACACAAAATTAACAACATGTATAAAGGAACTAAGTACGTTTAGTGATCCCTTTCCTTATGTAAATATAAATACACTGGCATCAGTGACAAGAATGAGCAATATATGCAGAGATAGCTAAAAAACAAAAGCAACTCAAATATGTGTCCATGCTCCCAGCAATCAAAAAGTCCTTGGGGAGGTGTTTTATTATTCATTTAAGGGTGTTCATGGCAGATGCAAAATGAAAGTGGTAGAATGCAAGGAGGTAGCATTGTATTGAGGCCCAAGCGTTATTGGTGGCTTTGTGATACAGACCCCCACAACATGAAAAGCCAGAAGAGTTCCCATGAACATTATGAATGAGGCAAATAAATGTTATGCTGGTAGGTACTATGCATAGATAAACAGTTGCCATACTATCAAGGAGGTGCTATATTCAAATACATTTGATATCACCTTCTTTCAGTTTCTTTCCTTTCCATAAAAGCTGTTACTTTGAAAATGTTTATTGAATCAAATATCCAGGACACATATTCCAGATAAATAGATTGCTTTCTCTGACAAGGCTACAGGTACACTTTACTAAAACAAACCCATCACAGTGAAGTAATAATTAGTATTATCTTGGATAACAAAATAGAAGACAAAGAGAAAACGGAGAGAGATAGAAGAGAAGAAAGGAAATTTAGTCATTACCACATAATATGTGGTACGTTCGGGCATATTTTAATGTAGAAGAGATGAGCGAAACTATTCATTCACTCCAAATTTCTGGGAAAATGCTATTCGACATGAATTCAAATTTTTGGGGTTTGTGCCAACCAAACTTTTCTTCTCCAGGAGGGGGAATCTGACTCCTTTTTTTCTTATTTTTAAGGTTTAAACCCTTCCAAAAATGTACGTAGCTCCCTCTCCTCCGTACGTCAGCTACGTAAATTTTACGTACCTGGCATTTCCTCCTGCAAATGACAAAAAAACACACATCTGACCCCTCCATGAATCTGGCAGGGTTTTCTCTTCACCTGTGGGGCCCAGAATAGGCCCCCCGCTTTCTGTGTCCGTGTGTTTATTTTTACATTTAACCATTTATGAACTGGTAAAGGACCCATTAGACCCCTATACCAATTCACAAGGCTTAGGGGGCTGGCAAGTCACCTGCAGCTAGTGGGTGACTTTCCATTAACCCTGAACCCGGTTACCTTCCTCCCCAAAACTTGAGGGGGGGCAGAAGAGCCCTGGGGCAATTTAGGCTGTGCGGGATTGTAGCCTGCAGGGCAGGGGGGCAACAAGGCTGGCCCCTGTGTCCTGTTCTACAAGCCCCCATAGCTGTTTCCTAAGCTGGTTATGCTGGATAGGGTGGACTTCATGCCATTTTTGGGGGGATTGTTAAGGGTTTTTAATCCTTAAAATTCCAAAAGAATTGGGTCCCCCCCCCCTCCAGGAAGGGGGGCCCCATGCCAATGTTATATTTTATTTAACCCTTTAACCCTTTATAGTGTGAATAGTAGGTGTATTTTATTTGTAAATGTTTTAAAGTGCTTCATTCAGTTTGGCAGGTCTCCTGGGCAGAAGCAGACAGCACCTCTCCTGGATTAATGAGCTGAAAGAAGGGCACTCTGGAAGAAGGGAACATCTGGATAAGACACCAATATTATCTGGACACCTTCACCAGCTGCTGGCACCACGAACACTGCCCATCATCACCCCTCCCTACAGCTCCAGCTTCATTCTGCCAGTAGCAGCCCCACCAGCTCCACAGAGTGCCCAAGAGGAAAACAGCTCTGGCTTGCAGCCTTGTCCTCCACTTGTATTTGGTAAGGCAGTGCCAAATCATGGAGAGTAATTGGCAGGCCAACAGCACCATTTTTTGGCAAAACCCTAATAGATATTTTAAAGTTGTGCGATGGATCTCCAGTTTTCTCCATGAAGACCTGGCTGCAGTGGTTGTGGAGCAGCAGCACCACCACCAGCAAATGGATATGCTGGTTGGGGCTCTGATGGAGGCCAGCCAGGTTACCCTTCAAATGCAGGAGGCCAACCAGGTTGCCCTTTGAATGCTGGATGCCAACCAGGTTGCCTTTCAAAGGCTGGAGAATCTTGAGGCACAGCAAGCTGAAGACACCCAAAGCCAGGCAGCATCTCCCTAACCTGCTATGCTGGACTTTGTTGTTGGGGGTCCCCAAGCTTTTGTTATGCCAGACAGGCATATTTTTATTAATCAATTTTCTGTTGACCTGCATGTACAGTTGTACCATAAGCCAACAACTTGTGACAATTAACACATAATTAGAGAATACATACCACTTTAATAAATGCACTTGCAATTCACTACTATTGTGGGATGAGAAAGCTGGATTAGTTAGCATTGGCATACACTAGCATATACAAGGCTTGGGTGCTTGCACTGTCCCAGAAAACTACTTAAAGGGGCAGGGGCATGCATGTGGCGCTAAAGAAGACCCAAAAAGAGGACATAAGTTAACAGAGGTATGACTTCAAGCCCAACACACATAAAAAGAAGACGGTGGCAGAGGAAGTGGCAGCCCATGTGAGTGGCTAGGGGATGTCACTTTGCACCTTCCCGCAAATCATGCAGCACTGGTCGGATCTCAAACAGCAAAAGTGGCCCTGGGTGCAGAGGTTCTACAGCCAGATCTTCCCAGGTAAGTGGATGTACAACAGAGAAGGTGAGCTATCAGGGTAACATGAGTAACATGTTTTACAAAATTATATATTTTTTTTTTAGCTGGGGAGTTCTGGCTGTGGATCAAGCCCACCCATAGGTGATGGGTCCAAGCATTGGGGCCAAGAAGACAGGCTGTGGGTGTAAGGGGGTGGCCCTGAAACCTGACAACATCCTCTTACTCCTCTGAAGCAGCACCACCACCAGCCATAATCACACAGGTTATGCTGCATGCTAAGTGCTGGTGTGTTGTGCTTCTCTGTCCCTATAGATTCATCAGAGGATGAGTAGGCAGCGATGGAGCTACCAGAGACGGAAGTGGAGCGCAGAACTCAGGTGGATGTCAAGCCAGTGAAGCAGAACAATACCCAAGCATTACACAAACAACACATGCCTACAAATACTAACTCAGGTTCTTTCCCTCTACAGACCCTGAGGAAGGGATGTGTCACGAGCAACTCACCTCTCGATCGCTCCCAGCTCCCTGAGGCTGGCCGGGTCTCGTCCTGTCCAGCAGTCGCTCCGAGCGGCAACTTGAGCAGTGGAGGCCCACGTGGAGCCGAGCACGGCCAACTCCCCTCTTCACCGTCGCATCCCCAACTTCCCTTTTATAACCTCTGGTGGCGCTGTACTGTGGACTTACCTAGAAGGCGGGTGTCCCACTGGGCTTGACAGGATGGAGCTGTGGAGGAGGGTGGCCCCCTAAAAATATGCATCAACCAGTTTGGGCAAGTATCTAAAAATGGGCATGCATGTACAGGACTGCCCAAGTGTTAATGTATTTTTTCTCTCTTTGCAAGTGCCATCTTGGTTCCAATAAAAAATTTAAAAAATGATTTATGTATTTGTATATATACATTTATTATATTTAAATAAATTTGTTTAAAAAATGTAATTAAAAATTAATAAACCTCGAGTTTTAAAGTTATATATGCTGCATGGTGGCGTTTTCTATGCAACTACTTAAAGCAGATGCAAAGCAAACAAACAGCACAGAAGGGGGCCAAAGTAGGAGGTGAGTAACAGTGGATAGAAGCAGATGATATGGCAATCAAGGTACAAAGGTAAGTATGTGCAAGGACATGCAGACTACATGGGATGCCCTAGATGCCAGCAGAAGGGAGAGGGTAAATATGTGCAAGGACAAGCAGACTACATGGGATGACCTAGATGCCAGCAAGGGGGACAAAGGTAAGTGCTGGAACAGAGATGGATTGATAGAGATTGTTTTTTAGCGTGTTTATTAAAAGTTTAATTGGGATAAACAGGAATTTTGGGGGGAAATTCGGTGAATCACCTGGATCAAACTTTGAAAAAGTTCACGTATCTCTAGTAGTAAGCAATATTGATGCATTAAGGGATTTTGAAGCAAAAGAGAAGTTTACTTTCAACCATCCTAAAGTTATATTTTTAAGCATTGTGCCTTCTGTCTCCTTGATCCAGGGATTTGTCCAAACACTCCTACTAAATTTTCTTTTGACTCAGAGGTAAGATTGTCCTTTAACAAACTGAACAGGACTGATGTATTATTTTGCATGCTACTGATACATTTGTGTGCCAGCTCTAAAACGAATAGCCCACTGTCACACCTGTGCTGGGGATTTGGCTGTTTATCAGTCTAGTTTATGACCCGTCAAGTCTTTATCTGTCCTTCAAATAACAGAGGTAGAATTTATGGCTGCCTGAGTCTACTAAATTATATCATAGTTGTGTCTGGTAAGCATGTAAGGAGTGACAGTTTATGGCAATCTGTGGGAGTTTAAATAATGTTGTTTTAGTGCTGAGGTGAGATGCCAGTACTGTACAGCTCTAAAATAGATATGTCTGTGTTTAGAGATATATGCTTAAAACATTTCTAACTTTAGGGCAATTTGCATTCTGGCTGCATAAATTGCAGCATACACTGAAGGTCAACATAACAAGATAAGAAATCTACAGCAAGTTTTGTTGCTCCAGGCTATTTGTAGAACATGTTTAACAGTACAAATGTCAAAAACCTAGGTCAATGCATAAACCCAACCTTCTGAATAAAGGGACAAATATGTCAAATGTTCTGTATAGGTGAATTAACATGGTAGCCAACATAATTTTCTGATTTTGAGTTGCCATCAACATAAACATCAATAAGAAGCATGTGGGACTAATTCTGACCTGATCTGTGCTCCAGTACAACACAAATGTACCTTTTGACTAGCTATGAACAATAAGGCCTGACGATGATTAGAGATGAGCGAAAAATTTGATTCGGCCGATTCCCCTTAATTTTCCGGAAAAATTTGTTTCGGTACGAATTTATTCGTGACAAATCGCTATTAAAAACGGCTATTTCTGGGCTACCGAGAGCCTCCATGGGATTGCAGAGCGTTTTGCTTGGCTGTAACATGCATAGGATGTATGCTGTGTTAGTGAAATAATATTGTAAAGAAGTATGACATGCAGATCAGAGGCATCGCTATTAGATACAATGTCGCAGAGCAGCACAATTACAGGGCCTTGAGGTGGCATCAGCATGATGAGCTCATATATTGCCTGAAAAACACACCCTGAATTTGGCAGCAGCATAGGGAGCCCATATATTGCCTGAAAGACACATTGGAGTTGGCAGCAGCCGTAGGAGCCCATATATTGCCTGAAAAACACACCCTGGAGTTGGCAGCAGCATAAGGAACCCATATATTGCCTGAAAAACACACCCAGGAGTTAGCAGCAGCATAGGGAGCCCATATATTGCCTGAAATAGACACCCTGGAGTTGGCAGCAGCATAGGTAGCCCAAATATTGCCTGAAAGACACACCCTGAATTTGGCAGCAGCATAGGGAGCCCATATATTGCCTGAAAAACACACCCTGGAGTTGGCAGCATAGGGAGCCCATATATTGCCTGAAAAACACACCCTGGAGTTGGCAGAAGCATAGGGAGCCCATATATTGCCTGAAAAACACACCCTGGAGTTGGCAGCAGCATAGGGAGCCCATATATTGACTGAAAACCACATTGGAGTTGGCAGCAGCATTAGGTGCCCATATATTGCCTGAAAGACACACTCTGGACTTGGCGGCAGCATAGGGAGCCCATATATTGCCTGAAAGAGACACCCTGGAGTTGGCAGCAGCATAGGTAGCCCATATATTGCCTGAAAGACACACCCTGAATTTGGCAGCAGCATAGGGAGCCCATATATTGCCTGAAAAACACACCCTGGAGTTGGCAGTATAGGGAGCCCATGTATTGCCTGAAAAACACACCCTAGAGTTGGCAGAAGCATAGGGAGCCCATATATTGCCTGAAAAACACACCCTGGAGTTGGCAGCAGCATAGGGAGCCCATATATTGCCTGAAAAACACACCCTGAAGTTGGCAGCAGCAGCATAAGGAGCCCATATATTGCCTGAAAAACACACACAGGAGTTGGCAGAAGCATTAGGAGCCCATATATTGACTGAAAACCACATTGGAGTTGGCAGCAGCATTAGGAGCCCATATACTGCCTGAAAGACACACTCTGGACTTGGCGGCAGCATAGGGAGCCCATATATTGCCTGAAAAACACACCCTGGAGTTGGCAGCAGCATAGGGAGCCCATATATTGCCTGAAAGACACAACCTGGAGTTGGCAGCAGCATAGGGAGCCCATATATTGCCTGAAAGACACACTCTGGACTTGGCAGCAGCATAGGGAGCCCATATATTGCCTGAAAGACACACTCTGGACTTGGCAGCAGCATAGGGAGCCCATATATTGCCTGAAATACCCACATTGGAGTTGGCAGCATTAGCATAGGGAGCCCATATATTGCCTGAAAGACACACCCTGGAGTTGGCAGCAGCAGAAGGAGCCCATATATTGCCTGAAAACCACATTGGAGTTGGCAGCAGCATTAGGAGCCCATATATTGCCTGAAAGACACACTCTGGACTTGGCAGCAGCATAGGGAGCCCATATATTGCCTGAAAGAGACACTGGAGTTGGCAGCAGCATTAGGAGCCCATATATTGCCTGAAAGACACACCCTGGAGTTGGCAGCAGCATGAAGAGAACATATGCAGATTTTGGGCACATATATCTTATCCTAAGAATATTAATAAAAATTAAGATTAACGTAAAGCATTTCCTCAATAATTACTTGTGGTCTGATGTGGAGGAATGTCTGTAACTGGAGAGCAGCGCCTTAAATCTGTTTTGCATTATCCATATTTCTTTAGTGTTGGTCTGGCACCATGATCAATCTACTCTGATGCATCAGGCATTGGTGGGTGGAAATCTTGACTGATCCATGGCCGATCCATTTCCACGCAGGCCAGTCTCTCAAAAAAACATTTTTCAAGCGTACTGGAGCACATTGAATTGCCCTCATCGGAGCATCACATACGCACATCTAAGAGTTTCATCACTTTGTTCCTGATAAAGTCTTCAGGGCCTAGTTACTACTTAGTGAAAGGCCATAGATAGTTACACACCTGCTGCTGTTATCGACAAATCCTGTTGTAATTGTAGTGTAGCGTTTTGTCCTCCCCTCATATACGCAGTAAGTATGTCAGGCAGAGAAGTGCCAGGATGGGCACAGAGAAGTTGCAGAGGCCTAAATTCATCATGCAGAGATCTCAGCAGACTAGGGGTGAGTGGCAGCAGGAGTCTCAGTGAGAGGCCTGATCTCCCGGTATCAGCTAGCGGTCATGTCTTGACCAGCAACCCATCTGCCGTCATCCATTGGTTAACACGATAATCCACTTCATCACAAGTGACATCTGACGCCCCCAGTCAACTGTCGGTTATATCTTATGCTTTGGGTCTACTATACAGTGGGGATGATCTGATAATCAGAAAAATCAGTAGCTACTGCCCAGCCAAGAAGTGGGGGATACACTCGCCGCTTCTTCCACTAGGCAGGCAAGTAGTGATGAGGAGAGTGGCATGGGAGGTGGTGTTGCAAGCGTTTTGGCTCCTTAAGCAGACACTGTTGAGGAACCTGAGGAGGACATCAGTGAGTTTGTAGGGCACTTTTGAAGGCCTGGAGTGATGGAGAGTGACAGATTAGTAACATATTAGTAACATAGTAACATATTAGTAACATATTAATAACAGTAACAAATTAGTAACATATTAGTAACATAGTAACATATTAGTAACATAGTAACATATTAGGCCTAAATTCATCAAGCAGAGGTCTCAGCAGACTAGGGGTGAGTGGCAGCAGGAATCTCAGTGAGATGCCTGATCTCCCGGTATCAGCTAGCGGTTGTGTCTTGACCAGATCATCCACTTCATCACAAGTGACATCTGACACCCCCAGTCAACTGTTGGTTATATCTTATGCTTTGGGTTCAGCTCCGCTATTCAGTGAGGATGATCTGATAATCTGAAAAATCAGCAGCTACTGCCCAGTCAAGAAGTGGAGGAGACACTCACCGCTTCTTCCACTAGGCGGGCAAGTAGTGATGAGGGGAGTGGCGTGGGAGGTGGTGTTGCAAGCATTTTGGCTCCTTAAGCAGACACTGTTGAGGAACCTGAGGAGGACATAAGTGAGTTTTGAGGGCACTTTTAAAGGCTTGGAGTGATGGAGAGCTAAGGATTTAGCAGTCAGCATGGTGGCAGAAGCGGAAAGTATGGAGGCAAATGTGCTCGGGGTAGACCAAATGCTGCGCGGCAGGCTACCTTCCCAGGAGGTAGTGGAAGAGGGTACCTGGAGTCGTCGCCGGCGGCAGCGGCAGCAGCAGTGAATTAGTGCGGACTGTTGGTAGGAAAATCAGCTACTCGGCCATGTGGCAGTATTTCATCAAGCATCCGCAGGAGGTTTACATGGCTATATGTGTAGGCAGAAGGCGAAGTGTGGCCAGGGTCCCAATGTTGGACCCACAGCCCTGCGTCAACATTTGCAGCGTCACCATACAGTGGCCAACTTTGGAGTTGACTCCAAAGTGGTGGTCCAGCCTGCTGCATTACCCAGTGGCACGTCGCTCCCTGTTCCAGCCATCCTGTGTGTCATACCCATCCTCTGTCACTCCAGATGCTCCTCCTCCTCTTAATCCGAGTCAGTCATTCCACCAGCAATCCATTGGCCAAGCCATGTCCAAGAGACAACAGTATGTGCCCACTCATTCAACGTGCAGAAGCTAAATGTGCTCCTGTATAAGTTGCTGGTGCTGCGGTCCCTCCCTTTTGAGGTGGTGGACCTTTCAGAGAACTGATGGCTTGTGCGGAGCTGCAGTGGAGAGTCCCACACTGTCATTTCTTTGCGAAGAAGGCAGAACTAGCCCTGTACAATTTTGTTGAACAGAAGGTGGGCCAGTCCTTTAGCCTGTCAGTGTTTACCAAAGTGCACGGCAGCGCCTACGTCTGGAGCTGTAACTACGGTCAAGGACAATACATATCCTTTAAGGCCCACTGGGTGGTTGTGGTTCCTGCACAACCACAACAGCAAGTTGGACAGGTCCCACAGGTGCTGTGGCCTCCACGCTCCTAGGCCGTTGTGCCTGTGACAATGCACTTGCACTTAGCAATGGTGTCACAGAAAAAGTGCCTAATTGTCAATTACATATTAATTGTTAACATTTATTTGAACATATTTATAATAATAACATATAATAACATATAACTACTAACAATTAGGTATGCACTGCTCACAATAATGTACCGGGTGCTAGCTACAGGGACACCAATAACATACTACTACTCAACTACAGGTGAAGCTCCAGGGCTAGCCCACCATTGTGTCCTCATATATCAAGCTGCACACCATTACTTCATGTAATAAATCAATGTATTAATCAAATAATTCATCCAGTAATCCACATACAAAAGACACACATCAAGAATTAAAAAACATATAATTAAAACCCCAAGTGGGGAGGAACTCCAGGGCTAAAATAATCTGCAGTCACTCACATACAGTGTCAGAGCAACCAATATATAGCCTCTGACGTTTGTAGGACAAGATATAAAGTGCCTGTGCAATCTAAAGTCTATAGTAGATAATATAGTGAATACAACTCCATATTGAGTTGCAATATAAACATGTGCAAAACTACAAATTAACAACTAAAGTGCCTTCAAAGGTGCATAAAGTGCCTAAGTGCTAACATGCATTAATCTAAGTAGTGCCTCTCCTTGTCTCCAGAAACGTCAGAGATACACATCAGGAATCCATTGTATCAGCAATTGTCTAATGATCACAATATCACATAACAGCCCAATTCCTCCCCACTTACCTCCTCACCTACGCGCTTCGTGGATATGAACCACTTCACCTGGGTGGCTGTATGCAACTGACCAGCCTGCTCTTAAAGTGGACCAACACCCAGGGGGGATCGGCCCGGGAATCTATAAGATTCCCGGACCGATCAGATCCCTCCCCGCGGGGCATCCGAAATCGGGATGTCCCGCGGGGAGGAACCCCCCAGGAGGCCCACAATCCTTACCTTACCGGCGATCCAACGTCGCATGCGCGAGACGCGGCCGCGTCTCTCGCTTCCCTCTAGCAGGGCGCGCTCCCGCGCCGGCCGTTTTGTGAATGGCCGGCGCAGGCGCACTCCCTGTTAGAGGGAAGCGAGAGACGCAGCCAATGACAGTGCTCTGGTATGCGCGTCCAAGCGGCTTTGGACGCGCATACCAGAGCGGCTCTGAGCGCTGTCATTGGCCGGACGAGGTCACGTGGGAGCGGGGAGAGGTGAGTTTTTGCGGCGATCGGGGGGGTTTCACACAGCGGGGCACCCCCGATCGGGGTGCCCCACCTAAGTGGACCAACACCCAGGATAGTCAAAATCCTGGGTGTTGGTCCACTTTAAATACCGTATGGCGTGTCTGGCTGGATGCGGTGCGACACAGCGCCTCTACTCCTCACTTCCGCCCTTCCAATGTTGTTCCTATCCAGCCTCACTCTCAGGGCAGAAGTGACGTCGCAGCGCTCCCCCCGCCCGCTCCCACCCCCAGCACGCCCTCTTATTCAAAATAGTTGAAGTCAGGTCTGAATGGAGCCACACTGTCTGTGTAATACACTGCGCAGCCGCTCCATAGAGCCTCGACTGCTCACGCTGTGCCGCAGCTCACACTATAATGTCTCATTTTGTCACAGCGGGAGACTCCATTCTACTGACCTCATTACCTATTCGAATACTACTCAGGCCCCTTAGCTCTTATTAAGGTATGGGCAATTTACCACTGTATAACACACATAACATAAACATAACTACAATTCTATATCTACTACTAAATCAATATACATAAATCAAACACTATATACATATCAATATAACACCATGGAGAGGGTTATTACCTAAATCCTCACCAATATCCTGCTAGTGTTTAAGACTATATGGCTATCTCTGAGCTCTAAAGCTCCTATGCATATCCAAAATCCCTATATTAATGCACTCATATCACGGCATTCCCCCTTTATCATCCTCTTTTGCCATCTCTCTAATCATCTTCTCAGTTCCATGATGGTCATATTCATATCTTGTATACTTGTAAAGAACCAGCACCCCAAATAAGTTCATGCAGAAGATTGTATTGCTATAACATAAGCCAAGTACAGCAGTGGAGGCGAGTCGACGTTTCGGGGTGCGCTGGGGCCCCCTTCATCAGGACCCACCGCGTGTACAAGAAAAGAAAAGATTGCCATCACCATATCCATTAAATAGTACAACAGACCAATCAGATTGAAATCACATTGCGTTTTCGCGCCTGACGTCATAGTGACGTCAGGGGCGCTGTCAGAACATACCCACGTTATGTGCGGTATTACTGTAGTCCTTGTGCCTCGTTCTTATTAGAATAATGGTTATTAGCAGTATAAAGTAGTAGCAAAGTAAACTCCGTCTCCCAGGCTGGCAGAGGCCGTGTGCGCGTCGGGCACCGCCGTCCCAGTCGGCGGGGAGGTTGCCAAGCAACCTCTCACACCGTCCCCCAATTGGGGGAGGCCGGGACTGACGTCACCCGCCCCGGGATTCTCACCCGGTGACAGATGACGCGGCACCCAGGTGCCGCATGATTGGCTCCCGGGCGACTCTGGACAGGCATTCCATCCCCGGCCCTCTGACAGGCTGGAGACGGCTCGCCTGTCACGTCCCGACCCCGGGGCGGCAGGCGGCCGGCGCGCCCACCCCTCAGACCTAGCAGCTTGTCAATTGGCGGGCGGTAGAGCGTGCATAGAAATAGAATGTACCCATGACAGGCATAAGAGGCGAGGGTTGTTGATTAATGCGGAATACTATGGGGCCCATTGTCGGGGGAAAAAATTGGGCATAAAAGAAGGGAACAAAGTGGCATTATATACATGTGTGCGGGGTACAAGTAGTATTATAAGGGGAATTACATACACAGGTTAGAATATACATATGCACAGGATGCAAGTTAAATTATGAGGGGAAATTACATACATATGCCCAAGGCACGGGTTAGAGTATACAGAATAATACAGTCTCCCATTATGGTGGTTACATAACGGTGTATATGGATGTATGTATAATTACATGAGCACCCTGGGGGTCGCACTGGGTACCCCGGTGCCTCCTGTTTATAAGGCCGGGCGGGCGCCTATGTGGGACCTATTAGGAACAGGTGGGGAACCTGGCATAAGTGGGACCCAGTTGGGTGGTCCTCTAGTGTGAGGGGATGTGATAAGATCTATGTCTGTAGTAGTGAAAAGGTCCGCCCGACCACTGCGACCCATATGAAGAAAGGTCAAGTGGCGGGGTAGGCTGAAAGTGGGAAAGGGGGGGGGAAGGGAAAGGGAGGGGAAAAGGAGGGGCTAGGGGGGGAAGGGGAAGGAGGGTTGGGGAGGGGGGGGGAGGCGAAAGGGGGGGCTAGGGGAAAGGAGAGGCCGGAAACAGCATTTCCGCGTCCATATTATCTGGTATCTAAAAAGCTACTGAAGCCAAACGATGTGTTCAGTCCCCGTGGATGCACGGTGTCCAATTTGTGGATCCAGAAGGTCTCTCGCTGCAATAGTCTACGATTCCTGTCGCCTCCCCTTGGAGGTCTGGGGACTTGTTCGATGACCATGCCCCTAAGTTCATGGGTTTGATGACCAAACTTGTAAAAATGTACAGCGACCGGCTTGTCCAGGTCCCTTGGTTCCCCATTCTTGGCCTTCTCCTGGTGGACCCTGATATCGCTCTTGTGCTTCTGGAAACGTTTCTTGAATGGGCCTATAGTTTTGCCCACATACAGTAGGCCACAGTACACAATACTTCGTATTCATTCGGATACCACCACAATTGAGACTCAGATGGAGACTATGCACAAAAAATTTCGGGAGAGAGGGTACCCCGAGGGGATTCTGAACACTGCTAGAGAGAAGGCATACAGTATTTACAATGATGAAAGCCCCAGAAAAGTTAAAGAGGAACGGATACCGTTCACCCAGACATACTGTCACACATCTCCATATATTGAGCGGATTACAAAGAAACATCAGGACATTCTGCTTGCAGATAATAGCCTGGCACCCGTGATTAAACGACCCCCACTCAGGGTCTATAATAGAAGTCGGAACCTGAAAGATTTATTGATTAGGGCAGACCCTACAGAATGGGGAACCAAGGGACCTGGACAAGCCGGTCGCTGTACATTTTTGCAAGTTTGGTCATCAAACCCATGAACTTAGGGGCATGGTCATCGAACAAGTCCCCAGACCTCCAAGGGGAGGCGACAGGAATCGTAGACTATTGCAGCGAGAGACCTTCTGGATACACAAATTGGACACCGTGCATCCACGGGGACTGAACACATAGTTTGGCTTCAGTAGCTTTTTAGATACCAGATAATATGGACGCGGAAATGCTGTTTCCGGCCTCTCCTTTCCCCTAGCCCCCCCTTTCGCCTTCCCCCCCCCTCCCCTCCCCCCCCCCCTCCTCCCCAACCCTCCTTCCCCTTCCCCTTCCCCCCCTAGCCCCTACTTTTCCCCTCCCTTTCCCTCCCCCCCCCCCAACCCCCCCCCCCTTTCCCACTTTCAGCCTACCCCGCCACTTGACCTTTCTTCATATGGGTCGCAGTGGTCGGGCGGACCTTTTCACTACTACAGACATAGATCTTATCACATCCCCTCACACTAGAGGACCACCCAACTGGGTCCCACTTATGCCAGGTTCCCCACCTGTTCCTAATAGGTCCCACATAGGCGCCCGCCCGGCCTTATAAACAGGAGGCACCGGGGTACCCAGTGCGACCCCCAGGGTGCTCATGTAATTATACATACATCCATATACACCGTTATGTAACCACCATAATGGGAGACTGTATTATTCTGTATACTCTAACCCGTGCCTTGGGCATATGTATGTAATTTCCCCTCATAATTTAACTTGCATCCTGTGCATATGTATATTCTAACCTGTGTATGTAATTCCCCTTATAATACTACTTGTACCCCGCACACATGTATATAATGCCACTTTGTTCCCTTCTTTTATGCCCAATTTTTTCCCCCGACAATGGGCCCCATAGTATTCCGCATTAATCAACAACCCTCGCCTCTTATGCCTGTCATGGGTACATTCTATTTCTATGCACGCTCTACCGCCCGCCAATTGACAAGCTGCTAGGTCTGAGGGGTGGGCGCGCCGGCCGCCTGCCGCCCCGGGGTCGGGACGTGACAGGCGAGCCGTCTCCAGCCTGTCAGAGGGCCGGGGATGGAATGCCTGTCCAGCCTCGCCCGGGAGCCAATCATGCGGCACCTGGGCGCCGCGTCATCTGTCACCGGGTGAGAATCCCGTGGCGGGTGACGTCAGTCCCGGCCTCCCCCAATTGGGGGACGGTGTGAGAGGTTGCTTGGCAACCTCCTCGCCGACCGGGACGGCGGTGCCCGACGCGCACACGGCCTCTGCCAGCCTGGGAGACGGAGGTGAGTTTACTTTGCTACTACTTTATACTGCTAATAAACATTATTCTAATAAGAACAAGGCACAAGGACTACAGTAATACCGCACATAACGTGGGTATGTTCTGACAGCGCCCCTGACGTCACTATGACGTCAGGCGCGAAAACGCAATGTGATTTCAATCTGATTGGTCTGTTGTACTATTTAATTGATATGGTGATGGCAATCTGTTCTTTTCTTGTACACGCGGTGGGTCCTGATGAAGGGGGCCCCAGCGCCCCCCGAAACGTCGACTCGCCTCCACTGCTGTACTTGGCTTATGTTATAGCAATACAATCTTCTGCATGAACTTATTTGGAGTGCTGGTTCTTTACAAGTATACTGTTATTTGCGGTGTCTCCGTGAACCGTGCACCCGCTTGATACAAGGGGTAAGAGTGCGGCTGCACTTGGAACTATTTATATTCATATCTTGGTCCTTCTCTCCATATCTTTCTTGACATTAATTCGTTCTGTATTCTACCAGACCCATCTTGTCACCGACAGTTCATTCTCTGTTCCTCACTTCTTTCATCAGGGGATCCGCTCTATGTGCCTAAAAATCAATCAAATGTCAAACCATTAGTCGCCTCCTGCAGCCGATCTAACACTGAAATCATTTGTTTGAAGGGACCCTATCCCCTCTTATTCCTGTATAAAGATGGTATGGTCCAGGTCTACCCATAGTCCTAGAGCCACCAGCTCCTCAATGAAAGCAACTCATCATTGCCATAATTGCCATCGATCTTAAGTGACCCAACAGTATATTGTGCAGTGAGGACTATTTGTCCCCTTGCACTCACTCGCATCTAACGTAGGTCCTTGTACATACATACCTATTACCCATGTATCTCATACTTATCCTTCATGGTCTGTTCTTCCTCCTTCTGTCATCTATAGATATAACAGCAATCAGAGATGTTATGCACAGAATATCATATATGTAGCTACTCAAGAGTTTTCCCTAGTTCCGCCCCAAAAAGGGGCAAAAACTGAAGTCCTCATTCATACCACGGGGGGACATGCTGTCTAACTTATATATCCATTCTGCCTCACATTGCAGCAGTCTCCTTTTAATATCACCTCCCCTGGTATCCCACGGCACATGATCTACATACATGATCTTTACTTCTTGCCATCTCCCCCTATGTGCTCTCAAAAAATGGGTGGCACAGGTGTCAATTGTTTCCCATTTTCCACATCTCTTGATGCCAATCTAATACTTGAGACATGTTGTTGAATCCTTGTCTTGACCATGTTTTTTGTTTCCCCTATATAATATTTGGGGCAGGGACACTGGATTACATAGATAACTCCCTTGGTCCTACATGTGATGTTGTTCCTAATTTGATATTTGTCCTTGGTTTGTAAATTAACTACTTCATCTGTCTTCTTCACCAGCGGACAAATGCTACATCGTCCGCAGGCCCTACAGCCACCCTTACCTATCTTTTTCAACCATGTCTTGGGACGGCAAAAATGGCTTTTGCATAATCTATCCCTTAAGTTTGGTGCTCTCCTCGCTGTAATGTAGGGTCCTCTGTCTGTCAAAACTGCTAGACGTGGATCCACCTGTCGAACACCCCAGTGTTTCTTCAGTATATTCCTAATGATATGCCAGTCACTGTGGTATGTCGTGATGAATCTCACCTTCCTATCTGCTTCCTTTTCTCTATATTTCAATAGATCTCCTCTGGGTGTATTCCATGCTCGAGATACCGCCTTATCAATGGTTCTTCTGGGGTAGCCTCTCTTCATAAATCGCTGTCTCATATATTTAGATTCCTCTTGGAAATCCTCTTCTCTTGAGCAATTTCTGCGTGCCCTTAGCAGCTGGCCCACTGGTATTCCTCTTTTTGTGTTGCTAGGGTGAAAGCTGGAAAAGTGTAAGATGTTATTAGTTGAGGTAGGTTTGCGGTATAGCTTAGTAGATATCAACCCATCATCTTCCAGTGTAATAGTGATGTCCAGAAATTCAACTGAAGTTTTTGACATATTGTAGGTTAGATGAATATTATAAGGGTTCTGATTGAGACTCCCTATGAACTCTTCACAGTCCTTCATCGACCCCTGTCATAGTATCAGGACATCATCTATAAACCTGTACCAGCCCATGATATGGGCATGGTACAGGTCATAAGCTTCTCCCCACACTATTTCCCGCTCCCACCACCCCAGAAATAGATTAGCCACTGAGGGTGCACACCTTGCCCCCATTGCTACACCCTTAATCTGCTGGTAGTAGTTGCCATCAAATGTGAATGCATTATGTGACAACACAAAATCCAGCAAATCCATCACAAATACATGCAGCTGTCTATTCTCCGTTGACTCCATGTCCAGGAAATATCTAACCGAGGAGATAGCCCTTTGATGAGTAATATTTGTGTATAAAGATTCTATGTCACAAGTGACTAGAATCATCTCTTCCGATACACACATTGAGTCCAATCTTCTAAGTATGTCTGTAGTGTCTTTGATATAAGAATCCAGAGCACTCACATGGGGCTGTAGTACATTATCAATAAAGATACAGGCAAATTCAGTAACACATCCTATTCCTGCAACTATAGGTCTCCCCGGCGGCTTTCTCATATTTTTGTGCACTTTTGATCTTATATAAAAAGTCGGTATTCTCGGGTACTCCACTTTCAAATACTCTGATAGGCTCTCACTGATAATTCCCTCTTCTCTGGCACCATCTATAATCTGCTCTAGTTCTTCTTTATATTTCTCTGTCGGGTTCCCGGATAGCTTTACATATGTAGTCGTGTCACTTAATAACCTATTTACTTCTTCCACATAGTTTTGTCTAGTTAGAATAACCACATTCCCCCCTTTATCCGCCTCTTTGATTATAATCTCTTCATTGTTCTGAAGAGATAGGAGAGCTGCTTGCTCTTCCCTTGAAAGATTGTATTTCTGTCTGCTCGGGGTTAATGCCCTTACCTCTTGACTCACCAGTGAGAAAAATATTTGCAGCGCGGGTATGCTGTTCCATGGAGGTGTATATGTTGATGGTTTCTTGAATCGCCTAGTATTGGACTCGACCCATTCCGGTTCCTCCCCAGCATCCAGGTCTGATGTTTCTTGTTCAGCTAGGAGGGCCTTTAAATCAGTGAGAGCCTGTTTTTCTTGGGTACTCCAAGAGAGTTCCTGCTGCTCTTGTTCTGTATCCGAAAACAAACACTTGAGAGAAAGTCGTCTACAGTATAGGAATAAATCCTTAATGATTGTAAACTTATCAATTTTATTGGTCGGTGAAAAACTAAGACCTTTCGCCAAGACTCGCTCTTGAGTCTCAGTTAAAGGTTGATCAGTGAGGTTTATGATTTTTTATTCCGTATTGTCCTCCTGTATCTTTGTGGATGTGGGGATTGTGGGCGTTTGCGTTTTATCTCCCTTGGTCTTAGACGATGATGGGCCCATAGATCTAAGTCCCTCCCTCTGCTGTTTGGATCTCCTTTGTCTCCTCTTTTGGTGGTTCCCCCTTCTCGTATACTGCCTACGTCCTGCTCTAAAAAATCCCCATCAGTGGAGGAGTGCTCTGAGAATCTATAGGATGATGAGGATGATGTTCCTGAAGGGGACCTCTGTCTTCTCCCCTGCCTATTGTCTTCTTGATCAGATGATCTATGGTAGCCGGGTCTGAGATGATCCCTATTCCTCTGTCCTCTGTGCCCCCTTTGGTTGCCATGATGTTTCCACCTAAAAACATTACCTCGGATGGCATGCTGTCTATCCCTGTATAACTTCCTCCTCTTTTTTTTGCAACTCAATATGGAGTTGTATTCACTATATTATCTACTATAGACTTTAGATTGCACAGGCACTTTATATCTTGCCCTACAAATGTCAGAGGCTATATATTGGTTGATTTCAATGAATTTTATAATTATTTCAACTAAATTTAAAGAGTTGCTCTGACACTGTATGTGAGTGACTGCAGATTATTTTAGCCCTGGAGTTCCTCCCCACTTGGGGTTTTAATTATATGTTTTTTAATTCTTGATGTGTGTCTTTTGTATGTGGATTACTGGATGAATTATTTGATTAATAAATTGATTTATTACATGAAGTAATGGTGTGCAGCTTGATATATGAGGACACAATGGTGGGCTAGCCCTGGAGCTTCACCTGTAGTTGAGTAGTATAATAACATATAACATAATAACAATAACATAAAATGTATCAATTTATTTTTTTTTGGTTATTTTTGGATTTTTTTTTTTTTCATTTTCTTTTTTTTGAATATTTTGTATTTTTTAAAAATATATATTTTTTGTGATTTTTTTTGCATTTTTTTTTAAATATTCTTTTGTCATTGTCTTTTTTAATATTTTGTTTTTTTTACATTTTTTTTTCATTTTTTTTTCTAGTTTTTTATAAATAATTTTTTTTTCTGTATTTTTATTTATTTTGTTATTTTTTTCTGTGCCCTTCCAGCCTACCATGTGTGCAGGACACGTTGGTTTCACACTGTTCTTCACATGGTTTGCCTTGAACCACGGAGTCACACATGGGAGGAACTGCTAAAAATCATAAATCAATAAATGAAATCATGGCTTACTCCTTGAAAACTGCAAATGGGAACCATAGTGACTGACAATGGGAATAACATCTTGTCTGCGCTGCGACAAGGAAGCTTGAGCCATGCGCCCTGTATGCCACACGTGTTCAACCTAGTTGTCAAGCATTTTCTGAAGTCTCCCCCCATCTGGAAGACATTCTAACAATGGGAAGGAAACTTTGCATGCACTTCAGCCACTCCTACACCGCCAAGCACACCCTTCTTGAGCTACAGCGTCAGAACAGTATCCCCCAACATAATATGATTTGCGCTATTTCAACCCGTTGGAATTTCACCCTCCATATGTTGGATCGACTATACAAACAGAGAAAAGCCATCACTGATTTCTTGATGATCCAAGCGCATAGGGGGACTCCCCTGAGTAACTTCAATGTAAACCAGTGGCAGCTCATACGTGACACCTGTCATTTGCTTAGGCCCTTTGAGGAAGCCAATTATTAGTCAGTCGCCAGGACTACGGGATGAACAATGTTATTCCACTGTTTCATGTACTACAACACATGTTGGAAACCATGGCTGGTCAGGGCACTGGAGACATGGCGCCTACATTTCACGGCCATATGAAGCCCGTGGGAGCTGAAGTGGAGGAGGAGGGGGTGGGGCACAGCAAAGCACAGTTTATGGCCATTTTATCTAGTCATCTGACAGGAGAGGAGGAGCAGGAGCAGCCACAGGAGCTAGAGGGTTGTGAGGAAGGCGAGACAGAGGACCCAGACACACCGTGGCGGTATGCAGTGGAGATGGAGACAGGTAGTCCCTCCGAGTCACTTGCACAAATGGCACGATGCACGCTCACGTGCTTGTGTAGTGACCGCAGAATTGTCTCCATTTGTCAGCGGGATGACTTCTGGCTCTCCACCTTATTAGACCCTCGCTACCGGCACAAAATGGGGGCATTTTTTAACACCCACTGAGAGGAAGGACAAACTGACCTACTACAGAGACATTCTATGTAGTCAGTTGGCCAATGCCTACCTGCGCCATGGTCCATACTCTCGCAGGTCTGACTCGGGGGGAACCTCTGCGCTCACCTTCCACTGCCATGGCTGCTGGGGGGGTGGCAGGAGCAGCAGCCGCAGCTCCATCAGCAGCAGACTGAGTCTTCGGTCGCTAATGAGTAGCTTTCTTCACCCACATAGTGAGGCTAATCATGAGCATCAGAAAGACCTGAAGCAGGCCCTGAACCAGCAGGTAGTGTCACACCTTGACATGACCATGCCAACACACCTTGGACTTCTGGGCAGCCAAACTTGACTTTTGGCCGCAACTGGCAGAGTTTGCCCTGGGAAAGCTGTCCTGCTCGGCGAGTAGTGTGCCATCTGAGCGGGTGTTTAGTGTGGCGGGGGCCATAGTCATGTCAAGGAGAACTCGTCTGTCCACGAAAAATGTGGAGAGACTCACCTTTGTGAAGATGAATCAGGCATGGATCAGCCAGGATTTCCACCCACCAATGGCTGATCCATGGTAGTAGCTGATGCATGGAAGTTCCTAATGCTGCTGCCAACTCCAGGGTGTGTCTTTCAGGCAATATATGGGCTCCCTATGCTGCTGCTGCCAGCTCATATGTGTGTCTTTCAGGCAATGGGCTCTTAATGCTGCTGCTGCCAACTCCAATGTGTGCACTCTTAAAAGACACATGCTAGCATATTTGGGATGCCCCCCGGTTAAAGGCAATGGCTGCTTGCAATATGACAACGTGACTTTCTTTACAAAATGCAACCAGTTAATAGACAGGTAGTCTTGAAATATTTATGCTAGTGTTTGGGATGCCGCCTCTTCAAATACACAGGTTGGCTGCTTTGATAGTGGAAAAGTGACTTTGATTACAAAATGCAACCAGTTATTAGACATGTATGGCTTGATGCAGAGCCTCCCCGTTCAGCTCTCCCGTGCGTTTTCCCGTTGGTTTTGGGCTTTGATCGGGTCCGGAAAGGGTGCTACGTTGATTTTAGTGTGCGTTTATGCGCTCAGGTGTGCGCTCAGCCGCCTTTCCGATTGTCGGCTCGCACGAGGCTGTTTCCCGGCAAAATGGACGCCTCGTCCATTGTTCCGTTTTTTTCAGTGATGCAGAGCCTTGATTTCCGATTGAAATCAGCCTAATCAAACAGGGCCGCCGAGCCTTTACTTACGGGCAGTCAGAGCAGCCGTATTTGCACTCGGGCAATAATATGCAGTTGTCTGTTGGAGCACATCAGCGGCGCCAGCTCCGCGGTCTTGTCCTGCTGAGTATGGCAGAAACCATGCTGCACCTATTTGAGCTCACCCGCCTTACTGGGTATGTGTATGAAACTTGTATTGGTTGCCCACCCTGTCTTTTTTTTTTTTCCCTTAACACACTATTTAGTAATTTTTTGGTTAGTATATTTTTAGCCTAATTTTTTTACCTTAAATTAAATGGGTTAAGTGATAGAACCCTATTGCGTCATGTTCTTGCCCTCTTATGTAAGTAGTATTCCCCAGACTTTTTTAATGAGTGTACAGGTTGGATGTGCATGTAGGCTCATTACAAATGTCCTTTCCTCCAACCCTACCCCGCTCACCTTTTTGTCCCTCTTTTCTATTGTTGCAATGCACACCTTTTTTTATTTTTATTTTGTTAGATTTTTTTGTTTTGTTTTTGGGGAGGAGACTCTGGCCATCCTTTGCTCCCCTGGCTGCTGACCCCAATCCTGCACCCATCTTCACAGGCAGAGGAGCCCTACAATACTGCCCCCAGGAGGACTCGCTCTGTGGTGGAGCGAGCCTTTGGCCTCTTGAAGATGAGGTTCCGTTGTCTTGATCAGACTGGTGGGGCACTACAATATACGCCTGCAAAGGTCATTAAACTAATCATGGCTTGTTCCGCTTTAAGAGAGGGAGTCTGCCATTTCTGAGTAAAGTCTCAGTAAAAAGGGTTTCACACAGTGGGGCATCCCGATCTGGGATTTCCAGGGGGAAGAACAGTGGCCGCTCTGGGTTTTGTTCTGCTTTATGTGAGGGAACCTGTGTTACTTTAATAATAATGTAAAGGAGGTGGGTTATTCCATCCTAACCTGATTTGGTCATGATGTTTTAAAGCAGGCCAAAACCCATGTAACCCAGCCCTTTGGAGTGTGAAGAAATCCAGGGCTGGGTTACAGGCATCATGTCTCTGGGGCATTCCAATTTGGGATGTCCTGCACGTCACTGCGGGGGAATGTCAGAGCTATACCAGGAGCTATGCCATCTTTACACAGGAGCAGGACGACATCATCATGGATGTGAGTATGCGAGCGCGCACACATTCGTTATAATAAAAAAAAAAACAAAGCGCAAGAATAGTCTGAAACAACTTAGTTTGTCACGTTAAATACAAGCCCACCTTAGTTTAACCCATGTACGCAGCTACAAACTAGGCTACATGCAGATAGAAGAACTAGGGCAATGTGAGGCAGCAAAAGGTTAATAAAGTGACTTTAGTTAGGCCAGGAAACTTGTTAATGTATTTTGTGGATTAATGGTGGGTCCTTGTATCTTTTTTTTACAGATGATGCTGCGGAATCGTTTTTTTAGAGTTTGGGCTTTTCAATAAATCACGCTGAAGGTCTGGTTTAAAAAGGGCCCCAAAAAAACAACGCCCAACCAAACCATAAAAACAATGCTAAATTAATGTTGTTTTTCATTCAAAGAAAAGAAAAACACAGCCACAAGACCCTGAGGCCTAATTTTTTACATGTTTAATTCAAATTTAAATTGTTTTTTACTTTTGTTTTATCAAAAAAATAATCTCAAAACCACAAAACCAAAAAAAAAAAAAAAATGATTACAAAAAACATAAACAGATTTTGTGAGTTGTCTTTCCTGCAAATGTACAATCACACAACATCATCACACATTTACATGACACAAAAGGTTTAGATATGGGACAAAAAATCAGAAAAACTCACAACCAATTACGGTAAACATTAAAGGCAAGGAAGAAGGAACACCAAAGAGATTAAGGTATGCATTAATGGCAAGGAAGAAGGAACACCAAAGAGATTAAGGTATGCATTAATGGCAAGGAAGAAGGAACACCAAAGAGATTAAGGTATGCATTAATGGCAAGGAAGAAGGAACACCAAAGAGATTAAGGTATGCATTAATGGCAAGGAAGAAGGAACACCAAAGAGATTACGGTATGCATTAATGGCAAGGAAGAAGGAACACCTAAAAATAAATTTGACAATATATATATATGTGTCAAATTGGCAGTTGGTGCCATATGCATATTCCAATGGAGGCTTAGGGATGTGCGCTTGCGTGTAGCCAGATTGCCAACTGAAGAGCCATGGAGATGTAAGTATACTTGAAAAAATCACCAAAATGGAAGGTCAAATACGACGGAAACCAAGCAGGTACGTTCAAAAACAAAGGAAAAAGCAGGGAAAAACGGGCCGCCCGTGTGAACGGGAACGGAAGCCCCGATCAAATTGAAGGCACCCGAGAGAGCAAAAAAAACTTCCCGAGTAAAGACAAACTGACGGATCAGTTAGGGAGCCATTCCGACGGAGGCTCTGCATCACATTTGAGCCACGATTCAAACGGGAGCCCCGGACAATCGGAAGGTTTTAAGCTCAGATCGGTGGAGGCTCTGCATCAGGCCTGTAGTCTTGAAATATTTATGCTAGTGTTTGAGATGTCCCCTCTTCAAATACAGAGGTTGGCTCCTTTTATAGTGAAAAAGTGACTTTGATTATAAAATGCAACCAGTTAATAGACAGGTACTCCTGAAATATTTATGCTAGTGTTTGGGATGCCCCCTCTTCAAATACAGAGGTTGGCTCCTTTGATAGTGGAAAAGTGACTTTGATTACAAAATGTAACCAGTTAATAGACAGGTAGTCTTGAAATATTTATGCTAATGTTTGGGATGCCCCCTCTTCAATTACACAGGTTGGCTGCTTTGATAGTGGAAAAGTGACTTTGATTACAAAATGCAACCAGTTAGTAGACAGGTACGCTTGAAATATTTATGCTAGTATTTGGGATGCCCCCTCTTCAAATACAGAGGTTGGCTGCTTTGATAGTGGAAAAGTGACTTTGATTACAAAATGCAACCAGTTAGTAGACAGGTAGCCTTGAAATATTTATGCTAGTGTTTGGGATGCCCCCTCTTCAAATACAGAGGTTGGCTGCTTTGATAGTGGAAAAGTGACTTTGATTATAAAGTATAGTAGACAGGTAGTCTTGAAATATTTATGTTAGTGTTTGGGATGCCCCCTCTTCAAATACAGAGGTTGGCTCCTTTGATAGTGAAAAAGTGACTTTGATTACAAAATGCAACCAGTTAGTAGACAGGTAGTCTTGAAATATTTATGCTAGTGTTTGGGATGCCCCCTCTTCAAATACAGAGGTTGGCTGCTTTGATAGTGGAAAAGTGACTTTGATTATAAAGTATAGTAGACAGGTAGTCTTGAAATATTTATGCTAGTGTTTGGGATGCCCCCTCTTCAAATACAGAGGTTGGCTCCTTTGATAGTGAAAAAGTGACTTTGATTACAAAAGGCAACCAGTTAGTAGACAGGTACTCTTGAAATATTTATGCTAGTATTTGGAATGCCCCCTCTTCAAATACACAGGTTGGCTCCTTTGATAGTGGAAAAGTGACGTTGATTTCAAAATGCAACCAGTTAATAGACAGGACTCTTGAAATTTTAATGCTAGCACGCTTTTTAAAGAATGACACCAGGAAAAGGAAAAGCTAAATAGGCAGGTGTGTTATTAACACTAAATAGGCTTGAAAGCAAATGCAAACACTTTAAGCTGTCCCTGTCTTTCTCTATCACTGTCACAGTCTCTTTCCTCCTCTATCTGTCCCTCGCTCGGCTTCTTCTGTTCTATCTATTTCTCCCTCGCTGTATCTATCTACCTGTCTGTCTGTCTGTCTGTCTGTTTGTCTGTCCCTTGCACTCTCCCTGCCTGATCTGCTTTGGCCGCAATACAGTCTCAGAATGATCTTCCGCAAAATGGCCGCCGTTTTTTATGGGGCTGTGACATCTTCGGTAAGCCTGTCTGCTGATAGGTAGCATGTGACACCTACCCAGGATTCCTTGCCTCATGGGACATGTCCTGACATGTGGATCCACCGTTTTAGATGGGCTGTATAGCAGTAAATGGAGTTTTAAGGAAGCGATTTGAGCGATCGAATCGCGGCGATATGTAACAAATCGAATATTTCCTGAAATTCGTAACGAATTCGGGTTCGTCAGAATCGATTCGCTCATCTCTAACGATGATGGGAAAGCTTTATCCAATGAACCAGAACCTTGAAATGGTGAGTATGATGCAACCCTTTCCAGGCTTCCTATGGAGTATCATGTGACCAGGCATGCCAGATCATTTGTTATAGGTACGCTCAAGGCCTGAAAACTCTAGTTTTTTGCCCATCTGTTGCACACTAATAGTTAAATTAAAGTCTGCAGTTTGTTTCGAGAACAAGATGAGTAATGGTAGCCTTGGTAAACCAGCCGGCTGTGGACAGGTGAGCAAGGTAGCAGTCTGGGAACAACTGAACTGAGTGGCAGGCTGGAAGCAGGTGAACAGAGTGAAAATTGAGTGTCTGGGCCCCAGAACAGAAGTGAAGTGCTATGTCGCAGCATGAACTATGAAGGGCGTAGGCCTAGTGCAGATTACAAAGGGCCTGAGCCCCAATACACAAAGTAAGATATGTGGATCGCAGAGGATTGGGGAGCACAAGTTCGTTAAGGCAAGGAGATGCAATTTTCTAGCCTAAAGGAGGGGCTCGACTTTTACATTTATAGGAAAGACAGAAAGAGGGCAGGGAGCACGAGGACCCAGGGGAAAACCACACAAACAAAGCAGACTTGGTCACACACAACAGAAGGGGACTCAACGGGGAGAACAGCAGATTTGGAGCAATTATAAAGACTGAAAGACTACACATCACCGGTTCAAGGCGTGGTTGATGTCACTGCTTACAGTATCTCATCCCAATGTCTCAGAACCACAGTCAAAAATAATGCGGGATACCTTGCAGCAGCTTCACAGGCTTGTTTGCTTTAATTTACTGTATAAATCATTCAGACATGCTATCAGAGGGTTACCCCTTTAATTGTTTTATATGTTTGCCACAATAAAAGAAGGGTCAAGAACCTAAGAGAAAAGAGAAGACTGTGTTGCACCACAAAAATACTAATCAGTAAGGCGTGCTCACCTACAACTTAGACACTATACAGAAAAAAGTAGCAGTTGTGACTACCAGCCGTAACAGCCACAGATAAGAGAGCACCACCAACGAAGAAATTCTAGTTTAGAGAATCATTGTATTTGAGTACAAAAACACCTTAAAAACACACATATAAACATAACGACATTTAAAACCAACCGTTGACTACCCCCGACTAGCCCCATCTCACCTCATAGTAACCCACAGAAAACAAAATTGATATCCCAAATGGAGAGGACCCATGTAAAAAATTGCTATGTGGTTGCTGGTAAAACAACGGTATCAATGTAATTTTTAGTGCCGGCACAAAAGATAATTATACTAATGAGTGGTGAAGAGAATACCCCTATCTGAGATATCTAAAGAAATAAATACACATGTGAAAATGTATACAGGCACCCCTACAGAGCAATAACCACAGTGTGTTACATTACAGCAGCTGAAAGTCTATTCAAACATCCAAATGAAACGTATGACATTCTATCAAAACCTAATCCAGTGAAAATGCAATTACACAAAATATCTGTCAGCATTATAACCAATGTGTAACAAAGTAGAACAGTGGATGAATCATGACTCAGTGATTGGCAATACAAGTGTTACAATAAGAGAAATAAATCAAAATTGCAAAGCCAGGTCACAGATACATTATTACCAATCCAAACAAAAGCAACACATGGTGCCCAGAGGGTGGGGAGGGAGAACAGGGGATAGCAGGAGACAAAAGCACCTGCGCACGCAGCTTCCCATGCCCTAGCAAGAGGCGACAGGAGGAGACGCGTGCGGAGGTGCTTTTGTCTCCTGCTACCCCCTGTTCTCCCTCCCCACCCTCTGGACACCATGTGTTGTTTTTGTTTGGATTGGTAATATTGTTTGGGCAAACATAGCGGCAGGGATGAGCATGGCTTCTTACATCCATGCTGCTGAGGTTTTAGCACTGCAGAGGCAGAACATGGGCTGGGGTGTCCTGTATAGGGGGGTATAGTAATAATGCTGGATGGTGAGCTTCAGAGTTGGTGGGCTGTTAATGGAGGAATAAGTATATTCTGGACAAGGGTGTGATTGAGATGTGTTACTTGTGGGGGGGGGGGGACAATACAAAGAGGTGTGGCTCATCGGGGATCCTCCATATGGCCTGTCTGCCCCATATATATATTTTTTACTAGCTAAATACTTGCAAATACACATGCATATATGTTTTACAGACTTTCAACAATTTCATTCTGTACAGATAGTTTGGAATAAAGCTCACCAATGGCCTTAGAGCCATATTTTTTCTGATTGAATGAAACTGTCTAATACGGGAAACACGCACACACATACACTTACACCGTCTCATTTTTAGGAGAGTCCATGGCTAAACCATAGGTGGTGCAGGGGGTGAGGCTGCCCTAGGGACCAGAGTGAGCCCCATCAATGTTGCTCCGCCACCTAATTTATCATATTTGTGCTCACTTGGCATCATTTGGAGACAGGAAGGGCCATTCACCTTGGCTGTTTCAGTCTTTAGTTGTTTAGCTGCACGCATCTGAGTTAAAATAGAGTGAAAAGGTTTACTGTATGAGCCTTGACAGGGCCCCATTTAATGTTCACACCAGGGTCCAATCATATTTAGTTACTCCACTCATCAAGATAGTTTATAATAATATATTATAGTTACATAGTTTGTATAGTTGAAAAAAAAGACATATGTCCATCAAGTTCAACCAAAGGGCAAGGGTTGAGAGAGTTATTTATATTTACTGATAACAGCTAATAGTAACTGTTAATGTTACTTTCTGCTAGAAAACCATCTATTCCTTTTTTGAATCTGTCAGATGTTGATGTTGTAACACAGATTATTATTATTATTGTTTATTTATATAGTGCCATCGTCTTCCGTAGCGCTTTACAAAGTAGTAATTACAGACAGGGTAGCAATATACGGTATATATACTATTTCAAATGCAGTTTTACAGATTTGACAGTGGATATTCTGAGTACAAGATACAATAGGGGAGAGAGCCCTGCCCTTGCAAGCTTACAGTCTAAAGGAAGAGGGGTGAAGACGAGGGGAAAGGATCACAAACATTCAGTATTGATCTTTGTGGCGTATGCCCTTTAGAAGATTGCTTAGGCCAGATTATATGCTTGTCTGAATAAGTGAGTTTTAAGGGCGCCTTTGAAGGTTTTGAGGGTTGTAGAGTGGCGAATTGGGTGCGGGAGGGCATTCCAGAAGATTGAAGTTGCACATGAGAGGTCCTGGAGGCGGTCGTGAGAGGAGGTGACCAGGGTGGAGGACAGGAGGTCAGCAGCAGAGCGGAGGCTGCAACTAGGTTGGTATTGTTGGATTAGAGATGAGATGTAGGGAGGGGCCTGGTTGGAGAGAGCTTTGTATGCGAGAGTTAGAGTTTTGAACAGGATTCGCTGTGGGACTGGCAGCCAGTGTAGGGATTGGCAGAGAGACGCAGAACTGGAGGAGCAAGAGGAGAGATGGATGAGGCGAGCAGCAGAGTTCAGGATAGATTGGAGGGGTGCCAGTCTGTTAGTTGCTAAGCCACAAAGAAGGATGTTGCAGTAATCCACACGGGATATGATCAGGGCATGCACTAGCATTTTAGTGGTGTCAGGTGAGAGGAAAGGATGGATGCGGGAGATGTTTTTAAGTTGGAGGCGACAGGAGGTGGCCAGGGAGTGAATATGTGGTTTGAAAGAGAGGGCAGAGTCCAGAGTGACTCCCAGGCACCGAGCTTGGGGAGTTGCTGTTATTGTGTAATTGTTGACAGAAATAGACGTGTTAGAGAGGGGAGGGGAGTTAGAGGGTGGGAAAATGACCAGTTCTGTCTTGTCCATGTTTAGCTTGAGGTAGTGAGATGATATAAATGAAGAAATAGCTGAGAGGCAGTTGGGGAGGCGAGATAGGAGAGAGGAGAGATTGGAGCCAGAGAGATAGATTTGAGTGTCATCCGCATAGAAGTGGTATTGGAAGCCTAGTGAAGTTATAAGTTTGCCAAGGCCATGGGTGTAGACTGAGAAAAGTAGGGGGCCTAGGACAGAACCTTGTGGCACACCAACAGAAAGAGAATGGGAGGAAGAAACTGTGTTAGAATAGGATACACTAAATGATCTGTCAGAGAGGTAAGAGGTGAGCCAAAAGAGTGCAAAACCTTGAACCCAGAGAGAGGAGAGAATATCAAGAAGCAGAGAGTGGTCGACAGTGTCAAAGGCTGAGGAGAGGTCAAGAAGGATGAGGATGGAGTAGTGACCAATGCTTTTGGCAGTGAGCAGCTCATTGGTGACTTTGGTGAGGACAGTTTTAGTGGAGTGGTTACGGCGGAATCCTGATTGTAAGGGGTCAAATAAGTTGTTAGTGGATAAGTATTGTGACAGTTCTGAGTGGACATGTTGTTCAAGAAGTTTGGAGGAGAAAGGGAGTAGTGAGATAGGGCGATAGCTAGAGAGGGCAGAGGGGTCGAGAGAGGGTTTCTTGATTATCAGAGTAATAACTGCATGTTTGTAGGAAGAAGGAAAGGTGCCAGTGGAGAGAGAAAGGTTGAATATGGAGGTTAAGGCTGGAGTGAGGGATGTAGACAGTTGAGGAATAAGGTGGGATGGAATAGGATCGAGGGAGCAGGTAATCAGGTGGGCCCTAGAAATGAGAGAGGTTAGTCCAAGCTCAGTTATTGGAGTGAATAAAAGTAAGAGAGTAAGGCAGGGGGATTGTTTGAAGTGGTGAGAGATCCTGATGCCAAGTCGAATGTTGTCAATTTTTTTTTTGAAGTATGTAGAAAATTCTTCTGCTGTTATTTGGGAGGTTGGAGGAGGAGGTGGTGGGCGGAGTAAGGAACTGAAAGTGTTGAAGAGTTGTTTGGGATTCCGGGCTTGTGCAGAAATCAGTGAAGAGAAATATGCTTGCTTAGCAGATGAAAGGGCCGTCCTGAGTTCCTGAAGGGCTTGTTTATAGAATAGAAAGTCATGATTGGCTTTGGTTTTCCTCCATCGCCGTTCAGCAGCTTGAGACAGCTGTTTCAATCTGGTTGTGCTTGCATTTAGCCAGGGTTGGGGGTTTTTGGTGCGGGGACGGCTATAGGTGAGGGGGGCGACAGAGTACAGAGCTGAGGAGAGAGTATTATGGTAGTGTGATGATGCAGCGTCTATGTCCGTGAATGAGGTCAAGGTCTGAAGAGGTTGAAGTGAGGCAGAAAAGGACTGAAGATCTAGATTTTTTAAGTTCCTGCGTTAAGTTGTGGGTTTGTGTGGAGGGGGGTTTGCAGGCATTGGAGAGAGGGTTATAGTCAGCAGATTATGGTCAGAGGGGGTGAGCAAAGAAGATGAGAGGTTTGATACAGACCAGAGGTTAGAGAAGAGGAGGTCAATTGTGTGGCCGTCTTTGTGGGTGGGTGCAGTAGACCATTGCTTGAGGCCGAAAGATGAGGTTAGTGACAGTAGTCTGATGGCGGCAGGGTTGCTAGTGTCAACAGGTATGTTGAAGTCATCCATAATGATTGCAGGGATGTCAAGTTTTCATACAGATGTACAGATGTATAGTTTTTATACAGATGTATAGTTTTCATGGTAAAAAATAATTGTCACCTTCGGAAACGGGCTTGCCCCGTTGTCTTTAGGGAGGATTTTAGCTGAAATAGTTTTCCCCCATATTTGTTATATCAATCATATATATATTTATACAAGTTAATCATGTCCCTCCTCAGACATGACCTCTCAAGACAGATTTTATTCCTGTAATCTTTCCTCATAACTAAGATCCTTCATTCCTCTTATTAGTTTGGTGGCTCTCCTCTGCACCCTTTCCAAAATCAGGGCATCTTTTCTATGAACGGGTGCCCAGAACTGGACGGCATATTCCAGGCGAGGGAGCACCAGTGTCTTATAAAGAGGCAAAATTCTCTGTCTCATGATTCCATGCCTCTTTTAATGCATGATAATATATTGGTCACCCTAGAAGCAGCTGCTTGGCATTGCATACTATTATTTAGCCTGTGGTTTACCAGTACTCCTAGATCCTTCTCAACTAGTGACTCTCCCAGTTTCACTCCCCAGAGGATATATGGGCTTTTAGGTTCATTAGACCCCAGGTGCATTATTTTACCCTTCTTCATATTGAACTTCATTTGCCAAGTGAATGCCGAGACACTCAAAGTGTCCAAATCAGCCTGAAGCTTGTGAATGTTTTCAATAGACTGCATTTTACTACATATAGTACTACATATAGTTGTGTCATCTGCAAAAATAAAGTAAATATGTTTGTCCCTGAGTGTACTGAGGAGCATCGTGTAAAACATGCACAAAGGTGTATCCTTCTAGTGGCAGGTCACCCAGTCCATTTCCCCTGTAGGCCTCTCCAGAGTCATCTTCCATACTGTGAAGGACTTGGCTCTGTAGTAATTGTCAGCATGAGGGTCTCAGCAGTCGGAGAGAAGCATGCAGGAGCACAACTTAAAACCAAGCACGACTATTTTAATTTTTGTGGCATAAAATTAAAGTACAACTTTTACACTCAGACAAAAGACACAAATAAATATCAGGTTTTCCTCACTATACAGATGGCATGTACAGATCAGCCAGCTGATATACAAAGAAAAATGACCAGTGTTGCAGTACTTCACAAAAAATGATAAAAAAAAGTCCATGGGGGCCTAGCAGGTCTTAAATCCTTCCCAGACAAGCATTGTCTCATCACATTGCCGCCCCCATCTTGGTTTGCACACACTTTACACCTTATAGGCCAGTAAATGATCTGGACACAATTCAATGCATGTGAGCTAAAATTAAAACCATAAAGTGAATGACGGTTAGCTTTATAGTAAGGCTCATCATTCCTTAGGAATCCAGGCCAGAAGCTACTGCTTACAAAACCCCTTAGCAGACTAGGCCCTGCTAGGCAACTCAGCTATCCTGGATTTCTTATTTCTCATTTAGTTAACCCTAGATGAGACATATCCTAGTAAACATATGACAAGAACCTTTGGCGATATAGCAACCGTCCACCTGTTTTCACATATATGCTACAAGGCCTTAGACATTGTGCCTGTGAGTAGTCTCTGCTGGGAGGATTGGGATGGAAAGGGGTGTTTTGGGGGTGATGGAGGTAACAAGGCCACAGAGCTGGCAAAGAGCAGCATTGAAGCCAGTATAATGTTATATTAAAATGTCTGTAATGACTGCTGTTGCTTTCTAATGACAGTTTCACACAACTTACAGGTAAAGTTATTTTTTATTTTAGGTCTACTTTTAAATCCATTATAATTTAGGTGCAATAGGCATAGCAGAGCCAGTTAAATTATTGTTTATTTGTGTCTCATTTTTTCATGATACCCATCACAAATATTTCTCAATGCTCCTATAGAAAAGTAAAACTCATCTTGATTTAGTCTGGATTTTAATATTTACAGCAATCTGTAACAATAATGACAGGACATTTAGCGTGCCGCAGTAAGAAGAAAATACACAACACAAGTGGCATTTGGTTGTTTCAAAATGTGTCAGTGGCAGCAAATCTATGCCAGGAAGCAGCAAGCTTAGCTTCACAACACCCTGCAAGGAGTTATTTCAGACTGCAGAGAATTTGAAGTCCTTGTTAAAAGCTGACAAATGTTCGCAGGTAGCAATTTACTTTTCATTTGTGGTGCTGTGTTCCAGCCATTCTTTCAATTTGCCAAGTGCCAAGAGTGATAAGGAGGGAGTTAGCGATCTATGGGCAATTTTTGGGGACGGTTAATGCGAAGGGAAATGATACTGCTCAGAGGTGGAAACTCACTTGCCAAATGACTCCCTAGATAGGAAGGGACACAGCTATAATGCTCTGAGATGTTTGGGCTGCTCAAATATTTTGCCTGCAAAATTGCACAAAGGAAAAATAGAGATCAATGTTGACAAAATGCTCCAAAATCTCTGAAAAGTGACTAAATAGTATTTTTTTTTAAATTTCTGATATCGCTGTCCTCTTTTCTAAATGTCTGCCTGTCTGCCTAGTCCCGGAGCTGTCAGTAGGAATGAAATCAATTTCATTTTTTTCCAGGGATACATTTTTTCCACTAATTATCTGATAGACATACAATAATGAACAAAACCAATCTCTGTCCATCCCACTGGTAGACAGCAAGCAGCTGAGAGGAAGAGAAAAATGGTGAGATACAGAGAAACTCATGACTGATAGGTATCAAAGTGCTATACTGGGCCTTATTTATGAAGCACTAGTGCCACTCAATGCCACACAACAATCATTTTCATTTTAGAATTTTCATTTTTCCAATATTCAATGCTTGATTTAAGTTGCACAAATCAGTGTGCATCAACATTACAACCATTCAGTGTCTAATTTCTCACCAACATCATTTAATGCATCTAGCCTTTTCTCAGCAGTGCCAGTTTAAACAGGTGCTCATCTCCTATAAACATCCAGGCGCGTATTGTTAAAGCATTTTCTTAGGTAACATTTACTTTAATAATTCTTTTTACTCTGGGAGTTCATATTTTATTATGCCCACATTATAGATGTTGTGTTTTTTGGGTGCCCAAGGTCCACAATGTTTTTGACACCTCTAGCATCTTTTGGTTTGGCAGTGGTTCTTAACAAGTGATGTCGCTTTGATGTCCAAATGTATCCTAGAATGGAAACATACCTATTTATGCCCCTAGAAGTGCTTTTGCACATCTTAAGGGATGCTGCACCCATGAGAGCTAACATAAGCTACAGCCAACATCAAGGTCGACACGTAAATTGTTGAATACGGTGCTGTTTTAGATGACTGGTGCGTTCTGCTCATTTTTTTCATGTGTGCAGACTTGCGCCACTGGTAACATCCATTTATCATTCAGTGCTCACAAGTTACATTCCCAAATTAGCAGCACTCAGAACACTGTCACTTGCAGACACCAATGGTTTAGTGCTGTTATCGCTGCTCAGAAGGAGGTCACATGGTGCTCAATAGCATACTACATAAATTGGGCACCATGGGCTTAATTAAAAAAACATAGAAAATAATTGTCTTCGTTGGAAAATTGGATTGCCTGCGACAAACTCAAGTAACTTCGAGTAATTCAACAAAGCTGACTAAATAAATTTGTCTAGTCGAATCCAGCTGAAAATCGTAATTCTCTGAAAGCATGTCTGGTGCTGAGAAACCTTTACCCCAAATGGTGCATTTGTTTTCTACATTTCACACAGCTTCAGAATGATTAGGTGATGCTGCCATGTAATATATCATTGTGAATTTGTGGCAATTGTTTTTAATGCACGTGTGCAACTAGTCGCTTTGTTATGAACAATCAGATTCATCCATGTAATGCTAGATATGTATTAAGTAATGGATCAAGGAAACTGGACTTGCTGTTTTCTTTTGCTTCACATATTTTGGTATCCCACTATTAGGAAAGGCAGCTGGATGACTTGTGAAACGTGCTGAAGTAAAAAAAATAAACTATTGCAGTTGCATAGATTTACTCTACAGACTGACAGATAAGATAAGCATTAACTTTATTCTTTTTTTTTTTTTGTAAATGTTTCTTATAAAATTAAAATAATCACGGCCCTTCCTCTAGATTACTAGACTGGTGCACAAGGCATAGTAAGCCCAGGGTCAAAAATAGACTGCCGTGAGCTCTAGCAACTTACCAGCCCCATGGCCGCTGGCCAAGGTTTAATGTTTTTTCCGGGATGTAGGCTAAATTTTTTAAATAAAAACAGTGATATGAAATATATATATATATAAAATGAATTAATAAAGAGATGTATTGAGTAATAGATCACTGCGACTGGACTTGCTGTTTTCTTTTTCTCCTCATGTTTTGTTATTCCTTCCACTGGATGTATGTGTAAATTCAGCATTACCTATTGGGAAAGGAGTCTGGATGAATTGTGAAACGTACTGAAGTAAAAAAAACAGCTATTGCAATTGCGAAGATTTATTCCTGATGACCTACTGGAGCTAACTTTTTAATATTTTTTTTACTGTTTCAATTAAAATGAAAACAAAACATGGCCCCTCTTTCACTAGCCCCTTTAGGCTTTGGCCCAGGTTTGGTTCTCTTCCTGGGTTGTAATTTTTAATTAAAACATATAATCATATAACAACATAAAAAAGTATAAAAGTTAATTCCACATCTTTTACATTGATAAAAAAAGTTGTTATTTTTTTTTAGGTAAAAAAGCATAAGGGTATGTTCTGTGTATGTTTTACACCTGCTTAGGGCAACTGTAAATAATTCATTCAAAAGAGTAGTAAAAACAGAGTCCAAAAATTGCTGAACCACAATTATTTTTTACTATTGTAAATTTCAGCTGTATTTTTTTCACTTTTTCAGGTAAGGCAAGTGAAAAAAAAATAAGCATGGTTTTTCTTTGCTGAATCACAAGAATTTGAAAAATGTAAACTGTAGTGTTTCTTTTTTTTTTTTCTTTCTCAAAAAACAGACTAATTTCTTGTTACAGACTTTGTTGAATCAAGGTGTGTTCAAAGGGTTTGTGTAGCCAAAAAGCCCATACTTACCTGCCGCCCAATGCCTTAATTCCTTTCGGACCCACTCACCTCATCCTTTGCTATCAGCACTCACTATCTTTTACTTTCAGTACAAGTGCTGACAGTAAACTACAATCTCAAATTGTCTGCAGTTCCTTGCTTCCAGTCATAAGAGAGGATGCTCCCCTATTGATTGCTATTGGAGGGTGCATGAAATGTCCATCTACCTCTGAGATAATTATAAGTGGTGGACAAACTAAAGAGTGTCAGCTGTGCCATTTATCATCATTTGATCACTGCATCACTCTATACCTTATTTATGATGTCTCTGTCAATCCCTACACTGGCTGCCAGTCCCACAGCGAATCCTGTTCAAAACTCTAACTCTCACCTACCAAGCTCTCTCCAACCAGGCCCCTCCCTACATCTCATCTCTATTCCAACAATACTAACCTGTCCTCCACCCTGGTTACCTCCTCTCATGCCCACCTCCAGGACTTCTCACATGCAACTTCAATCTTCTGGAATGCTCTCCCCCACCTAATCCGCCACTCCACAACTCTCAAAACCTCAAAGGTGCCCTTATAACTCACCTATTCAGATAATCATATAATCTGGCTTAAACAATTCTCTAAAAGGCACATGCCATAAAGCTCAATACTGACTGTTTGTGATCTTTCCCCGTCTTCACCCCTCATCCTTTAGACTGTAAGATCGCAATGGCCGGGCTCTCTCCCCTATTGTATCTTGTATTCAGAATATTCATTGTAAACTCAATTCAGTGTAGCACTGCATTGGATCTGGATCTGGTCGCTATAACCTAGAGCGCCAGATGCTTCACCAGCCGCTGCCTGACACTACAAGGCACTACCTGCCGCGCTATTTCTTGATGATGAATAACCCCCATAGTGATTCGATTTAACTTAAGTACTAATACAGATTTGGATGAAACACAAAACAAAACATATTAAAACTTGCTTTCAGCCTTGAGAAGTTGGGAGAAGAAGAATGGCAGGCTGAGAAGGAGCTGACAGTGATCAATATGCAGCTGCCCTGGCCATGACCCCCCCCCCCCCCCCAGCTGTTGTTTCAGGTGTGTGTGTTGTAGATAGAATTATATAAAACTTTCCTGGTGCCTCTACATGGACAGCCTGCCTTGTATGGGGAGACAGAATCACACAGGCACACTGTAGCCCAGCTGGGGACTTTTTTCTGTGCAGAAACAGATATAGCTGTATGGGCTGAAGACAAGGAGGTTTCCAGTTTATATGTGTGGTATCAAAGACAGACTAATAGATGCCTTTCCTTCCTTTACTCCTTGGCTTCCAGCAAATGGTAGTGACAGTTAGGCAGGGGAGACATTTTTTATACTAGAGAGGATGAGCCTCGCTGGAATCTCCCCCTTGTAACACGTAATTGGAGGGGAGGGATATTGAGGGGGTTTTCCCAGGAAAACCCCCTCTTTATCCTTCCGCTCCAGTGATGTGGTTGGTCACAAGGAAGGAATCCTCAGAGGGTCCATCTCCTTTACCTGTGTCCCTTTGTGATCCAGATGACAGGACAGAATGGCTGACATAGGAGAACCGCCAGAGCCAAGGGCACAGTTGCATGGTGGAGGATAGATAAAGGAAGATGCAGCAAGTGTTTTTTTGTTTGTTTTTTCCAACTGTTTCTGAACTGGCAAGGGGTTCAATTCAGCACTGGCGGGTGGCAGGCCAGATCATTTTAACCAATTTCTTGCAAGAGAACTCCAATTAAAAACAAAAAACAAACATCCACCAAGATAAACAGCAGTCCCTGGAGAGACTAATGTGGGTTACAGTGAGTTACACAGAGATACAACAGTCAGAGTTACCTTAAAATGCAGATGTAGAGTATTGTTGATGGGCTCCCACAAGGAAGTATGTGAAGAGCTTATAGATGGGCACCTCCAGCACGAATGCAACATGTCCTCCACCCAGAGAGTGCTTGTCTCCCTCGACTACTTTTAAGCTCGATCTCTGTCCCTCCACCCTCCCTTCTCCCAGACACAGGCATCAGCAATAAAATGAAATATATATATATATATATATATATATATATATATATATATATTTTCCCTATTCCTCACAATGCCCATCCATCCACCCACCTGCATGCCCACCAACCCACCTGCATGTCCACCTACCCACCCACCTGCCTGAATGCCCACCTACCCACTTGTCTGTCATCATGCTCACCCAGCCACCCACCTACATACCCACCTACCTGCTCTCCCATCCACCTACCCACCAGCCTGCCTGCCTGCCCACCCACCTGTCTGCATGCTCACATACTCACATGCTCACCTACTCACCCGCCTGCCTGCATGCCCACCTCCCTGCCCACCTACCTGCCTGCCATCATGCCCACCCATTCATCCACCTGCCTGCTGGCATGCCCACTCACCCACCCACCCACCTGCGTGCATGCATGCCCACTTTACCCACCCACCTGCATTGCCAACTACCTGCCTTCTAGTCACCCACACAGCTACATTCCTGCCCACCCATATGCCACACTGTCCCCGCCCACCCACCTGCCCATATGCTCAGCCATCTACTCTTCCGTCCATCCACCTGCATGCCTGCCGCCTAGCCACCTACCTACATGCTGCCCATTCACCTACTTACCTCCCTGACCATTCATCTACTGTACTTCCCCACCTACCTGCTCTCCCATCCACCTATGTACCTGCCTGACTGCTAGAACACAATGAGGGACACAAATGTACACAAATGTACATATCCTTAAGGTTTGTCATTAATTGTTTAAAAAGCATTCCAGAAACCGGAGATACTTGTGGGAACTTGGGGGCCGAAGGATGGCTGTAAAATGGGGGTAGTTAGGGGCAGAGGGGATGCTAATAGGGTAACACCAGGGTTATTGCCCTGCACAAATTGGGGGTAGAGGCAGTATTTATATTATGTATAGTTTAATAATAATAAACCCTCACAACCCTATAACAGACTGTGTGACAAAATTCCTCATCACCCCAAAGCAGACTGTGTAACAGACCCCCCCCCCCATCATCCCATGGCAGACTGTGTGACAGAGCCCCCCCATCACCCAATAGTAGACTGTGTGACAGGATCTTCCCATCACCCCATAGCAGACTGTGTGACAGAATCCCCCCATCATGCCATAGCAGGCTGTGTGGCAGAGACCCCGCTCATAACAGGCTGTGTGCTGAGCTGCTCGCTGGCCAAAAGCTAGGTGCTTAGAGCTGTCCCAACCTATGCCATGCCTGTTCCCCTTTCTGATTCACTGGGGGATGGGTCTGGGCACAGGTGGGGCAGGGGGAAGCAAAATTGCATGCCTACTGGCAAACATTATTGGGTGAGGGGAGGGCTAAAAGCTGATTGATGGGCTGCTCTTCAAACCAAAAACCGTAGTGAGTAGTGTTGAGCGAACCCGTAGAAGTTTGGGTTCAGCAAGTTCTCGTAAATTTTAAACAAAACACAAACCCCATTGAAGTCACTGGGGACCTGAACTTGGGGGCCCAAAGATGGCTGTAAAAGGGGGGCAGTAAGAGACAGAGGGCTGCTAATTGGGGCTAACACCAGGGCGATTGCACTGCACAAAATTAGGTTTAGGGTCAGTATTAATATTATGAATACTTTAAAAATAAGAACCTCCCATAACCCTATAACAGGCTGTGTGGCAAAATACCTCCATCACCCCATAGCAGACTGTGTGAGAGAATCCCCGCTTAACCCCATAGCAGACTGTATCACAGAAACCCCCATCATCCTATAGCAGACTGTGTGACAGAGCCCCCTTTCACCCTATAGCAGACTGTGTGACAGAATCCCCCCATAACCGCACAGCAACCTGTGTAACATAGCCCCCTATCCCCTCATAGCAGACTGCGTGACAGAGCCCCCTTTCACCCTATAGCAGACTGTGTGACAGAATTTCCCCCATCACCCCATAGCAGACTATGTAAAAGAATCTCCCCCATCACCCTATAGCAGACTGTGCGACAGAATACCCCCATCACCGCACAGCAACCTGTGTAACATAGCCCCCTATCACCTCATAGCAGACTGCGTGACAGAGCCCCATTTCACCCTATAGCAGACTGTGTGACAGAATCTCCCCCATCACCCCAAAGCAGACTATGTGACAGAATCTCCCCCATCACCCCATAGCAGACTGTGTGACAGGATACCCCCATCACCTCACAGCAACCTGTGTAACATAGCCCCCTATCCCCTCATAGCAGACTGCGTGACAGAGCCCCCTTTCACCCTATAGCAGACTGTGTGTCAGAATCTCCCCCATCACCCCATAGCAGACTGTGTGACAGAATACCCCCATCACCCCATAGCAGACTGTGTGACAGAATCTCCCCCATCACCCCATAGCAGACTGTGTGACAGAATACCCCCATCACCTCACAGCAACCTGTGTAACATAGCCCCTTATCACCTCATAGCAGACTGCGTGACAGAGCCCCCTTTCACCCTATAGCAGACTGTGTGACAGAATCTCCCCCATCACCCCATAGCAGACTGTGTGGCAGAGCCCCCATCACTAAGAACAAAATTATAGGAGGAATGAACACCCAAAAGTAAATTCTTGCAATTAACAAAAGTGATTTAATATAGTGAAAACATATTATAGACAGAAACATGACATAAACATCTGATAATCAGAATGACCGCTAGGAGGCGCTGTTGTGTGAAAAGTTCTCACTGTTCAGATTTGGTTGTCCTTTTTAGTATGGTAGAGCAAAGTCCATTAGAGAACAGGTAAAGCAGTGTAACAAATGGCAACACAAATCTGACAATCTCATTTGTAATGCATGTCCAATAGAGCACATAGATCAGAAAGGAAGGCTTACAGGCAGGTTACAGGTAGGTACAACAGCAGGCGCTTCTCTCAACGTTTCGACAAGAATGTCTTCATCAGGAGATGTGGTATCTAGCTAGAGGCATGCAGACCTTTTATAGTGAGGGAGCCCAGCGTGCTTGATGGCGCCAAAACAGGCCACGCACCTTTGGCGCCGCCTGATGACGTCATCTGGGGTCATTGTAAGGAGTCCCGGCCGACCTAGAGACAAGCGGCACAATATGCCATCTGGCCCAGGGAACGGCGCGCGGGGCGCTATACAGTGCCCAACGGGGGTGTATTAAGAAGGAGAGAGAAACAAGTTGCAGCTCGAGGCTGCGCTAGTGTGGCGTCTGTCCTCAGTATGCTGTGGGTGTAATTAAGAAGGGTGTTCCAAGATGGCGGCAGCCGATCTCGCGAGATTCAAGATGGCGGCCGCAGATCTCGTGTCCTAGAATGTAAGTGTAGTTCAGCAGGGTGTTCCAAGATGGCGGCAGCCAATCTCGCGGGATCCAAGATGACGGCCGCAAATCTCGCGTCCTTTAATCCTTGTGTTTTGGAAGGGGAAACAAACCAAAAAGATGGCTGCCATCATTGCGGCGACGTCCCGGATTCAGTTTAGGCTCTGCATGGAGGAGTCATCATGGAAGTAGAGCAGGGATTGGTCCAGTGTTCTAGCGTAGTGCAGCGTTGTAAGGTGGGACTCCAACTCCAAACTGCTTTATGAGGAATCTTATGGCAAGCACACACTATTGTGGGGAGGCACGCTGGGATTAAGGAGGCACTCCAACTCCATCTTATCACGCTGGGTTCATACAGGTCAATATGTGTATGGTCAAGCCCCTAAATTAATAAAATAAAAGGTTAAAAAAGTGAAAAAGTGATACCTAAAACAAGACCTACCCCGGGGGTTGCCAGGGGAGGTCAGCACCATATTGCACAGTATTCAGAAAAGTACTGACCAGTGTGAGTCAATCTTGTGAATATATCTATAATGTGGGTGATGCTGTAGAGGGCAGGCAGCTATGGAGAGAACATATATAATCAATAAAACACTGCAAAGTCCATTTCTTCATTCAATCCGTCAGGGTTCAGGGTCTGTAGTTGAAATATCCAATATAATTCCGTTGTAGTAATCAGGCGACAACCAAATCTGAACAGTGAGAACTTTTCACACAACAGCGCCTCCTAGCGGTCATTCTGATTATCAGATGTTTATGTCATGTTTCTGTCTATAATATGTTTTCACTATATTAAATCACTTTTGTTAATTGCAAGAATTTACTTTTGGGTGTTCATTCCTCCTATAATTTTGTTCTTAGATTTGACTTACTGCACATAGAGTGGGTGCAGATTGGAACAAATTAAACCCCTCAGATAATAATACTGAGATGATTTCTTACATACTCTAATTTGGTGTGCTACAACCCTACAGTAACATTGTACTTTGTTTTTCTGCTCTATAGGTTGTTTTAGCACCCGCTTAAGCTTGCTACAGACTGATATGTCTTTTGAAGATATTAATACATTGACGCAGCATCAGGCTGATACCTTGGCATTCAGTCAGCTACAGGTAGACAACATCATTGCACAGTATTCTAGACCTGACAATCCACTAATCAATGATCACACTGCCACCAAGAAACAATTTGAGTCCCTCTCAAAAAAAGCCATACAATATCAACTTGATTCGGATACACTTATAGAATACCTCAAAGCAAAGAGGATACCAAGGGGGCTCAGGCTCCCCATCAAACCTACATTTTGCCAACACAACAAAGAGTTCATATCTGATTGGCAAAAAATATTAAATAAATGCAGTTTAGATCTAATTGCACTCACCATTACCGGGTTACAAAGGGAATTAAGCTCAATCAATGATATAATTACCACACTGAGGACTGGAGTCTAAACTGACATTGGATGTCTATAAATCTTTCCTAGAAACACAGAACTCTAGTTTAGAACAATACAAACAAGAAACTATCCAATTCAAACTTAACAAGTACAGACGCGACGCCCTCGATTATCAGGAGGGCCGCGTCTATACTTGGTGAGACCAGAAACGCCATAGGTGGCCCCAAAATTCAAACAGACAAGGCTCTGACTCAGACACTGGTAATTCTAGTTCCTCTTCTGGGGAGGATTTTTTAGAGGTGGGTTCAGGCACAAACCAGAGGGGGCCCCCCCCCACCCAAAAGAAACCCAAAAAGACAAGGAGAGGTCAGAGGAAGACAACGCCAAGCAACCAATCATCCGCCATCATCGAGGGCGACGTACAACACCCGAAGCCAGACGACGCAACAGTAATCAATATCTCCGACCATACATTGACCCACGACGAAATTAAGGTATTGTCTAAAGGCCTGACATTTGTTCCTTATTCCAAGGGGGACCGGTTTACTATTGAAGTTGAGTTGCAAAAATTTTTTCGCACACTGCGCATAAAATCATTTTTTTCTTATCATACACCTACCAATACCAATAGCAACCAGAGCACCAATATGTGCAAACCTAGGAGCAAATGGGCCCCTCCCCCATCCTCCAATGCAGTTGAGACTTTCATTAAGTTAGTCAAGAGGGACGTTGATCTCCTTAAACCCCCATTAGACAAGACATGCCCGAATCTGTCATACAGAGGGCGCCAAGCACTTCAATCATTAAAGAACAATACCAACATAGTCATTAAACCGGCAGACAAGGGTGGGGCCATTGTCGTAATGAACGCAACTGATTACATGAAAGAAATACAAAAACAGCTACAAGACACATCAGTATATACCCCCATAGATGGGGATCCCACTGCAGAAATTAGTACTATACTGGAGAACATTGCCAAGAAGGCCACTGAAAATGAGGTAATTGATGAGAAAACAGCTAAATTTCTTATAAATAAATTTCCACTCATACCGCTTCTTTACTGCCTGCCAAAAATACACAAGAGGTTACATAATCCACCAGGCCGCCCCATTGTAGCAGGCACAAATTCTATTTTCCAAAACCCAGCCATACACCTGGATCAACTACTTCAACCACTGGTAATCACCACTGCATCTTTTTTGCAGGACACAACTGACTTCCTGGCCCGAATCACCTCATTGGGTTCACTTACACAGGACTGTGTTTTAGTGACGATGGACGTAACAAGTCTTTATACATCAATCCCACATGCAGCCGGCATTGAGGTCATCCAGAATGCCTTGGCAAGCACTTCACTCTCGGAAGGTACACAACGCCTTGCCATTGAGCTACTTACAGTCATACTCACTCGGAACTATTTCCGTTTCGATGGCAAATTCTATCAACAACTGCAGGGCACAGCTATGGGGTCTAACATGGCCCCTAGCTATGCCAATCTCTTTATTGCAGATTTCGAGAAACGATATGTATACCCTACTGACTATTTCAAACAGAACATTCTCATATGGTTACGTTATATCGATGACGTCTTCGTCATTTGGAAGGGTGACACACACTCCCTAGAGACTTTTCATGAATATCCTAATCACTGTTCAGCCACCATCAAATTCTCCATTGAGTATAGTCACACCAAAATACACTTTCTGGATGTTTCCGTCTCACTAGATGAGGGCATCCTTGTCACTGATGTCTTCAGAAAACCGACTGGCAGAAATACTTTCTTACATGCGGATAGTTTCCACCCGCCCGCTCTCATCCGAGCCCTGCCCTACAGCCAATTTGTAAGAATGAACTATTTGAGGAGAGATCGGAGGAACTCATTCAAAAGCTCCTCAAGAGGGACTATTTGTTCTCTCAGCTGAAAGCAGCACAAACCAGAGCACGTGCTCAGGATAGAAGAAAATTGCGGCAATTCAAAGAAAAGAAAACTAATAGTCGTATACCATTAGTGCTGACTTACTCCAGTCTCTCCCAAAAAGTACAAAAAGTGATCAGAAAACACTGGCATGTCACCAATACCGATGAAAAACTAAGTGGGATATTTAAGGATCCCCCAATGGTAGCCTATAGACGCTCTAGGAGCATCCGACAAACACTAGTCAAGGCAGACTTTCATTCCCCAATCCGTCAAAGAGAGCCCACCTGGCTACAACCCTACAGTAACAGAGCCCCCATCACCCCATAGCAGACTGTGTGACAGAACACCCCCATCACCGCACAGCAACCTGTGTAACATAGCCCCCTATTACCTCATAGCAGACTGTGTGACAGAGCCCCCCATCACTCCATAGCAGACTGTGTGACAGAATCTCTCCCATCACCCCATAGCAAACTGTGTGACAGAATCCCCCATCACTCCATAGCAGACTGTGTGACAGAATCTCTCCCATCACCCCATAGCAGACTGTGTGACAGAATCCCCCATCACTCTATAGCAGACTGAGTGGCAGAACACCCCCCATAACAGGCTCTGTGCTGAGCTGCTTGCTGGCTGCAAGCTAGGGGCTGTAGACCATGCCAGCTAGCGACCATCTTCTTTTGGGCTGCTGCCATGGCTTCTTCCCTTTCTAATTGTTTGAGGGGGCAGGTCTGGGCACAGGCGGGGACGGGGGAAGACAGATTGCTGGCCTGCTGGTGGACCATATTGGTTGAGGGAAGGGCCAAAAGCTGATTAATGGGCTGCCCATCAAACAGCTTTAGTGTTGGGCCTGAATGCTGAGCCTGAAAACGAACTTCTGGCTGAAGTCTGTGTTTGGAATTGGGAACCCAAACTCGCTATGAACCCAACACCGGTTCTCTCCCAACACTAATAGTGAGTAATAGCTCTTGAAATTGCTGCAAATTCTATGGCACTGAATTAGCAACACCATAAACATTGTTATTTGTTTTATTTTTTATTTTTTTTTATCCCTTGAGAACAAGATAGAGCTAAATAAATAAATAATAATAACAATAATAAATACTACTAATAAAACAAGTTGCGTTTGCAAGAACTAAGATAATAAATATATTATCATTGTTTGTTTATGTAGCACTTTCATGTAGATGTACAAGGTAATTAGAGAGTAAAAAAATGCAAAAAAAAAAGTGGAGTTGCGGCAGAACGGCATAGATTAAACATCAACCACATGTTACCGAACAAATGGATGCCCTGGCTGCATGAGGTCACAATTATGATATGTAGGATTATCAAAAAACAGGGAGACCAGGCAATTGCCTGGCAATACCTTGCAATCCCTGGAATTTCCCATGACTACAACTTGTACCACCTTTGATAGAAGAGAAAAACAGACCTATTAGTTGCTGCCTGCATCTATAAAATGCTCGCTCTGATCCTTCTAGTTATTTTAGCAATAAAAACAACACAAAAGCTTTGAAAGCAGCCGGCTGTCAGAAGTGGGAAATGTCAGATGAGCGAGAGATTTGTTATGCTAAAGGTTTTAGTTAGAGGTGTGAATTTTTTTCGGCTGCTTCTACATAAATTGCAAAGCACTGCTGTAAAAAAACATCAGTTTTATCAAAACAAAGGAAGCCCAGTGTGACTTATCAAAATAAGGCCACCAAAGAGCAATTCCAATGTTATTCTTCATAGAGTGCAGATGTGAAAAATACAATTCTGTGAAATACTCACCTGTAGAATTGATATTATTTGTATACAGTACATCCTGCTCCAGATATAATACTTACACTTGGGTTATCCTCCGCCAGATGGCGCTGCACTGCAGAGACATGGAAAACAGGCTCCTCCCGGCCCTTCAAATACCCAGGGACCTCCCACAAATCCTCAGCATTGAAAAGCAGTGAACAAGAAGCCGGGAGAATTAAACCACCCAGAACAACTGGTAATGATAACAATGATAACAATCACCATACAGGGGATCCAGAATAATGCAAAAACCAGGGTGGGGTGGAGCAAGACGTACTGTATACAAATAATATCAATTCTACAGGTGAGTATTTCACAGAATTGTATTATTCTTAGTATACAGTACGTCCTGCTCCAGATATAATACTTACACTTGGGACATCCAATAGCAGTGTCCATAAAGTAGGGTGGGATCCCCCAACAAAAGGTGACATCAGGCAGCTTAACCCACTGCCGCCTGCAAAACCTTGCGGCCAAAAACAGCATGAGCTGAGGCCCTAACATCAACCTTGTAAAACTTCGAAAAGGTATGAACAGAAGACCAAGTAGCGGCCTTGCAAACTTGTTCAACAGAAAGCCTGGTGCTGGAAGGCCCAAGAGGCACCAATAGCACGAGTAGAATGAGCAGTAAGATGGAAGGGAGGACTCTTTCCCTTAGCAGAATAGGCCTGAATCACAGACTGACGAATCCATTTGCTAATAGTAGACTTGGCCGGAGCCAAACCCTTCCTAGGACCAGAAGGGACCACAAAAAGAGCATCAGTTTTCCTGAAGGCTGCAGTGACTACCATGTAATACTTCAGACACCTGACCACATCCAAAGAATGCAGAACCCTTTCCTTAGCATTGCTAGGATTAGGACACAATGAAGGAACAACAATATCTTGATTCACATGAAAGGCAGACACCACCTTTGGCAGAAAGTCTGGCTTAAAGTGGAACACCACCTTGTCCTGGTGTCTCTCATAGTATGGGGGCTGAATAGACAGAGCCGCCAGCTCAGACACACGCCTGACCAAAGTAATAGCCACCAGAAAAACAACTTTGAGGGTAAGTACAGCCAGAGCAGCATCCTGAATAGGCTCAAAGGGAGCACCCTGCAATGCAGACAAAACCAAGTTCAAGTCCCAAACAGGGACCGTAGGCTTACGTGGGGGACGCACGTGAGTGACCCCCTGAAAGAAGGTCTTAACCAAGGGATGCTGAGCAAAAGATTTCTGAAAGAAGACAGACAGGGCAGAAACCTGACCCTTCAGAGTACTGAGTTTTAAACCCAACTCCAATCCATGTTGTAAAACCTCCAGAATCCTAGGGATTAAGAACTCCCTACAGGGAAGAGACCTAGACTCACACCAATCAACGCCATACCCTATAATAGATGGCAGAAGAAGTTTTCTCCCTAGCCTGTACCATGGTATTCACCACTGAGGCAGACAAGCCTTTCTCCATCAAGATGGAGGTTTCAGCAGCCAGGCCGTCAAAGCCAGAGTTTGTAACCTGAGATGGCGTAAGGAGCCCTGAATGAGCAGATCTGGCGCCTCTGGCAGGATGTACTGGTCTACTGCCATTTGTACCACGTCTGCGAACCACACTCTTCTTGGCCACCTTGGGGCCACCAGAATCACTGACACCCTTTCCAGGGCAATCTTGCGCAGAACCCTGCCCAGCAGGGGGAACGGGGGAAAGACATACAGGAGCCGAAATCCCTTCCATGACATTGACAGAGCGTCCGTGGCCAAGGCCAGAGAATCCTGAGACAGGGAGACAAAGGCCGGGAGCTTGTTATTGTGACGGGCTGCAAACAGATCCACATCCGGTAGGCCCCACCGGTAACACAGGGACTGGAATACCCTGTTGCAGAGGGACCACTCCCCCTGACGGGAAGTCCCCCTGCTCAGAGAGTCTGCTAGAAGATTCTCTACCCCGGGATATAAACAGCCGAAATGCATTGAACATTGGCCTCCGCCCATGTCAGAATCCGCGACACTTCCTGGAGGGCACCCTTGCTCCGGGTCCCTCCCTGATGGTTGATGTAGGCAACCGCTGTCCTGTTGTCTGAGCGCCCTTGTACAGACAGTCCCTGCAGGTGATCGGTCAACTGCTCCAGTACCAACCTGACCGCCCGTAGTTCCAGAATGTTGATGGGTAAATGGGCCTCCTGAGGGCCCCACCTCCCCTGGAACCTCAGGGACTTCCAGAATCCCCCCCAACCTGATAGACTGGCATCCGTGGTGACCGTCTACCAGAAGGGGGCTGGAAAGGACCTGCCCTTTAGCAAGTTCTTGTGGCCTAGCCACCACGAGAGGGACCTTCTGTCCAATGGGGGAAGCACACAAACCCTTGTCCCATACTGATAGAAGGTGAAGCTGCAGAGGCCTCGAATGGAACTGAGCAAAGAGCACCGCCTCGAAGCTCGCCACCATCAGGCCCACCAGCTGCATTCTCTGCCTGAGGGAGAGCTGGGGTCACGAGAGCAGGGACCGCACCTGCGCAGTCAGAGCTTCCACCTTCTGTTGGGGAAGGAATATTTGTGACTGAACCGTATCCAGAATCATCCCCCAGGAATGGGGTCACCGACGAAGGGGACAGAGAGGACTTGGGATGATTGATCACCCAGCCGAAAGATTCCAAGGTGGACACCACCAGCTGAGTGTCCAGCTCCGCCTGCTGTAGAGGCCATGAGGTGATGAGGATGTCGTCCAGGTAGGGCAGCACTCGAATGCCCCCTGACCCTATCAAAGACATCACCCCCGCCAGCACCTTGGTGAACACTCTGGGAGCTGAAGTGAGGCCAAACGGTAGGGCCACAAATTGTTAATGTTGATCTTTCAACGCGAATCTGAGAAACCTTTGATGTCCCGGGAACACAGGGATGTGAAGGTAAGCATCTTTGATGTCCACAGACGTCATAAAATCCCCTGGGCACAGAGAGCCAACGGCCGAGCGCAGTGTTTCCATGCGAAAGTGCTTGTTCTTGACAAATTTGTTGAGGATCTTTAAATCCAGAATGGGCCTGACTGACCTATCTCTTTTGCGCACTGTGAAAAGGTTGGAGTAGAACCCCTCTCCCAATTCTCTCAAGGGAACCTTGCAAATAACTCCCAGATCCAGAAGTCTTTGCACTGCCTGCATCAAGACCTGAGCTGATACCGGGTCCTGGGGGATCCGGGACCTGATGAATCTTGAGGGGGGGCCGCACAGCAAGCTCTATCTTGTAGCCAGAGGTAACTACCTCATGAATCCACCGGTCTGAGACTTGGCGCCTCCAGACGTGCGCGAAGTGCTGTAGCCGTCCCCCCACCCTGGCGGGCGAGGGCGCCCCATCATGCCTGAGGGGTCTTGGGAGGGGCTTTGGGTTTGGTCCCCCAGGACCAAACCCAAAGGAGCCAGAATGTCGCCCCCTGCTCCTATGCCAGGAGTCTGCGCGAGCCCCCGCGAAGGACACCCCTTTTCCCTGCTTAACGCCTCTGTAGGGGGCTGAATGGGGGCCCTGGCTAGGAAAGGGCCGAGGCTGCCGCCTGCGCTGTGGTAACTTACCTCCTTTAGCAAAAATGTTTAGGCGGTCCCCAAACAGGCGCAGCCCCTTAAATGGAAGCCCAGTAAGGGCCCTCTTAGCAGCATTGTCAGCCGCCCACTGGCGCAGCCATACCGCACGGCATATAGCCACCGCCAAGGCGGAAGATCTGGCACACATCCTAATAGCATCATCCGATGCAGACAGGATAAAGTTCACAAATACATCACAGTTAGACAGTGCATTAATAGTATCAGTAGGCAACTCGTCTGGGCCATCAAGTGCATTCCTGACCATGGCCCTGAGCGCCACAGCAGTAATGGCCAAAGCGCAGACCGGGCGAAGCGCCGCCCCTCCAAATGCAAAGGCATGGCACGCCAATTGGTCAATGTGCCGGTCCTCAGAATCCCTCAGCGTATTAGTGTCGGGGGAGTGCATAATAGAGGTGTTAGACAGCCCTAGAATAGGAGCATCGACCTCGGGGGGCGATGACCATATCAGCAGGAAATGGATACTTCCTGTCCAGACTCTTAGGGATCCCGGGAAGTCTACTGGGATGTTCTCACTTCTTAAGCACGAGGTTATTGAAATGGGTTTGCTCAGGAAATTCCAATCGAGCCTTAGCAGTATGAAATAGCTCACCCCTTTGCCTGGGAGCCGCAACAGGGGGAGAGATGGACAAAACCTCAAAAATCTGAAGCAGCAGTTTATCAGTATCCGGGGTCCAGTGATTAGAACCAGAATCGTCATGACCCCTAGACTTCTCATCAGATGACTCTGAGTCAGAGAACAGCTTCCCTTCGTCCGAAGGGGCATGGCCATATATATGCGAAAACTCATCAGACTCCGTAGGGAAAGGAGCAGAGTCAGGGATTATGTGCCGTTTTTCGCGGTGGCCTTGTGCGCTAGAGTACTAGCAAGCAATTTTTCAACACTGGCCAGTCTAGTAGCCACATCAGGATGAGAATCCCCGCTTGTATTGGAGGTTAGACTCAGGCTTTGGGGGGGTAGGTGAAGTGAGGCGAGGTGCAGGCCCAGCCACAGGAGGGGCGGGAAGTACCATTAGCGCCTGCTGTGCACAAGGGAAGCAGACCCGTGCATTGTCACCACTGATAGGTGAGACCCCACAAGCTACACACAGCCGGGCTTGTCCCGAGGGAACCCCGTTCACAATCTCCTGGGATGCCTCCATATAGTGATTGATAGGCACAATAGGGCAGTAGGGATTGACGCTATAAGCTACCCTGGATGCCCCAAAGACCCACAGGGAAGTGGGAGTAATTATACTAGGTCCAACTGGCAATTACACCGGGCCGGGAGAAGCCACTGGATTCGACCGTCTGAAAGACATAATGGGAATAGGGATGTCAGAGCCATGCGCAGTAAGCAAGAATGATGAAAATCGCCCACGAGGGCACTTACAGACCGAGGAAGGAGGAGGACCGTTACCACGTGCGCGCCAGGCCAGGTTCCCGCCCCCCCGAAGAGCGTGAAGCTCTGAGACAGTAGTCAACGCAGACAAGAAAACACGATATACAATAAAAGGCAAACAGCGCGGCTCTGACACCAGGTGTTTAAGTCAAGGACAATACAAAGGCCATAACGTGTAACTCAATACACTAAGACCACCACACACACACCCCCCCTTTCTTTCCCCCCGAGCTACGAGAGAGTGATACTTCATGTCTTTTCAGTCGGCACTGCAGAGAAATCTGGGGATTTGTGGGAGGTCCCTGGGTATTTGAGGAGCCTATTTTCCATGTCTCTGCAGTGCAGCGCCATCTGGCGGAGGATAACCCAAGTGTAAGTATTATATCTGGAGCAGGACGTACTGTATACTAAGAATAAACAAAAAACAAAAGTATGGGATATTTAAAGGAACAGCTGCAGGCTTGATCCATCTGCAGCCTTGATCCATCATGACTGGGTGACACAGCAAACAGTGGGGAAATACTAGTAGACCATAGGAACTTATGTACTTCTCTGTCTAAGACTGGGAGTAGCTGTCATGCAGCAGTTGGATAGGGCTCTGATGGCATTGGACGGTCTTGTGTAAGGTCCCAATACCCAACATCCAGAACTACACTTCACCTGAAGCCCAAAGACCAACCTGTCATGAATTTCTCAATGGAGAAATCATCTATTAAAGAGTGACCAGAAATTTGAGAACTGTGAGAGACTATGAATATGTAGCAAACTGTGTTTAATTGTGACAACCACATCAAACAGGCTGCTGTACATATATTACATGTGGAGTTCAGGTTCAGGTTCAGATTCAGAAGCCCGGGTAGACAGTTCAGAAGACAGATTTAATGCTGATCCACTTGCTGAATGGGTGGATCAGCTTATATAGAGCAGGAAGTCCCACAGTCCCAATGTCCTATTCATGCAACCAGGGAATATGACACCTAGGCAAGACCTACACAATCCAAGGGGGCAAGACTGGCAGTGGAAAAGACAGAACCCATGATCGATAAACAATTGAAGGTCAAAGGTTGCAAAGGTTCATGGTGAAATGTGAGACATTTAGGGGACTTTGGTAAAAGTTCAACGATGTAGCAGAGATGAACAGAATTTACAATTTGGCTAGGATCCTGTAACAATAGTTATTTGGAGTGAGAACTGAAGAAGAAATTCAGGCAGGCAGAGCAATGAAGAGTGCCTTTTAGAATAATGAGACCCTATCTCAGGTAAAGGATCACTAACAAAGTCCCAAGTATTTGGTTTACCCCTGGAGTTCAGCTTGGAAATATCCCCTTGAGTAAAGACCTCGTCTGTTACTCTGAAGAGATATGGCATACTGTTGTTTGTCCTATATGTTGTGTTAAGATTAATCCTCCCTAAGGGAGGACCCAAAGCTGTCACCCTGCTTTTGGATCTCTGCTGGTGTGTGTGTCCTGTATAACACTTTCCTTTTCCACCAAAGATCATCCCGAATCCAGATTTTCCATACTTGGTCATTTTAAAAATCCAGACACCAATACAGAATTTGCCTGCCAATTTACCAGTTTCTGGCCACCACCATCTGCAAGTGCAAGCAAGTAGACTAAGGGGCCCACAACCGCAAAACGCGTCACTCAACTCAGCCAGGGGCAAGTAGCCTTTCAGATATATCTTGCACTGGGTATACAAGCTTTTTAAATGCATTAGTAAAAGTTATGTTTTAAAGGGCTGGATACATGTTCATAGCACACATCGGATTTGCAGATATTTCTCCTTGCTCTCTCTCCGTTATAGGAATTTTTCTGAGCTGTTTTTTTTTTTAAGCACAAGTGCAAGCAGGTAGATGAAACTCGCCCCCTCTCCCCCCCCCCAGCATCACAATGAATGAAGTATCCTGGTACATTTAATGCATACGGACAGGACACTGTATCAGAGGGCTCCCTTTGTTATGGGAGCTGGAGTGGATGCCAAGATAAAGAATTTCACAATAAGTAAGCATAGAAGATTTGGATCAAGTGTGATCTGCTGCTGTGGAGGTGTTGATAAGGATATTTACTTTTGGTATTTTTGTCCAGAGATGGAGCTTTAAAAATAATAAATGCAGTCCACAACAGTTGACGTGCGTTATATGCAAAGAAAGAAATAAAAGGGGTCACGTTGCCAGAGTACATAGAGGAGGGTCCTGCTGACCCAGTGGGCTACTGATTTCATTATGAATTAAAAGACACTCTGAGCAGCCAGGGACAATAAACAGCGCCAGTGGAGATCTCGTGCTAACAGCCAGACTTTTCTCTGCGGCTGGAAACGGATCAGTGCACTAATTTATGCAGGCAATTATTGTTTGCTAGCAAAAATTAGTTAAATTATCATAAAATTTCATACTCTAACTATTTTCAATGTGAGCAACTGCTGGGGAAGAAGAATGGGAGCACGGGCAGAGAATTTTGTTTTTCTGTAGGCAAGAGGTGGGAGGGCTTCCTTAACAGAGTCTTACAAAGTTCAAGTTGTCTTATTGAATCTAATGGGAGATTAAAACCCGATATTACTATGGCCTGTAATTATTAGCCAAAGCTGAAAAGAGAAAAACGAGAAAAGAAAAGAATATGTACTGTAAGTGCCCTGGTAAAGGAACAGAATGAAAAAAAGCGGTATGAATAATATGATCATGTCTTGAATTTATGTAGCTATTTTCAATTGCAAAGCATTTTCCAATTATGCTTTGGAAGACATTCATGCATTCAGCTAAGTCTGGCAGCCTGAAACTCAAGCAGAAGAGTGAAGAGGATATGTTCTTATTACAGACAGGGGATGAGAAATATTAAAGACAAAGGGGGGGGGGGGCATTTTTTTCCTGTCTTCTAGGAATGCAAATGAGTATTTAAAATTGCATTATTCAGTAACTGTTAGACAAGAGGAAATGTTACAGTGCCAGTAACTAGTGATGCAAATAACGTGGCGCTGAGGTTGGCACTGACCAGTTGGAAACATTGTAGCTGAGCTACAGCACATACATATATTTTTGGAAATCAAAATGGCTGAAGTTACTATAGGGTTGATTCAACATCATGCAAATATATATTCTTATGATGCAAAACTAAATGTGCGATTCAGCACTGCATTCAAATCCGTTCATTACCTGCGGAAGACCTATGTTTACATGGATGTGAAAGTCATAACATCCACATGTGGAACGGCAAGAAATGTCTACAGGAAAAGGCAGATCTGTGTGAATATATACAATATATGCATGTATGCATATGAATGCTATTCTGCTTATGTGAGATGGCATGTAGCTATTTCTACAGATACATGCATAGATGATTATGGATGTACAAATAGATATGTGCTTTATGCCCTAAGCAGATATATAAGCATCTATGCAAAAAGCTCCTAGACCCCGAGAGGGCATATTGGCCGTATGATGCCTATGCTTCTGGTAAGTGCACCACACATACACACACAGTTCTTAGATATGGCCACGTCAACCTGCTGTATTTGTTAATGTATATTCTTTTGTTTTTTTTTCTCTCCACAGATAAGCGTCGCCCCTGGTAAAGCACAGAAAGGGCGCCCCCCCCCCGCACCCCAGCCGCTGGTTCTGATGACTCAGCGGGGGTGGGGCCCCCTCACGTTGTCAAGTCGAGGACCAGGGGAGGAAGGGGATGACGATGTTGATGCCCCATTGGAGCCTGCTGCTGAGGTGAGGGCGGTGTGGAGCCTCAGCTCCTCTGAGGCGGACTTGGCAAGCTACCGCTGGGGCCACTCTCAAGTGGGTAGTCTTGGTGAGGTGGAGGAAAGGGATTCCACCACACTCCCTGAAGGTTCAGGGAGTAAGAGGGAGGAGGGTGGCCCCCTTGGAGTTGGGCTTTGCTGGGCCGAATCAGAGGAGTGAAGGCACCCCTGCTTCTCCTCAGAGCCTTCCCTGGCAAGAGTCCAACACCTCATCCCCTGGTGATTTTAATAATTATTGTTTCAGGGCATCATACAGCCACCACCTCCACAGAAGTCGGTCCAGCCGGGAACCTGCATGTTGAAGGTAAGGTTGACATTAATAAAGCTCAACACCTCTATGCATCCTGTGTTGCCTGCTTTTATCATTATTTTATAATGTGACATGCAATTCTGTTGTGAAGTGCCATGTTGAGAAAAGTAGGGTATCTTCTGTAGTCCAACAATATCCAACAATTATGTGGCTTGCTCACTAGATTTAGGGTAAAAGCTGTGGTCAAGGAGGCCTTTATTGGTTAGGTTATTTGCTTTGTGATCACTCCTAAAAGAAGCACACTTTTTCTCCTGGTGCTGAATAAACTCATGTTCAACATATATTAAGAAATAGAACTATATACACACACAAAAAAGTGGTTGCAGATGTGCGTTATTTTAGAAACACTAATGCCACATAGTGAACGCGGGCGCAGTATGGGAAAACCATATATATGAAAGTCAAGAATTGTATATGCAGGTCTGCCATTGCAGTGTCATTGTCACAGTGTTAAAACAATGTAATATCATATGTTTTCACTCTGGTGTTGGTGTTTATGTGTTGAGAAACAGAATTTTTGCACATAGCCTCTGGTGCTTGACACTAAAGCGCCCAGTTTTAGAGTGACGACGCTGGTTGTGTGTAGTTTTTCTGAAATATGGGCTTCAGTGCTGACGCACTTAACTGGCACTACATATTGTTCTCTGGAGCTTTGTTCTATTGTTAGATGTAGCGTGGTCTTGGGCGCTTTGACCTAGCGTTCTCGAGTGAATCAGTGAGAGTGCTTCTACAGCGCCCTGCATGCATCACATTTATCACTTCTGAACAGGATACTACGGTGTCACTTGTCCAGCCACTATGCTAGGTTGTAGTGGCAGACACCCACTTGCAGCAGACGCTCTAAGCGCCGCTACATAGACACTCAAATGCCAATATGTATCTCTAGTCTTAAATTAGCCTCTAGGTTGTCATTTTGAAGGTTGTTTGCTCTGGCGACTGTTTCTCGCATGGGAAAGGTAAGGTGAGAACATGCATGTGCGTGCAGGTGGCATTCATTTGTGCAAACGCATCTGCCAAGAGCGTATGCACGAATTCGGTACGCAACAAAAAGTGACGCCGCTGAGTCACAAAAACAAAATAGAGCATGCAAAATTGCATACTCACAAAAAAACAGTGCAAAAAAGTAATTTCAAATGGTGTTGAATCAGCCTTTTTATGACTGTATCCGCCTGACTGAATCAGCCTTTTTATGAGTATGTGAACACAAAAAACTCTCTTAATAAGAAACCTATAGTAATAGAATCACCCGTATACTTTCATGAACTTTTAAATGAACAAAACCATTCTGCAGCAGCATCACGATTCTTCACACTGGGCACTGCTGCTGCAGAATGGTCCTCTTAAAGTTCATGAAAACATAGAAGGCAAAGTAGTGAGGCAACAACTTCAACCACCTTTATCTGAAATTCCACAATGGATTTGGAATTTCAGTCTGAAGTTACCCGTTAATGAGTCATGTGAAACATAACTAAAGACATAAAATAAATGACTACAGCTGCATATAATTAATATACTGTGAAAAAAATGACTTTTATTGGCAATAATGTCATGTTACTATAAAATCGTATCTACAGTCACTTCATATGTAATGTGCGTGTGCTTGCTGAATTAATGAGAATAGCATTGTCATCTTCCACCAGTTATCTATCTCAAAACCTTTCTTGCGCCATCCTGTCCTTTTGGAATTTTGCAGACAAACTGTATCCGCCTGACTGAATCAGCCTTTTTATGAGTATGTGAACACAAAAAACTCTCTTAATAAGAAACCTATAGTAATAGAATCAATCAGACTAAGATGTTCCTTAGATTTTTACATAAAGAAAACTACTGGCCTAAAGTTCTCCCTCTTTATGTTGCATCCCAATTTGGGATATGGTCTATCTGACAGCTGGCTCAGGTACCACTGGCTGGAGGGAAACAGGGGAATGCTTGCCACTCACTTTCTATTCTGCTCATTAATATGCATGCCAAAGAATACTGTGGTAGCCGTGGGATATGCATAGAGGTAAGCTCAACAAGCTTTCTTTGACACAGCAGGGAATCCCAGATTGTGAAATAGGATGAGGAACAAAACCTGATACATTAAAAAACCTGGTTTTGTTCCACTTTAAGGAAGATTTTTCTAATTTGCACATTAGTTAGAAAGACCAGCTTAAGCAGAAAAATGTATAGGTTAAAAAAAAAGAAAATTTTGTATTAAACATACCACATTTTTTCATTTCTAGTTATGTGTAATTTATTAAAGGAAAAACATTTTTCTGCACTTTTCAATAAGTGCAAAAAGTATAATAATTAAAAGTGTGGCTAAAAAGTTTGCTTGCATATTATAAAACTTTTCAATTTGTACACCTTCTTTTATGCATTAAAGGGACTCGAAAAGCAATGGCAATAATTAGCCAGCAAGCAGCTGCAGCGTAGGGTAGAAGCTGTAACAGGGCAAAATTTACAATTTTTTCAATTTAATTTCTGCAGGACTACACAAAAAAGTAGTCCTACAGCTACTCTGTGCTTATAGCTACTCTGTCCCAAAACTGGAGCTCCCAGTTTGAGAAAGTGCAGCAAGCCACAATGGTCCTACAGCTTTCTCTGGCCACAGCAGAGCACACTCAAGACTCATATCTGCTCCATGACAAGTTCTTTCCAGCTCAGCCATGGCCCAGAAAGTTATAGTGTGGCTGGACAGGGGCTTTAATTTCACTTCATTTCATGTGACTATAAAAAGTGCAAAGCACAGCCCACACCACCCAAAGCGGAAGTCCAGTGGTGGGGTGACCCTCCCCCGGCCCTCCTTCCTTGGCGCTGAGGCAGGGCTGGGGGGTTACTGTGAGACAAACCCTTAGCTTGCCTTGGCCCAGCACTATTCTCTTGGTGCTATGTGTCTTTGACTTTAATAGGAGCCTTCCTCTTGTGTTTCTCCAGTTCAAAGGGCGCAGGTCCCCTACATTTTTACCATGGCTCACAGTTAGGGACTGAAAGAGCCACCAAATAGAGGAATATGTATATTCAGGGGAAGGTGGGTGCCCCCCCCCCCAATTTGGTGTCACAATGATGTTATTGACATCAGGAAAAAATTGGTGCCTCCTCCTGAATCCTGGTGAAGCTTGCAATCCATCTACTGCGAGCTGGGGTGTGTGAGAGGCTGGGCGACCAGGAAGCCAAAGAATTATTGTAAGCCTTAATGTCTCTGTTTGGTTTAGTTTCCTTTCTATTAACTAAATCTTTGTTGAGACCTTCAGTGTGTGTCTTAATATCCTTATTGAAAGAAATACATAAGGGGTGGTTTGTAAAGTCCTTGGCAAGCTTGGCAAATTATGACTATCCAAGGTTTTGGTCTTTGGTCCCGGGGAACCCCGATTGGGGATGCTCCGCTGTATGAAACCCCTTATGTCGCCCCAACTAACTCACCTCTCCCTGGTTCTACTGCGTATGCATGGCCTCCTGTCCAATCAGTGCGCTCTCATCCACTCCCGCCCACTTGTCTAAGGATCGTCTAAAACTAATTTCCAGTGTGCCGGCGGCCACATCCCCGCTACCCTCAGGAGCGTTTCCATGCCGGCTATTCTCCAATGCTGCCCTGCTAAAGGTATAGCACCGCTCTCGCATATGCTTTTGGATCGGGGAGGGGGTGAGTATTTTGGGCTTACTTGGGGGGTTTTACATAGCAGAGCATTCTGAATCTAGTTGCCCCGAGGGGAACGAGTATGTCTGCCCTGTCTCATAGACTCCATGGTGGGTTTCCGTCTACTTTAATCACCCGTATACTTTCATGAACTTTTAAATGAACAAAACCATTCTGCAGCAGCATCACGATTCTTCACACTGGGCACTGCTGCTGCAGAATGGTCCTCTTAAAGTTCATGAAAACATAGAAGGCAAAGTAGTGAGGCAACAACTTCAACCACCTTTATCTGAAATTCCACAATGGATTTGGAATTTCAGTCTGAAGTTACCCGTTAATGAGTCATGTGAAACATAACTAAAGACATAAAATAAATGACTACAGCTGCATATAATTAATATACTGTGAAAAAAATGACTTTTATTGGCAATAATGTCATGTTACTATAAAATCGTATCTACAGTCACTTCATATGTAATGTGCGTGTGCTTGCTGAATTAATGAGAATAGCATTGTCATCTTCCACCAGTTATCTATCTCAAAACCTTTCTTGCGCCATCCTGTCCTTTTGGAATTTTGCAGACAAATATCAGACAAAATATCATCAAGTAGCACTTAAATAAAAACAAAAAAAGTAGTGCACTATACTGTTTTTGGAGTAAAAAGTTCAGTTTATTGTACTTTAATTTACTACCTAGGAGTTGATTTAGCGCCAGGTGTAAAAAAGGCACTTCTATTAAATCATAATTTGTTATCTAAAGATCCTAATCCCCAAAATAGGTGGCCCCAACAACCCCCAAAAAGCAGTCCCCCAAAAAACTCTGCACCTACTCCACAGACAATTACTACTTCTTGATATCAAAATATCATCATATTTATTGGGGTTTCATCTAAAATCTACATACAATACATAAAACAATATACATATTAAAAATACCCAGGATTATCCATATGAAGGGTATCCCGTCTTGACCCGCCTAAATATCCCAATTTGTGTAAAAAACATACTAATAGATAAATTGTCCCCCAATAATCTATAAAGGCATCTAAAGATCCCTTTTTTCTCCAAAGAGCATTTTTGTAATTACCTTGACCAGTTGAAACATGTTATAAAATGCATGAACTAAATATCTGTTGTATATAAATAGTTAGCTTTACCCATGGTTTATACATATAAATATAAATGAAATCATGTGAAAAGTATTTTAGTTACCACACCAGAGCTCACAATAAGTACAATGCATCCAACAGATACATTTAAGGCATATCAAAACAACACTTCGTACCACATACCTGAACGTAGTAGATACAGAGGGTGGATACTGGGGAAGGGAAGGCCAAAGTGTCAAGTGAGATGATGATGATTATGATGAAGAAACAGGAACACCAGGCAGGAGCTGAGGGAGGACTGGAAGGTAACAAAGAGTTAGAGCTGGCTGTGCCTGGAGGGAGAAAGCAATGAGCAACTTATGAAGTACAGTTTAGGTTTAAGGGAGGACTGATGAAGAAAGCCAGGGAGTCCAGAGCCAGGGAGAGCTGTAATCCAGAGCTGGAGTTTAAACAGCCAAAACAGGTAGTCATCCAAGCCCCAGCACCGCAGGCCTGCTTTTAAAGGCTGCTTGGCACCAGAAAGTGCCTGCGGCACATGCACAAAAGCGTGAGAACTCGTACACGTGCACTCCACCAGAAGCGCAAGCCAGGGACCATCTGGGCATATGCATACCAGTGCACCGATCCCCTTCGTAACTGCACCCGACCACGCATCACCCGAGCAGAAACTCCCAGGTCTCCTACCATGACACTTGTAATCAGCACATAGTGCACAATTTGACCACTTGGGTCTTGATTCAGTAAACTTTCCTTAAAATATCTTAATACTTCATAACAAGGCAAGGGAGACAGAGTATGGGCCTCACAAGAAGATATTAGGGTCTCATTAAGGAAGAGCAATTCGCTTCTGGGGACAAAGGTGAGTATGCTATTGTTTTTTTTTTTTTTTGGTTGGTGAGTCCCTTGAAAGTAACTTTTGACATTTGGCCATAAAAATGGCTGTAACATGGGGGTAGCAAGGGCTAGAGGGCTAAAAACTGAGGGGAACAACTGAGTTGTTTCCCTGCACAAATGGGCTAGGGAAAGTACTCAAAATAATAAGAGGCAACCAACAAAAGAAATACATTTAAAAATAATATGGCTGTCAGAAGGCAAATTAGGGGAAATGGGGTAGGGAAACTACCTCGAAGAAGCACAGAAAGCAAGAAAATTAATTCAATACATTAATAAATAAATAAATAAATAAATAAATTTTCCATGTTTCAATAGTTCCCACTGCAGGTAACGGCCTACAGGTTTATTTTTTTATATTTTTTGGTAATCTTTTGGCATTTTTGGTTGGATCCAATTTTTAACTAAGGAAGAATAGCCTGACTTTATTTTTTAAATTGTATTTTTTCAGATTTAACTGTTTAATTAAAACGTGGCTTTTTAAAAGAATCCCATTTACCACTGAAACTGTCAGTGGGTTTATTTTTTTATTTTTTGGTATTTTTTAGCATTTTTTGTTGGATCTATTTTTTTTCTAACAAAAGAAAATATTTGTCTAAATATTTTTTGGGGGGTCACTTTCCCATGTTTTATTGAATGCCACTTAACAGATGGGAAAGTGACGGTGGGAATCTTATTTTTTATTTTCTTAATGTTTCTTACAGTAAAGAAAAAATGTGGGGTCCTCCCCCTCAAAGGCTAACAGCCTGCGCACCAAGCATAAGGGCTTTAAACCCAAGGGTCAGAGACCTCTGTCCTTGCGAGTTAAAAGACCTTATGCCCTTTGGTTTGGGCTCGGCAGAATTGGCATGGCTGTGGTTGCTAGGAATGGAAGCAACCAATCAGCCTTTTTCCAGGGCCGGGCCGAATGCTGAACAGGCACATGGATTTCAAATTCAAATCCGTGTTTGGGTTCGGGCCCCCATACCCGAACCAGCAAAGTTCACCACAAATCTTTGTGGGTTGGATCCGCTAATCACTATTTAAGAGGGTTAGATTGTTGTCAGGTTTGGTAATACATTCACATTCATGTTACTTATTTTGCAGTCTTTGGGATCCCTTAGGGGTGGGACTATACAACTAGTTTTTGAGTCTAAGGATTAACATGGTTTTAAGACTTGGATTTGAACTTTGGAAAATTAAGTGAGGCTGTACAAGCACTTTGTTGTAAGCTAATAGGTGCCTATATGTGCTTACATTTTTTTGTGGGAGCAGCTTGCGATGACAGCCGAAGGGTTGGTTCTTGCTTTTGAGCTAACAAATTACTGCACTTATCCTGCGGCACTGCAGGGCACACCTGAATTAACTGGAGAAGGTTTATCATGTACCGAAGCATTTGAGTGTTCACAATAGCAGATCACTGCTATAAGCAGAAAATCTGCAATTTAGTTTAATTACAGCCTACGTTAATTGCATGCTGATTGGAGGATAATGTATGCTATTCATGCTGTTTCCTGGCTGTATACCACACAGTGTCAATATGTATTTTTCTGCTTTGATATCTCATATAAAATTTGTGTGCATATGTTACATATTTAAACTTGAAAATTGATGCAAAGGTACAAAAAAGGTCATGAAAGCTTGCTCCATGAAGCTGCCATGAAAAGAATTATCTGTTAGGGCAGGTTGATTCTGGAATAGCACACTTAATAAGGTCTTTACCAACTACAAAGTAGCAGAGGAAGCCAACAAATTGAGTCTATAGGGCAACTCCCTTGCCCAAGGTCAACAGAAAAAAAAGAAAAGAAATATGCTTATTTAAAGCAACTGACAGTTTTACTGACAATATTACTAGAGGTAATATTTAATGGTGTACTTTGACAACATGTTTCTCTGAAAATCAGACCTACCCCCAAAATAAGCCCTAGCATGATTCACACACAGATCTCCTCACTCTGGAACATATATGAGAGCATTGTGACTCTGTCTCTGGTTACCAGGTGGAGAAATCCACTAAACTTTCAAAACAGTGGAACTTGCAAGAGAGCAGCTGGAAGAAACGCGTATTTTGGAGCAACAATGAATATAAGACCTGTCTTATTTTTGGGTAAACTTATTTTAATCTACTGTAAAATAGTCCCATTCTAGTAGAGAAAATGGGGTTGATTCAGAGACAGCTGAGAAGTCTTGCTACATTTTTATGAGAAATAACATTGGGGTTGATTCAGAGCCTTCGTAGAAACTCACGCTTTTATGAGAGTAAACTTGCCGGTGTAAATTCTCATAAACTCAGATGATTTTTTATTAGGTCTTGCAACCAAACAAAAAATCCCCCAAATATTTTCACGCCCCAAAAATTGTCTGCCGAATAAGACGAGGGGGAAAAATGGGTGAGAATGGAAATTCTCACTGGAGAATGGGTGAAAAGGGGCTCTGAATCAAGATTATTGACTTTCATTATCTACCTCGGGGCTAAATCAGAGCCAGGTTAAAATTGACACTCAGTAGACAATGAAAGTCAATGGCAGTTTTCTCTCCTAAAAAGAAGTGAGGATTCTCAGTAGGCTCTGAATCAACCCCAATCACTAAGCAGGCCAGAACACAGTTGAAGCTCAAACAGAGTGTGACGTATGTTTCTGTGTTTTTCTTCTACTGCCTAGATGGGGGCACAAGGAACAAGAACAGGATTATGATCCAGAGAACAATAAATACAACAGATAAGATTGATGGTGTCCTTCTAAGAGCAGAGAATTCTGTATACAAAAGGAGAGCTAAGGGTGTGCATTTAGAATTATTTCTGTGGCTATTGCGCTAGCCTCAGGGTGCCGGCATTACCGTCTAATCTGGCGCTGTATGCCATTGGCACTAGCAGTCGCTGCACTGAATGCTACTAATGAGCTTTGTTTGTTGCACTTATGTATTGGCCGGCCTATGACAGCATCTGTTGGACCCAATATATTATGACATATACGGGCTGATTATCCCAGCGCCAGTTAGCGCCACTTTGTACTGCCGTTATTCCGGTGCTCAACATCATATTTATGAATTTTGGGTGCTGTATTTTTCTGGCATTGGTCTGTGTTTCTCCTCAATATAAATGCACCATAGGGCAAACTAGAAAAGCCAGCCAAAACACTGAATAACCAAAGACCTGTCCCCACGTCACATTGGACGTTAATGGAGTGGCCAGTCTTGTGGTTACTGAAAGAAGGCACAAATAAAAAAGGGTCACTAGACTAGCAACAACAAATAAACAGCCAAAATAAAGTAATACAAGAGCCAATTGGGGCATGGGAAAGCTGTTTGGGGGGAGGGGAAGCTAGGCCAGCAGGCTACAAGGAAGAGCTATGTGGACCTAAACAGACTGAGAGACAGGAAAGGTGTTAGGAAAGGGGAAGCTAGGCTAGCCTCAAAAGAGGAGAGTAGGCTACAAGGAGAAACAATGTGGAACTAAAAAATCCAAAAAATATGATTCTCAGCAGTTCAGGGAACTAGGGCCACATGCGTACAAACGATGACACCCATGACATTTGGCATATTCTCAATGTTGAAAAATCCCAACCTCACCACGTTCCAGGCCAGGAGATGTTTTTTTCCTGCAGGACAGCCATGCTTTCCAGAAATTTAGGGCGCATATGAGCGAAGGCTGGGATATGCCAACTGACAGTGCCCCTAGCCTCTGGAAGGAGACATTCACTATTAATTTGTTCATACCTCCTTTCGCCAACCAATTTGGTCAGACCTGCTTTTGCATGCCCCTTTTTTGTGGCAGGAGCCAACCATGGCAGCAATTCTGAATAAAGCTTCTCAAGAGAAAAGTAGTTTAGTCGGGTCAATTCAAACACCTGTTGATCGATCATTTGGTCAATATCCAGACGACTGCGGGTATGTCTAAGCTCTGCAAGGTACATGGTTAACAGACGCTGCTGCTCAAGACACTCCTACTCTTCACCGAACTCGTCAAAGGGCTCCATCAGAGGGGCGAAGGATGTAGACTGTATTTTCACAAGCAACAAAAGACTGTTCAAGTTTTCCCGCTAGCATAAAGTTAGCGTAAGTTTGAACCGGAAACCTACGGCTTTTATAGGTCCGAAAACCCACAAATCAGGGCTCTGAATCACGTGCAAGCACAGACAAAAGCTGTAATAATACGGACGTACTGACACCTTCAGCTGTATCTATATAGCGAACACTCAGTTTGGCTTACACATACCATAAATTCCCGCAAAAAGGACAAAAACAAAGCTCCGAATCACCCATAACAGAAATGAGACTAAATGTTGGCATTTGACATAATTCTCGCTGGTGGGAATGCTTACGAGTGAGGCTCTGAATTAATCCCAATGTGAAAATATATACCCAAATCAATTACCAAATGAAATGTAAAGAAAATGCAACTTGAATATATTTTTGGAATTTCATTGCTGGAGTGAAAGCCAAATCCTTGCTTGTGTTTAACTGTATTGCAGCTGTAATAGGCTGCTCGGTTCCTTCAAATTTCACTGGATATGATTGGATGTACCTTATATGGGGATTGAGTGTGGATTATCCTTCTCCTATCATTATTAATGCCAGGCTAATACACTGCATACCACACCAAGCTACTTACACACTTCTGTGCTCTCTTGTATCCTTAACCCAGTGTTCTCCTGAGGGAGCCTTACAGTGAGATGGGATTAAGACCCAATTAATAACCTCTCTGACTGGGAATATCTATGCAATGTGTTTTGCCTGCCTTTAATACAACTAAACCAAGGCAGACAAACTTCCTATCACCCTCACTTGAGTTTTACAACCCCCTTATGGAAAATGTGCCCCCGTCATTTTGAAATGCTCCAAATGTATATTACTGTATATATCTTATTCTCGTGTATGAAGCCAATAATTTAGCTATTTTCGGTCCAATAAATGCCCTGCACTTCTCAATGTTAGTTCAGGCCCTATGCTTTTTAACTCAAATTTTATATACTACTACTATTTACTTTAGTTAAAACGTGTATAAGAGGGTGTACATTTTCCACTGAAATCAGTTGCAATTAATACATATTTATATCATGCATCTACATGTTTTACTTGTATTTTTCTCTTTCCTTGCCTAGTTAATTTAAAATGCAGACAAGATATTACTAACATTTGAAAACCCATACATAAAAATGTATTTCAAAGTAAATGCAAAATTGTAACATGTTCATTTAAACACATTCAAACACATCCTTTTTAAAGATCTAACATGTGAATCTGTATAGAATACATGAAAGAGAGCTTACTCAGATCACAGGTGTACGTTGTACACGTACCTTTGTAGATGTAAAATAAGGAACTGGGCACTCCCCATCTCTCATCTCTCCTTGCTGCAAAAAACAGCAATATAAATAGGAACATGTTTTTAAGATGACCCAAATTGTTTAGGTCATATGACATTTGAGAATTCTATTTTTCAAAAAGATATTCGACAGTATAGCATCACAGGCATATATTATTTTTTTTCATCTTAAAAGGATACAGTGGTAGATGGTGAAAACCAAAATATGATTGTCAGCTAGGCAACCTTATTAATAATGATGGCTGGAAGATAATAGGAAATATCTGTATCGTTTAGCCGTAACTGCCTATGGGTTCCATAGTCTTATTTGCTTCTCCTGGGCCCTAAAAGCAAAGCCTTTACCTAGCACCAAGGTCAGAACCATATTTGTTCGCCAAATGCATCAAAGATGCCAAAGTAGATATTTGTGGCAGGTTCACAGTTTCACAAATTACATGCAGAAGGTGAATTATTTGTAATAACTTACAGTAAAACAAAATAAAATAGAAGGCTAATAATACAATACAAGAGAGGGTGTAGATACTAACAGCTTAAAACCTATACTGTTGTATAGTGTCAAAGATTGAATTTGTTTATCTGTGGGGAAACAACTACTTCTGTATATCAAAGTATTAAAAGATAGGGGACCATACCATCTAGCAAAATTTTGAAGTACGGGTACTCTGGGTAAGATTTGTCCATAACACCCTTATAAGCCTGAGATATTGAATACCGGTCATACAACAAATGTATTTTTTTTGTGTCCTAATTATCCTTTCTGCAGATCTGACAGTTATTTGCAGTCTGCCCATTTGTCCCCTCAGGCATTAAGCAACTTGTGGTTCACAGTAGAACCCTCCTCCAGTTTTACTATTTAATCCCTAAAGGCCCATTTATTATTATCTTTAATAAGGCAAATTAATCCAGTGTTACCCACAAACATCTTTATTTTTTCTTTGTCAAGGAGTAGCAATTTTAAATAAAAAGATAAAACAGTGGGGCAGAGGCTTAAACTTTAGTCCCAGGGTTGTAAATAAAAAGGGTGAAGAGGTAGTAACCGCATCAGGACCCATGAGAACATAATGGTTCCATCACAATTGTCTCTCCACCTTATTTATCTGATTTGAGCTCACATCGCAACATGTGTTTAGTAGTATAATTGTAACTAATTTATTTATAAACTGGCATCGATATCGATAATAGATATATGTGACTGGAAATAAAGTTGTGTGCAGGCATGTCAACTCACCTGGTTAATCCCACAATCACTGTATTTTTTTGTCTCCCTCACCCAGTCAAGTTTAAACTCACCCGGCAAAAGCTAAAGCCGAGCAAAGCCAGTGCTTTGTTCTCTGAGAGCTGGGGACAGGCTCAGTGCTGTGTCTTCCCCAGAGAGACTGTAAACTTTGAAATACTCCTTAGTTTTTTTTCTCTAGTATTAGTATTGGCCTGTATTCAAAAGCAGAATTACAGTAGGTCAAGGAAAAAAATGACCTTCTCATTCAAACCAACCCTTTTTCAACTTACTGCCATTAGGTGGTAATTTTAAGTTCCCACATCTAGAAACATTAAGGCATAAAAATAGCTTCTGATATGTAAGGATTAGAGATGAGCGAACTTTTGAAAAATTCGATTCGACTGATTCGCCGAATTTTCCGACAAAAATCGTTTCGACCCGAATAAATTCGCGACGAATCGCTATTAAAAACGGCTATTTCTGAGCCTCCTAGAGCCTCAATAGGGTTGTAAACCATTCAGCCTTGCTGTAACACGCACAGGATGCGTGCTGGGTTAGTTAAATAATACTTTGAAGAAATATCACATGCAGATCAGAGGCATCGCTAATAGAATCGCAGAGCGGCACAATTGCAGAGAGTTGAAGTGGCATCACTATGAGGGGCAGAAGGAGCCCAAATATACACTGGAGTTGGCCTCAGGAGCCCAAAAATTGGATGAATCACACCCTGGAGTTGGCAGAAGTTGGCAGCAGCAGCAGCAGGAGCCCAAATATACACTGGAGTTGGCTTCAGGAGCCCAAAAATTGGATGAATCACACCCTGGAGTTGGCAGAAGTTGGCAGCAGCAGCAGGAGCCCAAATATACACTGGAGTTGGCTTCAGGAGCCCAAAAATTGGATGAATCACACCCTGGAGTTGGCAGAAGTTGGCAGCAGCAGGAGCCCAAAAATTGGATGAATCACACCCTGGAGTTGGCAGAAGTTGGCAGCAGCAGCAGCAGGAGCCCAAATATATACTGGAGTTGGCTTCAGGAGCCCAAAAATTGGATGAATCACACCCTGGAGTTGGCAGGAGTTGACAGTAGCAGCAGCAGGAGCCCAAATATACACTGGAGTTGGCTTCAGGTGCCCAAAAATTGGATGAATCACACCCTGGAGTTGGCAGAAGTTGGCAGCAGCAGCAGCAGGAGCCCAAATATACACTGGAGTTGGCTTCAGGAGCCCAAAAATTGGATGAATCACACCCTGGAGTTGGCAGGAGTTGACAGTAGCAGCGGCAGGAGCCCAAATATACACTGGAGTTGGCTTCAGGAGCCCAAAAATTGGATGAATCACACCCTGGAGTTGGCAGAAGTTGGCAGCAGCAGCAGCAGGAGCCCAAATATACACTGGAGTTGGCCTCAGGAGCCCAAAAATTGGATGAATCACACCCTGGAGTTGGCAGGAGTTGACAGTAGCAGCAGCAGGAGCCCAAATATACACTGGAGTTGGCTTCAGGAGCCCAAAAATTGGATGAATCACACCCTGGAGTTGGCAGAAGTTGGCAGCAGCAGCAGCAGGAGCCCAAATATACACTGGAGTTGGCTTCAGGAGCCCAAAAATTGGATGAATCACACCCTGGAGTTGGCAGGAGTTGACAGTAGCAGCAGCAGGAGCCCAAATATACACTGGAGTTGGCTTCAGGAGCCCAAAAATTGGATGAATCACACCCTGGAGTTGGCAGGAGTTGACAGTAGCAGCAGCAGGAGCCCAAATATACACTGGAGTTGGCTTCAGGAGCCCAAAAATTGGATGAATCACACCCTGGAGTTGGCAGAAGTTGGCAGCAGCAGCAGCAGGAGCCCAAAAATTGGATGAATCACACCCTGGAGTTGGCAGGAGTTGGCAGCAGCAGCAGCAGGAGCCCAAATATACACTGGAGTTGGCTTCAGGAGCCCAAAAATTGGATGAATCACACCCTGGAGTTGGCAGAAGTTGGCAGCAGCAGCAGCAGGAGCCCAAATATACACTGGAGTTGGCTTCAGGAGCCCAAAAATTGGATGAATCACACCCTGGAGTTGGCAGAAGTTGGCAGCAGCAGCAGCAGGAGCCCAAATATACACTGGAGTTGGCCTCAGGAGCCCAAAAATTGGATGAATCACACCCTGGAGTTGGCAGAAGTTGGCAGCAGCAGCAGCAGCAGGAGCCCAAATATACACTGGAGTTGGCTTCAGGAGCCCAAAAATTGGATGAATCACACCCTGGAGTTGGCAGGAGTTGACAGTAGCAGCAGCAGGAGCCCAAATATACACTGGAGTTGGCTTCAGGAGCCCAAAAATTGGATGAATCACACCCTGGAGTTGGCAGAAGTTGGCAGCAGCAGCAGCAGGAGCCCAAATATACACTGGAGTTGGCCTCAGGAGCCCAAAAATTGGATGAATCACACCCTGGAGTTGGCAGGAGTTGACAGTAGCAGCAGCAGGAGCCCAAATATACACTGGAGTTGGCTTCAGGAGCCCAAAAATTGGATGAATCACACCCTGGAGTTGGCAGAAGTTGGCAGCAGCAGCAGCAGGAGCCCAAATATACACTGGAGTTGGCTTCAGGAGCCCAAAAATTGGATGAATCACACCCTGGAGTTGGCAGGAGTTGACAGTAGCAGCAGCAGGAGCCCAAATATACACTGGAGTTGGCTTCAGGAGCCCAAAAATTGGATGAATCACACCCTGGAGTTGGCAGAAGTTGGCAGCAGCAGCAGCAGGAGCCCAAATATACACTGGAGTTGGCCTCAGGAGCCCAAAAATTGGATGAATCACACCCTGGAGTTGGCAGGAGTTGACAGTAGCAGCAGCAGGAGCCCAAATATACACTGGAGTTGGCTTCAGGAGCCCAAAAATTGGATGAATCACACCCTGGAGTTGGCAGAAGTTGGCAGCAGCAGCAGCAGGAGCCCAAATATACACTGGAGTTGGCTTCAGGAGCCCAAAAATTGGATGAATCACACCCTGGAGTTGGCAGGAGTTGACAGTAGCAGCAGCAGGAGCCCAAATATACACTGGAGTTGGCTTCAGGAGCCCAAAAATTGGATGAATCACACCCTGGAGTCGGCAGAAGTTGGCAGCAGCAGCAGCAGGAGCCCAAATATACACTGGAGTTGGCCTCAGGAGCCCAAAAATTGGATGAATCACACCCTGGAGTTGGCAGGAGTTGACAGTAGCAGCAGCAGGAGCCCAAAAAATGGCCTAAAGACATAAATATGTTTTGCACCATTTGGAAAGTGTAAAACGTGGCACCATGCTGAATCTAGTCGCATGCATCAGGCATTGGTGGGTGGAAATCCTGGCTGATCCATCCCTGATTCATTTTGACAAAGGTGAGTCTCTCCACATTTTTAGTTGACAGACGAGTTCTCCTCGCCGTAACTATGGCCCCCGCCGCACTAAACACCCGCTCAGATGGCACGCTACTTGCCGGGCAGGACAGCTTTTCCAGGGCAAACTCTGCTAGTTGCGGCCACAAATCAAGTTTGGCTGCCCAGAAGTCCAGCGGATCCTCAAGGTGTGTTGGCATGGTCATGTCAAAGTATGACATGACCTGCTGGTTCAGGTCCTGCTCCAGGTCTTCCTGCTGCTCATGAGTAGCCTCACTATGCGGGTGTAGAAAGCTACTCATTAGCGACTGAAGACTGAGGCTGCTGCTGCTGATGGAGCTTCTGCTGCTGCTGCTGCCAACCCCCCCAGCGGCCATGGCAGTGGAAGGTGAGCGCAGAGGTCCCCTCGAGTCAGACCTGCGAGAGTATGGACCATGGCGCAGATAGGCATCGGCCAACTGCCTAAGTAGAATGTCTTTGTAGTAGTTGAGTTTGTCCTCCCTCTCGGTGGGTTTAAAAAATGCCCCCATTTTGTGCCGGAAGCGAGGGTCCAATAAGGTGGACAGCCAGAAGTCATCCCGCCGACAGATGGAAACAATTCTGGGGTCACTACGCAAGCATGTGAGCATGCTTCGTGCCATTTGCGCAAGTGACTCGGATGGACTACCTGTCTCCATCTCCACTGCATACTGCCACGGTGTGGCCGGGTCCTCTGTCTCTCCTTCCTCAAAAACCTCTAGCTCCTCTCGCTGCTCCTGCTCCTCCTCTCCTGTCCGCTGACTAGATAAACCAGCCATTTCGCCAAGCCTAAACTGTGTTTCGCTGGGCAACTCCTCCTCCTCCTCTTCCTCCTCCTCCTCCTCCAGTTCAGCTCCAACGGGGTTCATGTGGCCGTAAGATGTAAACGCTATGTCTCCAGTGCCCTGACCAGCCATGGTTTCCAACATGTGCTGTAGTACATGAAGCAGTGGAATCACGTCGTTCATCCCGTAATCCTGCCGACTGACAAATAAAGTGGCTTCCTCAAAGGGCCTGAGCAAACGGCAGGTGTCACGTATGAGCTGCCACTGGTTGACATTGAAGTTACACAGGGGAGTCCCCCTATCTGCTTGGATCATCAGGAAATCCGTGATGGCTTTTCTCTGTTCATATAATCGGTCCAACATGTGAAGGGTGGAATTCCAACGGGTGGAAACATCGCAAATCAGACTATGTTGGGGGATACCATTCTGACGCTGTAGCTCAAGAAGGGTGTGTTTGGCGGTGTAGGAGTGGCTGAAGTGCATGCAAAGTTTCCGTGAAGTTGTTAGGATGTCCTGCAGATGGGGGGAACACTTCAGAAACCGCTTGACAACCAGATTGAAGACGTGAGCCATGCAGGGGGCATGGGTCAGGCTTCCTTGGCGCAGCGCAGACAAAATGTTCTTCCCATTGTCGGTAACCATGATTCCCATTTTAAGTTTTCTCGGAGTAAGCCATGTTTGGATTTCCTGATGAATACATTTAAGCAGTTCCTCCCCTGTGTGACTCCGTTCGCCAAGACAAACCATGTGAAGCACTGCGTGACACCTCCGTGCCCTGCACACATGGTAGACTGGAGGGGCACTGAGACTTGAGCCTACAGTGGAGGGTGAGGAGATGGCGGAGGATGAGGAGGCCGAGTCGCACGGTGTCACAGGCCCAATGGGCAGAGAGCGCGGAGGCCGAAGCGGCGTGACCTGTTCAAGTTGCTGCTGCAAAGGGACCACATTCACCCAGTGGGCCGTAAACGACATGTACTGCCCCTGACCGTAGTTACAGCTCCAGATGTCGGCGCTGCCATGTATTTTGCTACACACCGACAGGCTCAAGGACTGGCCCACCTTCTGTTCAACAAAAGTGTGCAGCGCTGGTACTGCCTTCTTGGCAAAGAAATGACGGCTTGGGACTCTCCACCTCGGCTCGGCACAAGCCATCAGTTCTCTGAAAGGTGCAGATTCCACCACCTGAAAAGGGAGCGACTGCAGCACCAGCAACTTGGACAGGAGCACATTCAGCTTCTGCGCCGTAGGATGAGTGGGCGCATACTGCTGTCTCTTGGACATGGCTTCGCTGATGGATTGCTGGCGGGATGCATGACTTGGAGGAGGAGGAGGAGGAGCAGGAGCGACAGAGGATGGGTATGACGCACAGCTGCCTTCGGCTGAGGTGCTGGAGCCTTGGCTGGCAGAAATTGGGAGCTCACTTGGTGAGGAAGCAGACTGGACCACCCCTTGGGAGCCTCGGTTCTCCCAGGTCGTTTTATGGTGACGCATCATATGTTGACGCAGGGCCGTGGTGCCAACATTTGGACCCTGGCCACGCTTCACCTTTTGCCTACATATCTTGCATGTGGTCATGTTACCCTCCTGCGGATGCCTCAGGAAAAACTGCCACACTGCCGAGTAGCTACTTTTCCCACCCCCTGGCCTCACTGATTCACTGCTGCTGTTGCCAACTCCAGGAACCCCTGCTCCACTACCTCCCGATAAGGTAGACTGCCGCACAGCAGGTGCTCTACCCCGGCCCCGGCCGGCTCCAGCCTTTGGAATTGTGCCCCCATGCTGACTGCTACCACCTTGCTGCCTCAGCTGCTGACTCCGGGGCAACCTGCGCCCCTCTTCTCCTGATGATGACGATGAAGCCCCTTCATCACCCGGCTCCCAAGTGCGATCGGCTTCATCGTCATCATCATCATCACCGAGTTGTGGCTGTACGTCACTGATGTTCGTGGATTCGTCAACAGTGTCTGGCGCAGGAGCTGGAACGCTCGCAGCACCCACGACACTGTCCACATCACCATCTGTCTGCCTAGCTAGAGAAGCCACCTCCATTTCTTGGCTGGGCAGTAGCTGCTGACTGTCCTCTATCTGATGGTCCTCCTCACTAAAGAGTGGAGCTGAACCCAAAGCATAGGATACGTCGCTGGGGGAGGGAACGGCGTAGGACAGAGGCAATGGGAGGACAGGGACTGCTCTCGGGGCATGCCAACTCAGGGTTGTGTCAGAGGAACCTACCGACCCTAGACTGGGGGTCTCAGACGTAAGTTGTGATGATGTTGTTGATGAGCGCGTCAACCAATCTACCACGGCAGATGCGTTACTGGTGGAGACCCGACCGCTAGCAGATACTGGCAGATTAGGTCTCTCAGCGTGACTCCTGCTGCTACTGGCCCCCAGTCTGATGCGAGCTCTGCCTGCGGAATCTTGGTCTCTGCCACTCCTCTTTTCACTTCCAGGCACTTGTCTGCCCGACATAGTCTAACTGGCGTGGGAGTAGGTGATATTTTAAGATCCCCCGGGCAGCGGTGGGTCTATATGAAACAGAATATAATGCACACCAAAAGTGAGCAGTAACACTCAGCCTCCAACAGGCCTGCTTAGTGTAAATAAGAGAGCTGCTTAGTGTAAATAAAGAGGGGTATGCTATGTTACAGAATGGGATGCCTCAACAGAAGTGCACCTGGCAGGCAGCAGTAAGCCTATGCCCAGCAAAAGTGTCTTATAATATAAATATAATAAGAGCAAATGCTTATATGGTCTTAAACAGAGGCTGCTTTAGTCACAGAATGGGATGCCCCCAAAAAAGATCCAGTAGTACTATGCCCAGCAAAAGTGTCTTTATCAGGCTAATTTCAAATATGATAAGAGCAAATGCTTATATGGTCTTAAACAGAGGCTGCTGTAGTCACAGAATGGGATGCCCCAAATAGGAGTGCACCTGGCAGGGTCCAGTAGTGCTTTGCCCAGCAAAAGTGTCTTTATCAGGCCTAATTTCAAATATGATAAGAGCAAATGCTTATATGGTCTTAAACAGAGGCTGCTGTAGTCACAGAATGGGATGCCCCAAATAGGAGTGCACCTGGCAGGGTCCAGTAGTGCTTTGCCCAGCAAAAGTGTCTTTATCAGGCCTAATTTCAAATATGATAAGAGCAAATGCTTATATGGTCTTAAACAGAGGCTGCTGTAGTCACAGAATGGGATGCCCCAAATAGGAGTGCACCTGGCAGGGTCCAGTAGTGCTTTGCCCAGCAAAAGTGTCTTTATCAGGCCTAATTTCAAATATGATAAGAGCAAATGCTTATATGGTCTTAAACAGAGGCTGCTGTAGTCACAGAATGGGATGCCCCAAATAGGAGTGCACCTGGCAGGGTCCAGTAGTGCTTTGCCCAGCAAAAGTGTCTTTATCAGGCCTAATTTCAAATATGATAAAAGCAAATGCTTATATGGTCTTAAACAGAGGCTGCTGTAGTCACAGAATGGGATGCCCCAAATAGGAGTGCACCTGGCAGGGTCCAGTAGTGCTTTGCCCAGCAAAAGTGTCTTTATCAGGCCTAATTTCAAATATGATAAGAGCAAATGCTTATATGGTCTTAAACAGAGGCTGCTTTAGTCACAGAATGGGATGCCCCAAATAGGAGTGCACCTGGCAGGGTCCAGTAGTGCTATGCCCAGCAAAAGTGTCTTTATCAGGCCTAATTTCAAATATGATAAGAGCAAATGCTTATATGGTCTTAAACAGAGGCTGCTGTAGTCACAGAATGGGATGCCCCAAATAGGAGTGCACCTGGCAGGGTCCAGTAGTGCTTTGCCCAGCAAAAGTGTCTTTATCAGGCCTAATTTCAAATATGATAAGAGCAAATGCTTATATGGTCTTAAACAGAGGCTGCTGTAGTCACAGAATGGGATGCCCCAAATAGGAGTGCACCTGGCAGGGTCCAGTAGTGCTTTGCCCAGCAAAAGTGTCTTTATCAGGCCTAATTTCAAATATGATAAGAGCAAATGCTTATATGGTCTTAAACAGAGGCTGCTTTAGTCACAGAATGGGATGCCCCAAATAGGAGTGCACCTGGCAGGGTCCAGTAGTGCTATGCCCAGCAAAAGTGTCTTTATCAGGCCTAATTTCAAATATGATAAGAGCAAATGCTTATATGGTCTTAAACAGAGGCTGCTGTAGTCACAGAATGGGATGCCCCAAATAGGAGTGCACCTGGCAGGGTCCAGTAGTGCTATGCCCAGCAAAAGTGTCTTTATCAGGCCTAATTTCAAATATGATAAGAGCAAATGCTTATATGGTCTTAAACAGAGGCTGCTGTAGTCACAGAATGGGATGCCCCAAATAGGAGTGCACCTGGCAGGGTCCAGTAGTGCTTTGCCCAGCAAAAGTGTCTTTATCAGGCCTAATTTCAAATATGATAAGAGCAAATGCTTATATGGTCTTAAACAGAGGCTGCTGTAGTCACAGAATGGGATGCCCCAAATAGGAGTGCACCTGGCAGGGTCCAGTAGTGCTTTGCCCAGCAAAAGTGTCTTTATCAGGCCTAATTTCAAATATGATAAGAGCAAATGCTTATATGGTCTTAAACAGAGGCTGCTTTAGTCACAGAATGGGATGCCCCAAATAGGAGTGCACCTGGCAGGGTCCAGTAGTGCTATGCCCAGCAAAAGTGTCTTTATCAGGCCTAATTTCAAATATGATAAGAGCAAATGCTTATATGGTCTTAAACAGAGGCTGCTGTAGTCACAGAATGGGATGCCCCAAATAGGAGTGCACCTGGCAGGGTCCAGTAGTGCTATGCCCAGCAAAAGTGTCTTTATCAGGCCTAATTTCAAATATGATAAGAGCAAATGCTTATATGGTCTTAAACAGAGGCTGCTGTAGTCACAGAATGGGATGCCCCAAATAGGAGTGCACCTGGCAGGGTCCAGTAGTGCTTTGCCCAGCAAAAGTGTCTTTATCAGGCCTAATTTCAAATATGATAAGAGCAAATGCTTATATGGTCTTAAACAGAGGCTGCTGTAGTCACAGAATGGGATGCCCCAAATAGGAGTGCACCTGGCAGGGTCCAGTAGTGCTTTGCCCAGCAAAAGTGTCTTTATCAGGCCTAATTTCAAATATGATAAGAGCAAATGCTTATATGGTCTTAAACAGAGGCTGCTGTAGTCACAGAATGGGATGCCCCAAATAGGAGTGCACCTGGCAGGGTCCAGTAGTGCTTTGCCCAGCAAAAGTGTCTTTATCAGGCCTAATTTCAAATATGATAAGAGCAAATGCTTATATGGTCTTAAACAGAGGCTGCTGTAGTCACAGAATGGGATGCCCCAAATAGGAGTGCACCTGGCAGGGTCCAGTAGTGCTTTGACCAGCAAAAGTGTCTTTATCAGGCCTAATTTCAAATATGATAAGAGCAATTGCTTATATGGTCTTAAACAGAGGCTGCTGTAGTCACAGAATGGGATGCCCCAAATAGGAGTGCACCTGGCAGGGTCCAGTAGTGCTTTGCCCAGCAAAAGTGTCTTTATCAGGCCTAATTTCAAATATGATAAGAGCAAATGCTTATATGGTCTTAAACAGAGGCTGCTGTAGTCACAGAATGGGATGCCCCAAATAGGAGTGCACCTGGCAGGGTCCAGTAGTGCTTTGCCCAGCAAAAGTGTCTTTATCAGGCCTAATTTCAAATATGATAAGAGCAAATGCTTATATGGTCTTAAACAGAGGCTGCTGTAGTCACAGAATGGGATGCCCCAAATAGGAGTGCACCTGGCAGGGTCCAGTAGTGCTATGCCCAGCAAAAGTGTCTTTATCAGGCCTAATTTCAAATATGATAAGAGCAAATGCTTATATGGTCTTAAACAGAGGCTGGTGTAGTCACAGAATGGGATGCCCCAAATAGGAGTGCACCTGGCAGGGTCCAGTAGTGCTATGCCCAGCAAAAGTGTCTTTATCAGGCCTAATTTCAAATATGATAAGAGCAAATGCTTATATGGTCTTAAACAGAGGCTGCTGTAGTCACAGAATGGGATGCCCCAAATAGGAGTGCACCTGGCAGGGTCCAGTAGTGCTATGCCCAGCAAAAGTGTCTTTATCAGGCCTAATTTCAAATATGATAAGAGCAAATGCTTATATGGTCTTAAACAGAGGCTGCTGTAGTCACAGAATGGGATGCCCCAAATAGGAGTGCACCTGGCAGGGTCCAGTAGTGCTATGCCCAGCAAAAGTGTCTTTATCAGGCCTAATTTCAAATATGATAAGAGCAAATGCTTATATGGTCTTAAACAGAGGCTGCTGTAGTCACAGAATGGGATGCCCCAAATAGGAGTGCACCTGGCAGGGTCCAGTAGTGCTATGCCCAGCAAAAGTGTCTTTATCAGGCCTAATTTCAAATATGATAAGAGCAAATGCTTATATGGTCTTAAACAGAGGCTGCTGTAGTCACAGAATGGGATGCCCCAAATAGGAGTGCACCTGGCAGGGTCCAGTAGTGCTTTGCCCAGCAAAAGTGTCTTTATCAGGCCTAATTTCAAATATGATAAGAGCAAATGCTTATATGGTCTTAAACAGAGGCTGCTGTAGTCACAGAATGGGATGCCCCAAATAGGAGTGCACCTGGCAGGGTCCAGTAGTGCTTTGCCCAGCAAAAGTGTCTTTATCAGGCCTAATTTCAAATATGATAAGAGCAAATGCTTATATGGTCTTAAACAGAGGCTGCTGTAGTCACAGAATGGGATGCCCCAAATAGGAGTGCACCTGGCAGGGTCCAGTAGTGCTTTGCCCAGCAAAAGTGTCTTTATCAGGCCTAATTTCAAATATGATAAGAGCAAATGCTTATATGGTCTTAAACAGAGGCTGCTGTAGTCACAGAATGGGATGCCCCAAATAGGAGTGCACCTGGCAGGGTCCAGTAGTGCTTCGCCCAGCAAAAGTGTCTTTATCAGGCCTAATTTCAAATATGATAAGAGCAAATGCTTATATGGTCTTAAACAGAGGCTGCTTTAGTCACAGAATGGGATGCCCCAAATAGGAGTGCACCTGGCAGGGTCCAGTAGTGCTATGCCCAGCAAAAGTGTCTTTATCAGGCCTAATTTCAAATATGATAAGAGCAAATGCTTATATGGTCTTAAACAGAGGCTGCTGTAGTCACAGAATGGGATGCCCCAAATAGGAGTGCACCTGGCAGGGTCCAGTAGTGCTTTGCCCAGCAAAAGTGTCTTTATCAGGCCTAATTTCAAATATGATAAGAGCAAATGCTTATATGGTCTTAAACAGAGGCTGCTGTAGTCACAGAATGGGATGCCCCAAATAGGAGTGCACCTGGCAGGGTCCAGTAGTGCTTTGCCCAGCAAAAGTGTCTTTATCAGGCCTAATTTCAAATATGATAAGAGCAAATGCTTATATGGTCTTAAACAGAGGCTGCTTTAGTCACAGAATGGGATGCCCCAAATAGGAGTGCACCTGGCAGGGTCCAGTAGTGCTATGCCCAGCAAAAGTGTCTTTATCAGGCCTAATTTCAAATATGATAAGAGCAAATGCTTATATGGTCTTAAACAGAGGCTGCTGTAGTCACAGAATGGGATGCCCCAAATAGGAGTGCACCTGGCAGGGTCCAGTAGTGCTATGCCCAGCAAAAGTGTCTTTATCAGGCCTAATTTCAAATATGATAAGAGCAAATGCTTATATGGTCTTAAACAGAGGCTGCTGTAGTCACAGAATGGGATGCCCCAAATAGGAGTGCACCTGGCAGGGTCCAGTAGTGCTTTGCCCAGCAAAAGTGTCTTTATCAGGCCTAATTTCAAATATGATAAGAGCAAATGCTTATATGGTCTTAAACAGAGGCTGCTGTAGTCACAGAATGGGATGCCCCAAATAGGAGTGCACCTGGCAGGGTCCAGTAGTGCTTTGCCCAGCAAAAGTGTCTTTATCAGGCCTAATTTCAAATATGATAAGAGCAAATGCTTATATGGTCTTAAACAGAGGCTGCTTTAGTCACAGAATGGGATGCCCCAAATAGGAGTGCACCTGACAGGGTCCAGTAGTGCTATGCCCAGCAAAAGTGTCTTTATCAGGCCTAATTTCAAATATGATAAGAGCAAATGCTTATATGGTCTTAAACAGAGGCTGCTGTAGTCACAGAATGGGATGCCCCAAATAGGAGTGCACCTGGCAGGGTCCAGTAGTGCTATGCCCAGCAAAAGTGTCTTTATCAGGCCTAATTTCAAATATGATAAGAGCAAATGCTTATATGGTCTTAAACAGAGGCTGCTGTAGTCACAGAATGGGATGCCCCAAATAGGAGTGCACCTGGCAGGGTCCAGTAGTGCTTTGCCCAGCAAAAGTGTCTTTATCAGGCCTAATTTCAAATATGATAAGAGCAAATGCTTATATGGTCTTAAACAGAGGCTGGTGTAGTCACAGAATGGGATGCCTCACAGCAGACTTAAGATCAGTTCAGTATATATGCACAGTTAGTTACTATAAGCAGCCTGAAAACGCTAACAAAGCCTGTCAGCCAGCTAGTAACACTCAGGCTGGATGAAAAAAAAAAAAAATCTCCCTGTCACAGCCTCCGTTTTTTCCTACCTTTCCCTGGCTTTCTGTCTGTCTCCTGTCTGTCTCCTGCCTGTCTCCAGCCTGTCCCTGTCTGTCCCTGCCTGTCTAACTGTCTGTCCCTCAGCTACACAGCGTTCTGTCTCTCACGAATGCAATAGAGAAATGAGGAAAAGCAAGATGGCCGCCGTTAAATACCGCTGTGTGACGTCACCGGGCTTGCTGGCTGCTGATAGGCTGCATGTGACTGCCCCAGCTTGCACTGGCGCGGGATACATGTCCAGACATGTCCGCCATCTTAGAATGCCTGTAAATGTAAATGAATGGATGTTAAAGGAAAACTTCGAGTGATCGAATCGCGGGGAAATTCGGATTCGATCCGAATCGAATTTTTCCTGAAATTCGGATCGAATCAGGGTTCGTCCGGATCGATTCGCTCATCCCTAGTAAGGATTATATACTGGGCAAAAATAAATCTGAATATGAAATGAGAAGTGTAGTAACTATGCAAATAGGAATAAGCTTTTGTTGAATATGGTGTGGAGCGCCGAGTGCTGGATGCACAGAGCTGGCGCTACCACTCACTCGCTGCAGCACTGTACTGTTGTAAGAGCGCCCAACACACATCATATTTATCAATACCAGCCAGGTTAATACAGCGTCTGAGATGCTCTGTTACAGCGCCCAATACCCGCTTACAGCTTCTACTAGTGGTCGCTCTAAGTGCTGCTATACAGATGCTCATCTGGCAATATCTGGCGTTAGTAGTGAATCAGCCTCTAAGTACCATTCAAAAAGAGGAGCTATTGTTGTTTGAAACAGTTTGCTTTATTTTTTATTGCTTTAGTCTGCATCCTGCATGGTAAATTTTTTCATGCGGTTGAGAAAATTTCTATTTCAAAAGCCTGTCAATAAATCACATTCTTAAACCACACCTTTGTTACACCTATCAACATGTAAATTAGCGTCCAAAGATGGCATCTCTGTATGTGAGTAATGCTGGGGCCCAATTAAGCGTCTGCATTCGGTCCTGGTCCAATTTAGTTATTACACTGTTCACCCCCTGGTTACTTGTACTACTTCAATAGGGAGGGTTGAACAGCCAGAGCCAGTGTATCGAATAGTAATGGGCTCTGGAGCTCTGGAAGACACTCAAGCCGACTAAAAAGAGACTTAGAAAGCTACTTGGCTTACAGGAAAAATTAGCTGACACCCGTACAGGTGAGCAAGGGAGCCAGTGGAGGTTATGCTTTCATTGGGCATACAGTAGGCTTAACATTTAGGTATATGTCCCCTTAAGAATGATAGAAAACAAACTTTCAAACTCATACAACAGTATATGAAATGGAACAATGAACAGGCATTTGAGAATGTGAGGCTGGTAAATGGAAAGGTACCCCCGCATGCTGGTAAATATTTTAGGTCTGAGCTCTCTTTTTATTTGTGCTCAAAAAGCTATAAAGGTCTGAATGCATTATATAAAATGGAAATAGTTGACTTTTCATCTTTATCACTACTGCAGTATTTACCGGACAGCTGTTTTGCCAATTTGCCAGTGTATTTCATTTGTTGCCTGGAGTTAATCTTTAAAACGTGTACATTATATTTATATGTATAAGCCTGCGTAAACAAACTTTAGATTCTGTAAACTGTCTAGCTTCTGTAAGCTCTTGAATAATTCTTCATTTCCCTACAGTCCCTATGATAATATATGTTGTTTGTAAAAGTTTTATGTGTTGCGGTAAATCTAGGACAAACAGTAGAAAAGTGAAGTGGTTATATTACTGATGACACATTTCCGTATGCAGAAAATATGATCCAGGTGAAGCTTCTCAGGGCATAATGATGGCTACAAGATTAAAAGCCCTCAGAGAAGAGAGGCAGGGGATATATTTGGACTAGAACACATGAGGCAGTTCCAGATTTACACCCCAAACTAGTTACAGACAAATATATTGTCTGGATAAAGTTACAAGGTATTCACAAAACTTTGCTGCATTGTTAAAAACAATTAAAAAAATGCATACACCAAGAGGAACTCCATTGGAGCCCCCCCCCCCCCCCTTGCAGCATGGGACATTTTAATTTGGATACACCATTATGCAACCTCCTGCTGGGGAGGCCCCAGATGGGACAGTCCATACTGACCTCTAATGTGCTCCCTCCTACAACTGCTGTTCATGTGGCCACAGGCAGCCAATCAATTTAACCTGTCCAACCGGGCACAGTGATGTACAATCTCACCAGGAAAACTCAATAGGCTGACTGGGGTCACGTGGGACAGAAAACTGCAGAGGAAATTTGAAAGCGGTGAGTATGAGATTCTCAGCCTCAGGCTTGGTAGTAGTGGGGGAAGCATAGCAGGGCATACAAATCCAAATACAGTCTTTAAGCCCTCTACCTTGATTTGGTGCACTAAAACTGCTGTAGTGTAGTTGGTAAAGGTGACTCAGTGGCTGGCTCCAGAGGGGCCCATGAGGATAAGGCAACAGGTGCCACCTAGCGGAAGACAAAGGACCCTGCTGATGGCAGCAGGACACATTGCTGGGGGGTGGAACCTGATATGACAGCCGGTAAAAGTAGTGCAAAAATGGTCAGGCATGGTAAGAGCATGCACCTGGATTTTGCACTTGATGTATTAATGGGTTGGCAGCAGGGCTTGGTAGCGGACACCAGCATCAATTTAACTTTTCTTGACACTGAGGACATTTTGCATATGGTTTAAAGGCAACTAGTTCAACAGAAACATAAATAATAATTATATACAGAATACAAAATAACTGAACACTTCCATAAAAGAAGAGAGAACTATACACAGGCAATAGTTGAGTATAGTGTTTCAATCATAAAAATGCACATTAAGCAAAGTTATTTGGGTTGATTCAAAGAAACATGTAACAGCTTGGATTTGGGTCACGATCATCCTATTTTTCACGTCCGCTCCTGCGTTCGTATGAACTTGCGAGTGATTCAATAAGCAAATACGTTTCTATCCTAAAAGATACGTCCGTTCGTATGATATCTCCCGAACTTGCCTCAGTCAGTTGCCAATCGTAAAAATCACGTTCATGTGCTCACCTGTTGCGGCGGCAGCCTGTTTTTTCGGCTGCTTCCATTGTCAACCTCTTCCAATTACTTGCGTTTGCCTCTGGTTTTCATTGGTTTTTGGCCTCTTAGATTCGTGCGTTCGTATGTTTATAAGATCTTGCGCATGCGCACCCTCAACCAGAAACTTACCTAAACCCCTTAGCGCTTGCATCCAACTTCATTTCTCGGTCCCTCAAACTTACCTAAACCTCTTAGCGCTTGCATCCAACTTCATTTCTCGGTCCCTCAAACTTACCTAAACCCTTTAGCGGCTGCATCCAACTTCATTTCTCGGTGCCTCAAACTTACCTAAACCCTTTAGCGGCTGCATCCAACTTCATTTCTCGGTCCCTCAAACTTACCTAAACCCCGTAGCGCTTGCATCCAACTTCATTTCTCGGTCCCTCAAACTTACCTAAACCCTTTAGCGGCTGCATCCAACTTCATTTCTCGGTCCATAAAACTTACCTAAACCTCTTAGCGCTTGCATCCAACTTCATTTCTCGGTCCCTCAAACTTACCTAAACCCTTTAGCGGCTGCATCCAACTTCATTTCTCGGTGCCTCAAACTTACCTAAACCCTTTAGCGGCTGCATCCAACTTCATTTCTCGGTCCCTCAAACTTACCTAAACCCCGTAGCGCTTGCATCCAACTTCATTTCTCGGTCCCTCAAACTTACCTAAACCCTTTAGCGGCTGCATCCAACTTCATTTCTCGGTCCATAAAACTTACCTAAACCTCTTAGCGCTTGCATCCAACTTCATTTCTCGGTCCCTCAAACTTACCTAAACCCTTTAGCGGCTGCATCCTTCTTCATTTCTCGGTCCCTCAAACTTACCTAAACCCCTTAGCGCCTGCATCCCACTTCATTTCTCGGTCCCTCAAACTTACCTAAACCCCTTAGCGGCTGCATCCTTCTTCATTTCTCGGTCCATAAAACTTACCTAAACCCCTTAGCGCCTGCATCCAACTTCATTTCTCGGTCCCTCAAACTTACCTAAACCCCTTAGCGGCTGCATCCTTCTTCATTTCTCGGTCCCTCAAACTTACCTAAACCCCTTAGCGCTTGCATCCTTCTTCATTTTTCGGTCCCTAAAACTTACCTAAACCCCTTAGCGCTTGCATCCTTCTTCATTTTTCGGTCCCTAAAACTTACCTAAACCCCTTAGCGCTTGCATCCTTCTTCATTTCTCGGTCCCTCAAACTTACCTAAACCCCTTAGCGGCTGCATCCTTCTTCATTTCTCGGTCCCTCAAACTTACCTAAACCCCTTAGCGCTTGCATCCTTCTTCATGTTGACGACCCTAAAACTTACCCAAACCACATAATGTACATATGTCTATATGTTTATAAGCGTGTTTTTTCTGGTTTGTGTAATTGTTTTTGGGTGCGCATATTATAAAAGACACATTTATGAAGGCTTAAAATATAATTTATTTAAATTATTTAGTTTGTTTTTTTTTTTGGTATTTTAAAACATAGTAAAATTTTTTTTTTTTTTTTTTTACAAACATAGTAAATTTTTTTTGTTTTTTTTTTTATAAACATAGTAAAATTTTTTTTTTGGTTTTTTACAAACATAGTAAATTTTTTTTTTTTTTTTTTTACAAACATAGTAAAATTTTTTATTTTTATTTTTACAAACATCGTAAAATTATTATTTTTTTTTTTTTTAAAAACATTAAAACTTTTGAACTATATAAAACAATGTTAAACGAGTTAACAAAAGTAGCCAGGACCAAGGGCACTAATCATCCTCCTCTTCTTCATCTGTTGGCCCCAACGTCGCCTGTATGGCCAGCAGCTCGGCCACCAACTCCTTGATTCTTTTTTTTTTTTCCTGCACGGTTTTTGGGATAATCCCTGTAAGCAATAGAGAAATAAACATAAATAGGAGTCCCAGACCGGTTTGTATGCTGGAAATAGATTTGGGGTTAATCAAATACATGTAAATGCATGACATATGTCATTCTTCCAAGGGATAAAGTTAATGCATTTCTCACAGGTAAGTCTTTAAACTCCTTAAACCGGACCTTCAACATTATTTAATGAAAACCAATAACTATTCCCAAATGATTCTGCACCAGATCAAAGTACATTTGGGAGGTTTTTTGATTACAGCGCCGCCATCTGGACTCTGAAGCATAACACTTAATGAGGAGTGGAGAGTTGGATAAAGTACAGGGGAGTAGGTTACAGTGGTGCGTTGGGAATCCAGAGCATAGCTGGGTTGAGGGAAAGGTCATCACTCCCACAATGCATGGCAGCACCTTACTTTTTTCAATCTGTATCCCATGCTGCCTGTAAATATTGCGCATTCCATATTCCGCAATATTGGTTTTTTTCAGTCTAATAACATGCATTAGATGGCTGAAGGCTGTTTGTTCAATGTTTCAAATCTGTAGGTACAGTGTGTTGGCTAATTATTATGTTCTTAATACAAGTTAGGGTCCGCTTTAAGCTAACGAAGTGCCCACATGAAAGTGTGAACTACACCTTGGCTACGCCTTTAGTTATGTGTGTGTTATTAGCTAACAAAACATTAATATGAATAATGGCATGGAGACTTACGGAGTTGGTGGCCGACAGATGGCTGGTTGGGGCCAACAGGCTGCCCTTGGTCCTGGCTCTGCTGTGAAGAAGTCCCTGGAGAAACATGTGACATTTGGTTAGTACTTGTAGAGAGTCACTATTCCCAACATATCTGGCTCCCAGTCTGGCTGACATCACTCACCTTCGCCAGGATCGACTTCAAGCATCTCTGCTGCCTCCTCCTCCACTATCTCACCCGCTCCAGAAGCTTCTACAAATACATAATAAAGGATAACTTAGTTTTTGGCCTGCCATGTATATCTTTGTGCCTATACATGAAGAGTGACATACCAGAGCCTTCCCCATGCGTGGCCAGGTATGACTCCACGCCCACGCGGCTTGGCCCCTCCTCTGTGGTAAGGTCCAGGGGCTGGTCTGAGGAGGCCACAGAGGAGGGGTAGGTCCGTCGCCCGGGAGATCCACCACCTTCACTCACAGATGCAGAGTCATGCAGCACTGGTCGGCCTGTACGTCTCCGGGTGCGGCGAATTCTGAAATCCATTTCCAACACTACCAAAGAAAAGTCATTATAAATAAAGGCATAACTTATACATTTGGAACATATACCATGCAATTGCTTTGTACTTACTTGGGAAATGGATTCCCAAAAACCTCCGCACCCGGGGCATGTGCAGACGTTTCAGGTCCGACCAATGCTGCATTATCTGGGTGTGAGTGAAGGTGGTGCTGGTCACACGGTGTATCTCGGCGATGATCTCCCGGGCGATGTCCCTTTTCTCGCACACATTGGGCGCGAAGTCATACCGGCGCTGAAGCATGATCTGAAAAACATAATGGACACAGAGCTTTTACTTTTACACACAGACCCATATGTGTTGCATCACAAGTTGAGAATTTAATGTCATTAACACACACATTTAGAGTGGCAGCCATTTTTGGGGAGTGCCTTAAAGAGGACGTTGACTGTGAATGACAGTCTGGTCTTATGTTATATGTATCACACACCATGTACATACAGATAATAGCCAACATCAAGAATCAGCCCACCTGCATCTATGGCATGTTAGGATGGTTTAAACATCCAAGATGTAGCCTAATGCTTAGGCTTTTGGACCACGTGTGTGGCTTCCCGTTGTGTTTTTATGGCTTAGGAAAACAGTGTTCCTCAAACATCCGCATCAAGGTCCGAGACAGGCCAGGTTTGCCAGCTCGCCCCGCTACTCCACAGGTTAATTAACTGTTGCTAAGCCGGAGCAATTGGCCGAATTAGGACATCAGCATAGACAGTTGAAAACGTGGCCAGGCTCGGCCCTTGAGGATGAAGTGTGAGGAGCCAGTGATTAAACATTAAGAGACCCCAAACTAGTTCCAAACGCATCATTTACATTTAGGCCATCATTGACTATTAGATTAAAATGCACAGGCAGCCACTTACCAGCATGAGGATCTCTTCCTGTTGACGGGTGAAGATAGTGGGCGCCATCTTTATGCTTCTTCAAGGCAGCAGATAAGTGAAACCCCAGCGGTTTCCTGGTTCCGCTCGAACGTACGTTCGTACGAGCGCGTAGTCGTGCGCATAGGCGTCACACGCTGGGCTCATTATTTAAAGGTCCCTGCACCCAAAGCTCATTCTCTTTGAGCATTTGTGTAAGATGGCACCTAAAAAGCCTATGAGCAAGCGACCCCAGCAAAGCAAGACCGCGGAGGGCCCAACAACAAGGTCCCAGCAAGGTCAGAGAAAACTGAGAGGCAAGACTCCCACCTCGGCCCCACCAAGGGACCCTGGACCCTCAGGTACCAAAAAAAGGGGCCCCAAGCCCCGTGCCCCTGCAGCCAAAAAGCTGGCAACTGCAGCACCCACCACCTCTGCCCCCAGAAGAGGCAGCACAAGGGAGCCCACACCGGCCATGCCTTCAAGTAGGGCAGTTCGGCAACCCATGCCCCGCAGCAGGGCCCGAAGCCCATCCAGGGCCCGAACCCCATCCAGGGCACGAAGCCCAGCCAGAGGCCGCCGAACCCAATCCAGGGCCCGAACCCCATCCAGGGCACGAAGCCCAGCCAGAGGCCGCCGAACCCAATCCAGGGCCCGAACCCCATCCAGGGCACGAAGCCCAGCCAGAGGCCGCCGAACCCAATCCAGGGCCCGAACCCCATCCAGGGCACGAAGCCCAGCCAGAGGCCGCCGAACCCAATCCAGGGCCCGAACCCCATCCAGGGCACGAAGCCCAGCCAGAGGCCGCAGAACCCAATCCAGGGCCCGAACCCCATCCAGGGCCCGAAGCCCAGCCAGAGGCCGCCGAACCCAATCCAGGGCCCGAACCCCATCCAGGGCACGAAGCCCAGCCAGAGGCCGCCGAACCCAATCCAGGGCCCGAACCCCATCCAGGGCACGAAGCCCAGCCAGAGGCCGAAGAACCCCATCCAGGGCACGAAGCCCAGCCAGAGGCCGCAGAACCCAATCCAGGGCCCGAACCCCATCCAGGGCCCGAAGCCCAGCCAGAGGCCGAAGAACCCCATCCAGGGCACGAAGCCCAGCCAGAGGCCGCCGAACCCAATCCAGGGCCAGAAGCCCCTACAGGGCCCGCCGAACCCCATCCAGGGCCAGAAGCCCCTACAGGGCCCGCCGAACCCAATCCAGGGCCAGAAGCCCCTACAGGGCCCGAAGAACCCCATCCAGGGCCAGAAGCCCCTACAGGGCCCGAAGAACCCCATCCAGGGCCAGAAGCCCCTACAGGGCCCGAAGAACCCCATCCAGGGCCAGAAGCCCCCGACCTGGCACCAGCCGGGAACAGAGCCCCCGACCTGGCACCAGCCGGGAACCTAGCCCCCCAAGAGGGCCCCGAATTGCAACCATGACCACATCTACACCTGGAAGTTCGGTGGCCAGCCACGCAAGAACACCCAGTCCCTTGGCCAGTCCAGTCCAGTCATTGGGAAGCCACCAATCCGGCCATTCCCCTACCCAGCCCCAGGCCATAATGTCACCACATGTGTCTGCACACATGGAGGAGCAGCCAAGCCAACCATCTGGCCGCACATTGCGCCGCGGCCAGTTGAGTGGGAGATTCTCCCATGACCAAAATATGGCATTGGCTAGTGGCCTTACATTATACTATGACGAGCTATATGGGAGCAAATCCAAACACACCACCAAGCAGCGCAAGATGGAATTGTTTGAAACCATCCTCCGACAAGTAAATGCAGCGGGGGAAGAGAGGAAAGATGTGTCCCAAATTCAGAAGAAAATCTCTGATCTGAAGTATGCTGTACGGCAAAAAGAAATTAAAAGGCATAATTACAGGTAAATAAATGTTTTCGCTAAATATAATGTTTTGGATGTACTGTATGCACCTTTTCTGAGTACCAAACGATTTTCTCTTTTCAGCATGAAAACTGGAGGTGGCTTTCCATCTAAATTGGAGTTTACCCCTGCTGAGGAGATTGTGCTTGGACTTCTCCATCCGGTCGCGGTCGGTGGACATGCTGGTCTAAGGGACACAGACTCACCGACCCGTACCCACGGTGAGTACTCTTAAATCTGCATGTTTGCCTGTTTGCTAAATAATCTACAGTTCACTAGTAACAAGATAACGGGATGCCCCTATGGTTTGCCTTGCTTGGCCTCGCACTACTGTGGCTGTTTGTGTCCTCTTTTGGTCCCTGGGAATCACACATTTAGGCCCACAGCCATTATGGCAAAGATCAAATGTCCAATTGGATTGTTAAAGTCATGAAGTTTCTCAAGATAAGTGATATATTTGGAATCAATCACAAAACACACATCATTATGTATGGGTTGCCTTTTGGTTGTGTGAGTTGTGTTTGAGTTAACAATTTAATTAGCCACCCACAAACATATCTGACCTAGAGCAGCGAGACTCAACTGGCGGCCCGGGGTCCCAATGCGGACCTTGGCACCACATTCAAGGACCCCTGCCCAGACAGCCCTGCACTCAGTTACTTCTGTGTTGACGTGCTCAGAGCTGCCCCCTTGATCGGCGATGTAGTGGTTGGTCTCCTGCCCAATGTGATGGCTCCCTGAAACATAGCATTGCAATATGAAGTACTGCACAGGAAGTGGCATTGCAAGGTACACAGTAACTTTGAAAAAATATCTCTTGGCACAATCGTGTCCCGCTGCCCCTGCTCTGGCCCATCTGCCACAGTCCCCCCATGCCCCCCCCCCCCCCCCACATAAGCCCCATACATTTGTAACAGATTTGCTCCATCCATCCCATCACCATCAATACGTTAACTCCCCCCTTTAGCCATCCAATCCCTGTCCCCTCAGCTCTGGCCCATCCAGCCCAGCAAGGGCAAGCAGCCTTTATTAGTTGGCACTTTGAAATCTCCAGCCCCTCCACCAGTGTATTTATTTTTAACTAGACACCCCCTGCGTCAGCACCATGGCCAGACATTCACCTCTCACCACATACCTTGAAATGGGCCTTTACAACAATTGTTTGAGTACCACGGACCTAGCGAATGGTAGGCTAAATCACAAAATGTGCGTTGAAAGTTGTATGCTGACTGGGTACACTTCCTGACTTAGAACTGAGGTCAGTTAGCAGTTTTTGAGAGCCATTGCACCTATGTAAACTTGCGTGTGTTTGAACAAAGGTCACCATTGCTCTAGAGTTGAATAATATTACAAATAGAGCTATATTTGATTACCTATCCAAAAAAAGGTTATGTGTGTGTTTACGTGGTTTGTTTTTCTCTTCTTCAGCCCAGCATGATCCCTCAGCAAGGGTAAACTCACCCCCCAGTTTGGTTATGCCTACCAGGTCCGTACAGCATAGGAGCCCAGATCAGAGATTTCCGGTAAGTTAATTTAGTAGCATAAATACTACCAAGTGCTTAAGAATGTGTTAAACTGTTGGAATCCCAAATTTGGACGCCAACTTACACTTTTTTTTTTATATGTCCCTACAGACCCGCACACTCATGGAAGAGATCCAGGACATGGAGGAAGATGATGATGTCTCCGTGCAGGGCACGTCGGATGACCTCCCCCTGGGTCCCAATTTGGAACTGCTCCATAATGTTTCTCTGGCCAATCCTCAGCAGCAGAGTGAATCTCCATCCATTGTGCATGCACATGGGGAGACTGACAATACAGTCCCCAGTGTTCACTCTGCTGCTGAGGATTTGCAAAGCAGGCCAGTTGCTGTTGAGGGTACGACACCACGCGGCAGGGCACGCCCAAGAGCCAGGGTAATTGTGCGGCGGACTCCATTACGCCGCCCCACAATTTCCCAGGGGAGGCAGAGTGCCCTGCTTCAATTATGGACCCAACAAAGGGACTCTTATGACGCCCAGCTCGTTACAGAGCGTGAGCAAAGGCATGCCGACATGGTCAACATCCATACCAGTCTACAGGGCATCCTCGCGGAGTTGCGTACCCTCAACAGCAACGTGGCCAATGCAAGTAATGGCATCCAGTCAGCCATGGCTGAGATGACCAATATGCAGAGAAACATTGTGGAGCAGTTTCAAATTCACAATGCTGCCATGGCCCAGGCTAGGTCCCATTCACATGGACCTCCACCTGGACCTCCACCTGGGTATTATGGGCAGCCACCCTATTAAGCCATGGGTGTGTGGGACATCTTTTCTCTTAACCCCCACTGTATTTACTTGTCCTTTGAGGTTTCAAACAATCCATTTTGTGTTGCTCAGGCAGGTTGTGTTTTGTATTTGCTCCCATATAGCTCCTTAGAGTAATGCTTAAGGCCACTAGCCAATGCCATAGGTCTATGTGGAGTGTATCTGGCCACTTATGGCTTTAAATATGTATTTGGTTGGTGCTCCTCCTGTTTGCAGACATGTTTGTGTGACATTATGGCCATGCCCAAATATCCCTGGGCACAGGCAATATTAATGACTGGACTAGGCTGGCCTTTGGACTGGGTGTCCTTGTTTGGTTGTGCCACTCACTTCCAGGTGTAGATGTGCTCGATGTTTTTTTGGTAATGTTATCCATTTGTAACCACAGATGTATGTGGAATGTTTTCTGTTAAGCACTATAATTTTTCCTTTTCAAAGTAAAAAAAAAACTTCACTTACAATACTTGTGGCGTTTTTAGTGGGAAGACATTTTAAACAGCTTGGGCTAAACCAGATAATTTGGGTTTGAAGAGGTGTAACAATGCAAAGCTAAAGCTAAGGAAACTACATGAAATACATTAGGCAACAATTAAGGTCTAAATGTTTTACTTAGAGGTAATGCCACATTACGGCAAAACAACATATGTAACAAAAAGGATAACACAGACACACAGAATGGTGAGACAGGGAAAAAAGTTAAGTAAAATGCTGGCTGATCAGGTTGGCTCGAACAGATTGGCCAGACTCACTGGGGGGCCCCACAAAATTCTCGACTTCATCCTCGACGGCTGAAGAGGGCAGGCTGTCCACATAACGTGGGACACGTTCCATGATGGCAAAATTGTGCAAAACAGCACATGCCATTATAATGTCGATCACTTTCTTGGGATCATATTGCAGGGCCCCCCCAGTATGGTCAAGGCAACGAAAACGTGTCTTCAGCAGACCAAAGGCCCTCTCCACAACAGCCCGGGTCTTGCGATGCGCACGGTTATACGCTTCCTGAGAGGCATCCTGGGGCCGCAGCACAGGCGTCATGAGCCAGGGTAGAAGTGGGTACCCGGAATCACCTTAAACAGAGAATTAAATGTAATCAAAATTAAAAAGGCAACACAACCAACACCAAAAATTTCACAGATATCATAATGATGTAAGGTAAAGTGTGCCAAAAAAAAAACAGGGCACATTAGGGCCCCAAAAAATTCCACTAAGGTATAACCTAAATAAAAATGGCACTTCTATATACCAATTAATTAACAAACATCTGCACGGCCAAGGGTATTTGGATTTTACATATATTTGTAGTTTTCAGACATGTTACAATTAGGATGCTGCTGAGGGCCTATCCACATTTATCTGGAAACTACAATGTATGCAGTTTAAGTCCACTTTGACATTTAAAGACCAATAGTACAAAAGGAGCCAAAGGTCAAAGATCCTTGGGTATAAACTCCAAACCAATATATTTAGGCACAAGGAACTTCCAGACATCCTAACTAAAGGGAAAACATTCTGAAGGCCAAAGCGAGGCAAGCATTTTTTTGGGAAGTTCCTAATATATGAGCCAAGAAAAAGGCAGTTGGACGCTTATGTAAAGAATTCAAAAACAAACATATCAACAAATACAAGATTAATGCCACATTTAATAACACACAAATAGGACACACTTACCAAGCAGCCATGCCCCCGAAAATTCACCTGCCTCAAATCTCCGAAACAACCCAGATCGCCTGAGGATATAGGAGTCGTGGGACGATCCTGGGTAGCCGGCAAGGACACTCATAAACCGCATATCCGGACCAACCACGGCCTGGACATTAAGGGAGTGTCCCATTTTACGATTCCTTAAGGCAAAAACATACAAAAAGGGTAATTGATATTTGACCCAAAATAATAAATTAACCACAAAACATGTCTGCACTCTATTGGGAAAGACTAATGAAAAGCCGAGATAAAGCAGCTACACAAATGAGGGATAAACAAATATGCTGCCGCAAAGGAAAACAGGTTACATGACACGTTGGGCAACATAATAACCAATCTCAATACCTATATATATACTCGTCGGCTGCCCTAGGTACGAGTGCCACATGTGTGCAGTCAATTGCACCAATAACGTTGGGCATGTCGGCCACATTATAAAACCCAAGCTTAATGGCGTTTCTGGCTGCCATATCATCAGGAAAATAAATATATTTTTGAGTTATGGCAGCCATGCCTTCCAAAAATTTAGACAGTGCGCGGCTCAGCGTAGGCTGTGACATCCCCACGGAGAGGGCACCCAGCCTCTGGAACGAGCCGTTCGCCAAAAATTGCAGGCAGCCAAGCATCTTGGTCATACCTGAAATTGCATGCCCCTTCCTTGTGGTGCGGGCTAACCATGGCCGCAGCTCACTATATAATTTATGGAGGGAAGCGCGATTAAGCCTGGTCAGCTCGAACAGCTCAACATCATTCATGCTATCGATGTTCATGCGACGACGCAGGGGCAATCTGCTCTCAGACATCTCGATCAACTCAATGCCAAAAAGCATAAGCCCTTGATGTGCCACAAACTCGCTCCGCTCCATCCTACTCCCGAGGCCAAATAGCTGCCGGCAAACATTTCGTAAAGCAGCTCTTTAATGGGCTTCCAAACAATTAGCAATCACCTCTCTGAATTGGGCGCAAGCCCATGTGAAGGACGTAAAAAATAGGATCGCACGCAAATAATACGATTTGGACGGGAAAAACACACGAACTAACGCAAATTATACGATTCTCGTACGAAATGCGTATGTTCATATACGTCTATGCGCGAACGATCGTGCGAATACGAAATGGCCAAAAAAACAAGAAAAAATGACAAACACCCACCCAAACTTACGATTCTCGATACGAAATCAATTAACTTTGGCTCTTTGAATCGAGGGGATTGGGTAAGTAAAATGCACAATCATATTCCTAATGCACCAAGCTGTGAAAGGGAACGACTAATATGGGATGGGTAATTGATAAACCATTTTCAGGTTTTTCTGGAATAGAGAGCATGGATTTAAGCTAGCAATAGTTCAATTATCAATTATTCTTTCTGCTTGATTATTAATCTGTTGTAAACTGAGTGTTTGTAGTTTCATGCCCCACCATAATACACAGTGATTGAGGTACACATGGTAGATTCAATGATAGTGATGTAAAACTCAATGCCACAGAGGATACTGCGATAGGCCAAACTGTCACAGAAAGTACATCCTCTGCTGAACCCATTAAACATGGTAGAATTGGCAACATCGCTTGGTACTACATGTGGTCAGATGTGTCGAACATATCCTACACGTATATATATATATAGTTTATCAATATGCTTGCTGGCAGGTTACAGTATCTGACCCAGCCTGCTCTGTGAAACTTACTCTTCATGTCTCACTGATGCTCTGAATAAAATATCTAAAAATCTCATGCTGGGGGGTATGACTTGGACGCTGAGGAAAATGGCAGCTTGAAGGGGAGCTCCATCCCAGAACCCACATTGAGCGAGGTAAAACAACTTTTCACACAATGGGCAAATCTAACAAATCCACAGGGACCCTTAAACCCCTCAGTGACAGTGGCACCCAGCTCAGCAGAAATATACCAGACATTTTTAGGTCTGGATGAAACACAGATGGCGGGACACAGGAAACAAATATGGCACCGGCGGGTTCCCCTGCTCCATCTCATAGCTCAGAGGAACTCTCACAGACGAGCCCATATGATGATGAACTGCTGGATGTGATCCGACGCCTACCCACTAAAGAAAAGTTCGCTCAGAATACTGGTGAGATAAAGAAATCCATTGCTTCGGCTGTGGTTAACATTAAGTTTGACATCAAGGGCTTGACACAGAGGGTAGAAACCCAGATGAAGCCAGACAGTGCACACCACTAAATTGCCACATGCTTAAACAACATTGTTTGGTCCCACAACCAGCACATACTCGACTTTCACCACAAAATCTAGACAATCGAGGAAGGCGATCTAACCTGCGAATCAGGGGCATTGCAAAGAGCATTGGGGCTGAGCAGAACCCGGATGCCTTGCAATCCATATTTAACTTTCTACTGTAGTGCCCCCCTCCCCCCCCCATGTCAGCAGTGGAGCTAGTGAGGGTCCTTTGATAAAGGAGCCAGTCTGAAGCGCAGCTGCAGGACATAATATGCTGCCTGGCTAGCTTTCCCCTAAAGGAGGACATACTAGGCAGGGCACACAATCAAGATGATGTGCTGTTTAATAATAAGAACATTGAAATTTAGCAGGACCTTTCCCCAATCACACTTCAACAGTGGCGTGCTGAGAGACAAGGGCTTATCTTATCACCGGAGGTTCCCATTTGGCCTCAGCATCACAAAAGATGGCTGCACTCATCTACTCCGATCCCCAGATGATCTGCCTTGAGTCTTGCAGGAGGCTACGCATCTAGGAAGTGTCTGCTTCAGAGTGGCTGAGGGATAACCGGACCTGATGGGTTTATTTCAAGTCATACAAAACTTTTCTATCCCTTCTTCCGTACTTCATCAAAGTTTTTGACATGGTAGTGACTTCTGGTAAACTTTCAAAAAACCTTTTGGAAGCCCACATTGTGGTCATCCATAAGGAGAACAAGGATCCTATATACTGTCAGAACTATAGACCCATTTCTATGATAAATAATGATGTAAAACTGTATGTTCAGTTTGGCGGTTTGCCACACTTTTCTGAACAAGTTTGGTTCCGTCCGAACAAGTTTTTGGTTGAACTTTCATCTAAAACGCATGAACAAAAATGGCTGACTGCTCTAAAAATCCTTTATAACACCCTGAAGTCACAAAGGCTGTATAAAATGTGTTTTAGTGGACTAATTAGCATTTAAATTGGCTGCAGCAGATTAGCATATGTATCACCTGTGGTCAAATTATAATTTCAATAGCCCCTGGTTGTCTTTCATAGTTTAAAGCACATAAAAAATGGGGAGAAGCAACAGGGTTTGCATTCTGGCAAAGTGAAAAGAAGTAATTACTTTTTAAAAGCGTTGAAAAATGTACCCATTTCAGGCATCACAGGGGTTAGACCTGCAGTTGTGTAGGCCTGGCAGTAGCGGGCATGCGCTGAAAAAAGGAACCCACTTTTACGGCGGTAGCAACAAGATCATGTTGAAAACTTAGTTGAAGCCCAAACAATGGCTTTTTTTTTTTTACAAGCCTTGATAAATATACCCATTTTATGCATCACAGCGTAGACCTACGGTTGTGTAAGCCTAGTAGTAGCAGAGGGTGGCAGCGGAGGTGCTGTTGGTGGTAGTAGTGGCATTGGCAGTACTGAAAGGCTTGTGCTGCTTGTGTAGGGCTGGTTTTAGTAGACGGCAGCAGGGGTGCTGGGGGTGGTAGCATTAGCAGAGCACAGATTTTAAAGACTAGGCCAAAGTTCAGGAGACCTCTGGTTGTTGTGCAGACCTGGTATAGGCCTGGCACTGGCAGTAGCTGACAAGCACTCAAAATTCAATTTTTACAGGGGTAGCAACATATTGTCTTCCCGGAAACTGAAGAAGGGCATTTCGATTATCCCCCACAGCTTTGTGATGCCTCACCAGGTGCCTATGTAGAGCCATAGTTCCTCATCCTAGATTTGTGCCCAGGCTAGGGCTAAATGTCTGCTTGCAGATCTGGCACTGTGTTAGGTTTTGTTCTCCGGGGAAGGTACGAAAGAATTGCCACACGGCAGCATACCGACCATAAGTTCTATCCACCACCACCACCTGATTTTGATCCTCCTCTGGCAGGCTTTTTTCTGGAGTCTGCAAGACCAGCATCAGTGTCGCCATCACCTTCTCCTGAGCAGACCATACCAGTAGACCTAGCCCTGTGCTCTTTTGCAGATGGTTTGGCCCTATCTTGTCTTTGCTCTTTGTCGCTTCTAGTGCCAAAAGTATCCTCCTGCTCTGACGTCCCTTATTGTTGCCTGGTTCCCAGGTCCTGTCCAACACTACATCATCATACTCTTCCTCCTGATCCTCCGCCACTTCCCTGTTTTGATGTTTCATCATAGTCTACTTGCCCCCCACATCACAACCACCTTCATAACTGCCAGTATATCCATGTTTAACACCACCCCCACTGCCAAAGCTATGCGTCTCGGACACTGCTTCCACCTCCACCACCTGGTTCTCTCAGGTGAACTTCATTGAGGAGATGGAGGAGATTGTTCACTTTAAGCAAGATAAGATGCAGAAACTCAGATTTGTACCATGTTTTGATATGCATACAATGTAGTGCTTTTCTCTTTCTTTAGGTGCAAAACTTAATAAAAACAGATTGAAACATAAAAAGTTAGATCATGCAAGTTCTGAAGAGCATGTATACATTAATTGAGGAAACGCTCAATTGACCCCTGCATTGAAGGGGCTGTGGGTCCATAGATTCATTCAATCTGATCGTTTGTGTGTGGATTAGATAGTGGGGGACACACCACTTCCTTCATGTCCTAGTGGCAGCCTTGTATATCCACGTGTATTGCCAAATGTCACAGTGACACGTGTGGGGTAAAATTGTTCGGTTTGATCAGACGAATGAGCAAAAGGTCTGATCAATCCATGCAATGATCAAATCAGCCACAGAGCTTGTCACTTTAAGTGGTCAGACATGGCAAGAGTCAGCAAAAAGTAAGCAGGCAATAAAATAAGTAGCCAAGCCTTGACAGGCTGGAAGAACACACACACACACACACACACACACACACACACACACACACACACACACACACTGACAATACAGTCAGTGGAATGCTAGCAATCAGGTGAGCTGCTGATTGCCAGACTTGGACTGATCGGCAGTGGGGGACAAAAGGTGAGTACCTTTTTGTTGGTTTGAGTGGTCAGTCACTTAAATTTTTCCTAGAATAATTAGAAATAAAAAATCTGTTACAATATCACGGGGGTCCAGGTGTAGGCAAGACATTTCAGGCAAAACCCTTCATCATGCTATCTTATCTGTGTCATGGCGGGCTATAAAAAGAAGAGTTGAAAAAAACACCAGTGCACAAGATTGACATCAGAGCATATATGGAAGATAGGTCGGGAATTGGAAGCCAAGCCACATGAAGTGAGGTCACCATCCCAGTCAAAAGATAGAGGTGGGGGCTGCCTCTGGTAGAAGCACAGCCCGTTGCCTGCACATTGGCCTCAGCTGGCAGTCAATGGAGCAGAGCTGGAGACGGACTAAGAATCCCAGCATGACAATACAGCGTCCATCCAAAACTACCTACACCAAAACACAGGGGAGTTCAGTTAAAAACATAAATGAAAGTGCAAGAAGTGAAAATTATGCATCATTCAGGACAACTGCAAACTACAATAAAAAACTATTTCAGAATATGCCCATAGGCAGTAAACTTATATTCATAATAAGCCAGATTGCTTGATCAAATGCAGAGGATCATGGCACACATAGAACCCATAATACAGAACCATGCAACATTGGTGTTCTGCTACAATTTCTAAAATGACCCCCATTAAATTTCACATATAAGAATTACCTTGGAGCAAAAAAATTATAGAAGTACTACTAATAATAATAAAGCGCATGTAAGGGTCAAATAATAAATGAACATAGAAAAAGGATTATAGAGTTAATCAGATCATATTTACACCAAAACACAGGGGAGTTCAGTTTAAAACATAAATGAAAGTGCAAGAAAAAGCACAGCTTTGAAATTGGAAAAGTATGCATCATTCAGGACAACTGCAAACTACAATAAAAAACTATTTCAGAATATGCCCATAGGCAGTAAACTTATATTCATAATAAGCCAGATTGCTTGATCAAATGCAGAGGATCATGGCACGCATAGAACCCATAATACAGAACCATGCAACATTGGTGTTCTGCTACAATTTCTAAAATGACCCCCATTAAATTTCACATATAAGAATTACCTTGGAGCAAAAAAATTATAGAAATACTACTAATAATAATAAAGCGCATGTAAGGGTCAAATAATAGATGAACATAGAAAAAGGATTATAGAGTTAATCAGATCATATTTACATTGATTACTGGTGAGTACAAAGAGCAACATACAATCGATCATTCATAAAACTAGTAAGTATCTAATCTAAATATCCATTGCACTTCCCTAATAAGCAGTTTGACACACATGTCACCACTTCTAGGGCCCAAAAATACCTTATCTACAGCCATTACTCTTAAACAGTCTGAAAACATTGCGTGTTTTAAAATACAATGACACACAACATTAGATTTGGGGAGTTGACTTAATATCATAGATGTGTTCTATAAACCTGGATTTAAGGGATCTTGTTGTGCATCTCACAAACTGAATGAAACAATTTGTGCATGTGACTACTTAGATGATACCTTTAGTATAACTATTGTAGTACCCCCTCAAGCAAAACACATATTGTCCACACAAGATACTATCAGAACAAAGACTATCCTCCCTCATCTCACTACTTGACCCCTAGACCTAGATTCCATCCTACCTTATTCCACAACTGACCTCATCCCTCACACTGGCTCTTACATCACTATTCAACTTTCTTCTTAATACTCAAAAAATCACCTCTTGACCCGTCTGCCCTCACCAGTTACCTATCTATCACACTTTTTTATTTTTCACCCAAACTTCTGAAACAGCATGTTCACTCTAAATTGGCATACTATATTTCTGCTAATTCCTTAAGAGATCCTTTTCAATCTGGATTTCACTCCTACCACTCTAATGAAATCAACTTTACCAAAGTAACTCACGATCTATTAACAGCAAAATTCAAAGTCCACTACTCTACCCTAAATAACTATGCTATTGACTCTTTTGACCACCCTCTTCTACTCCAAATTCTTACATCTCTGGGCTTTCCTCTTACCTTTCTGATTGCACATTTAGTGTGTCCCACTCAGATGTGGTTTCTTATCCCCAACCTCTGTCAGTTGGTGTACCACAAGGTTCTGTTCTTGGATTGCCTCTTTCTCAATCTACACCTATGGTCTTGGACAACTCATAAACTCATTTGGCTTCCAAAATCACTTCTATGGAGACGACATTCAAACCAACCTCAATGGCCCAGATCTCTCTTTTTTTCTTCTATCCTGTGTTCCTGACTGTCTGACAGCTATCTCATCATTCATGTCATCTCGCCCCCTTAAACTAAACATGGACAAGACTTGGTTTGTTGTTTTCCCACCATCAAACTCTTCTATTGCCTCCACACAAACTATATTCTTCAATAATCTTAAAATTACTGCAACTCCCCAAGCACGTTGCTTTGGTTTTATACAGGACTCCTCTCTCTCATTCACACCTCACATTCAATAACTTGACACCTCCTGCCATCTCCAACTCAAAAACATCTCCCACAACTACCCCTTCCACTCACTTGATACCACCAAAGCCCTAGTGCATGCCCTGATCATCTCCTGACAAGATTACTGCAACACTCTCCTTTGTGATCTACAAACAAACAGACTGGAACCTTTCAAATCTATTCTCAACTCTGCTGCTTGACTCATTTATCTCTCCTCTCCATTCTCTAGTGCTGCATCACTATATCAGTCCCTCCACTGGATGCCAATATCTGAGAGAATTCAATTTAAAATACTAACCTTAACATGCAAAGCACAATGAGTACAAACCCAGATGCAACCTCTACGACGCTCTACCCATGACCTTTTCTTTTCCTCAAGCCTAATCACCTCCTCCTACTTCCCCATCCAGGGCTTCACATGCGCTGCTCCACTACTCTGGAATGCCCTCCCCCAAACAATTTGCCACTCCCCAAACCTTTAAAAAGACAGTCCGAGCCACTTCAGATCACTTACCACCATAATAAGCATATACTACTTGTGACCTACCTTTTGTCTCCACACTTATCCTTTAGATTGTAAGCACCTAAGGGCAGGGCCATCTCTCCTAGTGAATTTCAGTATGACTATGTATTTGTGCTTTTCTGTCAAGTAATATAAGTTGTTTTACCCTGTTTGTAAATTTACATTGTACAGCTCCATGGAAGATGATGGTGCTTTATAAGTAAACTTTTTTTTTTTTTTAAATTCTTTATTTGTCAGTTTAAAGCAAACAATACAGCAGCTGTAAAATCAACTAACAATGCTTGTCAGTGCATATTTCTGTATTATGTATCGTACAATAAAGACTCTTAATAGTTTGTACACAATATGTGGTTACTCGATCACAAACGAAACCCCAGACCAATCTGGGGGCATCAAGCTAAAACAGAACTATAACTAATGACTAGAGGGAGAGGGGGGGGGGGGGCGGGGTGGGGTGGGTGTCGTGCGGACCTCTGGGTCTCTGCTAGGATGGCCTTGCATTCGTCTGACTCAGAGAATTTGAGCCACTCATACCAGGTGGACGTGAACTGCTCAAATCTATTCTCTCTGGACAGAATTATACTCTCGAAGCGCATGAGTTCATTAATCTTTAGTATCCACATTGCTAATGAGGGGGGTTCCAACTTTTTCCATGCTAGGGGTATACACGCCTTGGCTGCGTTAAGCATATGACACAATATAGACTTCTTATAAACTTTCATCGGGGTGTCCGAAAGATGTAGGAGACAGGTAGCTGGGTTGTCGGGTATGTTTGTTTCGGATATTCTACCAGCCACCTCCCTCACTGCGTCCCAAAAGGGTTTGAGTTTGGGACAACTCCAGAAGATATGTAGCATGTCCCCTCCCGCCACCCCACACCTCCAGCACTCCGCGGGTATCTCAGGGTGCCATTTGTTGAGCAATGCCGGCACTCTGTACCAGCGCGTGAGAATCTTATAATTGCACTCCTGTATTTTGGTGCAAATGGAGGTCTTGTGCGGGGCGGCAAGGAGCCTCCTACGCTGCCCCTCTGTAAAGTTGTGATCCAGGTCCTCTTCCCACTTCCCAAGGAAGGGAAGCCCCTCATCCCCAGGAGATGTCAATAGTTTATGTATGTAGGAGAGTGTATGTTTGGTTGCATCTGAGCTGGAGCAGAGCCCCTCAAAAGGAGTGGTGTGCCTCATTGCCCCTTTAAATTCTCGGCAGGAGTGAAGAAAGTGCAAGAGCTGGGTTTGCTGCCAGCCAGTCCATGCCGGCAAACCTTTCTCCTGTGTGAGGACGTCCAAATCGCACCAACCCTCTCCTGTCCAAAAATGCTTTGCCCTGCAAACGCCCATCTTCATCCACGTACTGGGCGAGGGTCCCTTACATCCCGGGGGGAAACTTGGGTTTCCAAGTATTGGATACAGTGGGGAGGGAGCCGGGGATACCTCCGGGTGTTCCATGTGTTTCTGGCAGATTTTTAATGTGACCCCTACAGTGGGGTGCTTCATTACTTGTTCATTGCCTCTCCCATCCAGCCAGATTATGTTGGCAAGGGGAGCCGCTGAGAACTCCTGCTCCAGACTTACCCATTGTTTGTGCCCCCCATGCAGGCACCAGTCCACTGCTCTACTCAGATGCACCGCTGCATGGTAAATGACCGGGTCAGGGAAACCAAGCCCCCCATTCTCCTTAGACCTGGCTAGTACTTTCCTATTTAGCCTTGGTTTCTTTCCACCCCAAACAAATCTGACAAAGAGAGCTCTTACTTTCTGAAGGAAGGTCTGAGGGACCAGGACTGGGAGTGTCTGCAGGAGATAGAGCAGCCGAGGGAGCAGGTTCATTTTTAAGGCATTACAGCGGCCAAACCAGGATATTTTCCCGCCTGACCACCTGGCTGTCTCCTCCTCAAATCTCTTCAATAAAGGTGGGAAGTTATTGGCAAAAACGTCTGATAAGTTCTTCCCAATCCTGGTCCCCAGATATGTAATGCTCTCCCTGGCCCACTTAAAGGGGAAGGCATCTTGGATGTTTTTAAATCTGCCCGTGGGGATGTTTACGTTGAGAGCCTCAGACTTTTGGAGGTTAATTTTGTACCCTGAAAGCTCTCCGTATTGTGACAGCTCTGCCATCAAGTTCGGAAGGGATACCTCAGGGCATGTCAGGCTGAAGATTAGGTCATCCGCGTATGCGGCTACCTTATAGTGGGTAGATGCCCCTTCCACTCCCCTGATCGCGGTGTTGTTACGGACCCTACAGAGAAACGGTTCTAGGGTGAGTATAAATATGAGGGGAGAGAGTGGACACCCCTGTCTTGTCCCGTTAGAAATTCCAAAAGATCTCGAGAGTATGCCATTCACTCTCACCGCTGCCGACGGGGAACTGTATAGGCACCCGATCCAGCTCATAACATTCGGGCCAAAACCAATGTGCTTAAGTGTGGACTGCATGAAGTCCCATCCCACTCTGTCGAACGCTTTTTCAGCGTCAGTGGCAAGCAACAGAGTTGGGGTCCCCTTGCTCTGTGCCATATGAATCAGACTCAAGACCTTTATGGTGTTGTCTCTCGCCTCTCTGTGGGGCATGAACCCCACCTGATCAAGCCCTACCACGCGATGCAGATGTGGGGCAATTCTGGATGCTAGGACCTTTGCAAACAGCTTTAGATCTGTGTTTAGGAGGGAGATTGGTCTATAACTAGTGCATTGGGTGGGGTCCTTTCCTTCTTTAGGGATTACTGTGATGAACGCTCTTAGAGTGTCTGTCGGGAGCGAGCTCCCCTCCTTAATGGAGTTAAAAACCTTTAGTAATTTGGGTGCCAGGAGAGGGAAAAACTTTTTGTAGTATGGGAGGCTGAAGCCATCCGGGCCAGGGGCCTTCCCACCCGCCGTTCCCGCTACCGCCCTTTGGAGCTCCAAGGCAGAGATCGGGTCCTCAAGCCTCTCTAACACCTCCCTTGGTAATTTAGGTAGCCCCGATTCTTCAATGTATCGTGCCAGGTGCGCCTCTCGGTTAACACTCTGATCCTTAGGGAGATTATAGAGAGTTTCGTAAAACTTGCGAAAGGCATCCGCAATATCTCCGGTTAGGGGCACAGTACGACCTTCAGCAGTGTTAATCCTTGGGACATATGACCTGATCCGATTGGCCCGCAGGGCTCTCGCTAAGAGCCTGCCACATTTATCGCCGGATTCATAAAAGATTCTCCGGCAATTGCTCATTTGCGCCTTAATTTTATCACAACAGAGCAGTTTCAGTCTCTCTCTGAGGGTGGTTAAGCGCGCAAGGTGCCTTATTGCTAAGGATTTTTTATGGATCTTCTCTAGTTCCCCAATATCTCTGATAAGCTCCATCACACGTACCGTTCTTTCCTTTTTTATTCTGGTCCCAATTTTTATGAAAGATCCCCTGATGACACATTTGTGCGTTTCCCAGAGGACACCTGGGCTTACTTCTGGGGTAGCATTGAGATCGAAGAAGTTTTTTAAGTCTTTTTGCACTTCCTCTAGCACACACTGGTCCTCCAGTAGGGAGGTGTTCAGCCTCCAGGACCAACTTCTAGGAATTGGGTGGGGGCAGGTGACAGTAAGTGTGATGGGGGCATGATCGGAGATAGTGATATTACCAATGGTGGCATCTGTAACCCGACACAGAGAGGCGTGAGGGACCATGAACACATCTATCCTTGAGTATGATCCGTGAGGTGCCGAGTAGAATGTGTAATCTCTTTCATTTGGATGGTGTATCCTCCAGGGGTCAACCAACTGGTGGAGAGCCAGAGTCTGCCTCAAGCGCTTCAGCCTAGCGTAGGACTCGTGAGGACAGCCTCTGGAGGTGTCAATGAGTGGATCCAACGCTATGTTGAAATCTCCTCCCACAATTAGCTCGCCTTCCCTGAAGGATGACAGTGCATCTAGAACGTGTTCCAAGAAGGCAACCTGACCGACATTCGGGACATACACATTAGCCAGAGTATACGGAAAGGAGGCAATCCTCCCTTTCAGGAAGACCCACCTTCCCTCCTCATCCGCTTTATAATCCTCCAACTCCCAGGGGAGGGCAGCGGCTAGCAAGATGCTGACCCCCCTGGATCTGGAGTCCGGAGAGTGGCTATGGTAGGCCCTCGGGAAGTATCTGTCTCCGAATGAGGGAGGGTTCCTAGCTCTGAAGTGGGTTTCTTGCACAAATGCTACCTGTGCTCTTAGGCCTTTAAGATTCCTTAACACCAAGGCTCTCTTCTCCGGGCTGTTCATGCCCTTTGCATTGAGAGACACAATTCGTATCTCCGCCATGCCTACCAGCAGACGCTCAACCCGGCACTCAGTGGCCTGGTTGGACCCAGAGATCCGCACCCAGAGAGCTGCAAGGTTTCGGACGGGGTAGAATCCCTTTCGGGAGGAGGGGAGGCAGAAGGGGAGGGGTATATCAGTTAAGGGGGGGTATAAAAGTAACAAACTAACGTATCTTCTATAGGAAGAATTTGGGCTGCTTGGGCACAGAATATCCAAACAACCCGCCCTATTGGGGGTGCTGTGGCCGCCACGGGGGAAAAAAGAGAGAAAAAACAAAAAACAAAAACTAGAACAAGACCCACGCCTATGCATCCCCGACCCATTGTAATAATTACAGTGTGAGAACCGAGCCAGAGGAAGGCCATCGCCGGGCACTACATTAGCATCAAGCAGGGCAAGTGACATGGAGGAGCTTGACCTGGAAAAACTAGAGCAGTACAACCATGTATAACTGTAGGGAACTCTCTAATAAAACTTTAAAATAGAACTAAACCATCAAACCGTGAGTGTCCCTCCGGTGTGCCTCACCGTCCATGAATGTTACCGTCCAGCCGACAGCCCCTCCCTCTCCCCAGACGGACGAACCGGAGGAGGGGAAGGGCGGGGGTCGGTACCGTCTCTAGGGGTCCTCTGCCGCCCCGAGTCTTCCACCTCTTTTCTGATCGACCATCTTGACGACATTCTAGGGGATCCCGATGAGACCCCAAGACGCCTGAGCTCCCGAAAGCTTCTTGGGCCCCGGCGTGCTCCATTCGTCGGGCGCCACGGAATCGGGGGCATCTCTGGGTCTAGCCAATCAGGAATGCTGATGGGATCACATTGGAGGAACGAGAAGAGGCCGTCTAAGTCCTGAGGGGATCTCAGCGAGAAGGACCCCCGCGCATTTCTCACAATTAAGTGGAACGGGTAACCCCATCTATAGCTGGCGCCTTTATTTATGACGATCTCGAGAAGGGGCTTCAAGGTTCTTCTCATCTGCAGGGTACGTTTAGAGAGATCTTGAAGAATCTTGACCGTTGCTCCGTTGTAGGTCACAGTCCCTTTGTTCCACGCCTTCCTTAAAATTTCTTCTTTTAATGAAAAAAGGTGGACTCGACACACTATATCCCGAGGAAAGGCAGGATCAGCACTTTTGGGCCCCAGAGCTCTGTGGGCTCTGTCCAATTCAATGGGCGTGGACAGATCTCTATCTAAGACATCGTTGAAGATGGAAGAGACAATATGCTTGACATCCTCCGTGGTCGTTGTTTCCGGGATGCCCCTCAGCCTCAAATTATTTCTTCGGCTTCTATTTTCTAAATCGTCCACATGGAGGTGACACTCCCGGAGCATCATTTCCTGTCTATCGCATCTATCTTCCAGCGCTTGAAGGCGGTTACTAGTCGCTGACCCGCCTGTTTCAAGGGCATCTACTCTGCGCTCCACCTCCGATACGTGCTGGCGGACGGCCGCTATTTCTCGCTTGTGAGCCGCCTCATACCTCATTATCAGGTTTTCAATATCTGTCTTGGACGGTATCCCCTTTAAGAGGGAGATAGTTTCAAGGCGAATCTCTGCCGCAGTCGCATCTTCAGTGTCAGCAATTCTGCCTGAGCGTGTCCCATCCCAATCCAGTGCCGCACTCGGGGTAAGCGTTGGTGTGATTAGGGGCCCCGCGGGTGACATCAGTGAGGGGCTGTCTCCCCGCATGGCTGGGGTGCCCATAGAAGAGGGTGGCAAAGGAGATGCAGGGGATCCCGCAGACCAGCGCCCCCCAGCACGCAGCACAGGCCGATCTTCCTCATGTCCCACCGCTCGCTGCGGGAGGGCTTCTAGGGGGCATCCCAAGCCCATGGCCGGGCTCTGTCCAAACTCAGGTCCCCCGCCTGAGGGCCCCTCGGTAGCCCTGGGTTTGAAGGCAAATTTTTCCAGCCCTTGTTTAGGTTTGCACTCCTGTGCCCTGGTTTGCACTGCCATCTTGTATTGGGTCCCCGGAGGTTGTGGGCTAAAAACTAGCCCCCTTCTGTCTGGAGGAACAGCCTGAGAATCGGGCACTATGATTCCTGGAGCCTCTATCCGCTTCACTGAGCATTGGCGTTCAGGGGAAGAGACACCGCACCGATCTTCAGTGCTCCCCCCCCTTGCCCCCGCCATGCCCCCGCTGTCACCGGGACTCCCCCGCTCCTCGCCTCTCGGCTCAGGGCACTGCGCGGCACTCGCAGGCGGCGGCTGGGCTCCGCAGTGAGCTCCGGCCGCCATCTTGGTACACCCCTCCTCGCTGCAAACGGCTGGGTCTTCAGCGCAGAAAAGCGCATCCTCACCTCCTACGCCAGGGGAACCGCCGCCGGGTCTCCAGCCCTCCAGGCTGCTCTCGCTGCCCGCGCCATTGCAAGAGGAGCTGCCGGACGTCTTCCACGCCGCTCCTCCTCTCCAGCCCGCGCCGGCCGGCGCCATCTTGCGGGAAGCTCCTTCTCCTCCTTCTTCCCAGGGATTCTTCATTATCAGGCGGCTCGGCTGCCTCTTTTTTCCTTCGCCCTTGTTCCTCCTCTTGGTCTGCTTCTTGGGCATTATAAAACGAGCTCCTCCAGCAACCGGTAAGTCTTTTAATCGGGTCGGGGAAGCAGGAGCCAGGCTAGGTGCGTCTTCTCTCCACCATGTCGGGACACGCCCCCCTATAAGTAAACTTTAATAATAATAACATTGTCACTTTGAGAAATACATTTACAGGTAGAACATTTCAATGTGCCACACAAGAAACACCGCTTCGCGAGAAGATTTGCCTTTGCCACTTGTCCCAATATACCAAGTCAATATTGATAAGCAGATTATTGATTCAGTGGTGGACATTTTCTGAGATTCCTCAGGAAGTAGAGTCTATGTTGCATGTGCTGTCTGTGTAAGTGACAGTTTTCTGTAGTTTTCTGTAGTGATGCACGCCATATTTTGCTACCCAACATTAATTTGTTTTTAGGGGAGGGATCGAACTACAAGCATCTACACAATGCCATTACTTCAATTCAGTCTGTGTATTTTACAATACAGTAAATTTGAGACCTAATGTTACTGCAATTGTTTTTGCACCAAACTATTAGCATTTACATGCTTCACATTTTAGATTAGGGTTAATACTATTTTAGTGACCCTCATCGCATATTATGCAACCAAATATTGTGGTCAAAGTCAAACTATTAACGTTTACAAAGTGATTGATTGTTGTACTTTAGCCTCTATGATAATATAGTGATGCAGGCCAGTTCTTTCTTTGCTGTATGTTGTTCCTACACAATATTTTCTTTGTCAATTTGTAAAAAAGCATACAAAATCTCCTACCTATCGGTATTCTCATAGTCCAATTACAGCAATGACCTAGTTTTAGACCTGGGCCTTGAGGTAACAAGTGCTAAAGAAGCAATATCCTTTACATTTGAAGGTTTTTGAATCGGGTTCCAGGATTTTAAATTTGTTACATATGCTACAAAAACAAGGGGAAACACCCCATTAAAGAGTACATTGCATCTCAGTGTTCCATAAAACGGCTCAGAGGTCATGGCTAGTACTTAAAGCAAGGCACACAAGGGGTCATGTCAATTTTGGATGCTTCTTCCACTTTTTGTAAATGCTTGGGAGTGCATCTTACACAGAACTTCTCATGGTCCTGCCATGTAAACAGGTAAGAGTATATGTTTTGTGGGGGGGGGGGGGGAGGGGGGGTGTTCTTTGGTCTGGGAGGTACCGAGTAGTTTTGGGCAAGGCGCTTCTGAACCGGAGTTCAGAGAAAAATAAAGAATAAGTTTGGGTTGGTCCCCCTTAGGGTGGTGTCTTCAGGGCCTTACGTAATTGCCCTGTGTGGCACCCTCTAAGCGGGTTCCAGGTGCGCCTTGTTGTTTCCCATTAAAGGTTGCTTTTGTTGAATTTTTAAATGCAATAAGCAGTTTTTATTCTTAGCAATTACATCTACATTTTCATAAGCAATACAAAATACAAAAAATATATAATAAATATAATAAACTAAGCATATAACGGTAGAAAAACAAAAAGGAAAATATTTTACAATATATACTATATACAAAGGGTTTCTTTTCACCGATTATTTTGGTGAGCAGCCCTTAATTCAGGGTTGTTTCTCTGTTTACTCTCCTGTTTATAACAGGTATATTGGGTTTATAGTCCCTTGTTTGTAGCAAGTGCTGTTTGTAGCAAGAATGTTGGGCTTGTGATCCCTCTTTTGTAGCAAGTAAAATAGGTTTGCATGTAATCCCTCGTTTGTAGCGGTAAAAAGTGCGGTAAAAAGTGAGGTAAATTTGCATACGCGTTTCGCTCTAACGGCTTCTTCAGTGCGTTTAGGTCTGCATGAAGATTATATAGGGATGAGTAATCGATGCCCAGCGAAGGTATATGTTTTTTTGTGATATAATTTTTGTTTTATGTTACTCACTGTGAACCATTCGGGAACTGCCTTCCTCAGTCCTTTCAGTGCGTTTAGGTCTGCATGAGGATTATGCAGGGATGAGTAATGGATGCCCAGCGAAGGTATATGTTTTTTGTGATATAATTTTTGTTTTATGTTACTCACTGTGAACCATTCGGGAACTGCCTTCCTCAGTCCTTTCAGTGCGTTTAGGTCTACATGAAGATTATGCAGGGATGAGTAATGGATGCCCAGCGAAGGTATATGTTTTTTGTGATATAATTTTTGTTTTATGTTACTCACTGTGAACCATTCGGGAACTGCCTTCCTCAGTCCTTTCAGTGCGTTTAGGTCTGCATGAGGATTATGCAGGGATGAGTAAGGGATGCCCAGCGAAGGTATATGTTTTTTGTGATATAATTTTTGTTTTATGTTACTCACTGTGAACCATTCGGGAACTGCCTTCCTCAGTCCTTTCAGTGCGTTTAGGTCTACATGAAGATTATGCAGGGATGAGTAATGGATGCCCAGCGAAGGTATATGTTTTTTGTGATATAATTTTTGTTTTATGTTACTCACTGTGAACCATTCGGGAACTGCCTTCCTCAGTCCTTTCATTACTGTGTGGGGGGAATGTCCTGTGAAAATATTTCTAGGTCAGTGTCTGGACCTCGCTTTTGTTGGTTATCACATTATTGTATGTGATGGTGTTAGTACCTTGTAAATGGAATCCGCTTCTACAGGCTCATCCGGTTCCCCAGATTGGAAAAGCGGGGAGGTTTTCTTATCTTTTCCGGACTCTGTATTTAGGTCCCACGTGCTTTCAGCGTGGTCTGCGTCTTGTAGCTGTGCTTAATGGGGGGCCTGCGGTGCGTGCTCCTTTTTATGGGCAGCGCGCCTAGATTGGGGGCTGTTTACCCTGTTGGTGGGAGGGATTTGCTCCTCCCACCCTAGAAACCGGAAGTGCACCTCCGTTTGTGTCAGCCCCTCCTGTCTGGTCTGCGGTCTCTGCGGTGCCATTTTGTGTTAGTCTGTAGGGTTTGTAATGGATACGCCATTTTTCTGTAGTTCTGTTAGTTTTGGACATTGTATTGCTGCTGTTTTCGGGTCCCGGCGTGTATTGGAGTCTGCGGGCTGTGCGCTGTCATACTGTGGTAGTCCATGGGGTTTGTTATAGGGCGCCGTTTTTTGTTGTTATGTTTCTTGTTGGTGTTACTGCTGCTGTCGGGCAGCAGCATTTCATGGAGTCTGCGGTCTGTGCGGCGCCATTTTGTGTTGGTCCATGGAGTTTAACTTAGAGACTCCATTTTATTGTAGTTCTGTCATTTTTAGTGTTACTGCTGTGTTAAGGCAGCGGCGTTACAAGTTGAAGGCAGTTGCCGATGGATATTAAACACAGTGGCTCATTGGTGTATACATGAATTTTCTGTGCTTGTATTGCTAATTCCTCTGATTTTGGTTTGTCAGTAGTGGGTGTGGATGGTGTGTAGGTTGGTATTTGTTGTTGTCTGTATTTTTATTATTTTTGTGTGACCAGTTGTTGTTTGGTGTGTGTAGGTTCTTTTTGGCAAGCGGTGAATTTTTTCGCTTATAGGAATGGGACATAGCTGTTGTACTCATTCAGGCCCGGGGGTTTTGTGGCTTCTAGTTTTGCTATCCATCTGGTTTCTTTTTGCAGTGTCTTTTTCTCTACGTTTCCTCCTCTGGGGCTGACATGAATTCTATCAAGTGCTTGGAAGGTTGCTTTATTGGGATCTGATCTGTGGTGTGTCAGGAAATGTCTCCCTATCGGTGTTGTGGTTGTCCCTTTTCTGATGTCTCTTGTGTGTTCATAGATTCTGGTTCTGAATTTTCTATCTGTCTTTCCTACATAGAAACGGGGACAGGTGCAAGTTAGGAGATAGATTACATGGCTGGTATTGCAATTTATGTAGTGTTTGATTGTATGTGTTTGACCGTTCTGTAATTGGATGTCTTTACCTTGTTTTATGTATCTGCATGTGTTGCAGCTTTCACATCTATAGGTTCCTTTCACTTTGCAGCAAGTTGTTTTCTCCTCCTTATTGTAGTGGCTATGAACCAGTGAGTCTTTGAGTGATTTTGTACGTCTGAATGTTAATTGGGGTGACTTTGGGATTAGTTCTGCTAGTTCAGGATCATGGGTGAGTATTTTCCAGTGTTTGTGTATAATTTTCCGTATATCCTGGTGTTGCTGTGTATAGGTGAGTATGAAGGGAAGTCTGTCAATCTGTTGTGTAGTTTTTGTAGTCTTTTTGGTTTGTCCAAACAGTAGGTTATGTCTATCTTTCATTTTTGCTTTTTTTGTAGGCTGCTTTTAATATTCTTTTGGAGTATCGCCTCTGTGTTAGTCTGTCCCTTATACCCTTGGCTGCTGTCTCGAAGTCTGTTAAGGTCGTGCTATTTCTGTGCGCTCTTAGGTACTCCCCATATGGGATGCTCTTTTTTAGAGCTGTTGGGTGTGCGCTGCTTGCCCTTAATATGTTATTTGTAGCTGTGGGCTTGCGGTAAAAATTAGTTTTCAAGTGCCCCTCCTTGTCTCGGTGTATGGTTAAATCTAGAAAGGAGACCCGCTCTCTGTGATAGTCCAGTGTAAATTTCAAATTTAATTCATTCTTGTTCAGTTTGCTAACAAAAGTTTTTAATTGTGTCTCAGTTCCTTCCCAGACTATCAGGATATCATCAATATAGCGTAGCCACACTAAGATGTTCTCCTGATAGTCTGCGATGTCCTCCAAGTGCCAGATGTTGTGTTCCCACCAACCCAAGTAGAGGTTAGCGTAAGTGGGGGCACATGTCGTGCCCATGGCGGTTCCTTGGGTTTGCTGGTATAGTGTGTGGTTGAACAAAAAAACATTGTGTGTTAATATGAACTGTAGTAGTCTGATTATGAAGCTGTTGTGGTCGTATTTCTCTATATGTAGTTGGTCTAAGAAGGTTTTTACCGCTTTGAGTCCCAATGTGTGTGGTATGCTCGAATACAGAGCTTCCACATCCAGAGTCACCAGTATGGAGTTGTCTGGTATGGTCATGTCATGTAAAGTTTGCAGAAGGTGGGGAGTGTCTTTTATATATGATGGCAGGGCCTGTACAAAAGGTTGTAAATGGGTATCCACATACTCACTTGCTCTGCTCGTGAGTGAGTCTATTCCCGAGACTATAGGTCTCCCAGGTGGGTCAGAGGGTGATTTGTGAATTTTGGGTAAGGCGTAAAAAGTCTGTATGGTAGGTTTAGGGATGATTAAAAAATCAGCTGTGTTTTTGTCAATTATGTTGTGCTCATGGGCTTGTCTTATCAGGTTTTCATATGCCCGCTTGTCTCCCTCTAGCACGATCATTGGTACTGTTTTGTACCATTCTCTGTTCTCTAATATTTTCCTGCACATCTTTTCATATTGGTGTTTGTATAGAACGACTGTGTTCCCCCCTTTGTCGGCTGGTTTAATAATACTTTCATGATTCTCTTTGAGTTGTTTTAGAGCCTGTATCTGTGGTGGAGTGAGGATTTTTTGTGGTTTGCCTTTGGTGTTCATGTGTTGTATGTCATAGCTGACCATGTTTACGAATGTTTTAATGCTGTGATTTAGGTGTAGTGGGGGGAAGTAGCTTGATGGTTTTTTGAAAACCCTGTGTTTGGTATGTGGGTCTTGGTACTCTGTCCTAGTGTCATCTGAGTGTCATCTTAGGTAAGAGTATATCCCAAAAATGGGCTGTCTGTTATATTTGAATGTGTGGGGCATTTAAAACTGACATGCCCTCTTGCATGCCATACTTTAAATACAGTCCACATACAATTCACTAAATTGCTCACATTTTGTCAACCACTCGACCGTTGCTTTAATTGCAAAATTGCTTTACCGTGTACACAAAAAAATTAAAAAGATCATTATATTCAAAGCTATGAAAGGATTCCTCAGGCATACTTAGTTTTTTTCAACTTCTACTTGACATTTGTATTTGCAGAATTACTTTGCCTCTTTTATTTTCAAAATGTAATTGTTTCCTTTACAATGCAGGAGATTGATAAAGTTTAATTTCCCTTCTAATATTTATTCCTATTTTTTCATTAAAAAACAGGCGAGGTAATAATTATGTCATGCAGCAACAGAGGATTTTTAGTTCTTTCTTGTATAATTTCATTAGTTTAGTTTTTTTTTGTTTTACCAATCACAGCTTACAAACCCTTCTGTTAATCTCCCGCAGTCTTTGATAATTACAGTTCCTTTTCCACAGCCTGACAGCCCCCTGTTAAGAGACAGAGCACCTATCTTTAATTCATTGCACTGGAATAGTTTCATAGATTCCCATGGTCTGTTAATTAGTGTTGTTTTTTATAAAATAGAACTCTTTCATTTCACTCACACTCTTCTTATCTAGGGTTGTCTAGATGGAGTAGATAGTTACTGTTTCCAAAACTGGACTCATAAGCTTGGCTACATTTATCAAGTGTATTAATCAAAAGAACTGCAATATTCATTCCAGAGCAGGATGAAAATTTGCACTCTGCGGCCCAGTTTGCCTAGTACTCCATCCAGCGATGCCCGAGCTCCCATCAGCATCCCTAACACTTCTCCATCCATTGCATGCATCTCTGACATGCATATGAATGGCGATAGGTGTGCTCAGCCATAGGGAGCAGCCCAGGGGAGACATTGGGGAACACTTTTAATTCACTTTAAATCTCTACTCAATGAGATAATCAAACACAGGAAGGTGATCCCCAATAATCCTTTCAGATTTCAGCTGTCTTCATAAATGTATTTAGATGAAGCCTGTTATTGTTGTTGGTTGCCCTGATATTATTGCTGTGTGGGTGAGAGCCCTGCTGTAATTTTGTTTTTATGTTTTTTTTACTTACCCTATGGGGTCCCCTGCCTGACCTCTACTTTCAGTTTGGGAAGGAGGGCTTGTGCGTGGGATAGGATTCTCAGGTCTTGCAGAGCAGAGGGGGAAGGGGCACTTTGCTATTTATTGCTGGCATCAGGCAGGGAGTGCTTTATTGGTGTGACCTAATGGGACTGGTAGCAGGAATCCAGGAGTAGCACTTGACTGCAGCCTCCAGCCAATGAACAGAGCAGCCAGGAAGGAGGAAGCCAGTTACTGAGCTTTCCAGGTTGAGGATAGTTTCCTGCTGCATGTGTGGGGGTCGAGTTAATCTTAGGCTATGACTGAGTCTCTGAATCTGACCTGGTAATAATTTGCATATACCAGCTCATGAATTTACAAATTTACTATTTAAGAAGACAGTCAAACCCCCCCCCCCCCCAAAAAAGGGGACTTACCTCCCAGATTGTACGCTGTATCCCACTAAGTCCAGCGGGCTTCAGCCCTCCACTTTTAGTCCTTTTTAATCTGTTTCCATCTTACATATCAACAGGAAGGGAGTACCACTTAAGTGATTTGAAACCTGGGCATAGGCCACAATGAATAGGTTTAGAATACTCCACACTTGCCCCATACCACCACAACACAACATTACCAAATTCAAATCTAGCAATCCCCGCATTGTAGTAATATACCAGAATTGATAAGCCCAGGTCATTATAGAACCACTCCATTTAGTACAGCAAATAGATTCTAGGGTAACTTTTTGGGATCTACCACCATCTCCATTGTGTTACCTTCATGGATTATCACATTGTTCTGCCTGCATCATCCATCAAAATTAATGTATTATGCACTAAAATCATTATTATTGATGATTCCTATGACTGTCGTGTCATCTACTAATTTCACAGTGTTGATGGCATCTTCAGTGGAGGTGCAGTCAATGACAGTGAGTAACAGTGAATAGGGGTAACAACACATGTTCTTGTGGAGCCCAGATGCTGTTTATTTATGAGCCAGTACAGTAATATTCTAGTTTGAAACCTTGAACCTTATTTATGAAGCACCAGCACCACTTTGTGCCACTTTTTTGGCCTCAGCGGCACTCAAGGTATTTATAAATAGAGATGAGCGAACTTTTGAAAAATTCGATTCGACTGATTCGCCGAATTTTCCGACAAAAATCGTTTCGACCCGAATTTATTCGCGACGAATCGCTATTAAAAACGGCTATTTCTGAGCCTCCTAGAGCCTCAATAGGGTTGTAAACCATTCTGCCTTGCTGTAACACGCACAGGATGCGTGCTGGGTTAGTTAAATAATACTTTGAATAAATATCACATGCAGATCAGAGGCATCGCTAATAGAATCGCAGAGCGGCACAAGTTGAAGTGGCATCACTATGAGGGGCAGGAGCCCAAACATTGCTTTAAAGAGACACTGGAGTTGGCAGCAGCAGGAGCCCAAAAATTGGATGAATCACACCCTGGAGTTGCAAGCAGCAGCAGGAGCCCAAACATTGGCTGAAAGAGACACTAGAGTTGGCAGCAGCAGGAGCCCAAAAATTGACTGACACACCCTGGAGTTTCAAGCAGCAGCAGCAGGAGCCCAAACATTACTTTAAAGAGACCCTGGGGTTGGCTTCAGGAGCCCAAAAATTGGATGAATCACACCCTGGAGTTGGCAGCAGCAGCAGCAGGAGCCCAAATATTACTTTAAAGAGACACTGGAGTTGGCTTCAGGAGCCCAAAAATTGGATGAATCACACCCTGGAGTTGGCAGCTGCAGCAGGAGCCCAAACATTACTTTAAAGAGACCCTGGGGTTGGCTTCAGGAGCCCAAAAATTGGATGAATCACACCCTGGAGTTGGCAGCAGCAGCAGCAGGAGCCCAAATATTACTTTAAAGAGACACTGGAGTTGGCATCAGGAGCCCAAAAATTGGATGAATCACACCCTGGAGTTAGCAGCAGCAGCAGGAGCCCAAACATTACTTTAAAGAGACCCTGGGGTTGGCTTCAGGAGCCCAAAAATTGGATGAATCACACCCTGGAGTTGGCAGCAGCAGCAGCAGGAGCCCAAACATTACTTTAAAGAGACCCTGGGGTTGGCTTCAGGAGCCCGAAAATTGGATGAATCACACCCTGGAGTTGGCAGCAGCAGCAGCAGGAGCCCAAACATTACTTTAAAGAGACACTGGAGTTGGCTTCAGGAGCCCAAAGATTGGATAATTCACACCCTGGAGTTGGCAGCAGCAGCAGCAGCAGGAGCCCAAATATTACTTTAAAGAGACACTGGAGTTGGCTTCAGGAGCCCAAAAATTGGATGAATCACACCCTGGAGTTGGCAGCAGCAGCAGGAGCCCAAACATTACTTTAAAGAGACCCTGGGGTTGGCTTCAGGAGCCCAAAAATTGGATGAATCACACCCTGGAGTTGGCAGCAGCAGCAGCAGGAGCCCAAATATTACTTTAAAGAGACACTGGAGTTGGCTTCAGGAGCCCAAAAATTGGATGAATCACACCCTGGAGTTGGCAGCAGCAGCAGCAGGAGCCTAAACATTACTTTAAAGAGACCCTGGGGTTGGCTTCAGGAGCCAAAAAATTGGATGATTCACACCCTGGAGTTGGCATCAGCAGGAGCCCAAAAATTGGCCTAAAGACATAAATATGTTTTGCACCATTTGGAAAGTGTAAAACGTGGCACCATGCTGAATCTAGTCGCATGCATCAGGCATTGGTGGGTGGAAATCCTGGCTGATCCATCCCTGATTCATTTTGACAAAGGTGAGTCTCTCCACATTTTTAGTTGACAGACGAGTTCTCCTCGCCATAACTATGGCCCCCGCCGCACTAAACACCCGCTCAGATGGCACGCTACTTGCCGGGCAGGACAGCTTTTCCAGGGCAAACTCTGCTAGTTGCGACCACAAATCAAGTTTGGCTGCCCAGAAGTCCAGCGGATCCTCAAGGTGTGTTGGCATGGTCATGTCAAAGTATGACATGACCTGCTGGTTCAGGTCCTGCTCCAGGTCTTCCTGCTGCTCATGAGTAGCCTCACTATGCGGGTGTAGAAAGCTACTCATTAGCGACTGAAGACTGAGACTGCTGCTGCTGATGGAGCTGCTGCTGCTGCTCCTGCCAACCCCCCCAGCGGCCATGGCAGTGGAAGGTGAGCGCAGAGGTCCCCTCGAGTCAGACCTGCGAGAGTATGGACCATGGCGCAGATAGGCATCGGCCAACTGCCTACGTAGAATGTCTTTGTAGTAGTTCAGTTTGTCCTCCCTCTCGGTAGGTTTAAAAAATGCCCCCATTTTGTGCCGGAAGCGAGGGTCCAATAAGGTGGACAGCCAGAAGTCATCCCGCCGACAGATGGAAACAATTCTGGGGTCACTACGCAAGCACGTGAGCATGCTTCCTGCCATTTGCGCAAGTGACTCGGATGGACTACCTGTCTCCATCTCCACTGCATACTGCCACGGTGTGCCCGGGTCCTCTGTCTCGCCTTCCTCAAAAACCTCTAGCTCCTCTGGCTGCTCCTGCTCCTCCTCTCCTGTCCGCTGACTAGATATACCAGCCATTTCACCAAGCCTAAACTGTGTTTCGCTGGGCAACTCCTCCTCCTCTTCCTCCTCCAGTTCAGCTCCAACGGGGTTCATGTGGCCGTAAGATGTAAACGCCATGTCTCCAGTGCCCTGACCAGCCATGGTTTCCAACATGTGCTGTAGTACATGAAGCAGTGGAATCACGTCGTTCATCCCGTAATCCTGCCGACTGACAAATAAAGTGGCTTCCTCAAAGGGCCTGAGCAAACGGCAGGTGTCACGTATGAGCTGCCACTGGTTGACATTGAAGTTACACAGGGGAGTCCCCCTATCTGCTTGGATCATCAGGAAATCCGTGATGGCTTTTCTCTGTTCATATAATCGGTCCAACATGTGAAGGGTGGAATTCCAACGGGTGGAAACATCGCAAATCAGATTATGTTGGGGGCTACCGTTCTGACGCTGTAGCTCAAGAAGGGTGTGTTTGGCGGTGTATGAGTGGCTGAAGTGCATGCAAAGTTTCCTTGAAGTTGTTAGGATGTCTTGCAGATGGGGGGAACACTTCAGAAACCGCTTGACAACCAGATTGAAGACCATGCAGGGGGGCATGGGTCAGGCTTCCTTGGCGCAGCGCAGACAAAATGTTCTTCCCATTGTCGGTAACCATGATTCCCATTTTAGGTTTTCTTGGAGTAAGCCATGTTTGGGTTTCCTGATGAATAAATTTAAGCAGTTCCTCCCCTGTGTGACTCCGTTCGCCAAGACAAACCATGTGAAGCACTGCGTGACACCTCCGTGCCCTGCACACATGGTAGACTGGAGGGGCACTGAGACTTGAGCCTACAGTGGAGGGTGAGGAGATGGCGGAGGATGAGGAGGCCGAGTCGCACGGTGTCACAGGCCCAATGGGCAGGGAGCGCGGAGGCCGAAGCGGTGTGACCTGTCCAAGTTGCTGCTGCTGCAAAGGGACCACATTCACCCAGTGGGCCGTAAACAACATGTACTGTCCCTGACCGTAGTTACAGCTCCAGACGTCGGCGCTGCCATGCACTTTGCTACACACCGACAGGCTCAAGGACTGGCCCACCTTCTGTTCAACAAAAGTGTGCAGTGCTGGTACTGCCTTCTTGGCAAAGAAATGACGGCTTGGGACTCTCCACCTCGGCTCGGCACAAGCCATCAGTTCTCTGAAAGGTGCAGAGTCCACCATCTGAAAAGGGAGCGACTGCAGCACCAGCAACTTGGACAGGAGCACATTCAGCTTCTGCGCCGTAGGATGAGTGGGCGCATACTGCTGTCTCTTGGACATGGCTTCGCTGATGGATTGCTGGCGGGATGCATGACTTGGAGGAGGAAGAGGAGGAGCAGGAGCGACAGAGGATGGGTATGACGCACAGCTGCCTTCGGCTGAGGTGCTGGAGCCTTGGCTGGCAGAAATTGGGAGCGGCGTGCCACTTGGTGAGGTAGCAGACTGGACCAACCCTTGGGAGCCTCGGTTCTCCCAGGTCGCCTTCTGGTGACGCATCATATGTTGACGCAGGGCCGTGGTGCCAACATTTGGACCCTGGCCACGCTTCACCTTTTGCCTACATATCTTGCATGTGGCCATGTTACCCTCCTGCGGATGCTTCAGGAAAAACTGCCACACTGCCGAGTAGCTACTTTTCCCACCCCCTGGCCTCACTGATTTACTGCTGCTGTTGCCAACTCCAGGAACCCCTGCTCCACTACCTCCCGATAAGGTAGACTGCCGCACAGCAGGTGCTCTACCCCGGCCCCGGCCCCGGCCGGCTCCAGCCTTTGGAATTGTGCCCCCATGCTGACTGCTACCACCTTGCTGCCTCAGCTGCTGACTCCGGGGCAACCTGCGCCCCTCTTCTCCTGATGATGACGATGAAGCCCCTTCATCACCCGGCTCCCAAGTGCGATCGGCTTCATCGTCATCATCATTATCACCGAGTTGTGGCTGTACGTCACTGATGTTCGTGGATTCGTCAACAGTGTCTGGCGCAGGAGCTGGAACGCTCGCAGCACCCACGACACTGTCCACATCACTATTTGTCTGCCTAGCTAAAGAAGCCACCTCCATTTCTTGGCGGGGCAGTAGCTGCTGACTGTCCTCTATCTGATCGTCCTCCTCACTAAAGAGTGGAGCTGAACCCAAAGCATAGGATACGTCGCTGGGGGAGGGAACGGCGTAGGACAGAGGCAATGGGAGGACAGGGATTGCTCTCGGGGCATGCCAACTCAGGGTTGTGTCAGAGGAACCTACCGACCCTAGACTGGGGGTCTCAGACGTAAGTTGTGATGATGTTGTTGATGAGCGCGTCAACCAATCTACCACGGCAGATGCGTTACTAGTGGAGACCCGACTGCTGGCAGATACTGGCAGATTAGGTCTCTCAGCGTGACTCCTGCTGCTACTGGCCCCCAGTCTGCTGCGACCTCTGCCTGCGGAATCTTGGCCTCTGCCACTCCTCTTTTCACTTCCAGGCACTTGTCTGCCCGACATAGTCTAACTGGCGTGGTAGTAGGTGATATTTTAAGAACCCCCAGGCAGCGGTGGGTCTATATGAAACAGAATATAATGCACACCAAAAGTGAGCAGTAACACTCAGCCTCCAACAGGCCTGCTTAGTGTAAATAAGAGAGCTGCTTAGTGTAAATAAAGAGGGGTATGGTATGTTACAGAATGGGATGCCCCAACAGCAGAGCACCTGGGAGCAGTACTACTATGCACAGCAAAAGTGTCTTTATCAGGCCTAATTTCTATTAGAATAAGTGCAAATGGTTATGGTATTAAATAGAGGCTGGTGTAGTCACAGAATGGGATACCCCAACAACCAGAGAGCACCTGGCAGCAGTACTACTATGCACAGCAAGTGTGTTTATCAGGCCAAATTTCTATTAGAATAAGTGCAAATGGTTATGGTATTAAATAGAGGCTGGTGTAGTCACAGAATGGGATGCCCCAACAACCAGAGAGCACCTGACAGCAGTACTACTATGCACAGCAAGTGTGTTTATCAGGCCAAATTTCTATTAGAATAAGTGCAAATGGTTATGGCATTAAATAGAGGCTGGTGTAGTCACAGAATGGGATGCCCCAACAACCAGAGAGCACCTGGCAGCAGTACTACTATGCACAGCAAGTGTGTTTATCAGGCCAAATTTCTATTAGAATAAGTGCAAATGGTTATGGTATTAAATAGAGGCTGGTGTAGTCACAGAATGGGATGCCCCAACAACCAGAGAGCACCTGGCAGCAGTACTACTATGCACAGCAAGTGTGTTTATCAGGCCAAATTTCTATTAGAATAAGTGCAAATGGTTATGGTATTAAATAGAGGCTGGTGTAGTTACAGAATGGGATGCCCCAACAACCAGAGAGCACCTGGCAGCAGTAATACTATGCACAGCAAGTGTGTTTATCAGGCCAAATTTCTATTAGAATAAGTGCAAAGGGTTATAGTATTAAATAGAGGCTGGTGTAGTCACAGAACGGGATGCCCCAACAGGAGTGCACCTGTGAGCAGTAATACTATGCACAGCAAGTGTGTTTATCAGGTCAAATTTCTATTAGAATAAGTGCAAATGGTTATGGTATTAAATAGAAGCTGGTGTAGTCACAGAATGGGATGCCCCAACAACCAGAGAGCACCTGGCAGCAGTACTACTATGCACAGCAAGTGTGTTTATCAGGCCAAATTTCTATTAGAATAAGTGCAAATGGTTATGGTATTAAATAGAGGCTGGTGTTGTCACAGAATGGGATGCCCCAACAACCAGAGAGCACCTGGCAGCAGTACTACTATGCACAGCAAGTGTGTTTATCAGGCCAAATTTCTATTAGAATAAGTGCAAATGGTTATGGTATTAAATAGAGGCTGGTGTAGTCACAGAATGGAATGCCCCAACAACCAGAGAGCACCTGGCAGCAGTACTACTATGCACAGCAAGTGTGTTTATCAGGCCAAATTTCTATTAGAATAAGTGCAAATGGTTATGGTATTAAATAGAGGCTGGTGTAGTCACAGAATGGGATGCCCCAACAGGAGTGCACCTGTGAGCAGTAATACTATGCACAGCAAGTGTGTTTATCAGGCCAAATTTCTATTAGAATAAGTGCAAAGGGTTATAGTATTAAATGGAGGCTGGTGTAGTCACAGAATGGGATGCCCCAACAACCAGAGAGCACCTGGCAGCAGTACTACTATTCACAGCAAGTGTGTTTATCAGGCCAAATTTCTATTAGAATAAGTGCAAATGGTTATGGTATTAAATAGAGGCTGGTGTAGTCACAGAATGGGATGCCCCAACAACCAGAGAACACCTGGCAGCAGTACTACTATGCACAGCAAGTGTGTTTATCAGGCCGAATTTCTATTAGAATAAGTGCAAAGGGTTATAGTATTAAAAAGAGGCTGGTGTAGTCACAGAATGGGATGCCCCAACAACCAGAGAGCACCTGGCAGCAGTACTACTATGCACAGCAAGTGTGTTTATCAGGCCAAATTTCTATTAGAATAAGTGCAAATGGTTATGGTATTAATTAGAGGCTGGTGTAGTCACAGAATGGGATGCCCCAACAACCAGAGAGCACCTGGCAGCAGTACTACTATGCACAGCAAGTGTGTTTATCAGGCCAGATTTCTATAAGAATAAGTGCAAATGGTTATGGTATTAAATAGAGGCTGGTGTAGTCACAGAATGGGATGCCCCAACAACCAGAGAGCACCTGGCAGCAGTACTACTATGCACAGCAAGTGTGTTTATCAGGCCAAATTTCTATTAGAATAAGTGCAAAGGGTTACAGCAGTAAATAGAGGCTGGTGTAGTCACAGAATGGGATGCCTCACAGCCGACTTGAGATCAGTTCAGTATATATGCACAGTTAGTGTATAAGCAGCCTGAAAAGGCTAACAAAGCCAGTCAGCCAGCCAGTAACACTCAGGCTGGATGAAAAAAAAAAAAATCTCCCTGTGACTGCCTCCGATTTTTCCTAACTTTCCCTGCTTTTCGCTGACTTTCTGTCTGTCTCCTGTCTGTCTCCTGCCTGTCTCCAGCCTGTCCCTGTCTGTCCCTGTCTGTCTAACTGCCTCTCCCTCACTACAGCAGCGTCCTGTCTCTCACGAATACAATAAAGAAATGAGGAAAAGCAAGATGTCCGCCGACTTAAATAGCGCTGTGACGTCACCGGGCTTGCTGGCTGCTGATAGGCTGCATGTGACTGTCCCAGCATACACTGCCCCAGCTTACATGTCTGGACATGTCCCGTCCGCCATCTTAGAATGCCTGTAATGTAAATGAATGGATGTTAAAGGAAAACTTCGAGCGATCGAATCGCGGGGAAATTCGGATTCGATCCGAATCAAATTTTTCATGAAATTCGGATCGAATCCGGGTTCGTCCAGATCGATTCGCTCATCCCTAGTTATAAAAAACAGGCTGCACCGAAGCGGCACCAGCTAGTGCCTCATTTAACACTAGCGCCCAAAAGGTCATAAGGCTTGATTCAGAGACACATTCGTCTGGACTTTCGTAGCTGTCTGTGTATGTTTTTGTGTGTGTTTGTCATTTTTTTTGGTTTTTACGTTCCATTTTCCATTCGTAAGTTCGTTCGTGCTCATGCGTATATGCGCTTTCCATGAACGAAACCAAATCAGATCATTTGCGTTAGTTCGGATCATCGGATCAAAATCTGATATTTTGCGTTCGTTCAGATAACTTTCGTTATTGCTATGGGCTTGTGTCTCATTCAGAGAGCTGATTGCCGAGGGACCACCACCCTATAAAAGCGTTTCATTTGTGATCCACTTACGGGACCATTTTGGCCTCGGATACCTTGCTTTCACCATGTTTTGCGGCTTTGTGGAGGAATATGAGGAACTCCAGCTAATGGGCATTGCATGTATCAGCAGGGCCGAGGCCAAATTGCACCGGCGACGCATGCATATTGATCGCATGCATGACGTTGAGCTGTTCGAGCTGACCAGACTTAATCGCACTTCTCTCAATAAGTTGTACAGTGAGCTGCGGCCATGGTTAGCCCGCACCACAAGGAAGGGGCAAGCAATTTCAGGTATGACCAAGATGCTTGGCTGCCTGCAATTTTTGGCGAACGGCTCGTTCCAGAGGCTGGGTGCCCTCTCCGTGGGGATCTCCCAGCCTATGCTGAGCCGTCCGCTATCCAAGTTTTTGGAAGGCATGGCTAACATTAATCAGAAATATATATTTTTTTCTGACGACATGGTAGCCTGGAACGTGCTTAAGCTGGCATTTTATAATATCGCCGACATGCCCAATGTCATGGGTGCGATTGAGTGCGCCCACATTGCATTGGTCCCTCCTGCAGCCGACGAGTACATCTATAGGTAAGTTCAATCGGTCATTTTGTTATATAGCTTAAACAAACTGTATTTAAACAAACTGTATATCTGTATAGCTTAATCCCTCCTTGTAATTTGTCCCTGTGAAACAGTTTACAGTGTATACGTAATCCCTCCTTGTAATTTGTCCTTGTGAAACAGCTTAAAGTGTATACCGTAATCCCTCCTTGTAATTTGTACTTGTGAAACATCTTAAAGTGTATACCGTAATCCCTCCTTGTAATTTGTCCCTGTGAAACAGCTTACAGTGTATAGCTTAATCCCTCCTTTTAAATTGTCCCTGTGAAACAGCTTACAGTGTATACCGTAATCCCTCCTTGTAAATTGTCCCCGTGAAACAGCTTACAGTGTATAGCTTAATCCCTCCTTGTAATTTGTCCATGTGATCCATTTGACTGTCTTTAGCTTCATCAATGTTTTTAATGTCGGCCAAAGCCAAACATTTTCAGGTGCACCTTAATTAGTCATTAGAAAGTTAATCTTTAGTTGATCCAACATACATACCCTTTTTTGGCATTAAAATTACTTATGTACTTAGTTAGTGTTATTTGTATTGGCCAACATGATTTTTGGAGTGTGTTAGGAGTTAGTGTTTGAGTAATTTACCTTGCCTTGCTAATTTTTTTTATTTTTCTTTTTTTCCCAGGAACCGCATAATGGGCCACTCACTGAATGTCCAAGCAGTGGTGGCCCCGGACATGCGGTTCCTTAGCGTCCTCGTCGGGTTTCCAGGCTCATCCCATGACGCGTACATCTTGCGACGATCTGGATTATACCGTAGGTTTGAGTCTGGAGAATTCTCAGGTGGATGGCTCCTTTGTAAGTTGACGCAAATAACGTCATTCACTTTTCAATGTATGCCTAGGAATGTAGTTTATGACCCATGTCTGAACCTATGGCTGTTTTTAACCCCTTGATGAAATGTTAAACCGGACCTTAACCATCATCTTTAGCAAAGCACAAACCCTTAAAAACTGTTTTCCCAGCATTTTTAAATAATATATTTCTACTTTCTAGTAACTTACTTCCCCATACTCGGCTGCAATTCTGTTCTTGACCTTATGATAGGGTCTGCGCCATCTTTGCTCAGATGCATGACACTTACTGAGTAGAGGAGAGCGGGATAAAGTGCAGGGGGCGGGTTAGAGCTGTGCTTGGCTCAGACAAAGCAGATCTGGGGTCCTGAAAAGGTAAGACATCCCAGAATGCTGAGCAGCACAGTCCTAAGCCAATTCCTGTTTGCAGGCTGCCTGATTTGCCCTCATCTGCCATTTTTGATGTTTAAAGGCTCAGAACATGCAGTAGATGTTGTTAGGCTGTTTTTTTAGGTGAGCAATCTGTATGTACAGGGTATGGCTAAAATATAAGATAGGCTCTTAGTCAGGGTGAACGACCGCTTGTCCATAAATTTTTGTTTGGAATGTGTAATTTATGTAAGCATTTTATTATTATTTCAGGGGATTCCGGCTATCCGCTTCTTCCCTGGCTGATGACGCCCGTCCTTCGGCCATAGAATGCGACCCAGGACGCCTACAATCGGGCACACCACAAAACCCGGGCCATTGTGGAGAGGGCCTTTAGGCCTGTTAAAAACACGCTTCCGGTGTTTGGACCATACCGGGGGGCACCCAGGACGCCTACAATCGGGCACACCACAAAACCCGGGCCATTGTGGAGAGGGCCTTTAGGCCTGTTAAAAACACGCTTCCGGTGTTTGGACCATACCGGGGGGCACTCCAGTATGACCCCAACAAGGTCATCGATATCATACTGGCCTGCTGTGTCCTCCACAACTTTGCCATAATGCAGCGTGTCCCCGGTATGTGGATCTGCCCCCCTCTCCACCCAGCTAGGACCCAGAAGAGAACTACCGTGGCACACCTAGTGCCTCTGGCCAAGATGTTCGGGCCAATTTGATAAACATGTGTGAGTTTTTTAGTTAACGTTATAGAAATGTAATGCTTAGCTGCAGCCTGACCGGATCGCTAGTCCGTGTTGATCATACAAAGGGGAGAAAGTGGAGCTAAATGGCTGAAGGCAATAATTGCTAATCAGTCATAGAACACCAGTCTGCAGGCGCGCTGTGTTAGACCAACAGTGTATTCAGAGTGAGAGGACAGATACACTTACTGTTTGTAACCTTTTTGTTTTCACTGTTTTGCTCTCTATGTTCTTTGCTGTGATAAAGCGCTATGTCTGCGCTGAGACAGCTGCATTCAATGACACAATAAAGTATCCAAAGTATGCACAAACTTAGCAGGTAGTAAATAATCAAAAAAACTTACCCACCAGGCCCGGCAGGTTTTTACCTAACCAGGGCCCCCTTCTTATAATGTCTGTTAATTGATTTCTACTGGATTCAGACTTCAGAAGAACTTCTTCATGGCAAAATCTTTAATACATCTACTGACAAACAAACTGTGACAGGTGTACATAAAATGGCTTCTTGGGTGTTATGGTCCCTTTAAGAGCGCTCCTTGCTTCCGTAATACAGCCGATTGCTGCTGGGGTAAAAGTCCTTATAGTTCAATAAAGTTCTCAGGGTAGTGTCCACTGAGCTAGTTCAAACTGCTAAATCCGCAGACATACAAATAGAAAGCGGCTCCAAATAGTGCAGAGGTCCTATGCGCGTTTCAAGTTTACTCTTCTTCAGGGTCCTCAGTGCACAACAGAGTGCTGGGGGTTTATTTAAGCCCTAGGGCTGATGGGATTTGTAGTATCCATGTGTAGTTTACTTGGCCCCATTTGCTAGGGCTGATGGGATTTGTAGTATCCATGTGTAGTTTACTTGCCCGTGAGAGGCAGCTTAGTTCCCCTACACCGCCGCTGCTAAGGCTTCTGGGTTATGTGGTCTATTCCAGTAGTTTTAAGCATATACAGCAGCGGATTTTGAAATGTCATCCTGCAAACATATTTCTGATCTTGTAAGTCTTTTACTGGATTGTGCTAGCAATCAATATATTCTTCTCTCCTGCAAAAGACATATAACAAAGGCAGCAGTATCTATATTGTTACAATGTATGTTTTAAGTGCATGAGTGGATACATTTTGTATTACTGCCTGTATGTTACAATGTTGTCTACATACACAGATAGGAATCTGTTTTGACCTTACATTCATGCTAGAGGATGGACTATTATGTTAAAAGTGAAACTTATTGTGCACACTTTAGTTAGTAAAGATGTATATATAAATTGATTCTTAATATAAAAGTGTATATATTAATTAATAAATATTAATTAATAAATCAAGTATGTTAAAATTCTAATAATAGTATAAAAAGACATTTACCGTATTTTTCGCCCTATAAGACGCACTTATTTTCCCCCAAAAGTGGGGGGAAAATGTCCCTGCGCCTTATCGGGCGAATGTAAAAAAAAAAAAAAACTCACCCGTTCCCAGCGCAGGTCAGGGCAGCGGGTGGGCGTGCAGGCCATCAAGCGTCCGGGCAGAAGAGCCTGAAGCGGCCCTGGATGTGGAGCCGGGGATGAGGTGGGGAGCGGCGCTGCCCACGTGCGCCATCGGCCTCCGCGCCGAGGCACTGAAGTGAAGGAGCGGCCGGGAGGCATGAGCGGCCCTTCACCCAGCACAGGGAAGGGCGAGGTGTCCAGCCACCCCCCTGGAGCCAGCAGCCGTCCAGCGTCCGGTCGACTGGGGCAGAAGAGCCCGAAGCTGCAGCCCTGGACGTGGAGCCAGAGGTGAGCCGGGGAGCGTCACTGCCCACGTGCGCAGCCGACTTCCGCGTCGGCGGCACTGTAGTGGAGGAGCGGCAGGGCAGAGAACAACAGAGCGGGGAGGGGGAGGCCCCCCCGACAGGCCAGCTGCGGAGGCGACGGCGGGAGAGGATCTCCAGCTCCCGCAGCAGAAAAGTGCGGTGCGGCGGGAGTCGGACTGGGGACACGGGAATGACGAGAAGACCCGGCGGCAGGTGAGAGTTGGGCACCGCAGAGGGAGGGGAGGTGAGGGAGCCTCTTGGAATTAAGGCCCCAATAAGAGGCAGCAGTTGGAGGAGCGGCGGGGGCATTGTCTCTGGCCCCGCTGCTGTCATCGCTGCAAGTAAAAGACAGTGATCACAGCGGCGGTGCCGGGACAGAGCCCCCGCCGCTGCTTCTTACTGGCCGTCTCTGTGAATAGGGTGGGCGTGGCCTGCGCTGACGCTGATGCTAATGGGGGGAGGGGGATGCCACACAGCCTATACTAATGGGGGGAGGGGGATGCCACACAGCCTATACTAATGGGGGGAGGGGGATGCCACACAGCCTATGCTAATGGGGGGAGGGGGATGCCACACAGCCAATGCTAATGGGGGGAGGGGGATGCCACACTGCCTATGCTAATGGGGGGAGGGGGATGCCACAGAGCCTATGCTGATGGGGGGAGGGGGATGCCACACTGCCTATGCTAATGGGGGGAGGGGGATGCCACAGAGCCTATGCTGATGGGGGGAGGGGGATGCCACACAGCCTATGCTAATGGGGGTAGGGGGATGCCACACAGCCTATGCTAATGGGGGGAGGGGGATGCCACACAGCCTATGCTAATGGGGGGAGGGGGATGCCACAGAGCCTATGCTGATGGGGGGAGGGGGATGCCACACAGCATATGCTAATGGGGGGAGGGGGATGCCACACAGCCTATACTAATGGGGGGAGGGGGATGCCACACAGCCTATACTAATGGGGGGAGGGGGATGCCACACAGCCTATACTAATGGGGGGAGGGGGATGCCACACAGCCTATACTAATGGGGGGAGGGGAGAATGCCACACTGCCTATATGGGGAATGGGAGGGGGGAATGCCACACTGTCTGTAATGGTGCGTTTTTGGTTTAAAATATTTTTTTTTCTTATTTTCCTCCCCCAAATCCTAGGTGCGTCTTATGGGCAGGCGCGTCTTACAGGGCGAAAAATACGGTATATAAAAAAAATATGCTTAAAAATGTTTTTTCTCTCATAAAAAATATAAAAATTGTTTCTGATATGGAGGAAAAAAGGAAATAAAAAAAAAAAAATTTAAAGTGTTGTAAAAAAATCTTTCTAATCATCAACCAAAAAACAATTCAGATCTAATTTTATGTTTAATCCCTTTGGTGTGTGGCAATCAAGCTCAAAGATCCATTTAGTCTCTTTTTTGGACAATTCCCTTTGTAGGTCTGCATCTCACCAGCTTATCATAATTTTTTCAAGGATCCAGAATTGCAACCCTTCAGGGTTTCCATTATGTTCCGAAGAAAAATGAGAGGACACGCTATGAGACTCTAATCGTTTCTTTATGTTTCTAATGTGCTCACCTAACCTCACTTTGAAGGCTCTTTTTGTACGCCCTACATATAAGAGACCACAAGGGCACTGTAAACAATATATTATTTCCGAGGAATTGCATGATGTATGATCCTTGAGTTTGTAGATTCTTTTGGTTGCTGGATTTACAAATTCTACTCGGTTCCTAGGGAAGGATTTATTCTTACAGGTTAACTTACAGCCTATACAGTCTCTGCACCTTGTAAAACTCGGTAGTAACGGATGTTCTCTTTTTCTTTTTTCCGGGGGATTAATAAAACTGGCCGTTAAGTATTGTGATAGGGCTCGAGGTTTCCTGTAGATAAATTTGGGTTGGTTTCCTACTATTTCTTTTAATGTTGGGTCACTCTCCAGAATTTTCCAATGTTTTTAAAAAATGTTTCTATCATTTTGTGATTTTCACTATATTTGGTGATAAAAGGGACCTCTTCTGTAACTGTCGTCTTTGCAGGTCTATTACGATGGATTATTGTCTCTTGTTCCACTTCTTCTATTGTTTTCTGGATGGTATTTCCCTCGTAGCCTTTTTCTTGGAACCTTGCTTTAATAAGTGCGGCTTGTTCATAATAAACAGACTTATCCGTACAGTTGCGCTTAATCTTTTTTAATTGGCTTTTAGGTATGTTTTTTATCCACATCCAATGGTGTTCTAAAACATCTCTTGTTCCTTCCCAGATTTTAAAGCAATCATAAATATACAGCCTGTAAAAGACCATCTCCTTTGGCATAATTACATCAAGTACTAAACTTTCCCAGAAAGCCATAAAAAGATTATCCATGCTTGGTGCAAACTTGCCCCCCATTGCTACGCCCGTCTTCTGTAAATAGAACCGTCCTTCAAATCAAAAATAGTTGTGTGTAAGAGCGAAAGAGAGGCATTCAATTTAAAATTCAATTTGTGTGGACCCTAAGTCACTCCACTTTTCCATAAAGAATCTGACCGCATCTATTCCCTTCTCATGCGGGATTATGGTATATAAAGAGGAAACATCCACCGTGGCCATAATCGCATCTGGATTTTTGAAGTGGTTATCAATTTCCTTTAAGAAACCTCCGGAGTCCTTCAAATTTGAAGCTGTTTTTACTACTAAAGGTTGAAGAAAACTGTCAATATATTCACCTAACCGACTAGTAACTGAACCAATACCGCTTACTATTGGTCATCCTGGGGGATTAGTTTTACTCTTGTGTATCTTAGGTAAATGGTATATTGTAGGTATCCTTGGTGCTTTCAAGTTCAAATAGTTGTATTCTTTTTTATTTAATGTGCCCATCTGTTTCCCTTTATCTAAGAGTTTGATAAGCTAAAAGCGATACTCATTAGTAGGATCCGATGGTAGTATTTGATATGTCGTATCATCCTCCAAGAGCCTGTTTGTCTCCTTTATATAATGATTTTTATTTAGGATAACCAGACTGCCCCCCTTATCAGCTGGTTTTATCACCAGTTCCTTCTTTTCAGTGATGGATTTTAATATCTCTCTTTCTTCTATTTTGTTTCCTCTTGGTTGCTGGCTTCAATTTTGGTTCCAGTTTTCTCAAGTCTCCCACTACCAACTGCTTAAATATATTTATTGCCCCATTATTCGTCTGGGGATTGAAGGTAGACTTATTTTTCAACTTACTATGTTTGATATCTTTACTTGCCTCTTCTTGAGCCTGGCAGTCCCCCAGACCGTTGTTCATCAGGTTCTTTTATGGGCTTTTTGTTTTCTCTGCAAAAAACTTTTTGATATTCAGTTTTCTAGTGAACTTAAGGACGTCAATAAAGGTCCCAAACTTTTTTTTTAAAGAAACAGACAGGAATGGATACATCCCTATGGACAGTTGCCACCATCAGAACATAATGATGGAACATAATGGAAACCCTGAAGGGTTGCAATTCTGGATCATTGAAAAAATTACGATAAGCTGGCGAGGTGCGGACCTACAAAGGGAATTGTCCAAAAAAGAGACTAAATGGATCTTTGAGCTTGATTGCCACACACCAAAGGGATTAAACATAGAGTTAGATCTGAATTGTATTTTGGTTGATGATTAGAAAGATTTTTTACAACACTTTTTTTATATTTTTTATGAGAGAAAACATTTTTTTACGCATATTTTTTATATAAATGTCTTTTTATACTATTATTAGACTTTTAACATACTTTATTTATTAATTAATATTTATTAATTAATATATACACTTTTATATTAAGAATCAATTTATATATACATCTTTACTAACTAAAGTGTGCACAATAAGTTTCACTTTTAACATAATAGTCCATCTCCTAAGGTCAAAACAGATTCCTATCTGTGTATGTAGACAACATTGTAACATACAGGCAGTAATACAAAATGTATCCACTCATGCACTAAAAACATACATTGTAACAATATAGATACTGCTGACTTTGTTATATGTCTTTTGCAGGAGAGAAGAATATATTGATTGCTAGCACAATCCAGTGAAAGACTTACAAGATCAGAAATATGTTTGCAGGATGACATTTCAAAATCCGCTGCTGTATATGCTTAAAACTACTGGAATAAACCACATAACCCAGAAGCCTTAGCAGGGTGTAGGGGAAATAAGCTGCCTCTCATGGGCAAGTAAACTACACATGGATACTACAAATCCCATCAGCCCTAGCGAATGGGGCCAAGTAAACTACACATGGATACTACAGATCGCATCAGCCCTAGCGAATGGGGCTTATTTAAACCCCCAACACTATTTTGTGCACTGAAGACCCTGAAGAAGAGTAAACTTGAAACGCGCGTAGGACCTCTGCACTATTAGGAGCCGCTTTCTATTTGTATGTCTGCGGATTTAGCAGTTTGAACTAGCTCAGTGGACACTACCCTGAGAACTTTAAGGACTTTTACCCCAGCAGCAATCGGCTGTATTACGGAAGCAAGGAGCGCTCTTAAAGGGACCATAACACCCAAGAAGCCATTTTATGTACAAGAAGCCATTTTATTTACTACCTGCTAAGTTTGTGCATACTTTGGATACTTTATTGTGTCATTGAATGCAGCGGTCTCAGCGCAGACATAGCACTTTATCACAGCAAAGAACGTAGAGAGCAAAACAGTGAAAACAAAAAGGTTACAAACAGAGTAAGAGTACTCTTACACTGCAAGCCTGCAGCGTGGCAGCTTGAGCGGCAGGTTCAGTGAGGCTTTAGCTCAGGCATTGGCTAGTGAGGTATCTCAGCACTCTAATGAGCTATATGGGCGAAAATCAAAATCATACAAGCAAAGCCATAAAAAAGGCAATCTTGGTAGCGCTCACCAGACAGGTCAATACAGTGGGGATGTAGAGGAAAGATGTGGAGCAGATACAGGTCAAATAGCTGTTAAAATGGGTGTTGCCCATAAAACCCTGGTGGTGGGCCTTGGAGGTGGCCCATCACCTGGGCATGTGTGGCATTCATAATCTGCCACTGTTCCAACATGAGTCTATTGCTAGTTCGAACTTCCTCGAGCATGGCTGTGAAATTATTATTTAAGGTGCCATGTGGCTGTTGCGCGTCCTAAATTCTGTCAGCATGGTGGTGAATGTATTATTTAATGTGTCTAATTATGCAGTAAGATGCTCTGTGGTTCTTTGAGTCACCTGCCCAAATACATGTCTGTCATGGCGCCACGCTGACTCCAGGATTGGCACGCGCCTCCCCTGGGAAACTGGTCGACATTGCTGACTACGTCTACCAATTCCCCGAGTTTGAGCGCCTGCAGATGCTGGACCTCTAGGGCGAGCAAGAGTCGCAGATGCGCTCTGCAAATCCTCTGCAGCAGAGCTACCACTGGGGACTGTAGGCTCAGTCTCTGCATGCTGCCCACGATGGACTGGCAGCATGCGTCCAGCTTCACTCTGCTGCAGAGGATTTGGTGCAGTAGCATGTTGGGACAGTGGCAGATTAGGTTCCAGGGAGGTCAGTTCTGAATGTCCCATCAAGCTGGCATCCTCCTCCATCTCTTGGATTTCCTCCATCAGTGTGTGGGTCTGTTGGGACATGTGCAAAAAAAGGTTCAGTTTGGGCCCTAAATATATTTGTTATGCAAATTAGTCATGTTCATTCACATACATCAGCAGTTTCATAGAGTCCACTTATCGTATATATCTGGTCCTGGCTCCTAGGCAGCACGGAAGTTGACGGCGTGGTCAAACTGGATGAGGCTTCCACACTTGCTGAGGCTTGATGCTGGGCTGTATTTAAAATAAAAAGGCACGTAAACACCCAAAAATCCATTGATGATCTGGATTACTACATATGCTTTAAAAAAACACGTGGCCTAACAGGAATGCCAACTCCCCTAATGGTCCAAGGTGACCTTCACTATGAATGTCATTATCTGTTTTATGTATGCCTCACCCTGTACATACACATTGGTCACCTTAAATAATACAAACATGCATGTACTGCATGTTATGAGGCTTCATGCATCCCTAAAGGGCCATTAGTGGCCCACATTCAGCTTACAAATAGCATTTGTCTTCAGAGTATGTTGGTGGGCATTCTTTCTATGGAGACCTTTCCCTGACCCCAGATCAAGTATTTTAGATCAAAGCACAGCTAAAACCCAAGTGGGATAAAGAAGGAATTGTTGTATATGATTGACTAGATTCACATAACAGGCAGTGCTTTGCTAATATAAAGAGTTTAATAGTGAGTGACCATAAATACTGTCCAAGATCGTGTATGGGCTGCAAAATTTGAAAATGAACATTTCGCAGACATTAAACACCCAGCTCAAACTGTAACCTCCCCTACAAGCCACTCCCTAGGGGCATGTGTTCATATATGCCTGTGAGCCTCATTTCACACGTTTAAAATATTTCACATACACACTAACATTACTAACCTGCAGGAATGGTAGGGATGTCCGTGTCCCGTTGACCAGAGAGGCCCTCTAATGCCACAGGATGTATCAACGCCAGCACCATCTCCTCAGCTCATGTAAACTGTAATTTTGTGGAGAAGCCTCCGCCAGTTTGTAAGCTGAAAAATAGAGGTTTGCAAATTTAGGGACTTGTGGTCAATACAACAAGCAGACAAATGCAAAACTCAAATATGTACCTGTAATTGCGCCATTTATTTTCTTTGTTCTGTGCTGCATACTTCAGGTCAGAAATTTTGCGCTGTATCTGCTCCACATCTTTAAGCTCCTCCCCCGCTGCATTGACCTGTCTGGTGAGCACCTCCAAGATTTCTGTTTTTCTCATTTTGCTTGTAGATTTTGATTTTCACCTATATAGCTCGTCATAATGGAGTGTGAGCCCACTTGCCAATGCAAGAGTTTGGGCCTCACCAAACCTGCCACTCAACTGTCCTTGCCGCAATGACTGGCCTATTGCTTGCTGTTCTGGCTCATCTCTGTGTGTAGGCAATTTGGGGGACATTCTGGGCTGGCTCTGTTGTGTTGAAATGTGGAACACGTGGCTTGAGAACAAATGGACTGGACTTGCAAACTGACTGGGGGTCCTTGCCTGGGTGGCCACAGAACTTCCAGGCGTGGATGTGGCATATGGATAGTTGATTGCCACCTGTGCTGGTGGCAAATGTGGCTGAGGAGGAGAGGGTGTGCTTGAGGGTGTGGTGCTTCTGGCCCTGTGCCTCTTTGTGCCCTTACCACTTGTGGTTCCATGCCCCTAGGAGGTACTTGCACATGGCTCAGGAGATGCAGAGCTGGCTGGGCTTGGGCTTCTAGGCCTGTGGCTCATGGTGGCTAGAGATGAGCGAACTTTTGAAAAATTCGATTCGACTGATTCGCCGAATTTTTCGACAAAAATCGTTTCGACCCGAATTTATTTGCGACGAATCGCTATTAAAAACGGCTATTTCTGAGCCTCCTAGAGCCTCAATAGGGTTGCAAACCTTTCTGCCTTTCTGTAACACGCATCCTATGGGTTAGTTAAATAATACTTTAAATAAATATCACATGCAGATCAGAGGCATCGCTAATAGAATCGCAGAGCGGCACAATTGCAGAGAGTTGAAGTGGTATCACTATGAGGGGCAGGAGCCCAAACATTGCTTTAAAGAGACACTGGAGTTGGCAGCAGCAGGAGCCCAAAAATTGGATGAATCACACCCTGGAGTTGCAAGCAGCAGCAGGAGCCCAAACATTGGCTGAAAGAGACACTAGAGTTGGCAGCAGCAGGAGCCCAAAAATTGACTGACACACCCTGGAGTTTCAAGCAGCAGCAGCAGCAGCAGCAGGAGCCCAAACATAGCTTGAAAGAGACACTGGAGTTGGCTGCAGGAGCCCAAAGATTGGATGAATCACACCCTGGAGTTGCAAGCAGCAGCAGGAGCCCAAACATAGCTTGAAAGAGACACTGGGGTTGGCTTCAGGAGCCCAAAAATTGGATGAATCACACCCTGGAGTTGGCAGCAGCAGTAGCAGGAGCCCAAACATTACTTTAAAGAGACACTGGGGTTGGCTTCAGGAGCCCAAAAATTGGATGAATCACACCCTGGAGTTGGCAGCAGCAGCAGGAGCCCAAACATTACTTTAAAGAGACACTGGGGTTGGCTTCAGGAGCCCAAAAATTGGATGAATCACACCCTGGAGTTGCATGCAGCAGCAGCAGCAGGAGCCCAAACATAACTTTAAAGAGACACTGGAGTTGGCAGCAGGAGCCCAAAAAATTGGATGAATCACACCCTGGAGTTGGCAGCAGCAGCAGCAGGAGCCCAAACGTTACTTTAAAGAGACACTGGGGTTGGCTTCAGGAGCCCAAAAATTGGATGAATCACACCCTGGAGTTGGCAGCAGCAGCAACAGCAGGAGCCCAAAAATTACTTTAAAGAGACACTGGGGTTGGCAGCAGGAGCCCAAAAATTGGATGAATCACACCCTGGAGTTGGCAGCAGCAGCAGCAGCAGGAGCCCAAACATTACTTTAAAGAGACACTGGGGTTGGCTTCAGGAGCCCAAAAATTGGATGAATCACATCCTGGAGTTGCAAGCAGCAGCAGGAGCCCAAACATTACTTTAAAGAGACACTGGGGTTGGCTTCAGGAGCCCAAGAATTGGATGAATCACACCCTGGAGTTGGCAGCAGCAGCAAGAGCCCAAACATTACTTTAAAGAGACACTGGGGTTGGCTTCAGGAGCCTAAAAATTGGACGAATCACACCCTGGAGTTGGCAGCAGCAGCAGCCCAAACATTACTTTAAAGAGACACTGGGGTTGGCTTCAGGAGCCCAAAAATTGGATGAATCACACCCTGGAGTTGGCAGCAGCAGCAGCAGGAGCCCAAACATAACTTTAAAGAGACACTGGAGTTGGCAGCAGGAGCCCAAAAATTGGATGAATCACACCCTGGAGTTGGCAGAAGCAGCAGCAGGAGCCCAAACATTACTTTAAAGAGACACTGGGGTTGGCTTCAGGAGCCCAAAAACTGGATGAATCACACCCTGGAGTTGGCAGCAGCAGGAGCCCAAACATAACTTTAAAGAGACACTGGAGTTGGCAGCAGGAGCCCAAAAAATTGGATGAATCACACCCTGGAGTTGGCAGCAGCATCAGGAACCCAAACATTACTTTAAAGAGACACTGGGGTTGGCTTCAGGAGCCCAAAAATTGGATGAATCACATCCTGGAGTTGGCTGCAGCAGCAGGAGCCCAAACATTACTTTAAAGAGACACTGGGGTTGGCTTCAGGAGCACAAAAATTGGATGAATCACACCCTGCTGCTGCAGGAGCCCAAACATAGCTTGAAAGAGACACTGCAGTTGGCTGCTGGAGCCCAAAGATTGGATGAATCACACCCTGTGGAGAGTCATGTGGAGAAAAAGTAGCTTAGTTAGTAATATCTACATAAAATTATGAATAAACAAATGCAATAGTATTGCCAAAGTGAAGTTTTGTTTGACGGTGTGTTTCCACCTTGTAATTAAATTTAGAAACAACTAGGTATCATTGCCTCTGAAAAATTAGCCCTCAAAAATTCTTGGAATTTTTAAACTTGATGTCTGTGGGATTTCTCCTCTCAGACAGCGTCACCATAAGTCCAGCCTGCTGCATTACCCAGTGGTGGACCTTTCAGAGAACTGATGGCTTGTGCCGAGCCGAGGTGGAGAGTCCCATGGTAGCATTGCTTTGCGAAGATGGCAGTACCTTCCCTGTACAATGTTGTTGAACAGAAGGTGGGCCAGTCCTTTAGCCTGTCAGTGTGTACCAAAGTGCACAGTGTTGTCTACGTCTGGAGCTGTAACTATGGACTCATGGTGGACAATATATATCCTTTTAGGTCCCCTTGGTGATTGTGGTTTCACGCTGTTCTTCACATGGTTTTCCTTGAGTCACACATGGGAGGAACTACTAAACATGAGAACTCAATCCATGAAATCATTGCTTAATCCACGAAAACAGCAAATTTGGACCCATGGTGACTGATACTTGGAAGAACATCTTGTTTGCGCTGCGACAAGGAAGCCAGAGTCATGCGTCCTGACATGGCATACGTGTTCAGTCTAGTTGTCAAGCGTTTTCTGAAGTCTTCCCCCCATCTGAAAGACATCCGAAGAACAGGAAAGAAAGTTAGCATGCACTTCTGGCACTCCTACACCACCAAGCACAACCTTATTGAGCCTCAGCGTCAGAACGGTGTACCCCAACATAGTCTGATTTGCGATGTTTCCACCCGTTGGAATTCCACCCTCCATATGCAGGATCCACTATAGGAACAGAGAAAAGCCAATCACGGATTTCTGGATGATCCAAACGGATAGGGGGACACCCCTGTTTAAATTCAATGTAAACCATTGGCAGCTCATACGTGACACCGGCCGTTTGCTCAGGCCCTTTGAGGAAGCTACTTTATTAGTCAGTTGCCAGGACTATGAGATGAACGATGAGATTCCACTGCTTCATGTACTACAACACATGTTGGAAACCATGGCTGGTCAGGGTACTGGAGACATGGCACATACATTTCACAGCCACATGAAGCCTGTGGGGGCTGAAGTGGAGGAGGAGGAGGGGGTGGGGCACAGCAAACCACAGTTTAGGTTTCACAAAAGGACCATTTTATCTAGTCATCTGACAGGAGAGGAGGAGCAGGAGCAGCCACAGGAGCTAGAGGGTTGGGAGACAGAGGACCCAGACACACCGTGGCAGTTTACAGTGGAGATATAGACAGGTAGTCCCTCCGAGTCACTTGCACAAATGGCACGATGCATGCTCACATGTTTGCGTACTAATGAGCGCAGAACTGTCTCCATTTGTCAGCGGGAAGACTTCTGGCTCTCCAACTTATTGGACCCTCGCTTCCGGCACAAAATGGGGGCATTTTTTACGCCCACTGAGAGGGAGGACAAACTGACCTACTACAGAGACATCCCACGTAGTCAGTTGGGCGATGTCTATCTGCGCCATGGCCCATACTCCCGCAGGTCTGACTCGGGGGGAACTCTGCGATCACCTTCCACTGCCATGGCTGCTGGGGGGGTGGAAGGAGCAGCAGCAGCAGCTCCATCAGCAGCAGCCTCAGTCTTCAGTCGCTAGTGAGTAGCTTTCTACACCCGCATAGTGAGTCTACTCATGAGCAGCAGGAAGACCTGGAGCTGGACCTCAAACAGCAGGTCATGTCATACCTTGACATGACCATGCCAACACACCTTCAGGATCCACTGGATTTGCTGGGAAGCCAAACTTGACTTGTGTCCGCAACTAGCAGAGTTTGCCCTGGAAAAGCTGTACTGGCCGGACAGTAGTTGATTTAGATGGCAACTGGGCTGCTCTATATAATGAAGCAAAATGGCAAATTTACCTCACTATATAAGCTATTGCCCCTCAGATTTACACAGGGGCTGCTCCATATAATGGTGCAAAACCATGAATTTACCTCATAATATAAACTATTACCCCTCAGATTTACACAGGGGCTGCTCTATATAATGAAGCAAAATGGCAAATTTACCTCACTATATAAGCTATTACAGCTCTAAATAAATAAAAATAAATAAATAAAAAAAAAGGGCCTGTAGAAGCTTATTTAGTATAACAGATAGGGTGACATGTGCTGGTTTGGGATGCCCATATGGGCTAGTGTTTTGACTGCAGGACAAAAACCAATTCAAAATGCAATACTTTGATTAAGCTGAGGAAGGATCAACAAGCGTATTTAGTATAACAGATAGGCTGCTAAGTGCAGGTTTGGGATACCCTGGGGCCTAGTGTTTTGGCAGCAGGACAAAAACCAATGCAAAATGCAATAGCTTAATAAAGCTGATGCTGATCAACGCTTATTTAGTACAACAGATGGGGTGCAACATGCAGGTTTGGAATGCCCTGCGGCCTGGTGTATTTAAAGCAGACCAAAACCAATTAAAAATGCAATAACTTAATAAAGCTGAGACTGTAGATGCTTATTTAGTATAAACAGATAGGGTGCAACGGGCAGCGTTGGGGTGCCCTGCGGCCTGGTTAAATGAAAGCAGTCAAAAAGGAAGTGCAAACTGAAGTAGCTTAATGAAGCTGACGCTGATCAACGCTTATGTTGTATACCAGATAGGGTGCAAGGTGCAGCTTTGGGGTGCCCTGCGGCCTGGTTTATTAAAAGCAGTCAAAAACAAGTGCAAACTGAAGTAGCTTAATAAAGCAGCTGATGCTGATCAACGCTTATGTTGTATAACAGATAGGGTTAAAATAGCATGTGCCTTGGGATGCCCGTGTTGGCTGGTATATTTCAAGCTGAACAAAAAGTAACAATAATCCAAGTATGAGAAATAATTTTGACCTTCTTTACAGCGCCATACTGTGAAAAAAAATCCTGAATTTCATGCCGATCAATCTAAAGGTCAATGCCCCTAACAAAAATAGTGTTCGGCATAAGTTTTCCTTCTGGAAGGACATAACCTTTAGTTTACATGGTTGGGGTAGGTTATCTTACAAATTGGAATACCCCAGGCAGCAGTGTCATTGAAAGAGACAGATTGTAATGCAGGCCATACGCAAGCAGAGAAACTCAGGCTGCAACAGGCCTCTTTAGTTTACATAGTTGGGGTAGGTTATCTTACAAATTGGGATACCCCACTGTATATGAAACCGAATATAATGCACACCCAAAAGTGGACAATCAGCCTCCAAGAGGCCTGCTTAGTTTAAATAAGAGAGCTGCTTAGTGTAAATAAGAGGCCTGCTTAGTTTAAATAAGAGAGCTGCTTAGTGTAAATAAGAGAGGTATGTTATGGGATGTTACAGATTGGGATGCCCCCACAGCAGACTTGAGATCAGTATATATGCACAGCAACAGTGTCTAAGCAGGCTCAAACAGGCCAAATTACTTTAAATAAGTTTGCTGCTTAGAGTAAATACAGAGGCTAATGGGATGTTACAGAATGGGATGCCCCACAGCAGACTTGAGATCAGTATATATGCACAGCAACAGTGTCTAAGCAGGCTCAAACAGGCCAAATTACTTTAAATAAGTGTGCAGCTTAGAGTAAATATAGAGGCTAATGGGATGTTACAGAATGGGATGCCCCACAGCAGGAAAGAAAAAAGGTGGGTATAGGTCAAGCCCACACAATTGTAACCTCCATGTGCGACCGCGCCATTAGTACAAATTAATTCGGACATACAAGATATTTCTTGAAAAAGGACTTTATTTTCTGCTCTATTGGCAGCTGTTAAAATAGGTATTTAAAAGGTAGCAGGAGGGGCAAAACCAAGTTAACCCCTACTGCCCCGATTACAATAATTTCAAAACATTATCATGGGTTTCCAAAGCCCGTACTATAAAGTTTCATACAATATGTAATGACATGGTTAATACAGCCCTCACGGGCAACGGACACAATCCATAACAAACAGCAAGCGATACAGAAACCTATTATAACATCAACATTCTGATTGCATAATATACGTCACAATGTGATTACTATAGAAATCATTCTGGGTTCAATTTCATGAATAGCAAGGTGGACTAGTTTCGCCCATGAACAGGGCTTCCTCTGCACCTTAGTTTATCTGTACAGTTGCATGCACCTCCACTTTAGTGCCATATATGGAGCATCATTCTTCTAAACCAAGAAAAAAAGGTAGCCAGAAAGCAGACAAGAGACAAAAGTGAGGAGAAACAGAAGAACAAAAAATATGTACAATCATTATAAATTGAATCTTATTACAATTTGTGGTCTAATTGACCAAAAGGGGTGTCAGGAATCAAATAAGGGTACCTGATTTGTCCCCAGTGGGAACTCGACGTTAGCTGTGGTCTGCTCAGATCAGGGACCTCTTGTCATCCCACTATCCTCATCATATATCAACGGCAGTCCCAGTGCCACATATTCCATCACCTAATCCGCGGCCTATATCAGGGAATTATTTAAGAACACTATTGGATTGGATTCTTGTTTCTCAAAGTAGTAAGGGATGAGGTTAAAAGAGTACACTTACTTATAACGTTATAGCCACGTCGAACCTAAGGGAACAACGTCACAGCTTCCCTATAAGGCAGGTAGTACAGCTGGAGGGAGGTAGCTGTCCCGTGCTCCGTCTCGCACCAACCTCTCTCCCTCGTGGGCAACCCGGATGTGTCTATGCAGCCGGCAGGCTTTGTAGAAGACCTGCGTCGGCTGCGTGCTGGGATCCTGTATCACTTCCGGGGCAGCCGGAAACCCCGATGACGTCACCGCCCGGCCCGGGAATAACACTACCCAGCTGCCAGAGGCGTGTTAGCGGAGGCGGGGACGAGGGGGGGGAACACCAGTGGAAGGGGCGGGCATAAGCCCGCATTGGAATGCTACGTTACACCGCCACCCGCCACCCCCGGGTTCGGGGAAATAAGTCGAGCCTGGGAGGCTGCCGGACGCCCGAGCCAGCCTGACGGCCGCTCGTCTCCGGCAGCACAGCCCCGCCCCGCCCCCGCTCCCCATCAGGTGGAGGTAGGGCGGGTGGGGGATCGTGGCAACCCCACCTCCCTGTTGCACCTCAGCCCTCCCCCCCAAAAAGTGGGTGCCTCCGATACCGTGGGGACCCTCTAGGGGGAACAAACCACCCTAAGGCGGGTGAACCCACTGGCACCGCCCCTGGCAACACATCCGGCCCTCTACTTACTACCCAAGAGCATGTAATAGTATATTACCATTCGATATTCCCAAGCCAGTCGTATTAAAATAAAGTGAAGTAAAAAAAAAAAAAATAAAAAAAAAATAAAAATCTCAAGATTGGAATACACGAGAGTCGGGCATTCAGGTGTAATACCAGGAATTTTTAGCCCAGAAAGGGCGCGAAACTGATTGTTTCATTCATCCCTGGATGACAATGTGCTTTCAGTTTGCTAATCCAGCGGGTTTCCCTCTGGAGGGTAATCCTCTCTATATTCCCCCCTCTAGCATGTGGATGGATCCGGTCCAAACCCTGGACCAATAGTCCCTTCGGTTCACTATTATGATAGCGGGCAAAATGCCGTCCTATGGGGGTCTTCATGTTGGCGGTACGAATATCATATTGATGTTCGTATACCCTCTTTTTCAGGGGTCTATTTGTTTTTCCAATATAGAAACTCCCACACGGACAGGTAAGTATATATATCACGTGGGGGGTTTCACAATTAACAAAATGTTTGGATTGTACCGATGTCTGTCCAGGTATATTTATGGTTTTGCCCGATTTGATGAACTGGCAACAACTGCACCTTTTTTGGCATTGGTAAGTCCCACAGGTTTTACAGCACTTATTGGGATCTCTCTCTGTATAGTGGCTTTTGACTAGTTTGTCTCTAAGGTTCCTTGCCCTTCTAAACACAAACTGTGGTTGTGACGGCAGAATCTCTCTGAGACTCTGATCATTCATCAGTAGATGCCAATTACGTTGAAATATATTTTTCAATGAATGATGTTGGGCAGAAAAAGTCAGTGTCACGGCCAGGGGTCGTCTAGTTCTAGGGGGTTTGGGTTTATACAGGATCTCCGTCCTGGGCCTGGCGGCAGCTTTTTTATAGGCCAATGACAGTACTTTCTTACTATAGCCCCGTTCCTGCAATCTATTCCTTATCCCATCCGCTGCATTTTTAAATTCTCCATCATCTGTGCAATTTCTACGCGCCCGGAGGTATTCTCCATATGGAATACTGCGTAATAAATGTTGGGGATGGGAACTTGTCGCTCTTAGAATTGTATTGGCCGCTGAGGACTTCCTATAAAAACCTGAATGCACTTGTCCCTGTGCATCTATGGAGATTGTCAGGTCCAGGAAATTAATTCTGGACTCACTAATTTCGTACGTAAATCTTAGGTTTAGTTGATTACAATTCAGGATTTGAATGAACTCATCCAATACCTGTTTTGGACCGGTCCATAGCACAAAGATATCGTCGATGTACCTGTGCCACGTCAGTACGTGGCACAGGTACATCGTAAGAGTGTCCTCACCCCACAACTCCCTCTCCCAACGGCCAAGGTACAGGTTGGCATAGGATGGGGCACACGTGGTCCCCATCGCCGTACCCTGTACCTGATGGTACAGTTGGCCGTCGAAGAGAAAGAAGTTGTGGGTGAGGACAAATCTCAACAGACGGAGGATAAACAAGTTGAGGTTACACTGGCTGATATCCAATTCATTCAAGAAAAATTGTATAGCCCGCAGGCCCTGGTCGTGCGGAATACTGGAGTACAGGGCCTCCACGTCCAGTCCCACCAGGAGAGTCCCCGGGGGCACAGTCATCCCATCGAGGATGCGTAGCAGATGGCCAGTATCCTTCAAGTACGATGGAAGCTGGTGCACCAACGGTTGAAGGATGTGATCGATGAAATGACTGGCCCGGTCAGTCAGAGACCCCATGCCCGACACTATGGGTCTGCCTGGTGGTTCAGACACCGATTTATGAACCTTCGGTAAGGCATAAAAGGTGGCAATGGTCGGGCATGGGGCCTCCAAATACGCTCCAGTCTGTCCATCGACCACTCGATGTGACACCGCATCCTCGATGAGCGAGTGGTAAGCCCCCGAGGCCTCCCCCAGCCTGGACATGGAGGTCCGCACGTACCAGTCCCTGTTGTCCAATATTCACCTGCACATCTGTACATATTGTTCATTGCTCATCACGACAATGTTGCCCCCTTTATCCGCTGGTTTAATTGTCACATTATCAATCTTCTCTAAGTCCCTCAGTGCTTTCTGATGTTCAACAGAAAGATTGGACTTCTTCTTAAAGGGGAGTTTTTCTATCTCAGTTGTGACCAGACTGACAAAGGTTTCTAAGTGGGCATTGGAGCTCAGCGATGGGTAGAACGTCGAGGGTTTTTTAAACCTCGATTGCTTAGGATTTATCATCGGTGAAATACCGGTCGCTTCAATACCCAGTTCTATCATTTCTTGCTCCAAGTCTGACTGTTTGGCTTGTGGAGCTGTCTCTACAAGCTCATCTTTCTGTGCGTAAAGTTGTTTACATAGGATTTTCCGGGCGAATAGATGGAGGTCTTTAATGGCCTCAAAAGAATCCAGTTGTTGGGTCGGGCAGAAGTTCAGCCCTAAAGATAGCACTTCTTGCTGGGCTTGTGTCAAGATTAGATTAGATAGGTTGATAATGTTAAGCGGGCATTCTTTTTCTTTACATCTGGTGGTCATAATTTGAGTTTGTTTCATCTCTTGTGTAGTCGGATTCCCCATGGGGAGACCTGGCTTTATCTGTTTCTTCTTCCGCCTTCGGCGGTTCCTATTCCAGTTGCGGCCTCGTCTAAAAAATCCTGTCGATTATCTCGTCTCAAATCTTCAAGATCTCTCTGATCTTGGTTACCTCCCTGTGTTCTTTTGAACATTGATCTAGTAACAACTTCCCCCCTACGGGGCGGATACTCTCGTCCCGGGGGGCTTCTGTCTGGCCTATTTCCCCCCTCCCAGCGTTGGGGTAAAAATCTTCTCTGTGGGTCCCTAGACTTCCTATTGGATCTCTCCCTCGAAGATGAGGAATCTGAAGATGAAAATTGTCTCGGAAAAAATTCCCTGCGGGTTGATCTAATCTCCGTACCTGGCCAGATGTACGCCCCACAGCAGACTTGAGATCAGTATATATGCACAGCAACAGTGTCTAAGCAGGCTCAAACAGGCCAAATTACTTTAAATAAGTGTGCAGCTTAGAGTAAATACAAAGGATAATGGGATGTTACAGAATGGGATGCCCCACAGCAGACTTGAGATCAGTATATACGCACAGCAACAGTGTCTAAGCAGGATCAAACAGTCCAAATTACTTTAAATAAGTTTGCTGCTTAGAGTAAATACAGAGGCTAATGGGATGTTACAGAATGGGATGCCCCACAGCAGACTTGAGATCAGTATATATGCACAGCAACAGTGTCTAAGCAGGCTCAAACAGGCCAAATTACTTTAAATTAGTGTGCAGCTTAGAGTAAATACAGAGGCTAATGGGATGTTACAGAATGGGATGCCCCACAGCAGACTTGAGATCAGTATATATGCACAGCAACAGTGTCTAAGCAGGCTCAAACAGGCCAAATTACTTTAAATAACTGTGCAGCTTACAGAAAATACAGAGGCTAATGTGATGTTACAGAATGGGATGCCCCACAGCAGACTTGAGATCAGTATATATGCACAGCAACAGTGTCTAAGCAGGCTCAAACAGGCCAAATTACTTTAAATAAGTGTGCAGCTTAGAGTAAATATAGAGGCTAATGGGATGTTACAGAATGGGATGCCCCACAGCAGACTTGAGATCAGTTTATATGCACAGCAACAGTGTCTAAGCAGGCTCAAACAGGCCAAATTACTTTAAATAAGTGTGCAGCTTAGAGTAAATACAGAGGCTAATGGGATGTTAAAGAATGGGATGCCCCACAGCAGACTTGAGATCAGTATATATGCACAGCAACAGTGTCTAAGCAGGATCAAACAGGCCAAATTACTTTAAATAAGTGTGCAGCTTAGAGTAAATACAGAGGATAATGGCATGTTACAGAATGGGATGCCCCACAGCAGACTTGAGATCAGTATATATGCACAGCAACAGTGTCTAAGCAGGATCAAACAGACCAAATTACTTTAAATAAGTTTGCTGCTTAGAGTAAATACAGAGGCTAATGGGATGTTACAGAATGGGATGCCCCACAGCAGACTTGAGATCAGTATATATGCACAGCAACAGTGTCTAAGCAGGCTCAAACAGGCCAAATTACTTTAAATTAGTGTGCAGCATAGAGTAAATACAGAGGCTAATGGGATGTTACAGAATGGGATGCCCCACAGCAGACTTGAGATCAGTATATATGCACAGCAACAGTGTCTAAGCAGGCTCAAACAGGCCAAATTACTTTAAATAACTGTGCAGCTTACAGAAAATACAGAGGCTAATGTGATGTTACAGAATGGGATGCCCCACAGCAGACTTGAGATCAGTATATATGCACAGCAACAGTGTCTAAGCAGGCTCAAACAGGCCAAATTACTTTAAATAACTGTGCAGCTTACAGTCGATACAGAAGCTAATGTGATGTTACAGAATGGGATGCCCCACAGCAGACTTGAGATCAGTATATATGCACAGCAACAGTGTCTAAGCAGGCTCAAACAGGCCAAATTACTTTAAATAAGTGTGCAGCTTAGAGTAAATACAGAGGCTAATGGGATGTTAAAGAATGGGATGCCCCACAGCAGACTTGAGATCAGTATATATGCACAGCAACAGTGTCTAAGCAGGCTCAAACAGGCCAAATTACTTTAAATAAGTTTGCTGCTTAGAGTAAATACAGAGGCTAATGGGATGTTACAGAATGGGATTCCCCACAGCAGACTTGAGATCAGTTTATATGCACAGCAAAAGTGTCTAAGCAGGCTCAAACAGGCCAAATTACTTTAAATAACTGTGCAGCATACAGTAAATATAGAGGCTAATGTGATGTTACAGAATGGGATGCCCCACAGCAGACTTGAGATCAGTATATATGCACAGCAACAGTGTCTAAGCAGGCTCAAACAGGCTAAATTACTTTAAATAGCTGTGCAGCTTACAGTAAATACAGAGGCTAATGTGATGTTACAGAATGGGATGCCCCACAGCAGACTTGAGATCAGTATATATGCACAGCAACAGTGTCTAAGCAGGCTCAAACAGGCCAAATTACTTTAAATAAGTTTGCTGCTTAGAGTAAATACAGAGGCTAATGTGATGTTACAGAATGGGATGCCCCACAGCAGACTTGAGATCAGTATATATGCACAGCAACAGTGTCTAAGCAGGCTCAAACAGGCCAAATTACTTTAAATAACTGTGCAGCTTAGAGTAAATACAGAGGCTAATGTAATGTTACAGAATGGGATGCCCCACAGCAGACTTGAGTTCAGTATATATGCACAGCAACAGTGTCTAAGCAGGCTCAAACAGGCCAAATTACTTTAAATAAGTGTGCAGCTTAAAGTAAATACAGAGGCTAATGGGATGTTACAGAATGGGATGCCCCACAGCAGACTTGAGATCAGTATATATGCACAGCAACAGTGTCTAAGCGGGCTCAAACAGGCCAAATTACTTTAAATAACTGTGCAGCTTACAGTAAATACAGAGGCTAATGTGATGTTACAGAATGGGATGCCCCACAGCAGACTTGAGATCAGTATATATGCACAGCAACAGTGTCTAAGCAGTCTCAAACAGGCCAAATTACTTTAAATAACTGTGCAGCTTACAGTAAATACAGAGGCTAATGGGATGTTACAGAATGGGATGCCCCACAGCAGACTTGAGATCAGAATATATATGCACAGCAACAGTGTCTAAGCAGGCTCAAACAGGCCAAATTACTTTAAATAACTGTGCAGCTTACAGTAAATACAGAGGCTAATGTGATGTTACAGAATGGGATGCCCCACAGCAGACTTGAGATCAGTATATATGCACAGCAACAGTGTCTAAGCAGGCTCAAACAGGTTAAATTACTTTAAATAACTGTGCAGCTTACAGTAAATACAGAGGCTAATGTGATGTTACAGAATGGGATGCCCCACAGCAGACTTGAGATCAGTATATATGCACAGCAACAGTGTCTAAGCAGGCTCAAACAGGCCAAATTACTTTAAATAAGTGTGCAGCTTAGAGTAAATACAGAGGCTAATGGGATGTTACAGAATAGGATGCCCCACAGCAGACTTGAGATCAGTATATATGCAGAGCAACAGTGTCTAAGCAGGCTCAAACAGGCCAAATTACTTTAAATAAGTGTGCAGCTTAGAGTAAATACAGAGGCTAATGGGATGTTAAAGAATGGGATGCCCCACAGCAGACTTGAGATCAGTATATATGCACAGCAACAGTGTCTAAGCAGGCTCAAACAGGCCAAATTACTTTAAATAAGTTTGCTGCTTAGAGTAAATACAGAGGCTAATGGGATGTTACAGAATGGGATTCCCCACAGCAGACTTGAGATCAGTATATATGCACAGCAACAGTGTCTAAGCAGGCTCAAACAGGCCAAATTACTTTAAATAACTGTGCAGCTTACAGTAAATATAGAGGCTAATGTGATGTTACAGAATGGGATGCCCCACAGCAGACTTGAGATCAGTATATATGCACAGCAACAGTGTCTAAGCAGGCTCAAACAGGCCAAATTACTTTAAATAACTGTGCAGCTTACAGTAAATACAGAGGCTAATGTGATGTTACAGAATGGGATGCCCCACAGCAGACTTGAGATCAGTATATATGCACAGCAACAGTGTCTAAGCAGGCTCAAACAGGCCAAATTACTTTAAATAACTGTGCAGCTTACAGTAAATATAGAGGCTAATGTGATGTTACAGAATGGGATGCCCCACAGCAGACTTGAGATCAGTATATATGCAGAGCAACAGTGTCTAAGCAGGCTCAAACAGGCCAAATTACTTTAAATAAGTGTGCAGCTTAGAGTAAATACAGAGGCTAATGGGATGTTAAAGAATGGGATGCCCCACAGCAGACTTGAGATCAGTATATATGCACAGCAACAGTGTCTAAGCAGGCTCAAACAGGCCAAATTACTTTAAATAACTGTGCAGCTTACAGTAAATACAGAGGCTAATGTGATGTTACAGAATGGGATGCCCCACAGCAGACTTGAGATCAGTATATATGCACAGCAACAGTGTCTAAGCAGGCTCAAACAGGCCAAATTACTTTAAATAACTGTGCAGCTTACAGTAAATACAGAGGCTAATGTGATGTTACAGAATGGGATGCCCCACAGCAGACTTGAGATCAGTATATATGCACAGCAACAGTGTCTAAGCAGGCTCAAACAGGCCAAATTACTTTAAATAAGTTTGCTGCTTAGAGTAAATACAGAGGCTAATGTGATGTTACAGAATGGGATGCCCCACAGCAGACTTGAGATCAGTATATATGCACAGCAACAGTGTCTAAGCAGGCTCAAACAGGCCAAATTACTTTAAATAACTGTGCAGCTTAGAGTAAATACAGAGGCTAATGTGATGTTACAGAATGGGATGCCCCACAGCAGACTTGAGATCAGTATATATGCACAGCAACAGTGTCTAAGCAGGCTCAAACAGGCCAAATTACTTTAAATAACTGTGCAGCTTACAGTAAATATAGAGGCTAATGTGATGTTACAGAATGGGATGCCCCACAGCAGACTTGAGATCAGTATATATGCACAGCAACAGTGTCTAAGCAGGCTCAAACAGGCCAAATTACTTTAAATAACTGTGCAGCTTACAGTAAATACAGAGGCTAATGTGATGTTACAGAATGGGATGCCCCACAGCAGACTTGAGATCAGTATATATGCACAGCAACAGTGTCTAAGCAGGCTCAAACAGGCCAAATTACTTTAAATAAGTTTGCTGCTTAGAGTAAATACAGAGGCTAATGTGATGTTACAGAATGGGATGCCCCACAGCAGACTTGAGATCAGTATATATGCACAGCAACAGTGTCTAAGCAGGCTCAAACAGGCCAAATTACTTTAAATAACTGTGCAGCTTAGAGTAAATACAGAGGCTAATGTGATGTTACAGAATGGGATGCCCCACAGCAGACTTGAGATCAGTATATATGCACAGCAACAGTGTCTAAGCAGGCTCAAACAGGCCAAATTACTTTAAATAACTGTGCAGCTTAGAGTAAATACAGAGGCTAATGAGATTTTACAAAATGGTAATGTTCCCACAGCAGACTTGAGATCAGTTCAGTATATATGCACAACATCAAAAGTGTATAAGCAGCCTGAAACCGCTAAAAAAGCCAGTCAGCCAGCCAGTAACACTCAGGCTGGATGAAAAAAAAAAAATCTCCCTGTGACTGCCCCCGATTTTTCCTAACTTTCCCTGCTTCTCGCTGACTTCCTGCCTGTCTCCTGCCTGTCTCCTGCCTGTCTCCTGCCTGTCCCTGTCTGTCCCTGGCTCTCTAACTGTCTCTCCCTGACTACAGCAGAGTCCTGTCTTAAATAGCGCTGTGACGTCACCGGGCTTGCTGGCTGCTGATAGGCTGCATGTGACTGCCCCAGCATGCACTGGAGCGGGGTAGATGTCTGGACATGTCCCGTCCGCCATCTTAGAATGCCTGTAATGTAAGTGAATGGATGTTAAAGGAAAACTTCGAGCGATCGAAGCACGGGGAAATTCGGGTTCGTCCGGATCGATTCGCTCATCCCTAATGGTGGCCTTGCCACTAGTTGTTCCATGCCCATGGGAGCGTTTACCACGTGTCTCAGGAGATGCAGAGCTGGCTGGGCTTGGGCTTCTGGGTCTGTCGCTCTTGGTGGCCTTGCCACTAGTTGTTCCATGCCCATGGGAGCGTTTAACACGTGGCTCAGGAGATGCAGAGCTGGCTGGGCTGGGGCTTCTGGGTCTGTGGCTCTTGGTGGCCTTGTCACTAGTTGTTCCATGCCCATGGGAGCGTTTAACACGTGGCTTAGGAGATGCAGAGCTGGCTGGGCTGGGGCTTCTGGGCCTGTGGCTCTTACTGGCCTTGCCAGTGGAGCATGCTTGATGAAGGGATGTGCTAGGCCAGGGAGGAGGGGAGGGTGTTTTTTGGGGGCTGGGGCTTCTCACCCTCTTAGTGGCCTTTCTTGCGGGCGTACCTGCCTGCTTTGTGGTTGGCTTCTTCTTAGCCGCTCCCTCCTTGGCTTTGCTGGTTGGTTTGGGTTTAGCGGACTTGGTGGGTAATGTCGCCTTGGGTTGGCCACTGTGGCTGTGCGTTTCCCGAACCTTCGGAGTTGTTAGTTGTGACCGAGTGGTCGGACGTGATGAAGGCTCCTCAGGCCGCTGTGGCCTTTTGCTGGTGGCCTCCTTGGCTGGTGTGGCCTTACCGAGGGCTTTTTTAGCTGGCATGTTGAAACTCTCAAAGAGAATGAGCTGTGTGTCCAGGACCTTTTAAATACTAATACCTGGGTATGATGCTTACGCGTTCGCGTACGCGTGCGTATGGCCGTTCGTCCGGCCACGCAGAACCCGGAAACCGCTGGGGCATTACTTATCTGCTGCGGACAAGAAGAAAGATGGTGCCCACGATCTTCACCCGCCAACAACAAGAGCTGATTATGCTCGTAAGTGTATTGTAAGGACTTTGATTTGCCATCTAAATGCATGCCTAGGCCTTAAGGAACCGCAGGAAGCAAAAGTTTTGTTTAAAAGTTAGTAAAACTCCGTGCAAAACAGAAGTGTGCACATGTGCAAACCAAGTCACTTGCATCTAGAAGGATAGTTTGAGGCTAGAAATGTGTCTGAGAATGTCATTTAGTCAACTGATCTAATTGTGACAGATATTTGTATGCAGTTTGATCTAACAACTATGTTTATTTTGTGTTTTTTAGAAAATGCTTCAGCGCAGGTATTACTACCTGCCCAACTCGTTTGAGAAGAAGAACGTCGCCCTGGAGATCGTTTCCCGGATCCAACAGGAGGCGGACACCATCTTCACACATACGCAGATCATGCAGCATTGGTTGGACCTGAAACGGCTCCACATGCCCCGGGTGCGGCGATTTTTCAGGCTCCATTTCCCAAGTAAATACATAGCGATTGCATGCCAGATGTAACTAATACAGAAGGTAGGTCTTTATTTATACATGCTTTGCTTTTCTAGTGTTGGAAATGGAGTAGCGAATCCGACGCACCCGGAGGCGCACAGGCCGACCAGTGCTGCATGAATCTGCAGCAACAAGTGAAGGTGGTGGATCTCCAGGGCAACGTTCCTACCTCTCCTCTGTCGCTGCCTCCGACCAGCCCCTGGACCTATCCACAGAGGAGCGGCATCACGGCGTGGGCAGGAAGTCGTACCAAGCGACGGAGCCATTAGCCTCTGGTATGTGACTCTTAATGTAACCACACACACATACATGCTATTAAAACCAAAGATGATTCCCTTAATCTCTTTTTCTAGATGATTCGGTAGCGGGTGAAGGATCTGGAGCAGGGACTGCAGCAGATCACGCCCAGGAGGCACATGTAGAAGGTGGGTGGTGTAACACACACATTCAAATTGGCATTTGCTTACTGTTGACTCAGACATTAGAAGTGACCCTATTTGACATGTCTCTACAGCCTCAACTTCCCAGTAGTGGCAGGTCCCAGAACTGAGGGTGGTCCCCAAAGCAGACGTCGGCCACCAACGAAGAAAGTTGTAATGTCTATATTATTTAGAGTGTGTGGGAATTGACATGATCACCAAGATACCTAAAGCCATAGTCAATGGCATTAGCATAATGACATATGCCCTCTTCCTTAGATTAATTACTTAGCATAATGACATATGCCCTCTTCCTTTGATTAATTTCTTAGCATAATTACATATGGCCTCATGATTTAGCTTGCAACCTAATAAACATTCCATCCCCAGCTGATAAACATGTATTTGCCAACAAATACAGTTTTTTTTTCTTTTTTATACAGGGACTTTTTTTATACAGGGAGTGCAAGGGTCCTTGCGTTGGTGGCCAACATGCAGGAGCTGCGCGACTCGTTGGGGACCACAAATGAAGATGAATAATGTTCTGGGTCCTGCCATTGCTATGTATATAGTTTTAATTTTTTTAAATATTTTAAAAATGTTATGACATTTATAAAGTTTATTTTTTAACCCCCCCCCAAAAAAAAAAGTTGCTACATTTTTAAACCAAAAATGTTTTTAAAAATAAGCCCTAAATAAAGTGGCATTTGTTAATAATAAAAAAAAAAAAATGCCTGTTTTTTTCTGTCATTACCTGTTAGAATTAATTAAGGGTTGGTTACCACAAAACGAATGGGTCAAGAAATCTTTAGAGATGAAGATTCGCACGACCGTGAAGTGATTTAGGTACGTTTTAGGGTGGGAAATGGAAGAAGAATGAGACAGCGAAGTGATTTAGGTAAGTTTTAGGGGTGTGAAATGCAAGAATATACTGATCGCGAAGTGATTTAGGTAAGTTTTAGGAATGTGAAATGGAAGAAGAATGAGACCGCGAAGTGATTTGGGTAAGTTTTAGTGGTGGGAAATGCAAGAAGAATGAGACCGCAAAGTGATTTGGGTAAGTTTTAAGGGTGGGAAATGCAAGAAGAATGAGACCGCGAAGTGATTTGGGTAAGTTTTAGGGGTGTGAAATGCAAGAATATACTGACCGCGAAGGGATTTAGGTAAGTTTTAGGGGTGTGAAATAGAAGAAGAATGAGACCACTAAGTGATTTAGGTAAGTTTTAGGGGTGAGAAATGGAAGAAGAATGAGACCGTGAAGTGATTTGGGTAAGTTTTAGTGGTGGGAAAGGGAAGAAGAATGAGACCGCGAAGTGATTTGGGTAATTTTTTTAGGGGTGTGAAATGCAAGAATAAACTGATCGCAAAGTGATTTAGGTAAGTTTTAGGGATGCGAAATGGAAGAAGAATTGCCCTGATGCAGAGCCTCCCCCGATCTGACCTTATTTTGTTCCGTTTTTCCTATGGCCCGTTTTCCTTCCGTTTGTCTTGAGGTCCAAATGTGATTCAGAGCCGCCGTCGGGAGAGCTCCGTTACTGTTCAGTTTATGTGTCTTCAATCGGGAAGTGTTTTTTCCCCTCACGGGTGCTTTCCGTGTGGTCGTGGGTTCCGTTGCCGTTCCCACGGACGATACGTTTTTTGCTCCTTTTTCTTGCGTTTCCAAACGTAGCTTCTTGCCATCTGTTTCCGTTTTCACTCCGATTCCGACTGTTTTTCCGTGTATACTTACATTTCCATGGTTTTCCTGTTGTCAATCTGGGTCCACGCAAGCGAACATCCCTAGTCCTCCCTCAAGCTTTCACCATACAACAAACTGACACTTTTAGCCACACCAAAACTTACCTTCAAATAATATCCTTCTTCTTCTTCCTCCTCCTCCTCCTCCCTGTGTTTAATGCTTACCTTAATCTGTTCTCCTTCTTATTTTTCTTCTTCTTCCCTGTGTTTAATGCTTACCTGAATCTCTTCTCCTTCTTCTTTTTCTTCTTCTTCCCCGTGTTTAATGCTAACCTGAATATCTTCTCCTTCTTCTTCTTTTTCTTCTTCTTCCCTGTGTTTAATGCTTACCTGAATCTCTTCTCCTTCTTCTTCTTTTTCTTCTTCCTCCCTGTGTTTAATGCTTACCTGAATCTCTTCTCCTTTTTCTTCTTCTTCCTATTCTTCGTCCCATATACTTACCTTTTGGGACATGTAACTGTATGGTTATGTTGTGAGAACGTACAGTGCCTGGAAAGAGAACACACCACACATTTTTTTTTTACTTAAAGGTTTGTTTGTAAAATTTTAAAAACTTTTTGGGTTAAAAAACATTTGCGTCATCCACCCAGGAAGCTCTTCTTTTTATTCATTTGGGCCCTTGTCTTTGATCTGTGAAGGAAAAACATCATTCGTTTTGCCTTGTAAGTATTTTGCTTATCTAGGGGTTTTGGTTTGGTCCATTTTTAGGGTTAATTTTAGGGCCATGTTTTTGTTGTTTTGGGCCGGAGTTTAAACTACATGTATGATATATTGAAAAAACTTACAAGGCTTGGGGCCAACAGGGCGTCTGGGGTGCAGCCTCCTCCCTTGCTCCACCATCTCGTCCTGCTGTGAAGCTGTTGGGATCAAAAACACAAGGATATTATTGACTGTTTGTGCCTCCTGAATGTTAGATTAGGTTAGGCTTCTATGCATCAAATCACTCACCTTCCCCAGGCACCTCTTGAGGTTGGGCTGCTTCCTCCACTATCCTTTGGGATGGTCCTGCGACTTCATCATCTAAAAATCTCAATAGTGCACATTAGTATATGTCTTTATTGCATGTATCTGGACATATGTAGGTTTGAGAGTCTGTGGCTGGTTTCACTCCCTGTCGTGCGACTCCCCCCCCCCCTGTATAGTGAGGTCCAGCGGCTCCTCATACTCACTGGCAGAGGAGGGGGTGGGCGTTGGCACTGGCGTGGCACCACCTATACTTTCACCAGTACCTCCCAACACTGGGCTTCGGGTTCTGGTCCGGGTGGGGCGGAAACACAAATTCCATTCATGCGCTGCAATATAAACACAATCATAAACACAGGCCCAGGCAAGGGCAGTGTGTTTATTGCATGTCATGTACCAAGACTTACCTGGAAAGTGCTTTGCAAAGTACCGCCTCACCCGGGCCTATGCCTCCTCTTCAAATCCGACCAGTGTTGGGCGATCTGGGTTAAGGTATAGGTGGTTCCAGTATTCCTGGCAATTGCCTCCACCACCGCCAGTGCCAACGTCCTCTTCTCGAAGTCGCACGGCAGGAAATCATAACAGTTCCTCAGAATCATCTGTATAAAAAAAACACAATGGCAGATCATTAGTGACACAAATAGAAGACACAGTCTCATCTAAAGCCAGTTTCGGAGACTCATTCCTACTCACATGGGCCTACTTGGTCTATCTGCCTCTAGGCTAGTGTGCTGCTGCGCACATGATTAAAACTAAGCTGGTCTAGTAGTTTAGTTTAACAAGTCAGTTTGTCCTCACTAATCTTGCCCTGCCATGGCTAATTCTTGTTCAGCGGCTTGTGCGCGCACATAAACGCACGCTCGCCTACTCACATCCATGATTATTTTGTCCTGCTCCTCAGTATAGATGGCGGGCGACATCTTGTTCTTCCTTCTGGGTGTGGTTATGACATTCCCCCGCGGTGGCGTGCGTGCACGCGCGCACGCAGCCACACACGCTGCCGAACACGCCCCCGTGGGAAAACTATTTAAAGGTCAATGCACTCAGCTCTGTGTTGGTTACCATATCACTATTCCCAGACCAAAAGGGAGCCGTAAGACCCCAAAAAGCCCAGAGGCACATACTAGCCACACAGATAGACATCACGAACACCCACACAAGAGCAGGCACAAGAGCCGGGAGGGACATGGCCATAGTCAAGGGGTGGAGAAGCCAGCTGTATAGGCTGCTTTGTAACAGGATGCTTTGTAACAGGATGTAACACTTAGGTGTGCTTTAATCTTCCCCAGCCTGCAGACAGGGGGTGGGATCCCAACTAAAATCATCCTAACACCAGCAGAAGAACATGTGTTTACATATATTCACCCGGCAACCCTTCAGGGCCTGCCAGGGGGCCTAGACACAGACAGGAATGTCAGGTCCGGAGGTGAGTATGTTTTTACATTGAGCCTTTTAAATGGGTACCCAAACAGTTTTATACTCCTTAATACACACTGGCCTTTGCTGAAACACTAAAAGTACATTCTCTCATACCAGAACAAACTCAAGACACACCACAAGGCCAAACTACCCCTGACTTGTCCCGGAGGACCATGCAACAACAGCCTTCAGTCCACACCAACCAACCTGAGTGTTTGGATGAGGTAAGTCAATGGTCCACTGTGTAGACTTATGAAATTGCACTTGCATCCATTTAATGTTAAATAGTGGACTCAATACCTGCTACATTTCTTGGCAGAACCTACCCAGTCCACCAATTATAGAAGACATTCGTGATTTGGAGGAGGAGGACACAATTCAGATGCAGCCAAGGCCAACCAAACCAGTGGGCGAACATCAGACCCAATAGGCCCAGCAACTTCAGCCCCTGGTGTCCACTAACCAAACCTCTGTGGCACCAACCTCTTCTGCCATCTGTACAACAGACTCTGCGCCAAGCCAGCCACCAGCAGCCACTCAATCTGGAGCAGAACCACCCACCCGTGCCAGAACACATCCAAGGCGACACATCAGCCAGAGGAGACAGCTGCAGATCATGGAGGAAGCCTGGCACCAGGAAAATGTTTAATTTTCTGCAAACACACAGAGATTTAATGAAACTGTGTGTACCCAAATCACCTTGATGTCTAACCAATTAGATATTTTAAACCAAAATGTCTCTGGGCTGCTGCAAGAAACCAGACAACTAACCAGGCATATGGGTGAAATGGTCCACCAATGGCAGCTCATTAATCAGTTCTCCTATGTGCAGTGTTATATCGCTCCTGGGCCTGCGAGGATGGGTGGAGGATGGGGGTAAGTAGCCATGGGAGCAATGGATAGCCAGAATCACCTGCAAATAAAACCAAAGAATTAAGCACAAGCCATAATACAAAATACACATGACAAATGGGCCTCTTTGCAACATATGTAGTGGCAGGCCCCAGAACTAGTCGACACCTAACTATAATCCCAAAATAAATTTAAAAAAAATGAGAATAACGAATAGCCACAAGTACCTTACATGCTAATTAAAAAAAGGGCATGTTATGTTACTTTAAAATGCTAAGAACAGGGAACAACAGACAGAGGCCTAAGGGGAAGAGCCTCAATAATGTGCTGTTTAACATACCAGCATTAGTGAACAGGGACAATAGGTGAGCTGTGCTGTGTCAGAGCAAAGCACAATTCTGATGAGGCAACATGCACATCCACCCAGTACACTCCTGTACAATGACTGTGGGATGCAACATAGCTAAGAGGGCCAGGACAGGAAGGAATAGTGGAGACTAACCAAAAAAAGCAAGTGATTGAAAACTTGTACTGTTTCATTGGAGTCTATAACAGATTAGTGGGGTACAGGCACAGAAAAAATAAAAAAAAACATGGTGGACAGCAACAACAATTTTGGGACACATACCCAGTAGCCATCCGCCAGACAGATCTCCTGATTGAAATCGCACAAAGAGGCTGGAGTTCCTCAAAATGTGAGAATTGTGGGTGGAACCAGGGAAGGCTGCAAACAAACTAAAAAATTGCAGATCTGGGCCTGACACTGCCTGCACATTGATTGCATGGCCCATCTTTCTGTTTCTGCAAAAGCAAAATACAACAGGAATTAGTGGGCACAAAAGTGGAAACATAATTCAAAATATACTTTCACAGAAACAACATTTAAAAACAATGGATGTTTGGTATACACAGGGTGTAGGTCTGCTTTAATCCAAAAAAAAAATAATACACATTGTAATAATGAACATTTCTGGCCAACATTGCACATACATGCTGACCTAAACCACATACCTGAACAGATATTCCTGGTCAGCAGGAGGAATTAACGATACGTGGGTACAATCAATGGCACCCATGACGTTGGCTAGAGAAAGTAAATCCAGCTCCCGGGATAAAACATAACTTTTACTTAAAGTAGAATTAAAATATGCTCCATTTAAAGATTCAAAGCAAAGTGTCAGCGGCAACACAGAATCACCTCCATCCCTCACCAACAAACGTTATGCGTTTCAGGCTTCACGAGCCCTTAGTCATACAATGTGTATATCAGCTACACCAGTTTATAAGGGGGAGTCACGCACTCACCTGTCCCGCATACAACTGACTGCATACAAGTCACCATCATAGAGCGGGTACTGAAAAATGTGAGAGGAGGTGACCCTTGGCAAGCATTATTAAAAGCAGAAGCGAAATGGATTCTATTACTGGGTTCACGGTCCCCACAGGGCTTAAATGACAGATTAGACATATCACTCTTTACTAACAACCAATAGTTAGATGCCTCTGATAAATTAATAACCAACGATATATGGTTGAAATAATAATTTTTCCTCTCCAACATATTGTGTGTGATTTTAGACATCAGTGGTTTTAATCTTAGTGTGTTATGTAAGATTTTAATTTTTTGTACTCAGAGTCTTTCAATGGGACGGCTATATTCTAGAGTGCTCTTATGTAGACCAGTGCAATATTTATAATTTTTATATATTGATCATATGATCTATTGCATGCTGCTGCTATGGGGACTAGTTCAATATTTATAATGCACATAATGATCGTAAGATCTATTGGATGTTGCCATTTTGATATAATGTTGTAATCCTTTGTGGGCACATTGAAATATGCCAACAGATACTATTCTTTGACCTATATGCTTGAGCACTGTTTCAGCACAATATATTAGGACTTGTAGTCTGCCCTACCATGACATCTTTTCTAATTCCACCACTTGTGCTCACTTCGCCCGCTGGGTGTTACTAAATGCCATCATTGGCGGTTATCTCGCCTGCTGGGCGTTTCTTTATAAAGTGTCATGTATAACCTGTTTATTTTGGGTGCGCTTTGCACCTCCCCTGGTATGGCATGGAAGTTAGCCTATCAGAATGGATACAGGTGGAGGCTTGGCTCTGAGGTCAGTTTGAAGGGGAGGGGTCGACTCTCTCACTGTGTCCGCTGTCAGCGCCGGCCGCCGCTGTGACGTCATTCGGTGGTGACGGGCGGCTCGCGCTCTCGGGCGGGACAGGTGAGTGCGTGACTCCCCCTTATAAACTGGTGTAGCTGATATACACACTGTATGACTAAGGGCTCGTGAAGCCTGAAACGCGTAACGTTTGTTGGTGAGGGATGGAGGTGATTCTGTGTTGCCGCTGACACTTTGCTTTGAATCTTTAAATGGAGCATATTTTAATTCTACTTTAAGTAAAAGTTATGTTTTATCCCGGGAGCTGGATTTACTTTTTCTAGCCTTTGTTGGAAATCTTCAAGAGTTTTTTCCTAAATCCGCGCTGGAGGGATTTTTCATTATTGGGTGAGCTGGTTACCTGCAATCCATTTTTGACCCATGACGTTGGGCATGTCGGCTATGTTATAAAAGGCCAGCTTAACCGCATTCCAGGCTTCCACTGTGTCAGGGGAAAAAATATATTTGGGTGCCAGGGTAGCCATGCCATCCAAAAACTTGGTAAGGCTGCGGCTCAGCGTAGACTGGGACATCCCCACGGAGAAGGCACCCAGTCTCTGGAACGAGCTGTTTGCCAAAAACTGCAGGCAGCCAACCAATTTGGTCATACCTGCAATTGCATGCCCCTTCCTTGTGGTGCGGGCTAACCATGGCCACAGCTGCCTAGTCCTGGAGAGAAACACGGTTAAGGCGGGTGAGCTTGAATAGCTCAAGGTCATGCATGCCATTGATGTCCAGACGTGTGCGGTGCAGCCTGGTTTCTGCCATGCTCAAAACAACCAGGCCGCGTAGCTGACGCCTTTGATGCTCACGCACAGCAGAATGCATTTCCAAGTGACAAAGATCAAATACGGCTGCTAAGACCGCCCGTAAGTGAAGCGTCGACACCCTCGTTAAATTGGGCTTGTTTCAATCGGAAATCAAGGCTCTGAATCAATTAAAAAACTGACCAATCAACGGCCAGTCCGTTTTCACGGAGTTCCGCCTCTTGCGAGCCATCAATCGGAAAGGCGCCTGCAGAAACACCTGAGCGCATACACGCACATAAAAAGCAACGTAGCACCCTTTCCTGACCCGATCACAGCCCAAAAACAACGGGATAAAGGAACGGGATAGCTGAACGAGGAGGCTCTGCATCAGGCCAAATGAGACCGCAAAGTGATTTGGGTAAGTTTTAGTGGTGAGAAATGGAGGAAGAACATGACCGCAAAGTGATTTGGGTAATTTTTAGGGGTGAGAAATGCAAGAATATACTGATCGTAAAGTGATTTAGGTAAGTTTTAGGGGTGGGAAATGGAAGAAGAATGAGAGCATGAAGTGATTTAGCTAAGCATTGTAGCACAAGTGAGTGAACCAAATATGTAGGCAAGCACTTTAATGGGTTAAGTTTGTAGTGCGCAGGCGTAAGGTCGTAAGGATTTTCGTCTGGGCGATTATTTATTGTAAAAGGAAAACAGAATCTAACGGGAAACGTAAAGGATTCGTGGGAGGAGTAGATGGAAAAAGGGCGAAAACGAAAGCCTACGTTGTAACATGAGTAACATAAACGAAAAACGAAAGCTGGAAAATGACATTCTCGTTGACATACGAACGGACGAAGACTTTACAGAAGGCTTGCGATGCATGCTTAGAATCACTCGTACACTCATACGAGAGCGGGAAAAATTTTTTAAAAAACAGATCGACATAAAAACGAAAGTCTTTTTTTTTGTCTCTGAATCAACCCTATAGAGGCTGATTCATTACTAACGCCAGGTATTGGCAGATGAGCGTCTGTATAGCGGCGCTTAAAGAGACCGCTAGTAGACTCTGTAAGCGGGTATCGGGCGCTGTAACAGAGCGCCTCATTCGCTCTAGTAACCTGGCTGACATTGATGAATGTGTTGTATGTTGGGTGCTGTATCACCAGTACAACGCTGCAGGGAGCGAAAGGTAGCTCCAGCTCAGTGTGACCGACTCTCAGCAACTCACACCATACCTATCAAAAAAAGGACACACACACAGCGTCTGCGTTCTAAATCTGGTCTCTATAGCATAGAGCGCCAGATGCTGTGTGATTAAAGTATGTTTTTGAACACATATCCACCAGTAACAAAGCAAAAACACATGAAATTACATTGTTTTAACATTGTGACATTAATACTTTAGTGCCAGACCTTTAATGACAATTCTGCATAAAAATCAAAAACTTTTTCAAAAATGACTGTTTCTAGGCCAGGAAAGGTCACACAAGTATTTGAGAGAAAAAAAAATAATTAAAAAAAACCTGTTTAAACAGAAGAAAAGGAAAGTCCATTGAAATGTATGAGAGAGTGAGGTAACAACAGGTAATACCTGGTGCTCTGGAAGCTAGAGCGCCGGGGCTATACGCTGAGCCACTTGTAATGATGACTCGGACACTACATGGCACTGTTAGAGTCGCTCACCAGAATCGCCTTCAGTAATGTGGTTTTGCGTACAGCGCCCAGAGTTCACCAGACGCTGCCTGCCTCTACGAAGCACTACCTGGCGTTAGACCTTCATGAATAACCCCCATAGTGTCAGGTGCTCTGATTGAAGCAGTGCCAGTTGAAAGTGGCACTGTAGGTCAAAACCCCATAGAGCACAATAGGCAGAATTGTATTGAAGTGTTTATATTTTTACAATTAATATTACACAAATTTCTTAGTACAGAACTTGCATTGTGACTTGTCAATAATAGAAATGTAGCCACAATTTTGGTGGTTTATTTTTGTGACAAATGTTTATTTGGAAAACAGAAACTAAAATGCAGCCTAAATGTACCTTAACATTTGTCCCCAGCAGTGATTTCTTGTACCTTTTTTTTTTCAAGGGGTAAAAAATTCATTAATATGCTGAGCAGCACCGAAAAAGCGGGGGTACAAAGTGGCGCTAGGATAATCGGCATTCGGGTCCAACAGGCACTGAACCAGGCTGCCCAATACCTAGTGCAACATTGCAGTCCTCAGTGTAGCGCCAATAGAGACAAAAATGCTGGTGCTCCAAAACTGGAGCTATTGCCACCAGAAGGATGCTAAATGGCGCACATCATAAATAAGGCTCAGAGTGTTCTCTCAAATAAATATTTCTTGACCCACTCACAGGTGTTCTGGGAGACAATACGTTTGTTATGGAAGTTGTAAACTGCAAAGTGAAATTCACAATCAACATCCTAATACTGCAAAATGATGGGCTGTGTTCACATTGGACATTTCAAGTTGATTACCCAAACATTACATATAACAGAAATGGGTGCAGATCAATAGGAAAGAAGCACTCTATTCCTTGATGTTCCTAAAGCTGCATCGAATATCTATGCACCGTTCTGTTTCTTCCTATTTGTTTCAAAGCACTTTTAAAAGCTGTCACACTTGAGCATCCTATTAATTTAAGCTGTCCCTGGAGTTCATGGTAATTAAAGTCAATTTCTAAATAGCCAATCATGCAACTCTAATGTGTATCATCTTTCTTGTTAAACATGATTTTTTTGTTTGGCAAGTGCAGTGAATGCAAAAGCACATAGCCGTTGATTGTCTTCAGACAGCCCTGATGCTCATACTCAAAACCTCTACTGAATTGCATGTTTTGCTTCAAACTATCCAAGGAAAATGTGGTAGCTGGTGATGAAGAAGGAGGGCAACTATCCATCTGGGAATGTTTTTTTATAAACATCAATCAATCTGACAATCAGTTGGGCTTTCAAGTAAGATAAGTAGCAGTGCTTAGTTCTTGGTCTTTGCTATATCTATAGCTACTAAATCAATCAGTGAACTTTACTAAGGCTATACTAATACCTGTCTAGATGTGTTTGCACTTCTGCATTTTGCAGAAAAAGTCACGTACTGTATCTCCTATGGCCCCTTTCACACCTCTCCATTGTGACATAGAACCTAATTTATGATTTTTTGTGCAGGTGCTCAGCCAGCTCCCAGCCAACTGCCGGGCGCTAGCGCAGGCCTGTTAGAAGCCAATGAGCAAGCAACCCCTAGCGCCAACTGGGAGTGCAGGAAAAGCAGCAAATCCATTAATTAAAAATGCATAGCCTATAAGGGAGCTGTGAAAAGGGGATTCTAGGCGTTCAGAGTTGCAATCCCTGTTTTTCTGTTTTTGGGGTGATGGCAGCACAATAATAAAATAACAATAAAACAAATAATAGTAAAAAAAAAACAGGAGTTGCACTGGAGACACTTGAAAGACATGCCACAGGTTTTGCATGGCCCAAATCACAAAAAATATAACCAAACCAGCCTATTGAAATGTATGGGATAAGGCAACACAGTGTAGGGTGAGAGCCTAGTCTTGTCTGGCATTGTAGGAAGCTCAGCGCCGGCACTTATCCCTCATGCCGGCGCTGATGATAGATGGGACACTGACATCAGAGGTGCTCTGTATTTTTGACTTGATAACTACACTACACACTACACTACAGGGACCTGACATTCACCTTACCTTTATCTGCCACTAAGTGCCACTGGCGCTTCTTAAAGTGGACCAAAACCCAGGATTTTGACTATCCTGGGTTTTGGTCCTTGTCCCCAGTCAGGGGTGCGCCGCTGTGTGAAACCCCTCAGGTCACCGAAACAAACTCTTCCTGGTCCTGTGGCGCATGCGTGGTCAGCAGGCTTGGATCCCCTGACCTCCCTTCGTCTAACCCTTCATCTAAGGCAAGTGGCTCCAAGTGCGCTGATGACCGCATCCCCTGCTACCCTCTAACAAGGAGCTCACACTGGCTATTCACAGATGCCTGGCGCGGACACTCGCCCTGCTAAAGGGATAGCGGGGATGGAGCAGAAAAGAATGCCATTGGACCAGAAAAGAATGTAAGTGTATGGGCGACCAGGGTGGTTTCACCCACCCAGCGGGGTACCCTGATTTTGGATGCCCCGGAGGAAGAGAATTGATCGGCCCGGGAATCTGATTGCCATAGGTTTTGGTCTACTTTAAACCCCTTAGTGCGGTTGTAACATAGCCAAAAAGTCCTGCTTGCTGCATTCCAGCCGAACTGTAACTGCAGATGTATTCTGTGTCTAAACTAAGGAACCACAACTGCAAAAAGCGCGGCTGAAAAATGCAAAATGCACCTGATCTGCAACTGCATATTTTGAACATAGGCTTTCTGGAAATTGAAAATGAAATTTTGGATTCATTTGCATGCCTTCTATCTACATGGATCTGTAAAGGTAATTGAGTATGTTTTAACTTTCACTGTTATAGGTTTTTCTCAGTTAACACATTGAAGCTGTTTTGCAGTTTTTTTCCTTTATATACTGTAGATTTTGAGCTTTTCAGAAAAAAAAAATATTCCCTTTCATTGTATTTTATAGCCATCACTGATAATACTCTTTGATACTTTGGCATCAGTTGTGTGGTATCAGACTCTGGGTATGACCTCCCTTGTAGGAATCAAAGTAGCTTGTTCAACACATAATTCAAAGGCAGGGAATATCAAAACAAGTTCTGCAAAAAAGTCGAAGGCTTCCTCTAAATTTTTTTAGTTGTCTCCAAATAGGTTGGATGAGCTCCTAAGGGCATCTGTAGACATTTAAAATACAAAAGGCTCTTCCTACCTCCTCCAAAGATAATTTTTACTGCTGTTCCAAAAGCTCCCACAAGTCTCTTCCTAGGCTTCTGATGATGATCTTTAAAAATGTACCCTCTCAGTGGATCCTGTCTCTGATCTTCAAGTAAGCCATCAGGAGCACCCGGAGTTCTGCTGTAGGTGTGTATGCCCCTGCTCAGCATGCTACCTCAGCAAGACCTCTGTATTGATACCTGAGGGGTCACCACAGGCTGGGACGAGATCATTATTCCTGACCTGTGTTTTTATTTGTAGCCACATTTTACATTCATGTGTCAAACTGTTATGTTGAGAGGGGGTTCTAGATAACAGATGGCTTAATATGACAGCTGAGACTTCCATCATTCTGGATGATGTTGACAGCTGCGGGGGTGGGGGGGGGGGGGCTGATATAGAAATTGTAATTAAATGCTTATACCAAAGAGGCTACTTGGAGGCAAATTCACTACTAACGCCAGGTATTGCCAGAGCATCTCAGTCGCTCTAGTAACCTGACCGGCATTGATGAATGTGATGTGTGTTGGGGGCTGTAATAACAGTACGACGCCGCAGCGAGCGAGAGGTAGCGCCACCTCAGTACACACTATATTTAACAAAACACTACACACACACAGCGTCGGCGCTCTAAAGCTGGGTGCTCTAGCATAGAATGCCAGATGCTGTGTGATCAAAGTCAAATTTTGAACACATATCCACCAGTAATAAAGCAAAAACACATGGAATGACATTGTTTTAACACTGGGACACTGGGTACTACATGGCGTTCCTGAGCCTAGAGTGTGGCGCTATACCCTGAGCAGCCTGGATTGATTCACTTTCTTAAATGTGGTTTTGCGTAGAGCGCCCGGTGCTCACCAGATGCTGCCTGCTGCTACGAGGCACTACCTGGCGCTATCTGTTCTTAAATAAGCCCCATGGTCTCTTTCTCTCACTAGATATATATATATATATATATATATATATATATATATATATATTTATTTATATCTTTGTGTAGATTAAAGAAGGGCTTTTTCTCGAAAAATACTATGCCACAATTTTCGAATTCATATATATATATAACAATAGGTGCTTTCAGCATAAAATACAGGACCTCGGTACATCTGGTGAACCTAACATAATGCTGACAGGTAAGGCAAATACAGGGACATTTAAATTCAAACTGTTATTGAGGACTCTACTTTGAAATTCAATTGCATTGCTAACAAGGTTGTTTTTGGATTTCCAGGATTAAGAGGAAGTTTAAGACAGCTTTCTCAGCAGTTACAAAAAAAAGTTTCACAGCATAACGGTGCTTGTCATGAGCGAGCTGCAAATGTCATGCTTGTACCAAACCTGAGCACAAACTTCTGCAAAAAGTCCACGCCCAAGTTTGGCGTTCAGCTGGTCATGATTGGCCAGCAGGACATGTGACTCTGCTATTTAAAAGGCAGGGTCTCACAACCTCTACCACATCAGTACTGGATTAGTGATGGAGAGGTTGCTGCTAGAGTGAGGGAAAGATAATGATTTGCTAAGAAAAAGGTTTAAAAAAAAAAAACAATTGTCCTTTTCAGGACACATAGGTGTTTGATATAACTACTTACTTTTGGGCATCTGCATTCTATCTACTGGGTGTTTAATAAAAGTACTCGCCTCTGAGCACCTGCAGTCAAAAATGACTTAAACCAGACCAAACAGTGGTCATATGCATCCCTCCTCAGGGAAATTTAGATCGCTGCACATAAAAATGAATTTATCTTTTCTAACTCCTGCTGTGGTAAAATTTAGTAACAAAATGGCAGCTCATGCATCTGCAGTCCGTCTGCAAACAGGAATTGCTGCTGGGGTTCCTGTTACTGTGTGTTGTCAGTTATGTCAGTTGAATCCAGACAGCAGAGTGTTTGATAAAAGTACTCACCTCTGAGCACCTGCATGCTGCTTACTAGGTGTTTGATAAAAGTACTCACCTCTGCCCACCTGCATTATACATACTGGGTGTTTAATAAAAGTACTCACCTCTGCCTACCTGCATTATACATACTGGGTGTTTGATAAGACTACTCACCTCTGGGCATCTGCATTATCCATACTGGGTGTTTGATAGAAGTACTCACCTCTAAGCACCCGCATTATACATACTTGGTGTTTGATGAAAGTAGTCACTTTTGGGTATCCGCATTCTATTCACTGGGTGTTTGATAAAACTTGTCTATATTGTGCACTGATCCTACTTTACATTCCATCTTGGGTCAGGGTTTTAGGTTGGTCCCTAGAAGGGCCCCTATACTTTCTAGTAGATTATCTCTTTCTATGTTAACCTCCCTGGCGTTCTGATTCTTTGTGCAATTTTGTGCACAAAGCGTCAGGATGACGTTTAAATCTGCCGCCCAGTTCCGCCCCCATGAGCCTCTGCGGCTCACAGAGACGGAACCAGGAAGTCAGACGGACGCCGCTGCCGGGGCTCTCACCTGCGATCACAGCAGGGACATCGCTGGATCGCAGGGAAAAGGTAAGGAGACTGCTCCTCTGCACAATCTACCCCGAGCGTGACTCGGGGTTACCGCTACTTGCAGCGAAAATTAACCCCGAGTCACGCTCGGGAAGACCGCCAGGGAGGTTAAAGACCAAACCCAGTGTTTCATCTACTTGGCTGCAGTGGCAGGGAATATATAGATGTGACAGTCCCAGATGTGGCTGCTGTAGGTATGTTGCCGGTAAATGGTAACAAGGTAACTTCAACTGTCAACAATTACATTTGTGCATTGCACTCCCTGGTTAACTGCAATACCAAGTTGGTAGTGTATTTAATGAATTGCCAAATCTGTGCTCTATATAGGCTGTACTACCAAACCTTTAAAAACGTGATGTATAGAGCACATATACAATGTAAAACGTACTTTCCAAAGGTCCAATGAAGCCAAACATTTCATTGCATGCCATGGGGCCATACTGGTTTCTCTGATTGTTATAATTTCAGAACAGGCCAATAATGGACCCCATAGTGGGAATCTACAGGTCAAACTTCTGGGGACGGAAGCATGGTGGATCATTCACTTTGATACCTGTACCCCGACAGGTCTGAATGACAGACTAGACATCTCACTGTGAATATGAGATCCTATATCACGGGGTCCCATTACATCCTAATTTCCTTAGGGCAAAAGCTCCAGTTAGGGATGAGCGGATCGATCCGGACGAACCCGGATTCGATCCGAATTTCATGAAAAATTCGATTCGGATCGAATCCGAATTTCCCCGCGATTCGATCGCTCGAAGTTTTCCTTTAACATCCATTCATTTACATTACAGGCATTTTAAGATGGCGGACGGGACATGTCCAGACATCTACCCTGCGCCAGTGCAAGCTGGGGCAGTCACATGCAGCCTGTCAGCAGCCAGCAAGCCCGGTGACGTCACAGCGCTATTTAAGGCTGGCGGTCATCTTGCTTTTCCTCATTTCTCTAATGCATTCGTGAGAGACAGAACGCTGCTGTAGGCAGGGAGAGAGACAGTTAGACAGACAGGGACAGACAGGGACAGACAGGGACAGGCTGGAGACAGGCAGGAGACAGGCAGGAGACAGGCAGGAGACAGGCAGGAGACAGACAGAAAGTCAGCGAAAAACAGGGAGAGTTAGGAAAAATCGGAGGCAGTCACAGGGAAATTTTTTTTTTTTTCATCCAGCCTGAGTGTTACTGGCTGGCTGACTGGCTTTGTTAGCGTTTTCAGGCTGCTTATACACTAACTGTGCATATATACTGAACTGATATTAAGTCTGCTGTGAGGCATCCCATTCTGTGACTACACCAGCCTTTATTTAAGACCATAACCATTTGCACTTATTCTAATTGAAATTAGGCCTGATAAAGACACTTTTGCTGTGCATAGACTTACTGCTGCCTGCCAGGTGCACTGCTGCTTTTTGGGGCATCCCATTCTGTGACTACACCAGCCTCTATTTAAGACCATAACCATTTGCACTTATTCTAATTGAAATTAGGCCTGATAAAGACACTTTTGCTGTGCATAGCACTACTGGTCCCAGGTTCACTGCTGGTTTTTGGGGCATCCCATTCTGTGACTACACCAGCCTCTATTTAAGACCATAACCATTTGCACTTATTCTAATTGAAATTAGGCCTGATAAAGACACTTTTGCTGTGCATAGCACTACTGGTCCCAGGTGCACTGCTGGTTTTTGGGGCATCCCATTCTGTGACTACACCAGCCTCTATTTAAGACCATAACCATTTGCACTTATTCTAATTGAAATTAGGCTGATAAAGACACTTTTGCTGTGCATAGACTTACTGCTGCCTGCCAGGTGCACTCCTGTTGGGGCATCCCATTCTGTGACTACACCAGCCTCTATTTAAGACCATAACCATTTGCACTTATTCTAATTGAAATTAGGCCTGATAAAGACACTTTTGCTGTGCATAGACTTACTGCTGCCTGCCAGGTGCACTGCTGGTTTTTGGGGCATCCCATTCTGTGACTACACCAGCCTCTATTTAAGACCATAACCATTTGCACTTATTCTAATTGAAATTAGGCCTGATAAAGACACTTTTGCTGTGCATAGCACTACTGGTCCCTGGTGCACTGCTGGTTTTTGGGGCATCCCATTCTGTGACTACACCAGCCTCTATTTAAGACCATAACCATTTGCACTTATTCTAATTGAAATTAGGCCTGATAAAGACACTTTTGCTGTGCATAGACTTACTGCTGCCTGCCAGGTGCACTGCTGGTTTTTGGGGCATCCCATTCTGTGACTACACCAGCCTCTATTTAAGACCATAACCATTTGTACTTATTCTAATTGAAATTAGGCCTGATAAAGACACTTTTGCTGTGCATAGCACTACTGGTCCCAGGTGCACTGCTGGTTTTTGGGGCATCCCATTCTGTGACTACACCAGCCTCTATTTAAGACCATAACCATTTGCACTTATTCTAATTGAAATTTGGCCTGATAAAGACACTTTTGCTGTGCATAGCACTACTGGTCCCAGGTGCACTCCTGTTGGGGCATCCCATTCTGTGACTACACCAGCCTCTATTTAAGACCATAACCATTTGCACTTATTCTAATTGAAATTGGGCCTGATAAAGACACTTTTGCTGTGCATAGACTTACTGCTGCCTGCCAGGTGCACTGCTGGTTTTTGGGGCATCCCATTCTGTGACTACACCAGCCTCTATTTAAGACCATAGCCATTTGCACTTATTCTAATTGAAATTAGGCCTGATAAAGACACTTTTGCTGTGCATAGACTTACTGCTGCCTGCCAGGTGCACTCCTGTTGGGGCATCCCATTCTGTGACTACACCAGCCTCTATTTAAGACCATAACCATTTGCACTTATTCTAATTGAAATTAGGCCTGATAAAGACACTTTTGCTGTGCATAGCACTACTGGTCCCTGGTGCACTGCTGGTTTTTGGGGCATCCCATTCTGTGACTACACCAGCCTCTATTTAAGACCATAACCATTTGCACTTATTCTAATTGAAATTAGGCCTGATAAAGACACTTTTGCTGTACATAGCACTACTGGTCCCAGGTGCACTGCTGGTTTTTGGGGCATCCCATTCTGTGACTACACCAGCCTCTATTTAAGACCATAACCATTTGCACTTATTCTAATTGAAATTTGGCCTGATAAAGACACTTTTGCTGTGCATAGACTTACTGCTGCCTGCCAGGTGCACTGCTGGTTTTTGGGACATCCCATTCTGTGACTACACCAGCCTCTATTTAAGACCATAGCCATTTGCACTTATTCTAATTGAAATTAGGCCTGATAAAGACACTTTTGCTGTGCATAGACTTACTGCTGCCTGCCAGATGCACTCCTGTTGGGGCGGCATCCCATTCTGTGACTACACCAGCCTCTATTTAAGACCATAACCATTTGCACTTATTCTAATTGAAATTAGGCCTGATAAAGACACTTTTGCTGTGCATAGCACTACTGGTCCCAGGTGCACTGCTGGTTTTTGGGGCATCCCATTCTGTGACTACACCAGCCTCTATTTAAGACCATAACTATTTGCACTTATTCTAATTGAAATTAGGCCTGATAAAGACACTTTTGCTGTGCATAGACTTACTGCTGCCTGCCAGGTGCACTCCTGTTGGGGCATCCCATTCTGTGACTACACCAGCCTCTATTTAAGACCATAACCATTTGCACTTATTCTAATTGAAATTAGGCCTGATAAAGACACTTTTGCTGTGCATAGCACTACTGGTCCCAGGTGCACTCCTGTTGGGGCATCCCATTCTGTGACTACACCAGCCTCTATTTAAGACCATAACCATTTGCACTTATTCTAATTGAAATTAGGCCTGATAAAGACACTTTTGCTGTGCATAGCACTACTGGTCCCAGGAGCACTCCTGTTGGGGCATCCCATTCTGTGACTACACCAGCCTCTATTTAAGACCATAACCATTTGCACTTATTCTAATTGAAATTAGGCCTGATAAAGACACTTTTGCTGTGCATAGACTTACTGCTGCCTGCCAGGTTCACTGCTGGTTTTTGGGGCATCCCATTCTGTGACTACACCAGCCTCTATTTAAGACCATAACCATTTGCACTTATTATAATTGAAATTAGGCCTGATAAAGACACTTTTGCTGTGCATAGCACTACTGGTCCCAGGTGCACTCCTGTTGGGGCATCCCATTCTGTGACTACACCAGCCTCTATTTAAGACCATAACCATTTGCACTTATTCTAATTGAAATTAGGCCTGATAAAGACACTTTTGCTGTGCATAGCACTACTGGTCCCAGGTGCACTGCTGGTTTTTGGGGCATCCCATTCTGTGACTACACCAGCCTCTATTTAAGACCATAACCATTTGCATCTATTCTAATTGAAATTAGGCCTGATAAAGACACTTTTGCTGTGCATAGACTTACTGCTGCCTGCCAGGTGCACTGCTGGTTTTTGGGGCATCCCATTCTGTGACTACACCAGCCTCTATTTAAGACCATAACCATTTGCACTTATTCTAATTGAAATTAGGCCTGATAAAGACACTTTTGCTGTGCATAGACTTACTGCTGCCTGCCAGGTGCACTCCTGTTGGGGCATCCCATTCTGTGACTACACCAGCCTCTATTTAAGACCATAACCATTTGCACTTATTCTAATTGAAATTAGGCCTGATAAAGACACTTTTGCTGTCCATAGCACTACTGGTCCCAGGTGCACTGCTGGTTTTTGGGGCATCCCATTCTGTGACTACACCAGCCTCTATTTAAGACCATAACCATTTGCACTTATTCTAATTGAAATTAGGCCTGATAAAGACACTTTTGCTGTGCATAGCACTACTGGTCCCAGGTGCACTCCTGTTGGGTCATCCCATTCTGTGACTACACCAGCCTCTATTTAAGACCATAACCGTTTGCACTTATTCTAATTGAAATTAGGCCTGATAAAGACACTTTTGCTGTGCATAGCACTACTGGTCGCAGGTGCACTCCTGTTGGGGCATCCCATTCTGTGACTACACCAGCCTCTATTTAAGACCATAACCATTTGCACTTATTCTAATTGAAATTAGGCCTGATAAAGACACTTTTGCTGTGCATAGCACTACTGTTCCCAGGTGCACTCCTGTTGGGGCATCCCATGCTGTGACTATACCAGCCTCTATTTAAGACCATAACCATTTGCACTTATTCTAATTGAAATTAGGCCTGATAAAGACACTTTTGCTGTGCATAGCACTACTGGTCCCAGGTGCACTCCTGTTGGGGCATCCCATTCTGTGACTACACCAGCCTCTATTTAAGACCATAACCATTTGCACTTATTCTAATTGAAATTAGGCCTGATAAAGACGCTTTTGCTGTGCATAGACTTACTGCTGCCTGCCAGGTGCACTGCTGGTTTTTGGGGCATCCCATTCTGTGACTACACCAGCTTCTATTTAAGACCATAACCATTTGCACTTATTCTAATTGAAATTAGGCCTGATAAAGACACTTTTGCTGTGCAGAGCACTACTGGTCCCAGGTGCACTCCTGTTGGGGCATCCCATTCTGTGACTACACCAGCCTCTATTTAAGACCATAACCATTTGCACTTATTCTAATTGAAATTAGGCCTGATAAAGACACTTTTGCTGTGCATAGACTTACTGCTGCCTGCCAGGTGCACTGCTGGTTTTTGGGGCATCCCATTCTGTGACTACACCAGCCTCTATTTAAGACCATAACCATTTGCACTTATTCTAATTGAAATTAGGCCTGATAAAGACACTTTTGCTGTGCATAGCACTACTGGTCCCAGGTGCACTGCTGGTTTTTGGGGCATCCCATTCTGTGACTACACCAGCCTCTATTTAAGACCATAACCATTTGCACTTATTCTAATTGAAATTAGGCCTGATAAAGACACTTTTGCTGTGCATAGACTTACTGCTGCCTGCCAGGTGCACTGCTGGTTTTTGGGGCATCCCATTCTGTGACTACACCAGCCTCTATTTAAGACCATAACCATTTACACTTATTCTAGTTGAAATTAGGCCTGATAAAGACACTTTTGCTGTGCATAGCACTACTGGTCCCAGGTGCACTCCTGTTGGGTCATCCCATTCTGTGACTACACCAGCCTCTATTTAAGACCATAACCGTTTGCACTTATTCTAATTGAAATTAGGCCTGATAAAGACACTTTTGCTGTGCATAGCACTACTGGTCGCAGGTGCACTCCTGTTGGGGCATCCCATTCTGTGACTACACCAGCCTCTATTTAAGACCATAACCATTTGCACTTATTCTAATTGAAATTAGGCCTGATAAAGACACTTTTGCTGTGCATAGCACTACTGTTCCCAGGTGCACTCCTGTTGGGGCATCCCATGCTGTGACTATACCAGCCTCTATTTAAGACCATAACCATTTGCACTTATTCTAATTGAAATTAGGCCTGATAAAGACACTTTTGCTGTGCATAGCACTACTGGTCCCAGGTGCACTCCTGTTGGGGCATCCCATTCTGTGACTACACCAGCCTCTATTTAAGACCATAACCATTTGCACTTATTCTAATTGAAATTAGGCCTGATAAAGACGCTTTTGCTGTGCATAGACTTACTGCTGCCTGCCAGGTGCACTGCTGGTTTTTGGGGCATCCCATTCTGTGACTACACCAGCTTCTATTTAAGACCATAACCATTTGCACTTATTCTAATTGAAATTAGGCCTGATAAAGACACTTTTGCTGTGCAGAGCACTACTGGTCCCAGGTGCACTCCTGTTGGGGCATCCCATTCTGTGACTACACCAGCCTCTATTTAAGACCATAACCATTTGCACTTATTCTAATTGAAATTAGGCCTGATAAAGACACTTTTGCTGTGCATAGACTTACTGCTGCCTGCCAGGTGCACTGCTGGTTTTTGGGGCATCCCATTCTGTGACTACACCAGCCTCTATTTAAGACCATAACCATTTGCACTTATTCTAATTGAAATTAGGCTGATAAAGACACTTTTGCTGTGCATAGCACTACTGGTCCCAGGTGCACTGCTGGTTTTTGGGGCATCCCATTCTGTGACTACACCAGCCTCTATTTAAGACCATAACCATTTGCACTTATTCTAATTGAAATTAGGCCTGATAAAGACACTTTTGCTGTGCATAGACTTACTGCTGCCTGCCAGGTGCACTGCTGGTTTTTGGGGCATCCCATTCTGTGACTACACCAGCCTCTATTTAAGACCATAACCATTTACACTTATTCTAGTTGAAATTAGGCCTGATAAAGACACTTTTGCTGTGCATAGCACTACTGGTCCCAGGTGCACTCCTGTTGGGGCATCCCATTCTGTGACTACACCAGCCTCTATTTAAGACCATAACCATTTGCACTTATTCTAATTGAAATTAGGCCTGATAAAGACACTTTTGCTGTGCATAGCACTACTGTTCCCAGGTGCACTCCTGTTGGGGCATCCCATGCTGTGACTATACCAGCCTCTATTTAAGACCATAACCATTTGCACTTATTCTAATTGAAATTAGGCCTGATAAAGACACTTTTGCTGTGCATAGCACTACTGGTCCCAGGTGCACTCCTGTTGGGGCATCCCATTCTGTGACTACACCAGCCTCTATTTAAGACCATAACCATTTGCACTTATTCTAATTGAAATTAGGCCTGATAAAGACGCTTTTGCTGTGCATAGACTTACTGCTGCCTGCCAGGTGCACTGCTGGTTTTTGGGGCATCCCATTCTGTGACTACACCAGCTTCTATTTAAGACCATAACCATTTGCACTTATTCTAATTGAAATTAGGCCTGATAAAGACACTTTTGCTGTGCAGAGCACTACTGGTCCCAGGTGCACTCCTGTTGGGGCATCCCATTCTGTGACTACACCAGCCTCTATTTAAGACCATAACCATTTGCACTTATTCTAATTGAAATTAGGCCTGATAAAGACACTTTTGCTGTGCATAGACTTACTGCTGCCTGCCAGGTGCACTGCTGGTTTTTGGGGCATCCCATTCTGTGACTACACCAGCCTCTATTTAAGACCATAACCATTTACACTTATTCTAGTTGAAATTAGGCCTGATAAAGACACTTTTGCTGTGCATAGCACTACTGGTCCCAGGTGCACTCCTGTTGGGGCATCCCATTCTGTGACTACACCAGCCTCTATTTAAGACCATAACCATTTGCACTTATTCTAATTGAAATTAGGCCTGATAAAGACACTTTTGCTGTGCATAGTAGTACTGCTGCCAGGTGCACTCCTGTTGGGGCATCCCATTCTGTAACATACCATTAGCCTCTGCATTTACTGTAAGCTGCACAGTTATTTAAAGAAATTTGGCCTGTATGAGCTTGCTTACACACTGCTGCTGTGTGCATATATACTGATCTCAAGTCAGCTTTGGGGCATCCCATTCTGTAACATACCATTAGCCTCTGCATTTACTCTAAGCTGCACAGTTATTTAAAGAAATTTGGCATGTATGAGCCTGCTTACACACTGCTGCTGTGTGCATATATACTGATCTCAAGTCTGCTTGGGGCATCCCATTCTGTAACATCCCATTAGCCTCTGTATTTACTCTAAGCTGCAAACTTATTTAAAGAAATTTGGCCTGTATGAGCCTGCTTACACACTGCTGCTGTGTGCATATATACTGATCTCAAGTCTGCTTGGGGCATCCCATTCTGTAACATCCCATTAGCCTCTGCATTTACTCTAAGCTGCAAACTTATTTAAAGAAATTTGGCCTGTATGAGCCTGCTTACACACTGCTGCTGTGTGCATATATACTGATCTCAAGTCAGCTTTGGGGCATCCCATTCTGTAACATACCATTAGCCTCTGTATTTACTCTAAGCTGCACAGTTATTTAAAGAAATTTGGCCTGTATGAACCTGCTTACACACTGCTGCTGTGTGCATATATACTGATCTCAAGTCTGCTTGGGGCATCCCATTCTGTAACATCCCATTAGCCTCTGTATTTACTCTAAGCTGCAAACTTATTTAAAGAAATTTGGCCTGTATGAGCCTGCTTACACACTGCTGCTGTGTGCAAATATACTGATCTCAAGTCAGCTTTGGGGCATCCCATTCTGTAACATACCATTAGCCTCTGCATTTACTCTAAGCTGCACAGTTATTTAAAGAAATTTGGCCTTTATGAGCCTGCTTACACACTGCTGCTGTGTGCATATATACTGATCTCAAGTCTGCTTGGGGCATCCCATTCTGTAACATACCATTAGCCTCTGTATTTACTCTAAGCTGCAAACTTATTTAAAGAAATTTGGCCTGTATGAGCCTGCTTACACACTGCTGCTGTGTGCATATATACTGATCTCAAGTCAGCTTTGGGGCATCCCATTCTGTAACATACCATTAGCCTCTGTATTTACTCTAAGCTGCACAGTTATTTAAAGAAATTTGGCCTGTATGAGCCTGCTTACACACTGCTGCTGTGTGCATATATACTGATCTCAAGTCTGCTTGGGGCATCCCATTCTGTAACATCCCATTAGCCTCTGTATTTACTCTAAGCTGCAAACTTATTTAAAGAAATTTGGCCTGTATGAGCCTGCTTACACACTGCTGCTGTGTGCATATATACTGATCTCAAGTCAGCTTTGGGCATCACATTCTGTAACATCCCATTAGCCTCTGTATTTACTCTAAGCTGCACACTTATTTAAAGTAATTTGGCCTGTTGGAGCCTGCTTATCCACTGCTGCTGTGCATATATACTGATCTCAGGTCTGCTGTGGGGGCATCCCATTCTGTAACATAACATAACCTACCTCTCTTATTTACACTAAGCAGCTCTCTTATTTAAACTAAGCAGGCCTCTTATTTACACTAAGCAGCTCTCTTATTTAAACTAAGCAGGCCTCTTGGAGGCTGATTGTCCACTTTTGGGTGTGCATTTATATTCGGTTTCATATACAGTGGGGTATGCCAATTTGTAAGATAACCTACCCCAACCATGTAAACTAAATAGGCCTGTTGCAGCCTGAGTTTCTCTGCTTGCGTATGGCCTGCATTACAATCTGTTTCTTTCAATTACACTGCTGCCTGGGGTATCCCAATTTGTAAGATAACCTACCCCAACCATGTAAACTAAAGGTTACGTCCTTCCAGAAGGAAAACTTATGCCGAACACTATTTTTGTTAGGGGCATTGACCTTTGGATTGATCGGCATGAAATTAAGGTTTTTTTTTCAAAGTATGGCGCTGTAAAGAAGGTCAAAATTATGTCTCATACTTGGATTATTGTTACTTTTTGTTCAGCTTGAAATATACCAGGCCACACGGGCATCCCAAGGCACATGCTATTTTAACCCTATCTGTTATACAACATTAGCGTTGATCAGCATCAGCTGCTTTATTAAGCTACTTCCGTTTGCACTTGTTTTTGACTGCTTTTAATAAACCAGGCCGCAGGGCACCCCAAAGCTGCACCTTGCACCCTATCTGGTATACAACATAAGCGTTGATCAGCATCAGCTTCATTAAGCTACTTCAGTTTGCACTTCCTTTTTGACTGCTTTCATTTAACCAGGCCACAGGGCACCCCAAAGCTGCACCTTGCACCCTACCTGTTTATACTAAATAAGCATCTACAGCCTCAGCTTTATTAAGTTATTGCATTTTGAATTGGTTTTGGTCTGCTTTAAATACACCAGGCCGCAGGGCATCCCAAACCTGCATGTTGCACCCCATCTGTTATACTAAATAAGCGTTGATCAGCATCAGCTTTATTTAGCTATTGCATTTTGCATTGGTTTTTGTACTGCTGCCAAAACACTAGCCCATATGGGCATCCCAAACCAGCACATGTCACCCTATCTGTTATACTAAATAAGCTTCTACAGGCCCTTTTTTTATTTATTTATTTTTATTTATTTAGAGCTTTAATAGCTTATATTGTGAGGTTAATTTGCCATTTTGCAGCATAATATAGAGCAGCCCCTGTGTAAATCTGAGGGGCAATAATTTATATTATGAGGTAAATTCATGGTTTTGCACCATTATATGGAGCAGCCCCTGTGTAAATCTGAGGGGCAATAGCTTATATTGTGAGGTAAATTTGCCGTGTTGATTCATTATATAGAGCAGCCCAGTTGCCATCTAAATCAACTACTGTCCGGCCAGTACAGCTTTTCCAGGGCAAACTCTGCTAGTTGCGGATACAAGTCAAGTTTGGCTTCCCAGCAAATCCAGTGGATCCTGAAGGTGTGTTGGCATGGTCATGTCAAGGTATGACATGACCTGCTGTTTGAGGTCCAGCTCCAGGTCTTCCTGCTGCTCATGAGTAGACTCACTATGCGGGTGTAGAAAGCTACTCACTAGCGACTGAAGTCTGAGGCTGCTGCTGATGGAGCTGCTGCTGCTGCTGCTCCTTCCACCCCCCCAGCAGCCATGGCAGTGGAAGGTGATCGCAGAGGTCCCCCCGAGTCAGACCTGCGGGAGTATGGGCCATGGCACATATAGACATCGCCCAACTGACTACGTGGGATGTCTCTGTAGTAGGTCAGTTTTTCCTCCCTCTCAGTGAGCGTAAAAAATGCCCCCATTTTGTGCCGGAAGCGAGGGTCTAATAAGTTGGAGAGCCAGAAGTCTTCCCGCTGACAAATGGAGACAATTCTGCGCTCACTAGTACGCAAGCATGTGAGCATGCATCGTGCCATTTGTGCAAGTGACTCGGAGGGACTACCTGTCTCCATCTCCACTGTAAACTGCCACGGTGTGTCTGGGTCCTCTGTCTCACCTTCCTCACAACCCTCTAGCTTCTGTGGCTGCTCCTGCTCCTCCTCTCCTGTCAGATGACTAGATAAAATGGTCATTTTGTGAAACCTAAACTGTGGTTTGCTGTGCCCCACCCCCTCCTCCTCCTCCACTTCAGCCCCCACAGGCTTCATGTGGCTGTGAAATGTATGTGCCATGTCTCCAGTGCCCTGACCAGCCATGCTTTCCAACATGTGTTGTAGTACATGAAGCAGTGGAATCTCATCGTTCATCTCATAGTCCTGGCAACTGACTAATAAAGTAGCTTCCTCAAAGGGCCTGAGCAAACGTTCGGTGTCACGTATGAGCTGCCAATGGTTTACATTGAATTTACACAGGGGTGTCCCCCTATCCGTTTGGATCATCCAGAAATCCGTGATGGCTTTTCTCTGTTCCTATAGTGCAATGGTCCTCAACCCTGTCCTCAAGGCCCACCAACATGTCATGTTTTTTGGAGCCAGCTCTATTGCTCTGCAGCTGCACTAATTACTCCACTTGTGCATCTTTGTGGAGATCTGCAAAACCTGGCCTGTTGGTGGGCCTTGAGGACAGGGTTGGGGACCACTGCTATAGTGGATCCTGCATATGGAGGGTGGAATTGCAACGGGTGGAAACATCGCAAATCAGACTATGTTGGGGTACACCGTTGTGACGCTTAGGCTCAATAAGGTTGTGCTTGGTGGTGTAGGAGTGCCAGAAGTGCATGCTAACTTTCTTTCCTGTTGTTCGGATGTCTTTCAGATGGGGGCAAGACTTCAGAACTAGACTGAACACGTGTGCCATGTCAGGACGCATGACTCTGGCTTCCTTGTCGCAGCGCAAAGAAGATGTTCTTCCAAGTGTCAGTCACCATGGGTCCAAATTTGCAGTTTTCGTGGATTAAGCAATGCTTTCATGGATTGAGTTCTCATTTTTAGTAGTTCCTCCCATGTGTGACTCTGTTGGTCAAGGAAAACCATGTGAAGAACAGCGTGAAACCACAATCACCAAGGGGGCCTAAAAGGATATATATTGTCCACCATGAGTCCATAGTTACAGCTCCAGACGTAGACAACACTGTGCACTTTGGTACACACTGACAGGCTAAAGGACTGGCCCACCTTCTGTTCAACAACCATGCCATGGGACTCTCCACCTCGGCTCGGCACAAGCCATCAGTTCTCTGAAAGGTCCACCACTGGGTAATGCAGCAGGCTGGACTTATGGTGACGCTGTCTGAGAGGAGAAATCCCTCAGACATCAAGATTAAAAATTCCAAGAATTTTTGAGGGCTAATTATTCAGAGGCAAATGATAGCTAGTTGTTTCTGATTTAATTACAAGGTGGAAACACACCCTCAAACAAAACTTCACTTTGGCAATACTATTGCATTTGTCTATTCATAATTTTATGTATATATACTAACTAACCTACTTTTTCTCCACAGGATTGTGGATGCAACATGAAAAACTGACACATCGCTGAGTAGCTGATTTTTCCTATCAACAGTCCCCAATAATTCACTGCTGCTGCTGCCGCCACCACCGCGGACTCCAGGGACCCTCTTCCACTACCTCGGCTTGCAACAGCTCCTCCCACGACACTCTCCTCATCACTAATTGCCGGCTAGTGGAAGAAGAGGCGAGTGTCTCCTCCACTTCTTGGCTGGGCAGTAGCTGCTGAATTTTATGATTATCAGATCTGATCTTCATCAATGGATAGTGGAACTGAACCCAAAGCATAACAGACAGACAGTTGACTGGGGGTGTCAGATGCCACTTGTGATGCAGTGGACTGCTTTTGCAGCACTTGGAGACAAAGTTGCTTCATTGGCTGACACAATGACTGGTAAAGCTGTGGAACATATGGTTTAAAAGCAAAAATAACCAATTGTTTTTATATGAAAAAGACCCTGGTTTATACATACTTTTTTTTTTTCCAGAGACTGCCCTGCGTGGAAATGAATGGCGCATGGATCAGCCAAGCTTTCCTCCCAACAATGCCTGATGTATTCCAGTAGATTGATGACGGGGCCAGACCAACACTAAAGAAAGATGGATCGTGCAAAACAGATTTAAGGCGCTGCTCTCCAGTTACATACATTCCTCCGCATCGGACCACAAGTAAGTATTGATAAAAAATCCTTTACGTTACTCTTACTTTTTATTAATATTCTTCGGATAAGACGGATCAGACATGATTCCAGATTAAAAATTCCAAGAATTTTTGAGGGCTAATTAGTCAGAGGCAATGATACCTTGTTGTTTCTGATTTAATTAAAAGGTCGAAACACACCCTCAAACAAAACTTCACTTTGGCAATACTTTTGCATTTTTTATTCATAATTTTATGTAGATATTACTAACTAAGCTACTTTTTCTCCACATGACTCTCCACAGGGTGTGATTCATCCAATTTTTGGGCTCCTGAAGCCAACCCCAGTATCTCTTTAAAGTAATGTTTGGGCTCCTGCTGCTGCTGCTGCTTCCAACTCCAGGGTGTGATTCATCCAAATTTTGGGCTCCTGAAGCCAACCCCAGTGTCTCTTTAAAGTAATATTTGGGCTCCTGCTGCTGCTGCTGCTGCTGCCAACTCCAGGGTGTGAATCATCCAATTTTTGGGCTCCTGAAGCCAACTCCATTGTCTCTTTAAAGTAATGTTTGGGCTCCTGTTGCTGCTGCTGCTGCTGCCAACTCCTGCCAACTCCAGGGTGTGATTCATCCAATTTTTGGGCTCCTGAAGCCAACCCTAGTGTCTCTTTAAAGTAATATTTGGGCTCCTGCTGCTGCCAACTCCAGGGTGTGATTCATCCAATTTTTGGGCTCCTGAAGCCAACTCCAGTGTCTCTTTAAAGTATTGTTTGGGCTCCTGCTGCTGCTGCTACCAACTCCAGGGTGTGAATCATCCAATTTTTGGGCTCCTGAAGCCAACTCCAGTGTCTCTTTAAAGTAATGTTTGGGCTCCTGTTGCTGCTGCTGCTGCTGCCAACTCCTGCCAACTCCAGGGTGTGATTCATCCAATTTTTGGGCTCCTGAAGCCAACCCCAGGGTCTCTATAAAGTAATATTTGGGCTGCTGCTGCTGCTGCCAACTCCAGGGTGTGAATCATCCAATTTTTGGGCTCCTGAAGCCAACTCCAGTGTCTCTTTAAAGTAATTTTTGGGCTCCTGTTGCTGCTGCTGCTGCTGCCAACTCCTGCCAACTCCAGGGTGTGAATCATCCAATTTTTGGGCTCCTGAAGCCAACTCCAGTGTCTCTTTAAAGTAATATTTGGGCTCCTGTTGCTGCTGCTGCCAACTACAGGGTGTGAATCATCCAATTTTTGGGCTCCTGAAGCCAACTCCAGTGTCTCTTTAAAGTAATGTGTTGGCTCCTGCTGCTGCTGCTGCCAACTCCAGGGTGTGATTCATCCAATTTTTGGGCTCCTGAAGCCAACTCCAGTGTCTCTTTATAGTAATATTTGGGCTCCTGCTGCTGCTGCTGCCAACTCCAGGGTGTGAATCATCCAATTTTTGGGCTCCTGAAGCCAACTCCAGTGTCTCTTTAAAGTAATGTTTTGGCTCCTGCTGCTGCTGCTGCCAACTCCAGGGTGTGAATCATCCAATTTTTGGGCTCCTGAAGCCAACCCCAGGGTCTCTTTAAAGTAATATTTGGGCTCCTGCTGCTGCTGCCAACTCCAGGGTGTGAATCATCCAATTTTTGGGCTCCTGAAGCCAACTCCAGTGTCTCTTTAAAGTAATGTTTGGGCTCCTGTTGCTGCTGCTGCTGCCAACTCCTGCCAACTCCAGGGTGTGATTCATCCAATTTTTGGGCTCCTGAAGCCAACCCCAGTGTCTCTTTAAAGTAATATTTGGGCTCCTGCTGCTGCTGCTGCCAACTCCAGGGTGTGAATCATCCAATTTCTGGGCTCCTGAAGCCAACTCCAGTGTCTCTTTAAAGTAATATTTGGGCTCTTGCTGCTGCTGCTGCCAACTCCAGGGTGTGATTCATCCAATTTTTGGGCTCCTGAAGCCAACCCCAGTGTCCCTTTAAAGTAATGTTTGGGCTCCTGCTGCTGATGCTGCCAACTCCAGGGTGTGATTCATCCAATTTTTGGGCTCCTGAAGCCAATCCCAGTGTCTCTTTAAAGTAATGTTTGGGCTCCTGCTGCTGCTGCTGCCAACTCCAGGGTGTGATTCATCCAATTTTTGGGCTCCTGAAGCCAACCCCAGTGTCTCTTTAAAGTAATGTTTTGGCTCCTGCTGCTGCTGCTGCTGCCAACTCCAGGGTGTGATTCATCCAATTTTTGGGCTCCTGAAGCCAACCCCAGTGTCTCTTTAAAGTAATATTTGGGCTCCTGCTGCTGCTGCTGCCAACTCCAGGGTGTGATTAATCCAATTTTTGGGCTCCTGAAGTCAACTCCAGTGTCTCTTTAAAGTAATATTTGGGCTCCTGCTGCTGCTGCTGCCAACTCCAGGGTGTGAATCATCCAATTTTTGGGCTCCTGAAGCTAACTCCAGTGTCTCTTTAAAGTAATATTTGGGCTCTTGCTGCTGCTGCTGCCAACTCCAGGGTGTGATTCATCCAATTTTTGGGCTCCTGAAGCCAACCCCAGTGTCCCTTTAAAGTAATGTTTTGGCTCCTGCTGCTGATGCTGCCAACTCCAGGGTGTGATTCATCCAATTTTTGGGCTCCTGAAGCCAACCCCAGTGTCTCTTTAAAGTAATGTTTTGGGCTCCTGCTGCTGCTGCTGCCAACTCCAGGGTGTGATTCATCCAATTTTTGGGCTCCTGAAGCCAACCCCAGGGTCTCTTTAAAGTAATGTTTGGGCTCCTGCTGCTGCCAACTCCAGGGTGTGAATCATCCAATTTTTGGGCTCCTGAAGCCAACTCCAATGTCTCTTTAAAGTAATATTTGGGCTCTTGCTGCTGCTGCTGCCAACTCCAGGGTGTGATTCATCCAATTTTTGGGCTCCTGAAGCCAACCCCAGTGTCCCTTTAAAGTAATGTTTGGGCTCGTGCCGCTGATGCTGCCAACTCCAGGGTGTGATTCATCCAATTTTTGGGCTCCTGAAGCCAACTCCAGTGTCTCTTTAAAGTAATGTTTTGGCTCCTGCTACTGCCAACTCCAGGGTGTGATTCATCCAATTTTTGGGCTCCTGAAGCCAACCCCAGGGTCTCTTTAAAGTAATATTTGGGCTCCTGCTGCTGCTGCTGCCAACTCCAGGGTGTGAATCATCCAATTTTTGGGCTCCTGAAGCCAACTCCAGTGTCTCTTTAAAGTAATATTTGGGCTCCTGCTGCTGCTGCTGCCAACTCCAGGGTGTGAATCATCCAATTTTTGGGCTCCTGAAGCCAACTCCAGTGTCTCTTTAAAGTAATGTTTGGGTTCCTGTTGCTGCTGCTGCTGCCAACTCCTGCCAACTCCAGGGTGTGATTCATCCAATTTTTGGGCTCCTGAAGCCAACCCCAGTGTCTCTTTAAAGTAATATTTGGGCTCCTGCTGCTGCTGCTGCCAACTCCAGAGTGTGATTAATCCAATTTTTGGGCTCCTGAAGCCAACTCCAGTGTCTCTTTAAAGTAATATTTGGGCTCCTGCTGCTGCTGCTGCCAACTCCAGGGTGTGAATCATCCAATTTCTGGGCTCCTGAGGCCAACTCCAGTGTCTCTTTAAAGTAATATTTGGGCTCTTGCTGCTGCTGCTGCCAACTCCAGGGTGTGATTCATTCAATTTTTGGGCTCCTGAAGCCAACCCCAGTGTCCCTTTAAAGTAATGTTTGGGCTCCTGCTGCTGATGCTGCCAACTCCAGGGTGTGATTCATCCAATTTTTGGGCTCCTGAAGCCAATCCCAGGGTCTCTTTAAAGTAATATTTGGGCTCCTGCTGCTGCCAACTCCAGGGTGTGATTCATCCAATTTTTGGGCTCCTGAAGCCAACCCCAGTGTCTCTTTAAAGTAATGTTTTGGCTCCTGCTGCTGCTGCTGCTGCCAACTCCAGTGTGTGATTCATCCAATTTTTGGGCTCCTGAAGCCAACCCCAGTGTCTCTTTAAAGTAATATTTGGGCTCCTGCTGCTGCTGCTGCCAACTCCAGGGTGTGATTAATCCAATTTTTGGGCTCCTGAAGCCAACTCCAGTGTCTCTTTAAAGTAATATTTGGGCTCCTGCTGCTGCTGCTGCCAACTCCAGGGTGTGAATCGTCCAATTTTTGGGCTCCTGAAGCTAACTCCAGTGTCTCTTTAAAGTAATATTTGGGCTCCTGCTGCTGCTGCTGCCAACTCCGGGGTGTGATTCATCCAATTTTTGGGCTCCTGAAGCCAACCCCAGTGTCCCTTTAAAGTAATGTTTGGGCTCCTGCTGCTGATGCTGCCAACTCCAGGGTGTGATTCATCCAATTTTTGGGCTCCTGCAGCCAACCCCAGGGTCTCTTTAAAGTAATGTTTGGGCTCCTGCTGCTGCCAACTCCAGGGTGTGAATCATCTAATTTTTGGGCTCCTGAAGCCAACTCCAGTGTCTCTTTAAAGTAATATTTGGGCTCTTGCTGCTGCTGCTGCCAACTCCAGGGTGTGATTCATCCAATTTTTGGGCTCCTGAAGCCAACCCCAGTGTCCCTTTAAAGTAATGTTTGGGCTCGTGCTGCTGATGCTGCCAACTCCAGGGTGTGATTCATCCAATTTTTGGGCTCCTGAAGCCAACTCCAGTGTCTCTTTAAAGTAATGTTTTGGCTCCTGCTACTGCCAACTCCAGGGTGTGATTCATCCAATTTTTGGGCTCCTGAAGCCAACCCCAGGGTCTCTTTAAAGTAATATTTGGGCTCCTGCTGCTGCTGCTGCTGCCAACTCCAGGGTGTGAATCATCCAATTTTTGGGCTCCTGAAGCCAACTCCAGTGTCTCTTTAAAGTAATATTTTGGCTCCTGCTGCTGCTGCTGCCAACTCCAGGGTGTGAATCATCCAATTTTTGGGCTCCTGAAGCCAACTCCAGTGTCTCTTTAAAGTAATATTTGGGCTCTTGCTGCTGCTGCTGCCAACTCCAGGGTGTGATTCATCCAATTTTTGGGCTCCTGAAGCCAACCCCAGTGTCCCTTTAAAGTAATGTTTGGGCTCCTGCTGCTGATGCTGCCAACTCCAGGGTGTGATTCATCCAATTTTTGGGCTCCTGAAGCCAACCCCAGTGTCTCTTTAAAGTAATGTTTTGGGCTCCTGCTGCTGCTGCTGCCAACTCCAGGGTGTGATTCATCCAATTTTTGGGCTCCTGAAGCCAACCCCAGGGTCTCTTTAAAGTAATGTTTGGGCTCCTGCTGCTGCCAACTCCAGGGTGTGATTCATCCAATTTTTGGGCTCCTGAAGCCAACCCCAGGGTCTCTTTAAAGTAATATTTGGGCTCCTGCTGCTGCTGCTGCCAACTCCAGGGTGTGATTCATCCGATTTTTGGGCTCCTGAAGCCAACCCCAGTGTCTCTTTTAAGTAATGTTTTGGCTCCTGCTGCTGCTGCCAACTCCAGGGTGTGATTCATCCAATTTTTGGGCTCCTGAAGCCAACCCCAGGGTCTCTTTAAAGTAATATTTGGGCTCCTGCTGCTGCTGCTGCTGCCAACTCCAGGGTGTGAATCATCCAATTTTTGGGCTCCTGAAGCCAACTCCAGTGTCTCTTTAAAGTAATGTTGGGGCTTCTGTTGCTGCTGCTGCTGCTGCCAACTCCTGCCAACTCCGGGGTGTGATTCATCCAATTTTTGGGCTCCTGAAGCCAACCCCAGGGTCTCTTTAAAGTAATATTTGGGCTCCTGCTGCTGCCAACTCCAGGGTGTGATTCATCCGATTTTTGGGCTCCTGAAGCCAACCCCAGTGTCTCTTTTAAGTAATGTTTTGGCTCCTGCTGCTGCTGCCAACTCCAGGGTGTGATTCATCCAATTTTCGGGCTCCTGAAGCCAACCCCAGGGTCTCTTGGGCTGCTGCTGCTGCTGCCAACTCCAGGGTGTGAATCATCCAATTTTTGGGCTCCTGAAGCCAACTCCAGTGTCTCTTTAAAGTAATGTTTGGGCTCCTGTTGCTGCTGCTGCTGCTGCCAACTCCTGCCAACTCCGGGGTGTGATTCATCCAATTTTTGGGCTCCTGAAGCCAACCCCAGTGTCTCTTTAAAGTAATATTTGGGCTCCTGCTGCTGCTGCTGCCAACTCCAGGGTGTGATTCATCCAATTTTTGGGCTCCTGAAGCCAACTCCAGTGTCTCTTTAACCCTTTTGCTGCCAGCCTACCTGCAGCATTTGCCACTCCCTGTTGCCAGACGATGTTTCACTATTTTGCGCTACACATGTTCAACTGTCATTTTTGAAAGGATTTCCAGGGATTTACCAGGAAAATGATATATTGTTTTTTTCAACAGAGTCTGGGCTTTAACATGAAATGTCTTGTTTGTATTTTTTAGGTGTATTTTCAATATTTTTGGGTGAAATGTGTGAAACAAAAATAAAAAAAAAATATTTTTTTACAATTTGTAGAGTTTTTTTGTAATAAAAAATGTAAGTTTGTCAATAAAATCTTATTGCGTGAGAAACCCCAATTTCTCCCGGTTACAGCGATACCACATATGTATAGGTAGACACCCTTTCCTGCCCAGAAGCCTTTTATAGCTGCTCAATGACAGAACACAAAGGGTTAATTAAAAAAAAAAAAAATGACATAGGGTCCCCCTTCCCGGGGAGGGGGACCCCATTTTTTTTTGGATTTTTAAGGGTTAAAAACCCTTTAAAATCAAAAAAAAAAATGACGTGGGGTCCCCCTTACCCAAAGTAACCAGCCCGGGACCAGCTATGGGGGCTTGTAGGCACAGAGTGGGGGGGCCAGCTTTGATGGGGGCGGGGCTTAGAGGCAAGATGGCGGCCGCCATCGAGAAGGAGAGAGGAGAGAGCCTCCTGAAGATCGGTAAGTCCTGGGGGGGACCGGAGGCCCCCCAGGTGAAGAGGAGGGACAGCGGGAGCCAGTGCACACACAGGTAAGTGAATGTCATTTTTATTTTATTTTTTTTTTACAGTTAGCAGCTGCTGCTGCAGAAGCGGGGGGGGGCAGCCTATTCCAGGGGCTCTCCTGGAGCCATCCGACCCCCCACGGGGGATCGGATGGCACCAAATTAAAGAGGAGACCCGGCCGGATCCAACAAGGGGTCAGGTGAGTATTTTTTATTTTTATTTTTTAAACTAGAAGCGAGGAAAATCAAGCACGTAACACCTACGGGCTTGGCACTTAAGGCCCAGCCAAGCCAGCATGTAGGTGTTACGGGCTTGGCAACAAAAGGGTTAAAGTAATGTTTTGGCTCCTGCTGCTCCTGCTGCTGCTGCTGCCAACTCCAGGGTGTGAATCATCCAATTTTTGGGCTCCTGAAGCCAACTCCAGTGTCTCTTTAAAGTAATGTTTGGGCTCCTGTTGCTGATGCTGCTGCTGCTGCCAACTCCTGCCAACTCCAGGGTGTGATTCATCCAATTTTTGGGCTCCTGAAGCCAACCCCAGGGTCTCTTTAAAGTAATATTTGGGCTGCTGCTGCTGCTGCCAACTCCAGGGTGTGAATCATCCAATTTTTGGGCTCCTGAAGCCAACTCCAGTGTCTCTTTAAAGTAATGTTTTGGCTCCTGCTGCTGCCAACTCCAGGGTGTGATTCATCCAATTTTTGGGCTCCTGAAGCCAACTCCAGTGTCTCTTTAAAGTAATATTTGGGCTCCTGCTGCTGCTGCTGCCAGCTCCAGGGTGTGAATCATCCAATTTTTGGGCTCCTGAAGCCAACTCCAGTGTCTCTTTAAAGTAATATTTGGGCTCCTGCTGCTGCTGCTGCCAACTCCAGGGTGTGAATCATCCAATTTTTGGGCTCCTGAAGCCAACTCCAGTGTCTCTTTAAAGTAATATTTGGGCTCTTGCTGCTGCTGCCAACTCCAGGGTGTGATTCATCCAATTTTTGGGCTCCTGAAGCCAACCCCAGTGTCCCTTTAAAGTAATGTTTGGGCTCCTGCTGCTGCTGCTGCCGACTCCAGGGTGTGATTCATCCAATTTTTGGGCTCCTGAAGCCAACTCCAGTGTCTCTTTAAAGTAATGTTTTGGCTCCTGCTGCTGCTGCTGCCAACTCCAGGGTGTGATTCATCCAATTTTTGGGCTCCTGAAGCCAACTCCAGTGTCTCTTTAAAGTAATGTTTTGGCTCCTGCTGCTGCTGCTGCCAACTCCAGGGTGTGATTCATCCAATTTTTGGGCTCCTGAAGCCAACTCCAGTGTCTCTTTAAAGTAATATTTGGGCTCCTGCTGCTGCTGCTGCCAACTCCAGGGTGTGATTCATCCAATTTTTGGGCTCCTGAAGCCAACTCCAGTGTCTCTTTAAAGTAATATTTGGGCTCTTGCTGCTGCTGCTGCCAACTCCAGGGTGTGATTCATCCAATTTTTGGGCTCCTGAAGCCAACCCCAGTGTCCCTTTAAAGTAATGTTTGGGCTCCTGCTGCTGCTGCTGCCAACTCCAGGGTGTGATTCATCCAATTTTTGGGCTCCTGAAGCCAACCCCAGTGTCTCTTTAAAGTAATGTTTTGGGCTCCTGCTGCTGCCAACTCCAGGGTGTGATTCATCCAATTTTTGGGCTCCTGAAGCCAACCCCAGGTTCTCTTTAAAGTAATATTTGGGCTCCTGCTGCTGCTGCTGCTGCCAACTCCAGGGTGTGATTCATCCAATTTTTGGGCTCCTGAAGCCAACTCCAGTGTCTCTTTAAAGTAATGTTTGGGCTCCTGTTGCTGCTGCTGCTGCTGCCAACTCCAGGGTGTGATTCATCCAATTTTTGGGCTCCTGAAGCCGACCTCAGGGTCTCTTTAAAGTAATATTTGGGCTGCTGCTGCTGCTGCTGCCAGCTCCAGGGTGTGAATCATCTAATTTTTGGGCTCCTGAAGCCAACTCCATTGTCTCTTTAAAGTAATGTTTTGGCTCCTGCTGCTGCTGCTGCCAACCCCAGGGTGTGATTCATCCAATTTTTGGGCTCCTGAAGCCAACTCCAGTGTCTCTTTAAAGTAATATTTGGGCTCCTGCTGCTGCTGCTGCCAACTCCAGGGTGTGAATCATCCAATTTTTGGGCTCCTGAAGCCAACTCCAGTGTCTCTTTAAAGTAATATTTGGGCTCCTGCTGCTGCTGCTGCCAACTCCAGGGTGTGAATCATCCCATTTTGGGGCTCCTGAAGCCAACCCCAGTGTCCCTTTAAAGTAATGTTTGGGCTCCTGCTGCTGCTGCTGCCGACTCCAGGGTGTGATTCATCCAATTTTTGGGCTCCTGAAGCCAACCCCAGTGTCTCTTTAAAGTAATGTTTTGGGCTCCTGCTGCTGCCAACTCCAGGGTGTGATTCATCCAATTTTTGGGCTCCTGAAGCCAACCCCAGGTTCTCTTTAAAGTAATATTTGGGCTCCTGCTGCTGCTGCTGCCAACTCCAGGGTGTGATTCATCCAATTTTTGGGCTCCTGAAGCCAACTCCAGTGTCTCTTTAAAGTAATGTTTGGGCTCCTGTTGCTGCTGCTGCCAACTCCTGCCAACTCCAGGGTGTGATTCATCCAATTTTTGGGCTCCTGAAGCCAACCCCAGTGTCTCTTTAAAGTAATATTTGGGCTCCTGCTGCTGCTGCTGCCAACTCCAGGGTGTGATTAATCCAATTTTTGGGCTCCTGAAGCCAACTCCAGTGTCTCTTTAAAGTAATGTTTGGGCTCCTGTTGCTGCTGCTGCTGCTGCCAGCTCCTGCCAACTCCAGGGTGTGATTCATCCAATTTTTGGGCTCCTGAAGCCGACCTCAGGGTCTCTTTAAAGTAATATTTGGGCTGCTGCTGCTGCTGCCAACTACAGGGTGTGAATCATCTAATTTTTGGGCTCCTGAAGCCAACTCCATTGTCTCTTTAAAGTAATATTTGGGCTCCTGCTGCTGCTGCTGCCAACTCTAGGGTGTGAAACATTCAATTTTTGGGCTCCTGAAGCCAACTACAGTGTCTCTTTAAAGTAATCTTTTGGCTCCTGCTGCTGCTGCTGCCAACCCCAGGGTGTGATTCATCCAATTTTTGGGCTCCTGAAGCCAACTCCAGTGTCTCTTTAAAGTAATATTTGGGCTCCTGCTGCTGCTGCCAACTCCAGGGTGTGAATCATCCAATTTTTGGGCTCCTGAAGCCAACTCCAGTGTCTCTTTAAAGTAATATTTGGGCTCCTGCTGCTGCCAACTCCAGGGTGTGAATCATCCAATTTTTGGGCTCCTGAAGCCAACTCCAGTGTCTCTTTAAAGTAATATTTGGGCTCCTGCTGCTGCTGCTGCCAACTCCAGGGTGTGATTCATCCAATTTTTGGGCTCCTGAAGCCAACTCCAGTGTCTCTTTAAAGTAATATTTGGGCTCTTGCTGCTGCTGCTGCCAACTCCAGGGTGTGATTCATCCAATTTTTGGGCTCCTGAAGCCAACCCCAGTGTCCCTTTAAAGTAATGTTTGGGCTCCTGCTGCTGCTGCTGCCAACTCCAGGGTGTGATTCATCCAATTTTTGGGCTCCTGAAGCCAACCCCAGTGTCTCTTTAAAGTAATGTTTTGGGCTCCTGCTGCTGCCAACTCCAGGGTGTGATTCATCCAATTTTTGGGCTCCTGAAGCCAACCCCAGGTTCTCTTTAAAGTAATATTTGGGCTCCTGCTGCTGCTGCTGCTGCCAACTCCAGGGTGTGATTCATCCAATTTTTGGGCTCCTGAAGCCAACTCCAGTGTCTCTTTAAAGTAATGTTTGGGCTCCTGTTGCTGCTGCTGCTGCTGCCAACTCCAGGGTGTGATTCATCCAATTTTTGGGCTCCTGAAGCCGACCTCAGGGTCTCTTTAAAGTAATATTTGGGCTGCTGCTGCTGCTGCTGCCAGCTCCAGGGTGTGAATCATCTAATTTTTGGGCTCCTGAAGCCAACTCCATTGTCTCTTTAAAGTAATATTTGGGCTCCTGCTGCTGCTGCTGCCAACTCCAGGGTGTGAAACATCCAATTTTTGGGCTCCTGAAGCCAACTACAGTGTCTCTTTAAAGTAATGTTTTGGCTCCTGCTGCTGCTGCTGCCAACCCCAGGGTGTGATTCATCCAATTTTTGGGCTCCTGAAGCCAACTCCAGTGTCTCTTTAAAGTAATATTTGGGCTCCTGCTGCTGCTGCTGCCAACTCCAGGGTGTGAATCATCCAATTTTTGGGCTCCTGAAGCCAACTCCAGTGTCTCTTTAAAGTAATATTTGGGCTCCTGCTGCTGCTGCTGCCGACTCCAGGGTGTGATTCATCCAATTTTTGGGCTCCTGAAGCCAACCCCAGTGTCTCTTTAAAGTAATGTTTTGGGCTCCTGCTGCTGCCAACTCCAGGGTGTGATTCATCCAATTTTTGGGCTCCTGAAGCCAACCCCAGGTTCTCTTTAAAGTAATATTTGGGCTCCTGCTGCTGCTGCTGCCAACTCCAGGGTGTGATTCATCCAATTTTTGGGCTCCTGAAGCCAACTCCAGTGTCTCTTTAAAGTAATGTTTGGGCTCCTGTTGCTGCTGCTGCCAACTCCTGCCAACTCCAGGGTGTGATTCATCCAATTTTTGGGCTCCTGAAGCCAACCCCAGTGTCTCTTTAAAGTAATATTTGGGCTCCTGCTGCTGCTGCTGCCAACTCCAGGGTGTGATTAATCCAATTTTTGGGCTCCTGAAGCCAACTCCAGTGTCTCTTTAAAGTAATGTTTGGGCTCCTGTTGCTGCTGCTGCTGCTGCCAGCTCCTGCCAACTCCAGGGTGTGATTCATCCAATTTTTGGGCTCCTGAAGCCGACCTCAGGGTCTCTTTAAAGTAATATTTGGGCTGCTGCTGCTGCTGCTGCCAACTCCAGGGTGTGAATCATCTAATTTTTGGGCTCCTGAAGCCAACTCCATTTTCTCTTTAAAGTAATATTTGGGCTCCTGCTGCTGCTGCTGCCAACTCTAGGGTGTGAAACATCCAATTTTTGGGCTCCTGAAGCCAACTACAGTGTCTCTTTAAAGTAATCTTTTGGCTCCTGCTGCTGCTGCTGCCAACCCCAGGGTGTGATTCATCCAATTTTTGGGCTCCTGAAGCCAACTCCAGTGTCTCTTTAAAGTAATATTTGGGCTCCTGCTGCTGCTGCCAACTCCAGGGTGTGAATCATCCAATTTTTGGGCTCCTGAAGCCAACTCCAGTGTCTCTTTAAAGTAATATTTGGGCTCCTGCTGCTGCCAACTCCAGGGTGTGAATCATCCAATTTTTGGGCTCCTGAAGCCAACTCCAGTGTCTCTTTAAAGTAATATTTGAGCTCTTGCTGCTGCTGCTGCCAACTCCAGGGTGTGATTCATCCAATTTTTGGGCTCCTGAAGCCAACCCCAGTGTCCCTTTAAAGTAATGTTTGGGCTCCTGCTGCTGCTGCTGCCGACTCCAGGGTGTGATTCATCCAATTTTTGGGCTCCTGAAGCCAACCCCAGTGTCTCTTTAAAGTAATGTTTTGGGCTCCTGCTGCTGCTGCTGCCAACTCCAGGGTGTGATTCATCCAATTTTCGGGCTCCTGAAGCCAACCCCAGTGTCCCTTTAAAGTAATGTTTGGGCTCCTGCTGCTGCTGCTGCCAACTCCAGGGTGTGATTCATC